>CM062855.1:29175795-29833944 GCA_031772225.1 Eubasilissa splendida | reverse complement strand
ACACAAAATATACATAATAAATCTTAAAATTAAACTACTTTAGTAATATATAATTGAATATGAGAAGTATTAATACGTACATTAAAATAAATTCTATGTTCTTTAGAACAAATTATTTGTGCAATAAAATAATACAAATTTAGCGAGGATATATTAGATATTTTTTATTGAGTTATATATATTTAATGTTCATTTTTTATTTTGTAATGCACATACAATTTGTTTCATAGAACAAAGTTTTTATTTTAATACACATATCTCTCAAAATAATTCCTTGTTAAACCTACTCATTGAATATTATAGCGATGAATGTATGACGTCATAAAGTTTGCTAAAATTAGTTACGAGAGTGGAGGACTTAGAAATACACGATTCAAATTTCCTCCTACAGTAATATATAAAATGATTTCAGCAAATATTGGTGCATGAAACGCAACTCCCATCAGCATTAAAAACAGTCAGTACCGACAGCATGCAACAACACCATTGCGGCCAGCGGCGCTCACGAGCTTCACTCTATTTATCGCCACTTTCCAGTCAATAGCTACAGAAACCGCCTCTGATAACAATTCGCGTAGTTATAAGATATCTCTCACACTACTCGCATCCCACATACATTAAATTCAATCATCCAGTACACAACAGCAATTTCAACAATTAATTTCAAAAGCATTCATACATTAAGAAGTAGTTGAAATAACACTTTATTTAACATTTTTAATTTGACTGGGGGTGCGATTTCCCGGACAGTTGAAGAAGCCTCGCAACCGAGAGGGAAAGTCACCCGTCGTGGGTGAGTAAGCGCGGAGAACCGAGGACTACCCTCGTACTTGTACCATATGCTGGAGCTCTTGTTTACTAGTTAGCCCGCTTGTACCGGGGGGTTCTCTTTGTACGGACAGATTCACTTTTTGTTTCATTCGCTTTTTCATAAAGATTTTTCTCGGAGCTCGGCGGGGATTTTTGTTTGTTCCAGGTCCACTGTGTATTTTCGCTTTCGTGTGTCTATTAAACTGTATGTGAAATTTTTCTTTTAACTTTTTATTCAGACCCAAAAATTCTCAAAATTTAGCTGGAAATACCATTGGTAATAATTTATAAAAAAATGTTTAATTATTATGAAAGTCTAAATAAGGGAGGTAACTAACTAACGTCGGTAAAAACATATATTCTTAATAATGCCGTATGAGACGTGTTGTATCTAAGATACCCCGATGACTTCATAATTCTGTAACTGCGATGCCTAGTGTATGTGATACAATATCACGGTTCCGTACCACTTGTTCAGATATGGTGTACAGGGTGGGCCATAAGTTTTTGAACTTTTTGAACCGCGCGAAGGAGGGGCGCGCGGGCGACAGCGCGCGGGAGCTCGATCCTTGGAAATTTAGTCGTAAAGGATCGTTTCACGGGAGCAACAACGCGCGTTCTGCTTAAAACAGTTTTACGAAAACAACGGTTAAGAAGGGAATGAGAATTAAAATAATTATATTTAATTTATTATTAAGTTCAAAATAAGATATAAAACATAATAGAAAAACGGAATACGCCAATAAAAATATTGTAAATAACAACTAAGCAGGCGTTCCTTTAGTCCCAAAAATATATATTAAAGTTCGATCAACATTACAACTTTAAGGATCTATAAAAGATACCACATTAATGCAGCTCAATGGGGAGATTTCGCCAACAACAGGCCAGTATTCAGTATGGCGCCAGATGCCGAAGGTGGGTGAAGAAACCTTCGATAAAGAACAAGAAGCGAAGCAGCAGTTTTCTTTTCATCGTGATACTACCGGTACTGGCCGTTTCTGCTTCATAAATATGGCCTTTACTTCGTCATCATCGCAAGTAGAAGACTGACCAAAATTAGTATATAATTTAAAGATAAAACCTTATATTGAATATTATTGTGGTGTATCACAGTACCAGCCGTGATCCGACTGCGCCGATTGTGATGCCCTTATGGTGCCAGCTGTTTATCTCTGCACACAATGATTAGTTCTTCTTCTGAAGAATGTCGGTGGATCGGTGACGTAAATAATATTATATAAATAATAATTATAATAAATATATAAATAATATTATTATATTAATATAATAAGTATATTACACAATATAAGATAATGATCTAACTGGGCAATCTCCCTCTCGCACACAGACATACAGACCTTTTCTTTCGCGGGTACGCTGTCATACGACAAACCATAGACATCACAATTATAAACAGTAAAAACAATGTAGAGTTATAATGTAGAAAAAAAAATCCTTAATATGTGTACATTTAGTATTTTAATACCTGCTTCACTGGGCTTTGTCTCAGTACGGGCAAAGCTCAGTGAGGCAGATATTAAAATACTAAATATAGACACAATATATTCAGCAAATATAAATTTAGAATATTTAAAAAAAGAAGATAAATATATTTTTAAATAACAAAAGATAGAAGGAAATGGTACAATATTTGAATATGAAAAATATATAAATACTAATTAAATGTATTAATTATGTAGTATAGTTGGTAATGCACCTTTCCCGGATTAGAAAAGAGATCCAGGTTCGAATTCCGGTACGCAACAACAATATTTTTCGTTGAAGTTTTAATTTCGTTAAAAATACATTTAATTAGTATTTAAAACATCACAGACCTATGTTCTGAAGAGTTACAACTTCACAATAAGAATGTGTTTTCCTTAATAATTAATAAAAAATATAATACTATACCTGAAATTCGTTCGTTTTCAACTAGTTCATTCAAATGTTGGAGTACTCAGTTAATAAAATATGTTCCAGGTGGTGAAGCGCACACTCATGCACAGGCTGCTCACTCACTGGTGTTAGGGCTGAGGTCTTGCCGTGAAGCAGTGACCATGCTATGAACATATGCTCGATCCGAGTTTTTTAACCAGAATTTTATTGCACCTTTGAACTGTCTATGATGCTCAATATTTTTTATATATTTAGAGAGAGAATTATACAATTTGGGTGCCATAAAAACATCAGTTTTTTGTCCGTACTTGGTGCACATCCTAGGAATTGCGACATAACTGTATGGTTGTATTTTTGTCATTTTCATGGAAACCCCAGATGTTCTTATTGTTGAATATGTAATTGAGGATATCTTTAGCATAGATCTGAATAATGTCCAGTATATTCCAGTATATTATAGAAAAGTATATTCGAGCTTATTTATTAGGTTTATCTAATGGGTTGATGAGTTAATTGTGCAGTTGTTTTAATGTGTTTACGGATATGCCGTCTGGTCCAGGTGCAGTATCTGGTTTTGAAATAGCTATGATTATTTTTATTTCTTACTTTTTTACGAGTTTAAGTATAAATTAATTTATGTATTGTTGTTCATTCATTGTGTTTCATGCACTGCATATATCTTTGCGTTTGATTTCTTCAGCTTGATGTAAGCAAAATAGTGATTTATGTACTTTGATATATTTTCTGCATTTGTTATTGTAATTTCTTTTCCCGCTTCTATTTTGATAAGTTCTTTATAACAGTTAAAGTTTTTGATATTTCCATATTTGTTATTTCTTTGACTCCATAATTTGCAAGTTTTTTTTACAGTATTTTGTTTTCCTTATAAATAATGTACATTGGTTTCTATAGTTTTAATAGTATGTTTATAATCGAAAATTTCTCTCTGTTGTCTCTTTTTTTAATGAAAGTTATAAGTCTCCGTTTCATCTATGGTTTAATGCATTGTTTCTTATGGGGAATGATTGTAATTCTTACGTCTGTGAAATTCTGTGTTTATTTATGTAAGTATTCCACGATTCATCGGTGTATTTGTTTATGAAGAAATCTTGTAATTTTTTTTTTTTTTGCAATGTGTTATACTCGTATATAGTTCCTCAATTCGAAGTGTTTTAAAAATCTTTTTTTTTAAATTTGTTTTGTTGTTGGTTTATATATTAATAATCCATAGGATTGTGGTAAAGTGATGGGTTATGATTGATCAATATATTATTGCTTTAATCATGATGTGATCTATGCACGATGTGGCAGTTTCAAATCCGTGATAGAGTAATAGATTTTCATAATCATTTGCTTGAACGTGACCTATTGATGTTGATGAGATATTCAAGTTCATGTTTTCCGCTATAATAGTGTTCCTTTTCATTTGTGTTCATTCATCTTTACAATGGAAAGTGCATAGCTTTCAAGGTCAACGATGTCTGACGTGATGCACGATAGTGCGCGGTATTCACAATTAAATGCATATGTGTATGTGAAACGCTCGAACGCATATCAACCATTGATCAACCACATATGAATTAGGTACACATATGTGTACAATTCATAATGCGATATGTTTTACTTTGATTCGGCTAACTGAACCTAAAACAACAAAGCAAGTGGACGCGAGGCGAGCGTAGCCGGGTGGGTGAATAGGTTTCCATTTTATGCGTACGCGGATTTAATTTTTATAAAGGAGGTTTTACAATTTGAGTACACAAGAAAGTGCGATATTAATGAATGAATGAACCTCAAATAATTTGTCCCTAAATTAGGTAACAAACATTTTCTGTTAAACTGAATATGACAATTGTTAACGTGTTTTAAAACTCGACTCACCAGGCGACAAAAGTCCTAATATATATGTTAATCTTTCGTTTATGTAGAAGATTGTTAATAATCTGGTCGACAACACACTAATAAGTAATGCTTCACGCATGAGTCAAATTATTAAGGGACAACACATTAATTTCTAAAGTAATGTTTTACGCATGTACCAAATTATTTAGGGACAACATACTAATTTTTTCAGTAATGCTTCACGCAAGTATCAAATCATTAAGTGAGTACACACTAATTTCTAAAGTAATGCTTCACGCAAGTACCAAATCATTAAGGGAGAATATACTAATTTCTTTCGTAATGCTTCACGCATGTACCATTCATTAATGAAGCATGAAATATTTTGACGGGTTATCCATGGTTTAATGCGATAATTTTGAATCCCATCGCTAGATCGCTCATAGCTGCGGAAACGATCACTAGTGTCCTCGCGCTGCCAAGCAGTCATTTCGCGTCAGTTGTGAATACAATGGCTACTATGCAGTACATCTTCAGTTCTGGCCACCGAGATCTCCTGATATCACACCCTGTGACTTTCTCTCGTGAGGGTTCATAAAATAAGTAGTTTATGTACCACCTCTATCAATAATTCGGGCCGACCTGCGGAACCGTATCACAGTGCGGTGAACTCAGTAACACAAGACATGCTTCATCGGGTGTGGAAGAAGTTCAGCTACCGATTAGATGTTTGCGTGCAGCCAAAGAGGGGGTCACTTTCAACATTTATAAACTTTATTGTGAGTATTATCAAATGTAATTTACTTTATATTTGTCACTCATTCGCAGTTTGAAATATAGAGTTACGAAATTGAGTTCATCATTTTGAATAACTCTGTATAATAAATTAGAAGCCTGAAACACCTGTAAGCATATGTAGAAAAGAAAGATAAAAATGTCAGATGTTTTATTTGCAATGTATTTTCTTCTTCTTTTAGCCTGATTGAGTCCACTGCTGAACTCAAGTCCCGTTCTAACAAAAACCACCAAGTTGGTCTCTACTTCTTTTGCCTAACTACGGACGCCACAGTAGGATTGAACCATTCCAACGTTCGTCGGAAAGTGTTGCTGCGTGTCCGACATAGTAATATTTTAATTTCGCGACAGTTTTTTAATGTTAACCTTGGATTTTCTTTTCATTCGTTACTTTTTTGTTCACCCAGCATTGATTCCAATATTCTCCTACGGAAATATGACCTCATGGTAAGGGTGCGTATACAGAATTGCCTCATTTCTTTATGACGGACTGTGTAAATGCTTGTATTCCAATAGCTGCCAATAAGTAAAATAAGTGAGATGACAATGTATTCAGTATAATGATAAGATGTACAGTAAACAACCAGATGACATATAAAGTAACTACTAAATATTCAACTGTTTATTTAGCGGCGCCTTCAATAATAATTCAAATTTTTGTTGTTTTTTTACGAAAATGTGGATTTTTATTATTCATTTATCTTAGAAGTTATACACTAAGATTTGACTTTTTACTAAACTAATAAACTGAATGTTATTTGACATAATTAAGATAGTACAAACGTTATGAGAATGACCGCGACCATTAGATGCATTTTCCGCGTGCCACAAAATTATTTTAACTTTGGTAAATTATTGCATAAATGATATATATTTTCTTATAATATTAAAGTCAAGATTACGGAGACAAATCTCAATCGAGACAAATTAACAAAATGTTAAAAATGAATAGTGTTATAAACCACTCAATTAGCAGAACATATGACCAATTTTCGACGTTTTTAAAATATTTTGTTTTAGTGAAAATATACGTTTTTAAATAATATATTGTATTTATCCACCTGCTTTCAGGTTTCAGTTACTATTTAAAACTATGTTTTAAATCATAAACATCAGTTTTTAAATAATATATTTTCAGTTATAAAATATGATAATTTTAATTGTTCATTAAACTTCAATACGCCGCTTGATCCGGACATGATGGTCGTGGAATCCGCGCTGTCAATATTTTTGTTTAAAAATGGCAAAAATATATGTTTTAACGCATATTTTACCCACAGTATAAATTAATATCCAACTTATTCGTAATATTAGTAGAAAATTTCATCAATTAGATGTTTTTTACTGATTTTAAGGGAAAAAAAGTTGCCTTGAACAAACATTTAGGTACGTTATTTTTATGTATGTCGCAATTAAATATTTTGTTTATATATAATACTGTAGGTCGTAAAGACTGCGATGGTTTAGTTATGTTGAAAGAATGCCCGATGACAGGACACCAATGATCATGGCCAAGGAAGAGGTGGGCTGACTATATGAAAGAAAACTGGAGCAGGATGGGAGCTGGACAAGAGTGGCCAGGGATAAAAGTCGACGGAGAGCACTTGTGGAGTGGAGGATGCCAAATCCCACCCTGGAATGTAGTACCGTGGAAGAATATAAAACGAAGTGAAACAGTTACATTAAAATAACGAAGAATAAATGAAAAAGATAAAAATATTATCAAATGGGATAAAATAAGAGATTATCAAATTAAAACCAAAATGTTATCAAATTTTACATTAAAAAATCAACAGTCAATGAAGTCAAATAATAAATTCCTTTCATTAAATGAACCATTCAATCCAGAAGATAAATGCAGATACGCGAAATTAGTGGATGAAAAATCGTGTAATTTTTCCATTAATTAAATATTTTACTTGAATAAGTAATTCAACTTCTAGGAAGTTCTATAAAAAGTGTGGCGTCAGTGGTTGATTTCTTTTCTGATTCTCTAATTCTTCACTTTATAAATGCCAAACTCACAAAAGCAACATCTATTTATGTTATAACATTAAAATGTATTTGTTATGTGAGCGACAAAATGGTGTAATTCAAAGTTTTAATTGCAAGATCGTAAAAGTTACGGCCGTACGAGCTGTCAGACTCGACGCTAATATCTCATCACGTGGGGAAAAAACTATACCAACAATATCTCATTTATATTTTTTAAATTTACATCAATCCGATATTGAAGCTTAGTTTGATGTTTCAATTGGTCGTTCATCTTTCAAAAAGGCATATCTCATTTTTTATTAAAATAAAGTTACGACTGGGATTACATTGCCCAAACCCATGTTCATAATTCATTCCAACAGGCATGTCTGAATGTTAGTCCAATAAAGTAATATAACATTACGACTTAACTACTCTTATTTCAATGTGTCATTCTTACTGTTATATCCTTAAGCCGACTGTGTCTTCTTGTATGCGGGAATTCAGGTAATTCTCATGTATCCATGTACAACAATACAGTTTATTACAGATCTTACAAGTATGATACAGTATAAGAGATGTGTTCTGATCTACGATTCCGGAGAGAGAGGAACGCCCTTTTATCCATTCTGTCATTCTTGCCAACTTGCGCGCGTCATTCAATCGTTACATCATGATACATTACACTTAAAAATTATAGTAATAAGTAATATTTTGAAATATATACACCTCACCTCTTTAAATGAAAAATAATCCATACAATTTGTTAATATATTGTCCGCTGTAAAATCTACAAACTCGAGATATGCCTCTTTGAAAGATGGACAAGTTAATGAATAGTATAAGAGGCAGATCGCCAAGGGTTGGTCCTCGGTTCATTAAGAGCATTCCGATTATCTGTTTGCTACAATTTGATTGTTGGTTTCCATTACTATTTGAGTTGATGTCTATAAATAAACACTGTTTACGTGAATTGGAAATTAGTTTAGTATCATTATGAAAAAATCTACAGTAAAAGTGTTTTTGTATAGATTTTCATAATAATAAAGATAAATATACACTGCCAAAAGTAATTAGTGTTAGATTTCATACAATGTTATGAATTTAATAAAAAAATAAACCATAAAAAATAGCAATCAATTCTTGAATTCTTGAGCTCGTTCTCAGAAGAAATAGAGAGCCTGGATAGGTTTATACTCTCTACGTCGGTTATGATCGTCCAGAAAACGTCCAGGACCGAGAGAAATGGAGGCATATAGTTGACGCAGATTCAAGCTAGTGCAGGATTACAATGTTTAGACCTGAGCTCACCACGATCAGGGAGAGAGACCTAAAACCATCTTGGACTCACCACAGAAAATTCACTCTGTATCGAAGCAAGTTCCAGTGCCACTTAATTCTAATTACGTAATCATATCGGGCTCAGTCATTTATCGAAACTTCTCTGTGTGTTAGTGAAACCACATTTTTAAATTGTATCATGTGATGTCACTTTCATGGATTGGACACTGTTTTATGTTTGTATTTTTCGTGTAACGCTTTTAAGCTGGTTCTTTTTTCACTCAATAAAGCAACCCGCTTTTTTTTACGATGTAAGCTAAATTTACGTCGTGCACTGTCCGATGAGTGGGGTCAAGCTTTTATTTATACAAATTACTCTGAAAAAAATTAATTACAATATGAGTATTTTTTTTCAAACGAGTGGGAGAAGCGAAAATATTAGTGACAAACACATATATGTACATAACATAGATGTTTTCCGATATACACGGACGGTAATTCTCTCCCTTAAGGGAAATGGCTAACAATTGATTCGCGTTCCTATCACTTCAGTTGGAACCTAAAACAGTCAATGATATTTGAATTCCGAATACGTAGTCATTTTTATGGAAGTTAATGCGACGTTATTGTTAATATAGTGGTTAAGATAGTCGCTTAGGGAGGGGGGGTTCGAGCGTCATCCCGGGACACTTAATCTCAAATTTAATAACGAAATCAATTAAAAAAATAAATGTCATATCATTAATAGTCAGTCGATTCAAAATAAAGGGTGTCCAGCGAAAAATTTTCAAGTTTAATATATAATAAAAATAAAAACAATGCAATGTTATTCTCATATATATTATTATTATTCTCATATTCTCAGTGTATTATAAATAGTATCGTCTAAATACCGTCCATTTCTCTCAAGACACTCTTGCAATCGGACTTTTAAATTTGCGAACATGCGTTGGTTCAATGGCAGCAACTTCACGGCGGATATTTTCTTGTAGGGCCTAAATTGTTCAAGGATTATTGCAAAAGTCGCACGGTATAAGATTCGGAGATTGAGGTGCCAAGGGTATGTCTCTGTACTTGCTGATTAATTTACTGGGAAAAATTCCCCTCAGCTTATCCATTGAAACTGTAGCTGCGAGTGGAGTGGCCCCGTCTTGCTGAAATTGTGTTCTGTTGTTGAACCCAGGAAACAGCTGCAGTTGAGGTACCAAAAACTCGTCATTAATCGGCAATACACTTATTCAGTGAATGTCTCTCACTGGTTAAAAAAATAAGGCCCAATTATCTCTCGGGCAGAAATTGCACACCAAACTGTCGTTTTTGGACAATGAAAACATTTTTGATGGCGTTACCTTGGATTGTCGGGGCACGAGTATCTCATGTTTTATTTATTAGTATAGCCATCGATGAATGAAAATGTGCTTCGTCAGTAAACAATATGTTCCAAAACGTTCCAGCATCGTTCTCGCTAAGGTTTCACGAAAAGAATAATCATTTTCGTTGAGAAACTGCACGATTTGCAATTTGTATGGGTGACGTGCACTGTTGATTTTTTTATACCAGTACAGGCTGCAGTCTTCCTTATCGATTTACGCAGATTGCGCATAATTTCATGTCGAACTTGAGCCACATGTTCTGGCATCGCTACTGACGTTGATGGTCCCGAAGGAGTTTGATTAACCATTGTCCTTTCTTGTGTGAACTTTTGAACCCATCTCCAGATTGTTTGCGTGTTCGGCCCATCACTTACTCGTCGAATATTAAAGTGAGTACAAAAAGCGCGACGCACACGAACTAATGAACCACCGCACTTTAAATATTGCTCAACCGCGAACGCGCGGTGCGCTTCTAACCAGTGACTCATTACGACTGGCAAATCCGTAAATCACGCGCGTCGAACAATACCCCTCCCACTTACCTCACCCTGATGGTTTACGAGCAATTACAATTTCCTATTGAAATTTTTCCGATGAACACCCTATATTATTAAACTGTTATTCAAACCATATTGTAACTGTGGTTGTGTTCGGTTCAAAAGATTATTGACAACTTGAGACTTGGGTTTAGTTTCTAGTGATTGTGATTTCTAATGATTGATTGCTCGAAGACTGACGAACAATCAGTTACCAATCGTCAGTACAATCGAACACAATCACAGTCACGATTATGATTTAACTACCACAAAATCAAAAAATTAACATCCCAAATACTAATTAAATGCATTAATTAGAAAGAAATACATATAAAATCAATTTTATCGAAAAATATTGTTATTGCTACCGGGATACGAACCTGGATCTCTTTCCAATCAGGGAAAGGTGCATTATCTAACTATGCTACAGCAGGCAATATTTTTGACGACAAATTTTCGAACCCAAATATTACACTTTTCAAATTAATTCATCTATCATTCCATTTTTTGAAAACCATCTACTTCGTTTTAATTAAAATTGATTTTATATGTATATCTTTCTAATAAATACATTTATTTAAAATATCACAGATCTATGTTCTGAATAATTACAACTTCACAACGTTCTATCAAACATTGACATAATATGTCTAATTTCATTTGTAAAAATCAACCATAATTTACTACTAATTCCGAGTAATGTGATCGCGTAGAAATGCCTCTAGAATCAATGACACCAATTCTATTGAGCAATAAAACCACCCTTTACAAGTGCGCAGGTAGAGAGGGTGGGCAGAGCCTATGTATGATCATGTAAATGCGTCCGCATGTGAGGGAACGTTTTCGCGTAAGTACGTGTTTATAATATGCGTGTGTAGGTATATTTAGAGGGTATCAAAACGGATGTCCAAATACCTATGGCCGGTTTTATACGAGGAGGGTCGTCATACTTTTATATCGTGATCCTACCAGGACCGGCTGGACATTTTTCACGCCAATGAGTGCCAAGAATTTATTTTCTAAATGCGGATGATATTAATCCGATAATGTTTGAGTGCCTTCGAACCACAGACCAGTAAATGAATAGACATGAAATAAAGTGTATATGTAGGAGCGGGGTTAGGAACATTAGTTGCGGGACTAGGAGCATCCTACACACATAGTTTATGACACATTTATACAACAGTTTACTCTTCGAAAACTAAATCTTTGTATCAACAAGACGTATTTTTTACATTAATGCATATTACATTGTTAGCGTTTAAATTTTCTTTCCAATTGAGTCATATTTAAAAAAAAATGTACGTAGCTATTTGATTAGGTAAATGGCACTAAAGTGGCACTAAAATACAAATATTTGGACAAGAAATTTGCGTTAGTTCATGTCTATATATTTGGTGGTCTGTGTTTCGAACAGTGAACAGTTGATAATTAATTTATTATATTAAAATAAACTCATACAAATTTTTGAGTTTAACGTTTAAAGATAAATAAATAATAATTTAATTCATTTTTAAATAATAATCGAAATACAGAATCGGACATTTTTTGGACGTCTCATGGATGACGAAAATATTACAATTTTCATGGATTAATTGTTTTAAGATTCATCACATTGTCTCTACCAACCCAGCTTATTTGTAGATCTAGATCCTAAAGTCGCTTATGCATTGTTTCAGAAGTGTCCATGGTTCCATTCCATTATTCTCATTCGAAAATTTAAATTTAAGTCATGGCTGCACAATACTTTATTTTTGCGGAAGAATGAGGCTGGAGCTTCCACGGTTGTACAGTTAGCAAATCCATTTTATTTAATTGACTAATTATGACGTATTTTTTTTTCATACATTATTTTTTGAATGCATACGGTATTCATTTTATAGAATTCTCCTGTTAATCAACACAATAAATCAAACACGATTTTTTTGGTTATATATTAATTTTTTTCAAATAATTGATTTTCCAAATCAGTTTAATGGCATTGACAGCCAAAAAGATCGTCCAATTATTTGGAAAAATTAAATTTAGAACCATTAAAATCATGTTTGATTAGTATTTTGTCTTGTTTGCGATTGTCGATCAATAATTTTACAAATATTATTATTACTGGTGTTGTGAAAAAATTGTACCCGTGAGATTTGAAATAAGTATAAAAAGAAGTTAATTATTTTATGTAAAGTTGACTTAAGTATAATTGGTAATCTTTATTAAAGCGAGTAACATATTTTAAAATATTATTGCGTTAATTAAATTTTTGATGTTAAAACAGAATGATGATTTGGATCCGGCCCTGGCTCCCGTCAGGACGGTTTGTACCACACTAACGATTAGGAGATTAACAGGACGATGGCCCGTGAATGTATAAAATGGTCAAAATTCTTTTTAATCGTCCCGAGTGCTTGGTAATACACAACCCCCTCGTAAAAAGTGTACGATCAGGTGGTCTGCCTTCAATATTTTAAAATACTGAAAAATCCATACATTTTTATAATATTCCTGAAATTTTTGAGCTACTTGTCAGGGTGCGGATTTAGCGTGTAAAAGGACGCGAGGCCTCCGTTTGATGACGTCACAGCTGTGTTGCCTCTGCAGAAAAAATGTCAAAGAATCGATTGTTGTGAAAACCTTTTATTAAATGCCTCGGTGCTGGTCAATAATTTGAATCTAATGCGTTTTCGTTCATCTGAAAACCATAACAGAAATACTGAATCCATCGGATTATTATTTTTTTAATATTTAAGTAGTTGTTGTCTTCCAGTGTGTAAAAGCGTAGGCAATTTTCAAAGAAAATTTATACATTACATTCGAGTGAAGTGTCGTTTTCGTTTAAAAACTACAAAATAGGTGGATTTGCGACCTTTTTGTTCTGGTGGTATATTTTTCCATTTATATTAGAAATGTGAATATGAATATTGGAAAACGATAATGTTTCTGACACTAGTATTACGTAGGTAGTTCATTTTATTTAATAATATCTCACCTACATGATGTTACTTAAGCATATTTTTTTAGAAATATAGGGTTAGGCGAATATACATTTTATACGATTTGTTGCTTGAAAGTGGACACATAGTAAAGGAATCCACAATCAAAGTAGTTTACAAAGTTGACTGCTTGGTGACGAACTACGTGACTTGTATAAAAACTTGGTAATAGATCACCATTTCAAGTATAGAGAATGTTTATGTTTGGTATTTAAAACTCTGGCAGTTACCTTATAAATAGAAATATTGACTTATTTATTCCGATTATAAAATAAATATTTGTCTACTTAGGTAAGATACTAAAAGAATTTGCGATACTGATTTGATCACCACTAGTGTATAAGTGTTCTAGTTTTGAGCTAGAGGCAGAATAGTATTGGATTTATTCAAAGACTTAAGTTTTAAATCCGATGTAAAGTTATCCAGCGTTAAATCTGATTTTAGGAAAGCTCGAATATTTCGTGTACGAATAGAATTCAGTGTCGGTGTTTGAATTCGAGCCCACGCCGGGAAATATTGTACATTTGAATATCAGAGAAAAAATATTTATCTTCCAACCTAAAGCAAACATCGAATAACAAGTTGAGCCGACACGGGCGTTCCCGGAACCGCTCGGCTGCAGTACAAATGGGAAATTCTAAATATTCTCTTATTCCGACAAATGAATGCAAATAATATTCCGAATATTAATTTAAAAATAAATCCACCCTATAGCGCAGCATCCCGCGCAGGGGTGGGGGGCCGTTGGGTGGGGGGCGCGGGGGGGCGCTAGTAAAAAATGCGTAGTTTTAGCTAATCTGCATGGGTTTTGCGCAGAATTTGCTCTCTTCCCCGTGGAGGTGGTGCGGGAGGTCGCCCCCCCGCGGGGGATTTTTAACGAGAGCGGGATGGATTTAGGATCCGCGGGGGGAGGGAGGGAGAGGAGAGGCGGGGGGACGGAGCTTTTATGTTTTAAACCTAGTTTTTCGGCGGCGCGCGGGGGGTGAGGTGAGAATGAAAAGAGGCGCCCCCACCCCGCCCGGAGTTGGAAATTATATGTTTCCCTGTGTAGGGCTACGCGCAGATGAAATATACCGCGAGCCGAGCCTATGTATTGTCGTACATAATTGTGAACTTTTGTAGATTTTCTCTTTTTGCTTATTATTTCTGTTTGTTGTGTACAGTGGCGGCGCGGGGCGAGGGGGCGGGGCAGCAGGGGCGCGGGGAGGTTTATATTTTATTTATTTGGGCAATTTTATTGTGGCATTGCGTAACTCGGGGCCGTGTGTGACGTTCATTCTGTCCGAATTCATCTTCAATGTTTATTAATATTCTGTTCATTCCACCATGTCCATAAATAAATTATTATTATTAAATATTATATGATAATATGTATAACCAATAGAAATATTAGTCTACATATGCAAAGTATGTGTGAATGGATTGTGTAGATTTTTAAGCTACGACGAAATTATTCTAGAATATTCACCTGATGGAAAAATCACCATCGATATATCAACCAACAACCCATCGTGTTGCATCAGGCAATCTTTTCAGTATCCTGGCTCTACTGCTACAAGCTACCCCCGCTCAATTAGGTAGAATCAATGAAATTAATACATTTTAACTTTTATTTTCTTTAACAACAATAAAGTCACGAACGCCACTGATTTTGTCTGAGCAAAAAATAGTATAAAAATAAATGTAACGTAATGTAATGAATATTAATTGTTTCCAATAAACACAACATGTTTTGTTAATTTTAGAGTTTGAAATATGCTATATTTAAATACAAATTAATTGTATTAATTAGAAAGATATACATATAAAATCAATTTTATCGAAAAATATTGTTGTTGCTATACCGAGATTCGAATCTGGATCTCTTACAATCCGGAGAACATGCATTATCCGATTATGCTATACCAGCACAGTGAATTGACTATAGATTTTCGAACCTATATGTTACACTTTTCAAATGAATACATTTATCGTTACATTATTTGAAAGCCATCTATCATCGTTAATCTACTGTGTTGGTATAGCATAATCGGATAATGCACGTTCCCCGGATTGGAAGAGATCCAGGTTCGAATGCCGGTAGCAACAACAATGTTTTTCGATAAAATTGATTTAATATGTATATCATTCTAATTAATACATTTAATTAGTATTTAAAATATCACAGACCGTCTGTTCTGAATAATTACAACTTCACAATAAGAATGTGTTCTCTTTAATAATTTCATACCTAATCTATTCGATTATATTTCTATAGAATTTATATATAATATTTTTGCTTATAAATCTAAACTGAAACATACCTAGTCCACAATATTTTATGGGTGGGTATCTGACTAAATTACGATTCTACGACTTAATACACCTCGTATTTCTTATGCCCACAAAATTATTTAAAAATAATTAAAGAGCCCAAAAACAAACCCCTGGCACGTGGCACATGAAAAGCTAATTGCGCAGTGTCATCATCACCAGAAAATGCAGCATAGAAGAAGGGTATTTTAGAAAGAACAGATAGGCAGATAGTTTACCAACCAAATACAAGCCGTTGGTTTAGAACTTTACTCAATTTAATATCTCCTGAATAATCTAAACCTAATTATGTCATTGGCATCTGTCATGTGTCAAAAAAACATCCGTTACATTACTCGGGTATCCTCTAGTAAGTTTTCACTCTTCGCTGTCCTGGGAGTTGTTACCTTGTGATACATATTGCTTCTTCATAGCCTTGTATACTTTTGATTTCCTCTTCTAATCTCGACAAATGGGCTCGTCGATTTGTTTGATAGCGGAAAAAACATTTATTTGACTTGTAATGGTCGTTGGGATGAGACCTGGTTAGAAGACCGAAATTTTAACAAAAACGAGTGATGTTAATGAATGACGCGGTAAGGAACGTACTGTATTCTGTACTTGTGATAAAACTGAGTAATGATATGATATAAGACGGTGCCTTTGAACTAAGGCGATAATATTAATTGTCTACTCAGGACAACTCATCCACGAATAAGGCTATGAAAAAAATAACTCGCACACATTTTTAGACCTTGCGGTGATATAAAATATGCATACATGAGAAAATTATAGGGGCAATGGTTTTTCTCGTGATATGAGTCGAAATGTGTGGCGTATGAAGGTTATACAAGTCGGATTAGAAGGTTTTGTACATGGTGAGACTGAAGGCCCTGTCTCTATTCAGGTCTCACGCGTGTGGATCTATGTCGCAGTATATATGAATGTGGTTGGTGCGAGTCAGTATACATGGTGTGACTAATTAAAGCAGAACTTACAAAAGTGGGCGATGAGTTCACAATCAAAGTACACGAGTATAAAGTTAATTTGCATACGTAAAATTTTTAATGGGAGATGCTCGCTTGAGGTGTTACTGGAAAGACAGGCTGCAGAGAAATGGCTGGACTTCGCTAGCTTCTAGAAGGTATCCGTCTCGATGTATTGTTAACTGAATCTCTGTCAAGTGCCTGGATTGATAGCCAGGTACTATAAGGCGCATGCATGTCGCCTACAAAATGAATTGAATAGAACATGAAATGTCACCACCGGGACATGAACCTGAAAGTTTATTTTGCCAGTAGACGTAGTGATTCTTTTTTTATAAATATTTTTTAGTATCTGTGTATTTTTATAGCTGATTTATATAATTTGTTTTAATTATCATGGATCTATATTCTGAAAAATCGCAACTTCACAAATAAAATGTGATTTCATTAAAAGTGAACACGTTGTTTTCAGTGTTGTGTTTCCGAATGAAATCCATTCCATCGGCTCTACTCATCCACAACTAATTAAAATATTTTTAGCACCGTACGAAAATTCCGTTTGATTGAGTGTACTCTCCAACCCCCGACCGCAGCTCCCTCCCCCGAGCAAGGGTCCGCACACGTTCCATATCCGCTATGTAATGTTTAATTTACCCTTTTATTTACTTTTTGCCATGTTTTTTGTCATGTACATACAACACCCGTCCGCCCGTCCGCCCGTCCGCCCGTCCGCCCGTCCACCCTCGCACGCCGAACGCTAATCATATAAGCGAATACCGAACGGGCCGTATTAACGCACACAGCCCCGCGAGCCTCCCCCGCCCACAGGCGAGCCCGTCCGCAGGTGTGCTCTGACCACTGTTTCCACGGTCAAATGGCCATATAAAGTTATAACAACGTTTTTAGGCGCAAAGGGACATTTTTAAATGTGTTGGTTGTACCGGACATTCTGTTTATTTCGCAATTAAATTTATTTACACCACATTTCACGGCGGAGGCTGCGCCAACCTGTGCTCCTATTTTACGGCCCCTCTCGGACGCGCCTCACAATCATATTTTCATTTCATTAATCCGAGTAAACGGGATATTTCCACATCCATCGTACGAGGTTTCTCCGCCCGTGTATCTTATGCGCAAGAAAGAAAAATACACTGGTTATTTTGTAAATTGAGTTGAAACACTTTGTTTTTTACCACTATATACTATTACATTTAACGTTAAAACGTTTTCGGAAACATCTTCCCATTATCAATAACTCAATTCAATCTAAATTCAAAAATGGCTAAACATGCAAGAATGGAGGGCATTTCTTTACAATTATATTTTAGAACTTTTACATTTTCCGCCAAAGGACGAAAGTTAGACATTTTAGAGAATATATAAATTTTTAATAATAAGATAAAAATAAACATACATTAAATTACATCGTATATTAATTAGCATTAGGTAAAGAGGTTATAAATATAAATTAAAATAGTAGCACGTAAAAAATGATCAATTATTGAATCTAGATTCTACATATTCTGCATTTAACTTACGAAAAGTACCAACACTAAGTTGCTTCTTTCATATTTGCTGGCAGCCCATTGAACAATTTGAAACCTTTATAGTATAAACTATTTTGTGTTCCTGCCAGATTTGTTTGTGAAAGTCTCAAATCCCACCGACTTAAAATCATATTTTTATGATATCCATGTACGATTGCAAAAATCGATTTTTAATTTTGTATATCAGTACTAAAACATTTTGTATAATATTTTGCTTAACCTTCATTAATTTTAGTTGTTTTACTATATAATTTATACTTATTATATCCTTATTAATCTTATTAGATCTTAAAATTGTCCTCATTGCTTTGTTATTAATTATTAATATATTTTACTTCTCACCTTCATTCCCCAAAGATTGAGCAAAAATTTATATGCGGAGTTTACAATAAACTAATTGCGATATTTTAGGGTTAAGTTTCTTTATTATTCTGCTTAAAAATACCTTTTTTGGCAATTTATTTGTAATCATTAATATATATTTGTCGAATTTTAGTTTGTTGTCAATTATTATTTCTAAATATTTGATTTCATTCACCTCTTTAATTTCTTTATTTTATATTCCAAATGAATGATAATAGTCATTTTCTAGACCAGAAATCATGAGTTAGCTATTGGAGACGTTTCATTTAAATTGATTACTATTTAACCACACACATACCTACCTATTCATTCTAGCTCATTCTAAATTTTATATACACATTCATCAATATTATTTCCAGTTACGTATATTAATGAATCGTCTTCAAAAAAATTTATGTCGCAATTTTCAAGACATTTTGTTTTATCTTCTTCTTCTTCTTTTAAACAGGCAATCCACCCTACAAGAGTGATTTGTGTCATTAAACAAGTTAAAGCAGTACAAAAATATTATAGAATATGGAATATTGCGTTACAAGTTAATACCATTGACGTTCAAGAAATTTGCTATTATATAGCTTAAATGTGGCGAGTTAAGGGAAAGAAGATGACACAAGTTAATTGGGAGTTGAAAATTATCATTGACAAGATTATTGTAAAAAAAAACCTGTGATCCGCAATGGACAGGCAAAAAAGACATGGCCAAGGGTTTCCTCCTCGGCACCACACTCACACATAGGGGAGTCTATTATGTCCAATCTGAATAAATGTGAGGCCACCTGGCAATGCCCAATTCTCATACTAGAGATATTTGCTACTGTTCTTTTAGAGACTTTCCTGTTGGAGAACCAAGGGGTGCGGGGAATAGATCTTTGGATTATTTTAAACCGATTACCCTTGTGATTGTTTGAAACCATCCATTGTGCAGACCAGATAGAATTCGTACGTTTTTTTACAATATTAAGTCTGTCATACATCGGGATATGGAATTGATGGGGAAAACTCCGGAAAGAGTAGCCTTCTTGGCCAGTTTATCAGCACATTCATTTCCCTGAATTCCCTATGTGCAGGAATCCAAACGAATAACATCCGTTTATTGTTGTTGTATAAATCAAATAGATATCTTCTGATGGAACAGATTATCTCAATGTTTAGCCAAACTTTAATATTAGCAGAGACGGATTCAAGAGCTGCTTGCGAGTTGGAGAATATAACAGCCTTATCGACGTTTCGGAGAACGCAGATGTCCAAGGCCTCTTTAATTGCTCAACATTCTGCTGAGAAAACCGATGAATCCGCAGGAAGTCGAAGTTTCACATTTATTCCTAATTGAGGCATAGAAACTGCAGCACCGCAATAGCTCTCAGGGCAAAGTTTAGAACCGTCGGTGTAGATGTGGAGATAGTTAAGTCATTTCGAATCAAGTACACTATTAAACAACTTGTTTACATGATTTTAATTTAGCTGAGTTGATTTGTCTAGACCTGAGATTACATCAATGTCAGGAGAGAAAATTTTGTTTTGTCATGCATATAAATAATATTGTGACACCTTTTTCAGTTAATCTTGAAATTTTGTTATTTGTCTTCTATTGGTTAAATAGATAACAAACAATTTTTCTGTTCCGTTAATTCTCATATATATAAGTTTTTTAACAAGTATATCTCTTAAATACTGATTTAATGTATTAATTATAAATATATACATATAAAATCAATTTTGTCGAAAAATATTGTTTTTGCGCTACCGGGATTCGAACCTGGATCTCTATTTCCAATCCGGGGAAGTACACTACCATTTGTATTATAGCGCCAGTATTTTTCATGACAAATTTTCGAACCTATATGTTACACTTTTTCAAATGAATACATCTGTCGTTCCATTATTTTTGAACGACAGATTTATTATTTTTCCATTATTATGAATAATTACAACTTCACAATAAGAATGTGTTCTCCTTAATAAGTTTATCTCTGTCTATCGTCTCAAAAACACTTTTTAAGTCTAAGAAAACGGCTACAGTTTTCCTTTTCTTGTCTTTATGCATCTCCATTCATGAATGATATAATGAATAGCTGTCTCGCATGAATGTTTATCTCTAAACCCTGATTGTTGAATAACCAGTATATTATTATTTTCAAGGCATGCAACTAATTGTTTTATCACGATGAGTATTGAGATTTATTCATATTTAGGCAAGCTATTTATTGACGTGAAGTCATCAAATATCTTGGGATTGTCGATTTTGGGTATAGGGATAATTATTGACGTTTTCCAAGTTTCCGTAAAAATTCCACTTTTTTACCATTCATTAATTATATCGAGTAGAGATTCGCCAATAATATCTATAGCATTATTGATTTACTTTTATAGTTATACCGTCATGTGATTTCATTTTTTGTATACCTGTTTTTAGAACATCCAAATCAATAGTCTGATAACCAAAATTGCACTCACAATTCGTTTGTTCAAGTTGTACATTACCTTAAGTAATTGGGATACTTTTTTTAATCTTATCTATTCTAGATATATAATGAAAGTTTAACTTTTCGGCAACTTTCCTGCATCCTTCTCTATTCCATCTGGAAATCGACGGATTTTATTTCCTTTAATGATTTCCTTTACCTTCCCACATATTTATGGGATTATTTTTCTATTTCTCTAGTATTTCAGGATAGTACTTGCACTTTTGTAAGTTGTTTTTTTCTTGAAAATTTATATTGTTTAAGTTTGCCGTCGGTCCATTGAATTTGTAAGGCTTTATAAGAAGTGTCTCTCATTTTTTACAATTCTTGTAGTTCCTTTGTATACCATTTATTTATATATTTTAAAACCATCTTTAGTATCGTTAGAATGTTTATAGCTGTGCTCAATTGATTTACATTTTTTTCTGCTTTTTTATTGATATGTAAGTTGGCATCAATATCCTGTGTGAATTTTTCCAATTCCTTATGCCAATTTTCTGTGTTATAGTTTATTTTATTTTCGTATATAATAATTCGATCTTTAAACATATTCTATGTTATTGTCAATTAAAATAAGTTTGTAGCATTAACTTTGTGGTTAGACATAATTAAAAATGGTATCTATTATATATCGAAACCAGTTGACGTATAAATAATTTACAGTGATCTAAACATAGATAAATATCAGTGGCGTGCAGTAGGTATATATTTAGGTTATGCTGTTACCAATGATATTATCAATCATATATACTATTTGTAATACAATATAAATAGTTTCGTTTAACCAACGTCTTTGGAGAAAATAAATCCGTCGTTTATACAATCATACCATGTATTTATTTATAATTTTAGAGTATTATTAATAGTGTTTTTAAAATTTAAGTTTTATCGTGAAATAATATTTTCTTATCATTTTTAAGAACACTTTCTATGACTGAACATGATTAATTTATTGTTTGAAAATCCTTAACGTAATAACTATATTTTTATTAAAGGTCAACGTAGGAAATAATTCTGCCAATTACTTTTTGTTTTTCTCAAATCAAAAACCAACCCATGCACCAAATTTAAAGAACAATTTTGAAATCAACAGGTTAAAAACAGTTAGATAGTAAAATTCGTGAATTAGTAAAAGAGGAAGTAGACACTTCAATGATTTGTACGCAGTTGTAACCCTTTCTAATGTTATTCTGTTAAAAAACAGCATCCATACAAAATGGATCAACCAAAAGGAATTTTCATTTCAGTAAATAGCCATTTATATGAGTTGATTAATTCACTAGCTTAAAGACAGAACGGAGTAACATAAATAGCACGATGCGGTGAATAAAAAAGAGCGCCATGAGTACAGCGGAGAGAGTTCGTGAGTTTTGAAGTCTCTACTAGTATACAGATGGTGCTAATTGCAAAATAATGTTTTCGCTTATGTTAATTCAATTATTTAATTTATATTTGTTTCCTAAAATTTTTAGTTATGCATAGCTTTTTTGCTTGTATGCACTGCACGCCCTTGATAAATATAGATTAATTCGTAATATTCTATGTTAATATAGAACATTAAAATAGCGACACTTCATTATCCACTCCAATAGTGTAACAATAATAACATTGCATAATGTATACTGCGTGATAATGTTAGGTCACTTTACGAAAAATCTTCAGTCCTACGCTAGAATTAAAAATTAATAATTGTATTCCGAATTAATGGATTTGATTCATGTCACGTGAACTTATGAGTATGATTTACGTGAAAAAATATGTTTATAGTTTTTTTTTTAAATAATTCACTGCAGATATTCATTATGCAATACCGTTTACGTATGGAAAAAAACAGAAAGGCTGATAGGGTGTAATTTTTTTGGTTCTGAATAGTGTTAGAACTTAGTAAGAGTTCTCTTTTGGATAATACTTCCTCGGCAATGCCAGGTATTTCATATACATATTTGTAACCGAATATATAAATTAAACGTGGTTCTATAAAATAACAATTATTGACGAATTGACGTAGTTATTTAATAATAATTTGTCTGGTAGGAATTTTCTGAAGAAGCCAACAATATTGGAAAATAATTATTAAATATTTTAATTTTGTTAAATCTTAGACGAGTTCTTTTTCCATTTATGGAAAAAAGAAAATAGATTTGAGAAAAAGAACGTATTCGCGCAACAGTTAACAGAACTAAAAAGTTAGTCAAAGATCTAAGTCTTGGGAGATACATTTAGTGAATTTTTAAATTATTATAAACTTCAGTACATATAAGTTTTAATATGTTTAGAATCGTCGGCGCGTGAAGAAGATCGTTCGCTCGCTATATTCACAGGGTGCTTCAAATATGTGTGTTCATAACTCAGGACACTGCGAACTTTGGGTAAATAATGCTGTAGATATCTATTTTAACTTAAAACCCGTCCTAAGACGGACACGAAAGAAGTACGTCCATAACAGTTTCATCATAAAACAAAAAAATGGTATCTCAATAATGATGTGTATTTGTTTACAATAATGTAATGTGTTTAAGACAATGTACATGTGTGTATGTGAGTATTGCCGCCTTTTTTCGGAAGCTAAGAAGACGGTAACCGACAGGCGTTATTCTTATTACATCCGGTGCTTCGACCAGTCCAGCGGTCCAAATAAACCACCAGTGCGCGCTTCGGTCGGTCGAAATATAAAAAAGACAACCCGGCAAACCACATCGAACTAGAAAAACAGCAAAATTAAAGAGGTTAGTGCAGTTCATATATCATATGTGTACTTATTGTTAATCGGAAACCTGGGAACCAGCTATCGAAGGCGTTCACATAAATAGTATTCGTGAATATAATACCCTCATGGCCCATGTCCACAGGTGAGATTTCTCTGGGAGATTCGACTCGAGTGCGCATAAAGAGCAGTAAAAAATTCATCGCAGAGCGATCTATGAATCATCACCCTATGTGAATTACGTATGTAAAGGGGCGTGCACTCTATACAATCAAAAAAGCTGTGTGTAACTATAATCTGTACGAAATAAATGTAAATTTAATATTTATTTGACATATTACGTATATTAAGTATGTAGATTTACACGAAAATAATTCAGTGCTCATGTTAACGTATTTACTAGTGAAAAAATTTAAAATTGACAAATAAAGCTGCGTATGTATTTTTTCGAAAAACTGTCCCAGACGTATACGAATTAAACGCAGCTCTCGCACCGCGCGGTGTTCTGAATACACGTCTTCGCTTTAACAGACGTGTTGCAAAACGCCGCAAGTATGTCTTTGAAACGGACTTGACTGTATGCATTCCATTACACTTTAAACGTGGTATTATTTTATACGTAACAATTAGTAATTTCAACTGCTTTAGTTAATACCTTGAAAAACTTCCCAAGAATAATAGTAGATCATAATACACACTCCCACAGGTATACTGACACAAAAATATGCTTCTCAAAGAGTGAATTATGAATACAACCTCTAATGATAATACCTATCGCTTTTACAGCATCGATATTAGCAGCATAACCTAAGTCCGCTGCGTGTGTACTACCTTTAACAACAATCCGTACGTTCGAATAAGCTTTGCGCAATTATGAATTGTGATAATATTATTTGACGTTCATTAAAACGGTAGCAATGCTAACTTATTATATATTAATATATTAAGTAAAAATCTAGAGTTGCAGACCTCTGCAAGGTGCGCTAAAGACCACGCTATCACATTATTTAATACTAATCTAGAGTATGTATTTCACTATCTTCTAATATTCGGTATTCTTGAATACGCTTTTCGCGGTGGACGTTTAATCTATAAAACACTCTTTAAATCAAGTCCCAAAATTATTTAAGAGAAGCAAATAAGTTTTACTTAGAGTGCGTGTATTGAAACACGTCAATTTTCGTATCTAAACTATCTTAATAAATTAAATTTTATGTATTTATTATTATTTCGATAAAAATATTATCAATTGCAGAAGACTTCACAGACACAACTATCGGAAAAATTTAATGCACATTCTTCGATTCTGAACCTTGAAACCATCCTCCGTTAAAAAGTTTTTACCTATTATACGTCCGAAAATAACAGATTTTGTGATAACTATTGTTGTTTAAGAAGTTCCAAATCTGACGTCAGATTTCGAAGAAACAAAATCCGTAAAATTGATCTGTGCCAATTTCGTTAACCAGCCCAAAATGCCATCTTGTTTCAAAGTAATAATATTTAATACAATGAAAGGTTTCCAATATAGTGAACCCTTTTATTCGACGAAAATGTTTAAAACGGAAACTATCCTGGTTCTTGCGGCCAACGCCGGAAGGGGTTTTAAACCATGCACGTATTTATGGCAGTTATTGTTTTATATATTGTAAAACCTTCAAATGGATAGCTATTTAATATTAAGGTACATGTTGATTCAAAATCTTTAGTGGCATCGTTGAAAAACGTGGATTGAAACGTATATAATATGAAATTCTATTACGTATTGAAACACGATGAAGCGACGTGCAAAAGCTACCAAGAATTTCCTGGCGATCGACAGAGCAAGCTTTTTCATACATTAGAAAACACTCCATTTATGTAATGCATTAGGACTGCTTTTCCAAGTTTGTGAAAATGCCTATAGATGGCAGTAACATGAAGGTAATAAAGATAAAATACGATTTTTTTATTGTACGCATTACTCGTAGATGTCTCTGTTGACGGTTAGATTCCTAGCTTAATTTTTCCGTATTTGATTATTCTGTTGAATGTGATCTTTTGATCTAATTGTAACACCATATCTACATGAAGTTATTTAAGATTATTAAGTTCACATAAGTATGTGGATATTTAGATAGAGATACGTATCATAAATTCTTTTTATTTTTAACAATTTCTGTTAGTTTTCTTTTTAAATGTATTGCCTGAGTTAACTATTTCAACATTGGATTTAATATAATATGCTATATTTTTTAACTAATGTTAATTGATTATTTTTTACTTAGCATTTAAATAATACATTTTTTAAAACTTGATTATTTTCCATAAACAACAATGTATTTTAAATGCTGTTATTTTATGTTTTAATATACCTATTTGCCGTTAAAATGATTAATTAATTATTTATTTTCTCATACATAACAGGAATTTTAAAATATCTTCTGTATTTAAAATATTATTTATGTGAAATACATAAAATAAATTTGCGCAGGTTCTTTAAAACTTTCGCATTTATAATTTTTCTCTCCGTAAAGTGACGCAGCAAAACAGAATGTCATTCCAGAATTGACGAATTCTTTGATAACGCTTACATATAAGTTTTAACAAATATACAAAAATTGATATCGGAGTTTTTATAATCATTTGATCTTTAATAACTGATATTATTCCAATAAAATATTTGTACTATATATATGACACTACGATTTTGATGTGCTCTGTGAATATCCATAATGTTAGTAGATGTGAGCAATTAGATAATCTACCGACGATTACAAGAAGAACATTTCGCGATTATCATAACATTATCGCAATAATTATAGTTTTTCCAAAATGATCAAAACCCTTACGGTATTTTAAACCCTTCTATTGAATAAAAATATCAATAAAGACATTAAAGATTATTACACAATATTATATAATAAAATAGAGATGCCTATATGATAAACAGGTGACATCATATGATCACATATAGATTCTTATTTCTTTTCCGCTAAAACAAATAAATAACTCACTAAACAAGCAAATTAATACAATGATAAAATTTCGCCTTGCCTTATTGTGAATACATTTTTTTAATAAATATGTAAATGAGATGTGTGAGTTTGTGGTTTTTAGTAAATTATTGTATCATATGAACCTATTAATTAGTAACGATTTATTAAAAATGAACCACATTATATAATATATGATTTAAGTATCAATTAAGAAATAAAAAATCTATGGAATCCGGAGCCGAGATGACGATGGATTGTTTCCTACCATAAAACATTGTCGACAGGGAAATGAAGTGCTCGACTTACCTCGTCTCCAGAATGCAATCCACGCCACGCTGCTCTGTCCATGTCTTCAAATATATAAAACGACACTCAACATTACTCCAAAACAGAACTTAATAGTTTAATACTTTATTAAAACTAGATGGCGTAACCGACGCGCGACCCATTAAACCATTCGATCGAAACTGTCAGATAAGCGAGCCGAGCGCGTGGTAATTGACAACAATAATAACTGAAAAGTGTGAAAAATTTACAGAATGTGTTTTGAAAGAATACTCTACAAATTCAATAGGGTTCGTATTGGTGTAGCTTTTAAATAACTATTGAATCTTTAACAAGTTAATTCAATAGATAATTATATTTGATTGGATATTTTAATACAATATATATTGCACATCTCCAGTAAAAAAAAAACAAAAATAATACGTAATTAAGATTTCTATTCCGCACATTACAATAATACCTAGAGTTGCGGTTAAGTATAGATTAACTCATCATCATCGTTTAGGCAAAGAGGATAGAATACCATATATGCTCATGCACGTCTGACAATTGTTGAAACTTTTAACAAAGGCCATCATCCAATATTTGGTTTAACTTACCGTGCCAGTTCTTTCGCGGACGCCCTATCCTATTTTCTTCAACACTTCCTCGTATATGCTATTTACCATTCTCTGTTCACTTATTTGCTCCATGTGCCCGAACCATTTCAGTGACGCTATTTTAATTCGATCTACATCATCATTTGTTAATTCTTCACTCTATTTTACGTAGATTTCAAAATATGCACCTGAGCGAGCGTGTTACCCTGCATCAGTCTGCTTTCGTTATTCTTTTGCCGATTCCAGACTTCATTCCATACGTTAATGATTGATACTAGAACTCCATTATTTAATAGTAGATATTAAAATAAATTACACCTGTATGTTCTTATATATTTGTATAAGATGTAGAAATATTGTTTAGTGTGTGATGATACCAGTATGCTATTTTACTAATTGCACATCTTTTATTACGAGTATATTCTGAATGTTCTTGAAAACGCAGAAAGTTGTCATAAATTAAAATAACATAAGCATGTTTTTTGTAAAACTATAAATGTTCAAATCAATTTAAATATTTGAACCACTTTCCTTCTTTATATATAATTTCCTATAGAGGCAAGATTAGCGATATTTAGTGGAGTTCTGACACCATCACCTGTATGGGGGGTTGTGGGATAGAATATAAACTGAATGCAATATAAATATGTTATATCTTAGATCGCTAGGTAGCGATTATAGGTATAAAACCTACCCTAAACTACCTAGGCAACTTCATTTGAAAAGTAACTTAAAGCCTAGTATCATGATTGTAGTATAAGTCATATAATAATAGTAAAAAATAGTCGCTCAGAGAAGTGTCGATGAGAGCAAGGAACGAACTTGTTTGCAAAATGTTCGAGAAAACCAGTTAGATGGCAGGTAATTCAACATTTTCTAAACAATTCGATTTATTTCAATTTTGCTCATTTAATGCATATCTAAGTTGAAAATTTCAATGACTAAGAATACAATTAGTGGTGTTTATTTTTCCGTGCATTTAAAGTTCTTCTATCATTAAAAAAAAATCTAAAATAATATAGATTGCTTAATGATATCTTAATATCCTTATGGTGCAACTTTCGGAAAACTTCAATGCACTTTTTTCGATCATGACCGAGAGACAACGCTCCGTAAAAAAATTATATAATTTTGTCTAGTACTAAGTAAAAGGTATATTATATAATATACGCAAACATGTCTGAACAATTGATTTCGGTCTAGGTTCGTTAGCCAGCTTTGTCCGCCATTTAGATACAAAATAGCGGGTGAGGCTGGCTATTCAACAACATACAAAAACCTCTCTAATTTTGGACCTGAAAAAATGTTAAAAAAAACATTTACCTGAGAGATTTTTTGAGGTTGATGGCGGTATTTATATTATATTTATTTATTTATGACATATTTTAAATATTCATCAAGGTTGTAAAACAATAAAGATATTTATTTATGCTGAGTTAATGCAGATAAAAATATAAGTATAACATTTAGTAAAATAATATTTTTGTCCCTTGCACTAATTTAAATATCCAGTGTAGAATATTATTGTTATCACACTCATAATTAACTATATATTTTTATGGTTCGCTAAAAAATATTCATACATTTACTTAAAGAAATAAAATAAAAATCTCAACACGTGAAAATAACCGTTTAAAAATATCTTAAATTCTTTATTTACATTGTTATAAACTAGTAATTATTTTTTTAATTAAATAAAATAAATCAAAGCATTAAATTATAAGACAAAAAAAACAAGCATTTTATTCTTATATGATAATTTTACACCATAGTCTGGTTGGGGAGTAGTTAATATGGCGGAAGCTGGCTAAGCGCATTGCAGGTATGTACCAATAATCTTTTCGATTTCAGAAATGTATTTGAAGGCGCCTGATATCAATCCAGGTACTGGTAAAGGTGAAAATAAAACGCAAGGGTAATAAAAATTGAGAATAGAATTTTAAGTAATGCAGTTTCCTTAATAAGTTTTACTAATATGTTCAATGTTGAATTGAGCGTCTGTTGAAATAAAAGAAGTGTTTGATAATGAATTTATTGTTCCAGATTATGGTTACAATATTTAAAAGGTATCATTACGCTATTAATACAATAACTGTTCACAAAATATCATTTTATAGGACACCTAATATTAATACGTAACGCCTAACAGTAACACCTTCATAATATCTTAGTCATATTCCGCGGATCATTCAACTGGATACTATGTTCACATTCAAGTTAATTGATATTACGTTCACATTCAAAGCAGTAAAGGCATTTCAGCAAAATTCTAAATAATTGTTGCTCTTTCTTAAAAAAATTACACATTACAATTAAGGGTCGCCTGCAGGTACTAAGGGAGCGGTGTCTACGATGATCCCGGGGGATAATTATGATCCTCTCCTATTTTTTTTCAAAAATTTAAAGTACGGATGAGCGTGAGTACTTTCGATCAAATCAACAGACATTGTTCCTCAGCGCGATTTCACTAAACAATTAATTGAAAATATTTAAATTATCGATCAAAATCAAGTCAAAATTCTAAATTTTATGCCAATTATACTTCATTTAAAATAACGTCGTTCATTAATCTCTTTTTTTACCTCTTACCCGTCAAGGTGTCTTTCCTTCGGTATTTCGATAAGCCTCTCTTTTCAAAGGTTTTTAATCCGTTTCCCTCAGTTTTGTCTAAGGCGATTCATGGGTCATTTATTATTTCATATGTAGAGATAAAATGATTCTAATAATTGTAAAACGTGGTAAATATGAATCTTTATCTTATAAGCTTTGTGGACCTCTTGGCATCCATCGCCGTGCAAACTGTTTATCTCCTCTTGGATTGGGACGTTGTTGGTAACAAAAAACGAGGTTTCATTCATTGCTGAATTTGTTTATAAACTTTTCGCTCTTTGTCTTTAGTTTCTTCCTCAAGCTGACTCCATTTCTTCTGAAAAATCTTGCAGAAAATATTACACATTGTGTAGCCTTTTTACAGCGTGTAAATAATAATTTGCGCAACATGCGACGCCAGCACCACATATCGAAGACAGGGAACATATTTCGTTATTAGATTCTTAAGATTTCCACGCGGACCTATCTTCTTGAGTGGCCGCTCTAGTTCTGGAAAATTCTTGATAGCAGTCACCGCAGAGCGCCAAGCACTCGCCGACCTCTTGCAGGTCCATTTGGACCATCTTAATCTCGGTCAGTTGGCTTCAATAAGAGGGTATTGAGCGTGTCACTGCAGCCTCTTTGCTTTCACCATAATCGCGACATCTGAGATGTCATACCGTTCCCGAAGTTCCAAGTTCTTGAACCTCCCCCTTCCCCAGTTAGATTATCAAATCAAAATCAATACAAAGATGTAGGTTGAAGTAAAATGATAGAAGAATATATTTTTCACAACATGACGCATGTTTTTAGGGGATCATCATAAACACCCCCGCCCTTCTCTGTTATTAGATTGATGCTGAGAAATAACATTATTCAATTGAAAATGTTGCGTCACATAATATTATATTGCTTAATTATATTTTTCAATTAGTTGGTACGTCATTTTAAAAATAATGTTTAAGTTACTTAAATGATTTGAATGTATAACAAAATGTTGACATATTTCTTTCTAGACTCTACGCGGGACCGATCGGTTGTTAAATTAGTTAAATAACTTGTTCGGCAAAGTTAACTTGAGTCATCGACGATGTCCGATAATTATAATAAATAAATCCAATCGGTTAACTATCAGTAACTATAGCCAAACATTTTTTACAGTTAGTTAATTTAACTACCGATCAAACAACCGCCCCTTAGACTATCGAATAAACCAGTGTTGATTCTTTTTAAATTATAATAAATTTGATTTAACTATAAGTTATACAACTGATTATTCACATTGTAGTTAGAAAAATTGATATATATGTATTGAAAAAATGTTTTTGTTAAAAATAAAATTCTGGCTTTTTTAATTACCATAAAATTTCTTAAATTTTAACTCTTTCGCGTTTGGTTCTGAAAATCTGTATACAATAGTATTCTATGACACATTTTAAAATAATTCTTAAATTGATATCAGAAATTTCAAAAGTACTATCTTTAAGTCTAGTATAAATAAATTGATCGAAAGAACTATTCATGAATTAATGACGTCATTTAATAATAGCTAGTGATATTTCTAACTATGATGTCCTAAGAATGATTCGCTCTGAATTTTTTTCTTGACGAATTAAAAATAATTGTTATAAATACATTTACTCTAAAATTGTATTTTTACATGGTACTCTAGGAAGTTTGAAATATCTCAACTATTTGTTAGTTATTATAATAATTAGGCTTTCAACTAAAAACGAGAAAGTAATGTCTCACAGCACTTTGCGAACCGACCAAACCATCCGGGGATGATTCGCACGACTGTAGAGGAGGCGATACCTATGTTGTATGCATTCTTAATATTTATGTACATACGTTTTGCCAAATGTCAGCTTACTGCAATATTCAATTCATTAATCGAAATAACTTTAACTAAATATTATAATTATTTGATTAGAACCCCCCTCGCAAAGCGCAAACAATAATGCAGGGTATTGTATTCAAAGGTCATAACTTGACGTGTCTTCAAACTATACAATGTATTGATAAAAATATATTTTGTATTTTGGCCATATTATCTTCATCTTCATCATCATCATCATCATCATCATCATCAATCAACGGTCAGGTTCCCATTTCGTATGTTTTAATTGAAGTATTACATTTGAATGTCAGATTAATGAACAGTCGCAAAGAAAAAAGTCCAACTTAACCGCTTTAACTTTGAGTAGAATCGTTTTCGTCGGAACACATCGGGCTCTCGGCTTCCTCGGTGACGGTGATCAGCGGCGGCGGCCCCTGCCGGTCCGAGCCCTCCGCGGGCGAATGCTCGTTGCTGAACTTCTCGAACTTGGGAGAGAGGCTGGGCAGCATGCTCTTCGTGGTCTGCTTGATGCTGGTGTACAGGTCCGGGGTGATGATGGGCAGCGACGCTCTCTTGCTGCGCGCGCCCGCGGCCGCCATGCCCGCCGAGTGGCACAGCAGCGGAGACCCCGAGGCGATATCCCCGGGATAACAGTCGACGCTCGACTCTTCCTCGATGGTGTCGAAGTTGTCCTCGCTGGAGTTCTTCTGGGCGTCTGAGATTTTTCCGTTCTTTTGGAAGTCGGCTTCGTCCGCCAGTCTCGGCGGCAGGCTGTCGGCTCTGTGCAGGCATTGGTTTGTTTTGTCGTGATTTATTTCTACCACGGTCTGCTCCTTCCTGACAGTACCGTTGCCCAGTTGCCGCTGCTGCTCTTGGTACCTCTCTTCCTCCGTGTCCGAGGAATGCACGCTGTCGCTGTTACCGGCCGTCCTCGCCTTCGCTCCGTGCTCGATCTTATCCTGCAGCTTGTGCAGACTCACCTCCCTCGCCTGTATGTCCGACAGAAGCGGTCCGTCGGTGGATCCCTCGATATTATAACCCGATGACTTCATGGCATCGTCTCCGGCTATGATGGAGTCTTGCTTGAATATCGCCGCCGTGATGATCGGCTTATCCGGATCTGTAGGTGTTTTGCTCAGTAAAGGTTCGCGGGAAGATTCGCAAGGAATTGTAGCTATCGGAGTCGTCGCGTACCCAGCGTACAGCGGATATCCGTAATGGCCATGCTCATACCCAACCTGGTTGCCGTAAGCGTAGCTCGGATTGTCGGCGGACGATATACTCAGGTCTGACGTGGAGAGTCCTGTATTAGTGCTTCCGAAAGACTTCTTAGCTTGCTGCCGCGGGATGTTGGGGCTGCCGGAGGTATCCTGATCCCGGCCCGATATGTCGGTGGCCGCTATGGGGGAGTGGTGAACCATGGCCCTCTGTCCCGGAGATCCGGGGTTGTTTCCGGGCTTGGTGTTGCTCTGCTGAACTTCCACAACGAACACGCCGTCGTTGTTCGGGGAGTACTTCATCTTAGTTTCTCTCGAGCCGCGAGCGATATCCTGAAACAGTGTTTAAAAATCGGTTATAATATATCGAGCAATCTGCAGATAATATACCGAAAAGTAATAAAATTTAAATTTTCGGGATAAAAGTATTCTGAATTCACAACAAATATTAATTATTCATTACCTTGTTACTTTTTTGCAATCAAGTAATAATGATCAATCCTGAAATATTCCTGATTTTTTAAATTTGCATATTGTATATTTAGTGGATATTTTCACCAACAACATCTAGACCGTCTAGCGAGGGTATTCTTGGTGATAATCAGCTGACACTTAAAAAGACAAATCGTTGATGATGCCACCTCATGTTTTTTAAACAAAGATTGGAAAAAAAATGAACAAATATCTTCCCCGGACGAAAACGGAATATTCAAATCCAATTTGCCCGCTTTTGTAATATTGCTTCCTCAGTTGGATGCAGCTAGCAGGCCAGCCGACCAAACGGCCGGATGAACCAATTTCTAATGGATGAAAACATATTACAGAAAAAATACAATTTATTTATATTTAAAAACTACTTATTTTGCTGTAGTTTCTTGCTTCATATTATATATTATTATTATGTCAACAATCAATTGAAAACCACGAATAACAAATATTTGAAATAAAACTAAAAATTATTCTGGTAAAACTTGTAAAAAATGTATTCTCTTGGTCCAATCTAAAATTAAAATATGGAAGAAGCGATAACAAGATATCGTAACCATGGAGAAACAAGGTATCTGTTATAATCTATTCTTCATATTAAAAATATGTCAATAATTTTCTTTTTAAAACTGGATTATGAACAAGTCAAATTTCCTAGAAGTTTAGGAGATAGCAAGAAAAATGATGTTCCAGTAGCACTGATAATAATATTTTTAAAATAACTATTGATTTGAATATAAATAAAATACGCGAGTGAACGAAACAGAATTCAGTTTATATTCTAAATTACATAGCAACATTTTTGATAAAATGCTCTTCTCGTGACCGATGAACCAAACTCCGTCAAAGTAAAATAAAAATGTTTATTTATAATTGATGCTCAATATCTCAGTTTAATGTAGATGTTAGATGATACATATTTGCTCCAATGGTGTGATATACTATTCAGTGTGGGGTCAATCATTTGAAGTTAATCAAGTGAAATTATTGTCAGTAAGAATGTTACAATTCTTACATTAAAAAAACGTTATAAAAAGGTAGGCGATTCCGATCAACAAACATCTATCACATCATATTAGGACTCGTCTATCAACTTCATCATCATTGACTAGAAATATTAAAGAAATTTCATTGCAAAAAAATTCTTCAAATTAAAGACTCATTATACGAATATTTCATATATTTTTATTAAATTAAATATTTTATTAATGTAATATCATGTATAAATTAAACAGTAATTAAATCTTTAATATTGATATTAATTACTAATTTTATTACAAGAGTTATCAAATTGCATACTTAGGTGTACTAATAAAGTTACAAGGTTGCTTGGTTAAATATGAAAAGATTTTAGATAGGTTATGTCAAATTAAGATTAAAAAAATTAACTATTCATAACAACATTCATATGTATTTTATATTTTGTTTTTATTTAAACGAAATAGATTATCAATGAGTCCCTTAATGACCTTTATGCAGTGTTATAATTAAGGAGAAAAATATGTAAAAACCTTTAACATAATGTTAATAAATGTATACCGACTGGGTATGCACTCCACATTTTATTTATTCGCCGAAAGATAAATACTTGAACCAAAAATGTTTCTTCATATTTTGTAGATACATTTGAATAATCTTCTTCGAAAGTTTTGTTTTAGTAATACCGCCGTGGACCAATCTCATTTGGGTTTGATGGATGGGCGCGCTCGTTTGTTTGTACACTTGTTGTGGGATGAAAAAAGCCTCCGAATACGACGGCGGGGAGGGTTCCGAGTTGTTCGGTCTCCGAAGAGGAACAAATACAAATATTTCACAGTCGGATCTTCGCAAAAAGTTTCAAGAGAGTGGTTATTTCTGGAAAAAAATATATTACTACGCTGGAATAAAACTTCCCAGAATATTGACGGGGAAATATATTATTATTTCGCAATCTCTGCGATGTGTGCGTGCGTTGTTTAATGGGGAAAATTTCAAACAAGGGTTTGTGTTTGGTTTTGGGGGCGGCGGAAACCGTGTTAATAAAGTCCCACTTATTTATTGACGTCGTGGTATGGAGTGATGTACATTTATTATGCCTGTAATATTTTAAGCAGTAACCTTGCGGTTTTGTATTAATATTTTAGTTAAAGAGTTGTAATAATGATATGTATTATATTTAATTAATCTGGAATTCGGGCTGATAGATTTATAGTATCACTCGCGAGAGGTCACAGTCAGATAGAGATAGCGAAAAGATATTTTCTCGAAATGCGAGATTGTACTGTTATAAGAACATGAATTTAGACGTAAGACGGCGAAACGTATCTAACCCAAGTTACTGCAAGAAAGTTAGAGGCTTTCGAAATGTAGTGCTATAAGAGAATTTTAAAAATCTCCTGCAAACTGCTAAGCGAAGACGTTTTGAAACATTTGTAAAAGATTTGTGATTATATCAAGAAGTTCAGTAGTTTGAGCAAGAGACGCGAGAAATATGAAGTATTACAGGTCACAGGGAAAGATTCAAAAGAATAAGACGCATCTTCTGGATGAAGAAACTATTTGTTTGGTTCCATTGCAGCTCAGAATCATTACTCAGAGCAGCTAGCAAGTCAAAATAGCTGAAGATTTCCAAGCTCCGAGAGGAGAATGAAACTTTGTGGGAAAATAATAATATGGTTTTGTTTTTATAATGGTAAGTTTTCTTTCATAAGAGCTGAATAAAACTAACAATTAATGAGCATTTTTATATTTTCGCTAGTCTTTTCAGCACTCCTTTTTAGGTTGGACGGAATGACTTATTAGAATATAATGATTAAACGATACTCAAATATTGTAGGATTTTACTCACATTCCTGACTTCTGTCTCCACGATGAGGTGATTGTTCTTCAGAGTCATCGTGATGATGGAGCCATTGGCGGGATGCTGGGCCGTGGGAGTGCCGCCTCCCTCCTTGTCGGCGCTTCGAGTCCCATCCGAGAAGCCAGACTCGGCCAACTTCGCCTGTTAATTGAAAGACATATATTTTTAATCAAAAGTTTTCTCAATGAAATAAGTTCTCGAATTTTCAAGGGTTTTAGATTGACCTTTGACTCGTGAAAGATCTCTTCATAAATATCATTTTTTAATGCAACATTTTTTTAAATGAACATCAGTACAACCCAGAAATTTTGTCTCACCAGATTTAAATTAGTTTATGCCATCTAATCAAAAATAATTTATTTACATTTGCAGGATAATAATACAAAACACAAATCGAAAGTGAAAGTATTATCATATATGAAAAACAATGAGATAGAAGATTCAGTTTGCAGCTTATTTGATAACAAATATTAAAAACAAAATGAGAGAACACATGTCTAACATCGTTCTACGACAGGCGTGATCGCGAATATTTCCGCCGTACCAAACTAAACATCAGCAGGACTACAATATTGCCAACTTTGATTTTATTAGCCCGACGTGTTAATCATATATTATTATTTCTTTAATACTCTAATAATGATCCCACCATTTTTAAATGCAAGAATACATACTAAGGTGTGTGTTAGTGTCACAGTGTAAATATTTTTTATTCATAATGTGTAAATGGGAATATAAATCTATTTGAAAAAACATTAGACTGACTATTACAAGGAAATGTCTTTTATAATGACTATTACGTGAAAATGACTTTTATAATGATTATTACGTGACAATAATAATAATCTGTAGATATGGTGGTGGACTCTTTGCAGATAGGCGCGGCTCGTCGTCCAGATATTGATTTTTTAAAAATTCAAACCACTTAAATATGTAAAACTATTTAAGGTACACCGAAAGCAGTGAATATTTTTAAAACTGTGTTGCATTATTAATTACATTACTTAAAATTAACAAATTCACCGAGCTGAATAAACATTAGTCTGTTAAATTTTGTTAAAACGAGTATTATTTATGTGCACGTAGTAATTCTTTAAAAAATAACTTATATCTATACATATGTTTGATTTCAGATTTCTGCCAACACTAGTATGTGGAACTGGCGTCTCTCCTAGGTTAGATTGTGATCTCCCACAGTCGAGACTTATATCTCCTGCAAAAAGTATGGTTGTACCGTATTATTTTTTTGGTAATCACCTTGACAATGACACGTGTTAGCATGCCTGATGTTGACCAAGGATTCCTCAAATAATCTAACCTAGAAGAGACCCTAGTTCCATATATATATATATTATTTTTAAACATTTAAAAAAAAAATTGTTATAGCGTATTAAATATTTATCACTTTATTTTCACTTCAGATACCAGTGAGATTAAAATTTTGGTCTGGAGATAAACTTCAAGATCACCGCTTGAGATTGGGTGTGCGCATTAACATCACCACGATATCTATAACTATTTATTCTGAAAAGTTATACAAACAAAAGAAAATAACAAATATTTCACTTGTTTTAACTACATACTGCAGGCGATATTCAAAATCATTCAACGGATGAACGGAACAGCAACGGTCAATGAACAAAATTGTGTAAACAGTGAGTTTCAAAAACCGAGAGTTGCCTCCAATTCTTCTCGTGGGAGTATAATCTCTGTCATTGTTTCTATCAAAATCTCAAAAAATCTCATTTGTGGACACAGATCAAAAATTGTACGATATAAGATGAAATCATGAACAAAATGATATATTTTTTTAAGGAGAATACATTCTTATTATGAAGTTGCAATTTTACAGAACATAGGTCTGTGATATTTTTAATACAAATTAAATGTATTAATTAGAATGATATACATGTAAAATTAATTTATCAAAAAAATATTGTAGTTGCTACTGGGATTCAAACCTGGATCTCTTCCGATCCGGGGAAATGCATTATGCAATATACACCAACACAGTAAGTTATCGACAAATTTTCGAACCTATATGTTGCACTTTCGAATTGATACATCTGACTTTCTATTATTTAAAAGCCATCTTCTTTATATTAAAATTTGTCGTCAACTTACTGTGTTGGTGTAGCATAATCGGTTAACGCATTTCCCCGGATAGTAAGAGATCCAGGTTTGAATGATTTTATATGTATATCTTTCTGATTAATATATTTAATTCGTATTAAAAATGAGATCTTTTAAAAAAAGTACAAAGTATCGAAATGAAATCAGTTAAGGGGACTATTCTCTTACATAAATCGAGTCGTAATTCGCTTACACGGAGACGATCGCCGGGGGCGAATATTTTGTGACAAAATGGGCCTATTTTATCTTAAATATTCGAGAGATATCGGATCTATCCAATGAATTTGTCGCTTCCTTTGATCTATAGAAATTTTGATAATCAGTAATTAAGGTTTAATTAAGTTAGCACATCGATTGCTGGAAGCTCACGCGGTCAGCCCAGATTTGTGCGCTCGGGTGAACTCAAGGGCGTCGAGTTCAAGGGTAAGGGTTCGAGCTTTATTTATGTAGTTGAAAATTGTTCAATTATGTATGGAAGTAAGCACGGTGACAAAGAAATCAAAATATTGACAGAATAATAAAAACTGTATTTAAATAAAAATTTATGAATACAATAATAGGTATGAAAATGAATTGTAATATTATAATGTATTGTATGTACACGTGAATCCGAGTTTAATACGCTTTCTGACTGAAATCGAAGACACAAAAGTATATTAGACCGTAGTGTAATAATACATATTTGTACATTGTGAGAGTATGCAAGGTGTGGAAGTTTGGTTGACTGTCTAATTGTTAGATTTGTTGTAGGTCATCAGCTGTCTGTTTCTTCAACTTACAAAATACGATATTTTAAAAATGTGAGTATGTGTAGTAAGTAAGTGAATAGTGAGTAAGATTAAGAAAGGATTAGGTGGTTTGGTCATATGGAACGGATGAATGAGGAGATAATGGTGAGAAAGATATATGACGCAAGTGTTGATGGCACCAGAAGTTGAGGACGTCCACAAAAGACTTGACACAACCAGATACTGGATGATGGTCCTATTAGAAGCCTCAATAATCGTCGAGCAATAATAATGCAATAATATCGCAATAATTGTATGAGAAGATGTACGAAAGTGGATGAGGCGAGAATTGTGTGTCAGGACAGAAGAGTGTGGCGCTCTATCCTCTCTACCTACCCCCGCAGGGAAACGGCGTGACGGTAAGTAAGTAATATTTAAAAACAATATTTTGTGAGATCACGAAGCGAGAGGTAAATATGAAAATATTAGTGGTTTGGGGTGAAGTTGAAGGATCCCAGTCGCGTCTGCACCCCGGGCAATGAAGGCTTTCACCGAGAGATTAATTACCCCAAGAATGCATGAAAAATATTCTGGCGCTGCAGTGCAGGTAAAACTACTAACTACTTTTTAATTAGAAAGAACAATTGTATTAGTGTGGCTAATACCATATGTAATATACACGTTGTAATAGTGTATTGATTGCGGGTAACGTTTTAATTGGTCAATGGGCGGGGTGTCGTTTGAAATTAGTTGTAAATACAGTAGCCACAAAAAATATGTAAGGAATGTTTGAATTTTGTAAATTAAGAAAGTTTATATTTATGTTTATGTTAATATCTGTTCATTTTTTATGTTTTTTTTTGTATTTTACCCTATATTAAAAATAAATATTCCTAATATTAAAAATTATTAAAATATTATAAATAAATATTCCTAAAAGTATTATGTTCCAATAAACCATTTTTTCTCTGCACATAAATATACTTGATCCTATTTCTATCATATATACATGGCGATGGAAAACATAACAAATATATGATATATGCAAAAAAAATGGTGTATGTGTTATGTGTTCTATTTTCTTAGAGTTTTCCGATACCGTGGATTTATTTAATATTAAAAGTTAATATTTATAAAAAAAAAGGTACTACCTACATGTTTCTGAAACGGGCTGTTACACATACAAATACAATTGTTCTTTCTAGATCAAAAGTAGTTTAGCAGAGTGTAGAATATTTTAAAACGTCCATCAATTTTCGGTTTGTGAGAGAGTTCAAAATCAAAATTTTATTCATCTATGATTTTTTAATTTCCATCTTCTCACTATGATGATCAAGACCATGTGTTAAGATATAGAATAAGAAGAGAGGTGGTAAAATGAGAATTGTTTATAATATACTAATATAATATTATATGGCCAACTAAGTCATTTTAAATTTGTTTTTCTTTCTATATTCAATAAGTGACACACGAGGAACGAGATGTTTAGATCGTTTTGTAAATTTGGAATAAATTATATTCTAATGTCGGTAAAATCTTCGAGATTAAACAAAATCAAGTCAAACATAATAGAATTCTTTTAAATTATACCTCGTCCTTGTTTATAACTAGAGAGAACAAAAGAACGTCCCCTGTGTGTAAACATCGGGAGGTTCTGTAGGTTGGTACGCAGGCAATTGGAACATTAAACATTTGGTCTAGAGACTTCCTTCCATTTAATAAAGCGGAGTGGCTTCAGTAAAAGTCTATCAAATAAGAATAAAAAGTCGTCCCCTCCAGCGACTCCCAGACAAACTTTTAACTGGTCTTAACACAGAAAAGAGTCACCCGAGCAATGAGTGATATTCAACTATCTTTTTATATTAATTATTATTTTTACCGACAAAAATAATTCATTGGCACGAATCTTGTACACATTTTATAATCGTGAAATGATAAATAAATATTTTGACATTCAAAATTTTAACTTCCTTTTTTTACTTTAAATTGAATCACAATTAATTTTATAATTTTATTCTATTACACTTATATTTCTGATAAATATACATATGTAGGGTAAGTGAAGGGAAGATGCCTATGTTAAGGGTTTGACAGCTTCTGGAGGTGAAACTGTAAGATATATAATATTCCTTTAAAGGAATAAATGTTTATTAGGCATCCTCTTACTATAATATTTATATAAAGCACATTAATTTAGAATAATCCGAAAACAAAATATTAAGTAAAATCCAAACATGTAGCCTTAAGCCATCTCCCCCCCCCCCCACAGTGGGGTAATACGCTGAATGAAAATTAAATTAAGTGTTTTTATTGACTTTTTGAATTCCTACAAATATTTCTTACACATAGATGCTGAGGTGTGCAACCTCTTTTTTCAGGTTATGCAACATAGCCAGTCCATTTTTGGCCCAGATTTATCATGGTTATTCATAGGTTACTCTTTGTATACTGCGCAGTAATCGTCTTCATCCAAAAAAAAATCACAGTGACTAAAGTCGGATTCCGGCCATTCCAGAGAAGATGAATTTTCATCATCATCAGAATCGTGTCGGTTTTCCGATATTTTAATAAATATTGCAACAATAATAAAGGGAAACAAACATTAGGCAAATCCCCCTACATATGTGGGAATGACGCCTAACCACTTTATATTTTATAGTTTATATTATACACAAAAGATCAATTAAGTCATCATGTACCGGGAAGAGCGTTCACTCAATAATAAAACCGCTTAAAAAGTTAAGACAAGATTATGTGTCTAAAATATTATAAAGCACAAAAATAGAGTACCTTACCTTCCAAAAACGAAACACGCCGCAACACATTATTCTCTTACAGTTCGCGTGGGCAATATGGCTGGATATACGACGGCACCACAACATTCGCAATCTTATGGAAAACTGGAGAACTACATCCAATTGAGCGTCTTTCCCTTTTCAGCATCTTCCTCCCGGTTACCCCATAGGTAAATGAAATCTTTTGTGCTTAATATAGAATAGTTACACATATGTATAAATATTTATGAAAATTTCATTTTTTAGTGTTCGCGGAAACCTTCAATTAAAATATATACCGGTATATATACGAATATAACAAAAATCAGTAGTTTACTGTTTTCGGGGTAAGTTTGTAGAACTCCAAAATCACATTGTGGAAATAAACACTTTATTTTACTTGTAACGCATTTCCAAAAATGTATTTCTTGCCATATGTCTTCGTAGATTGTAAAATTATATAGCTGTCCTTTTCTACAAATTACCCATGACATTTAAATAATATTAATGTTGAAACTGAATGGTTAGAATAATTAAAACCATTCAAAATGTATGAAAATCCACAGAATTCCAATGAATAATGTTATCTCTTTTCACCTCATGTAAATAAAATTGTATAGTTGTCCCCAATTATAGTTAAAAATACAAGTTGTTGAGTTAAATTGTTAGATTGATAATGCCCTTGCAAGATGAAATGCGTTTCGAGTAAATTAAACGTGTAGAATAAAACAAAAAAGTATTTTATTTCCAGATATGTGAAAAATCAGTAGATATTTTAACTTATTTACACACATATTTGAATTTTTAAATTAAAATTTATAGTAAGTGAATATTCAGTCAAGACAAAAATATTATCTTTTTAAAAATAATATTTAATTTAATTATTTTTTTCATACAGACACGGATTACATGTTACAATAATGTTAAATCAAATCAAAATAAACTATGACAACCAGAGTTTCTCAGCAAACTAACAAGTTTTTCTCAAAAATCAATTTATTATTTAGTCGACGTTCAAATCATTTATTTATATTCTCGTATTTAATCTTAATTTAATATTTAATCTTGGACACAAACATTTAAAAATGTTAATATTAAAAATAATTTTTAATAAAAGAAATATTGCGTTGTTTTTTTTATTAATTTAAAAGAATTATTTTAGGTATATAAAAATATTAATTTGTGCCAATTTTTCCGAAAAACTTTTATATTTTCTTGGTATAATTAATATATTAAAGACATCACTCGCACGGAGGTGCCGCACCACTTCACGGACTGGGGAAAGGGAGGTTATACGGTGGGTAGCAGCGCCGAGAACAATTTAAATTTATTTGAAAAAATGTGAGAAAATAGAAGTTTTGCTGAAAACTTTATTCCTTATTATAAAAACAAAAGTAGGACAAATATTTTTAGTTTATTCAAAACAGATTTAAAACTCTGGACGGGTACGTCCTCCCTTTACTAATTGCGCATGTTATTAAAAATACCTTCTGGTTGCTGACCGCAAGAATCAAATGGATTTAATATGTACGTAAAAGGAAATATTTCCCTTGTTGTGGTACCGGACAGGTACCATTTTTCTCGAATTACTTTTTTCTTTAGATACTTTTTTATTTAAATATTTTTTCTTAAACATTTGTAACGTTTTAACGCCATTTTACAACAACACGGTGGACCAGACTGGCTAACAAACTTATCAGAGATATTTGCACGGTCAATTTTTCATAAAAGTTCACGAAATTGTGGCATTGTTTTATTTACTAAATTATGTTGAAGTTATACATACAGGGTATAATAGACCTAGTCCACAATATTTTATGGGCGGACACCTGACTAAATTACGAGTCGAAAATGTTAAATATCATGTTCTGTGTCATATTAGAGTTAATTATAATAACTATTTAGTATCACATTTCGTTTTATAAATTTTAAAATCCTTTTATATTCAAAATTATTTCATTTAAAAGCATATTTTTATAATTATTTATTGCAATATGATTGAGTCACAATTAGCTCTGTAAAGTACATGTGCATTTTGTTTGTCACAGATAACACGCGTGATTACTTTGGTACCACTTACGCAATCAAATAGCTACGCGACTTTTTTTAAATATACGAATCGATTGGAACAAAAATTTAAACGTTGATAGTGCAATATGCATTAATATAAGAATACATCTTGTTTACACAAAGATTTAATCTCCAAAGAGTAAATACTTTTACTGTTGAATAAATGTGTCATAAACGATCGTATTTATGTTTCAACCAAAAATGTGTCTAGAATGCCCCTCGTTCCGCAACTAATGTTCCAAACCCCTCTTTATTTACACTTTATTTCATGTCTATTAATTTACTGCTCTCTGATTATTTCAGAAGCTACATACAAATGTATGAATGTGTGGAAAAAGCGAAAGATATTATATATATATATATATCAGTATAAGAATATGTGACATTCTATTCTTCCTGCTATTATATACTCTCCGTGAATACAGTACCATATGTATACATAAATAATTTGTACAAATATAGGTTGTATGTTGAACCAACATTTAAATCTAAATAGATTACAAGCTCTGTCAACTCAACATTTAGTTTTGAAGTTAGGCTATAATCTTCACCTACACACGCGGCACGCGCATGGTGTACATATGAAAAGATGTACCTATTTACGTTTCAAGATAACATCTACCCTCTTTATGTTCTCGCACGGTATTGGGGGAGAAAAGTTGTGTGCACATTAAAAGGTAGTGCACACATTTAGATAGCGCACTGATTTTTCAGCGAGAACAAAACAAATTGCACTGAATTCTTCATACTCTTGCGAAAATTTCAACCGAGTATGAATTTGAAAGACTTTGGGAGTTTACCAATCCTTTTGCATGGAGGCTTTGCTTTGTTTTGCTAAGTTGCGCCCTCAGATAGGGTGCAGTTTGAGCTTTGACGTCAGCTGGCGAAGCGGGAGGTCGTTCACGCTGCGAGAAATGCACACGCCAAAGCCTTGTAGAGATGAGATACTCGAGGTTATTGGGTGTACATAATAATGTTTAGTTCCGCCATCATCTGTTCATATGTAGCGCGTAATTTAAGACTCGCGTCCACGGGATGAGACGATGAGACAATCTCAGAGATTTAGTTGATATATATCTCAATACCGTATACACGTGTTGAAATTTCGTTCTGGAGATGAACTCAGAGATCTGATCAGATCAGAGATTGATATAAAGAGACATAAACTCAAACCAGTGTGCACGACGTTCGATCTAACAGCGAATGCATATAACGTCTCATAAAACCATCACATATTCGTACAAGTACTTATTCTGACAAGTTAGCATAAGTCATTATACATTAACATTAGTATAATGTGTTACCTATAAATACAAATATTAATTCAATTTTAACTGCTGCTGGAGAGATTTCTAAATAACTTAACTGACGAACGACAATGACATTTGATATTTGACGTACCTGACAAACGAGAAGTAGGGCGCGAGACGGCGAACAATCTGAGACATGGTGCGTACACTGGGACTATGAAACTGAGAGTTGTCTCCAATGAATCTCATGGAAGCAAAATCCTTATCTCAGAGATTGTCTCAAGTCGAAAATCTTGTAAACCTGTCATTGAATTGTCAACTGTATTGACTTATTAGTTTCATTACGAATATTGAAAATATATATATAATAATTATTGTAAATAACAATCGATACGGTGGTCAGTCACAGTTTTAAATCATTGATATCATACAATAGCAATCACACCCATAACAGAGAGAGTCAATAGTAGCAATTTATTTCTTCACTAACTTAAACCCATTAAAATTATTTAACATAGAGCTAGAAACTATAACTCTTAAGTTACTACGTATGTTCGTGATATACACATTCAATATAATTACATATATAGTAATATTAGAAACATGAGAAAAAGAAAATTAAGGTAGATAAAAAATAATTAAGCAGGTGGGTGGCTTAACTTGTCTCGGTTTTAGGATTGCATTGTAACGTAATAAAAAATAAGAGTAAAAAATCGAGATTGAATTTAATACCATTCCATTGATAATATTATTCCTCCTCATTGGTTAGAGGAATGTTGGAGATTAATGTAGCGCGAATTCAACGTGGCAACCGTATTGATACGTTTGCAATCATATCTAATATCATATAGCCGTGCATGAACAGATGTATGGAAGTGGACGAGGCACTAGAGGTATCTTCTTTGCCCACTCTTGCGGGGAAACGGAATGATGGTAAGATAGTAAATAGTATTTTATACAATATTCCATAGAATCCATCGTACTATTTTGTGAAAAATTTAAACAATCATATTTATTATCGAATTCATTTTGAAGATAGATAGAGTTACTAAGAAAATGAAGAATTTAAAAATATAAAGGTTTTCTATTATATTCGTAAGGGTGTGTTCCCTTACGCGGGTAATGTGTCGGGTGTGCGAGTGTGAGCATATGTAGTTGAAAGCAAGTTTGTTCTGAAGTGGTTAGTAGTTTACACGAGACCGCTGATGAAACATGGCATTTATGTTGATCGACGCGAGGTATCCAAGTTTAGGTACAATTAAACGTCATTCACACGCAGAAATTCATCATTGAATTTCAGCAACCGTTTAAGCCGAGACGTTTATTTTATAATCATTTTTATTATATAAATATTTTTAGTGCTTGAATATTTAAAAAATAATACTATTTTAAATTAATTAAAATATTTATATGAGTTATTTTGGGGTGGCGGAGGAGAAAAAACTAATAACTCATATCGTATTTTTATAAATATTGCACAAAACGTATATAATTAATATTTACGTAATATTTACGTAAGATAACAAATATTTTATAAATTATTATATAAATCTGTAAATAATTTATTCACATAAGTAAAGAGCACGAAAAAATACTGACTGCCTTAACACAGACGAGACGAGTCTTGCGAAAAAGCCCACAAAAATAGATATGTAAACGTCAAACTATTTTGAATTTTATGATTTTTATGTTTACAGTGTTGATTTTGTGTTTAGATATTATTATTAAATTAAACAAATAACTCTCTTTCTCTTTCTGTTGGTATTCAGAAAATTGCACATGTTTATCCGCAATATTAAATGGTCAATTTCATGAATAGTGATAATTTTAAATATATTGGGTGGATCCTCGTAAAAGTTACATAGTGAGTCTGGGGCAGACACAGATCTAACGAGATAAAATCTGAGATTCGAATCTTGACAAAGCACTGCGAAGATTTCCAGTGCAACTCAATTGAAGAAACCGAAGGAATGAAAACTTTATTTTTAAGGATTTCGCCACTGCTCTTGAGACGTAAGACCTGATGCGGGGAGGGGGCAGGCTGGTCTCGGAGGACCGGAGGCAGGGGGTCAGACGGTCGAGTGAAATCTTAATTAAGCCTCGGTGCAGGGTGTGAAAACGTCTCTAAACAAATAATCACATACTATTTCTATAAATTAGAGGAATTTCTTTTCTATTTACTGAGAATGTGAATATTTCGCCATGTATATTTATTTAAAAATTATCCAATTCGCTAAAAAAGTGAATATTTTGTAACAAATGATTTTTCATTACATAAGTACTTTAGACCATTTTTTTTACTGGTTAATAAAATAAAATAAATTGTATCATTCAATACTGGCATAATCAACCTATTAATAACATACTAGTAATTTGGTTAAAGAAATGATTACCCCGTTAAATAAGATAATAAAGTACGATTCCAGCAAAGTGCACGTATAATACATACACGAGGTATCGCTCAATATCACAAACATACGGGTAATAAATATTATATTTTTAATGTCAAAGACTAATTTAAATGTGAAATTTATTGATTTAATAACTTGATCATATACTTGTGTCGCATTTTATGATATAATTATTAACTTCGTACGTTAAATTTTATTTTTAATTAAACACATTTTTTTAAATCTCAATTTAGTCCTATCTCATTTTTTCGTATAGTTATCTACAAGGGCTCCAATTAACTTGTTGATAATCTGTTATAAATGAAATATTCAACGTTTCCCAGGTATCGCAATCCCTGAAAGCCAGGAAACCACCTGGACCGAAGCAATTTGGCGGAACACGTAAGAGACACCCTACTACCGCGCAAGGAAAACGATATCTCTACACCCCGTGGGCCTCTAACCACCCCTCTAGGATAATATATTACATAACCGCAGTTGAGTACATACTCCCATCACGTGGTATTATGTGCGGATGCCTCAATTAGCAGGTGAGTTGCCATCCCATTAACGACAGAGACAATTATAGCAGGTAGACGCACGCGGGCCTCTGGGAAAATGCGGTCAAAGATGTCACATATACCTTGAACTTTGTCCCATGTGATAGCACTTATGTAACGTCGGAGGTACCTTATTAATACTGCGTCGTAATAAAGCTCATAATAGTATCCTATAATATTTGAATAAAACTTGTTGTTTTATAATTGTTAGCTTGTAAGCTTGTTATTCTTCGAACTTTCTGTACTGTTCTTAGAATAAAATGAATAAATCATGTTTTATTTATAGTTAAACATCATCAAATTTAAAAAATATGTATATACTATGCACAAGTTCTAGTGTACAATATTTTAGTACCAATACTATACATATTAAAAATATCAAAAAGTCAAAAATGTTCAAACTGCTGTATGTGCCTAATTTTAACCATGTCATATATATAAGCATTTTAATAAAATCGTAATTATGCGATTATTTCGATCAATTGAAATATTTTATTTATTGCAAATTATAAAATGCAAAATATAAAAGATCATTGAACTTCGAGCAGCCAGACTATTTGTTGTTAGATAAATTAGGGCCTGAAGCAAAGATATAGAATAATAATGGCTCAATTTCGCAAATGTTTATTTCGAAGTACGTAAACTTAAAGTTTGCCGTGTAAAATTTGTAATAATTTCATACAATATGTTTTTTTTGCAATAGTGCAGAATTCGTACATACTCTTTGAATTATTTCAACTCGTAATTTAGTCAGGTATCCACCCATAAAATATTTTGGACTAAGGCTGTTACACCCTGTATAATAGGCAACTTAGGTGAATAACTATTCTAAGCCAATTGACAATGAGAGATCCCAAAAAGAATTATATGTTCGTAAAAATGAATAATTCAAAACCTGTCATTCGAAAAGAAATTAATCTATCACATCAGTTTGAATCGCAAAGATTAATCTATCACATCAGTTTGAATCGCAAAGATTAATCTATCACATCAGTTTGAATCTCAAAGATTAATCTATCACATCAGTGTGAATCGCAAAGATTTGTGTAATCAATTTCAGTAATCAGTGTTGATTTTAAGACTTTGCTATTTTTTAGTCCTGACTGACATAAAAATCGTTAATTTTCTTTGTTTCCGTACCTAAACCACAATCTTCTAGACTATAAAATAAAAAAAATGATTTATCCACCTTTAGCGGAAACCAATAATTTAAAAATATATTACCTTTGAAGACAAGCAGGATATATAATGTGAACAGGACTCACTTTGAAAAACTCAAAGATGTCATGAAATTGGACCCACTTCAATGTCTAAAAACATGGATCAGTATACCCTGCCAATAACAACGTAGAGACATGATCACTGTCAGCTTAATGTATAACCTAAGCTACAGATGGAAAGATGTTCGCCTTTATATTATCTTAAGATCAATTTTTTTTATCGCTGTAGCGCTACCTATATCCAGTTTTTATGTTGGGTTCATTACTCCCTCTATCCATGCACATAATCCGTTGGTTGGCACAAGAAATCTCTTATTTTCTTTTCCTCCAATTAGTCGAATTATCTACAATATATATCACAAGGGATGGTTCTCTTGGCCCTACAGGGCTTTTAATTTATCTCACATCTCTCCCAGATTTTTGATCTCTCCATATTCAGAACCACTTTAACAGTTGGTACGTAAAAACCTTACTCGGTCTTTCTCGTTCTCTTTTATTTTTCATTCTGACAAAATTGCTGTGACAAAGAAAGTGTCCGAAATGTTTTCTAACTCCAGTAGAAAGGTCGGTCAATTTTTTAAAAATTAATCTGCGACTTAATACATCGCCATGTTCATGTAGAAGAGGACCTATTGATTTAAATCCAAGAAAAGTCCTGGAAATGATGATAAAATGGGCCAAATAAATGTGTGGAAGTTCCCAATGAAATGAGGAAACGTCAGAAACGGATCCTGAGAAAAAGATTTTCAATAGAGAATGACAGATTGTTAAACAAGAAAGCCTAATTTTGTTTGATGTAATATCTGTCAAAAGTATTGTAGTAGTGAATGTATTAATAAGTTATATTTAATACTTAACTTTGCTAAATATTAAAATATGAGGCCTAAAGTAGAGGATTATTACCTATGTATATGTTTGTGAATTATATGTACAGTGCGGTGGGCTGTGAGGCTTAAATTAAAGACAGAGCCTTCAAAGTTTTCGCCAAGCAACCACCTCACTCTAACAAATTATCGAGAAAGTATTTGTTGAAAACGAGTTAGTGGAAATTTCATTGTATCTTAAAACTTTAATTCAACATCACCAGGCTGGTGAAGTGTCGCCATTTCATAACCTCTGTATATCTGCGGGTTGTTTAGGTTCACTCATATACCCTACTTGTTAGCGGGAGATATAAATGTGGGAGATTTATATCTTCCACGTACAAGTACGGTTGTACCATATTTTTAAGGCCTTGACAATGGCACGTGTTACTATGCCGAAATGTCGGCCTAGGTTTTCTTAAGTAAATTGTCTACTAAAAATGCTATCTAACGTAGAAGAGACACCAGTTCTATTTACATAAAGAAGTATTTTATCGTAGCTTTGGAGTAGGCATATCCTTGTATGCTTTCACAAACCAAAAATAGGCAGTTAGTTCAAAATATGACAATTAAAAATAACATAGTTGATGGTAGTGGCGTAGACATGACACTGTATTAGCGTAGTCTTAGTGAGAACTGAGTATCTCGAGCAATTTGCAACTAAGTAGACATTACTAGCGACACGGCGTGTTATTTGTCTATCATTCCTCCACAAATGTATCGCATTACACTTCGTAGGGAGATAAATGAGACCTTTATAAATGTTAGTGTACTATGTGTATAATGCTGAAGACTAAAAGTGTGACAAAGATGTATGTATATATGAGGATAAAAGTTACATGAGTACAGAAATTATTGAGTAAGTGATAAAATTTGATTTAAAAATGATCAAACCAAAAATTAATGGCATAACCAAAGAAATTTCAGTTCGTATCTCATGATCAGGCAGCAACTGAATGCGGAAGACAGAGGATATAAAAGAGTGGCGGTCGTCAAGAGAGACCTCTATTCAATGATGAATGGATGAAAGAGCAGAAGAAGACAATTTTAGTTCATACGATATTCCAATCCAAAAATTCTCGAATGTTTGAGGATTTTATATTGAGGTAAGTCAATATGTGTGGCGTTCTATTCTCATTTTTTATCTTTTTTTTTTAATGGTGTTATGTTAAGTTAGTTCAAACAATCAATGTTTATGTGCGATATACTGTTGTTTTGAATCAGACTATTTGTGCAGATCTATTCATTTTATTGGACCATGTTTCTTATATTATAGAAAATATTTATACAGCTAGTCGACGATAATCAGTAACAAACCACGCGGTTTGACAACAAAAGTCCGGAGCTCAATCGAAGTGCAGCCCGCGGGCGTAGAATGCTGTATCGCCAAATTAGTTTCGGGTGCATCGGCAGGCGGATTGAGGGACGGGGTTGCCGGTGAGCGGGGAGGTGGAGGCAGGAAGTGGAGGGGGTCCGGTGTTGCTATGCACCGGTCAGCGACCCCGCTGCGATTTCTACAAATCAACTTATTTAGCAGACTGTGAAACCTAAATTATTTCTGGCCAGCGGTTCACCCGGACACCCCGGACACCTCGGAGATGGCTTATCGCTGACCACCGACCGAGGCAGAAAAGGCCCTTAAATATATCAACTAACTAAATAAACAATATTTGCATTTCAACTCGCATACATTCAATATTTATACGCTAAACGTTTTCTAGTATAGACGATATGTATTTTTTTCTAGGGCTTCGTTGTAATTTCAACCTGGCTTTCTCGAACAAATCTCATGTTTATATGTATCATCGTAAGACTTAATCCTTAATCTATAACGATATAGCTTAACAATTTAAATATGAACTAGATTACATAAATATATGCGAGCAGTCCGCAATTATCCATTCCTAAAAATAGTACGAACGTTGAATGTTTGAAAATAGAGCATACTTTTAAAATTAGCAATATTAACTTTGTGAAAATAGAGTAGTATAATAAATATGGATATTCTAAATGCAAAACATTATGTACTGAGTTTACAGTATCGGTTTAAATATAAATATATAGCTTGTATGTAATAAATACGGACAGATATCGCATTTCGTGCATATTTGGTTTCTAAAAAAGTGTGATAGTTTAGTTAAAATTATAAAAGTACAGTACAATGAAAAACACGGAGAAGTGAAATATAAATGAAAGGTTTTACAGTGTAAATATATATATAAAATTAATGATACGAATTTATAACAAAGAGGTATTGAGTAGCACCCATTTTGTCTTTTCTCATCAGATCCTTCCACAGCATACTGTGTCTCTATTAATTACCGTACGTACAAGTACTTGTGATATACGCTGTCCACTGGAATTATATTTTTCAGAGATATTTAAAAAATGGTTACGTGAAGGCCTCATAATTGTCAAAAAATGTCTCTCTTGTTGGAGAATTAGGTCCGAGTGAGATCAATTAACACAATAACATCATGTTTGTTGACATCCAAATTTAATTCATTGATTGCATTACGAATCTTTATACATTTGAGGAAGGGGATAAAAAGAAAGCTGAAGATGTGTTCGGCACGAGAACGCAACTGTACAAACATTTTTGTATGCCAAATGTATACAAATATAACTGTAAGACGGCTGTGAGTCGAGTATGCTCGCTCGCGCTAAGATAGAGATGAGCGCGGAGCAGCATCTTATGCAAGCACGATTTCTTTACCCAGGGGCGTTATCAATATGCAAATCGCATCTTTCTCCGTGTTGTGTTCGCAATCTTGGGCTGCACTTTTATATCTATACACACACATGATCACGTGGTTACAACTGCACGCGATCGCACGGTATTTGTAGCTCTGTAATGGAGCATTTCGCGAGAGAAAACTCTAAAATTATACCTGCGAAGCCTTAACCTATTTACACATTCTCTTCGCAATACGTGTGTACAGGGTTAACTAAATGTATTCAACTCGCCATCTTTGGCACAATCGTGTTAACTAAAAGGTTATCAAAATCAAAGATAAACGGAATCTTATGGCGCATTTTTGCGTAACTTTAATATTTTTAGTTACAGAATTAAAATATTCGTGACTAATTTTTAGATGACAACATTAATTATGCATGTTATCATAATGACTCGTGTCCACGAATGAGATTTTGAAAAGATATTTGAGTCGAGACAATCTTTGAGATACGGATTTAGCTCCCATGAAATTCTTTGGAGACGACTCTCCACTTTCGTGGTTCCCGTGTATGCACCATATCTCAAAGTTTCGCCGACTCGCGTCTTATGTCACGCTCGTCACGTACAACAAAAGTCAGTTGAGTGTTTTTAAATCTCCCCGGCAGCAGTTAAATCTGAAGACATATTTGTAATTTAACGCCTTCTCTTATTGGCAGTATTTAATGACTTGCTAACTTTTCAGAATGGATAGTTGTATGGATCTATGGTGGTTTTCGGTGACTTTTCTATGCATGTGGTAAATCTCACTCTCATATCAAATGCCGTATACACTTGTTAAAGATTTAATTTCTTTCTACCAATCACAAGCTGTTCTCTGAGTTTATCTCAAAATCAAAATTCCAACACTTGTATATGGTGTTGAGATTATCTCATTGTGCTTCATTTTGGACACGAGCCTTAACATAGAACCTATTAATTTTAAATCATGAATAGAAAACTAGGAGATGGAGTGAACATAAAATAAAGCCTGACATGACCAAATTGGTTATGGATATGCACGAAGAAGAATAAATAAAGATAAATTACATAAAAATAGGGTTTTGACTTGTATATCTGTCAACTTCGAAAAAACGTGTGACACGATAGTAGGTGTAAATAAAATAATCTACGGAGAATCAATTAATACATCCCCAAAGGCTGTATCAAAATTAATATCATTCCCGAAAATTGACTTCATATAAAATATTACTTTAGACGAGTATTTGCATCCATGAGCATTCAATACATTAAATATTATAGAGTAATGATTCGTTAATAAAGCAAAAATCAATAGTTCAATGTACGTTGGTTTTGGCGACGAAAATAATACGTACCTCCAAACGTGTTGTGCAAGTTAGCCAAAGCGTGATACAAAAATTCCGATGGCTTAAGACCCCAAATTTGATACACCATACATCATTCTGAGTAATGGCCCGTCGGGGTTATAAACCCTGATCCGGTGATGCAACTCCGCAGCCTGCACGAACTGGACAACGAACGGTGGATGAACTTAGAAGAACGCCTCGAACTTTTGCAGGTGAGATGTTGACGCAATAATCACTACCGAATGTACTGTTCTCGTAAGCGTCCTTCGCGCGGGTCAGGTGCTATCTATTATTTTCGGTAATTACTAAAAGTCACAGCGAACTGAGTTTCAAATCTCAACTAGAGATTATATCTCGTCATAATCTTGAAATTAAGTAATATTGCGAAACATCCGTTACACCCGTAAATAAAATATAATTGTTACATAACAATATGTGTTATATGTATGAGTGTAAAATTTGTGACTAGATGTTTATAATCTACTTTATTTATACCTAGAATTGAACGGAATACGTTCTAAAATAATAACTGCAAAATATACTACATCATCATTATCGGTCCTTCAAGATTGATGTGATGGTCTGCATGCTCTTTCGATTATCTCGACATCCTGCAATGTTTGGTTGCCTTTTCCACTTGGTCGGTCCAACGGGTGGGGGAACTTCCTCTTGCTCTTCGTCCTCCGACAAGCTCCTCCGAACTATTTTCTCTTCTCGCATGATGCTCAAAGAACTTGAAGATTCGTCTTAGGGAAATAATTGAGATCCTACAAACGTATATAATTTCCTTATGTTCGATCGTCTGTCCGTGTCGCAAAGCAACGTCACATAAAACATATATCTATTGACAACTGTTCTTGTCACGTGGCAAACATAAAACAAATAATTGCTGTCAATTAATTTTAACACGGGGCAATATGCTGTTATTGAGTTAAATAAAATTAATAATTTTGCTATTGTGTTATATTTTCGTTGATTTAAAAAAAACTATGGGCTGATTGTGTGATCAGTAGTCACTTTTTACAAACGCCCGCAGTAAAAATCATTTACGGGTTGTTGATACATCAAATTTACTACTGTCAAAGCATAGATGGAGATGTCTATAGACGTACTATGCCTTATTTTATGCATTATCTATGGATTTTCTCGCCTAAGCGTTCGATATCTGTCACTTTGGAGGTGATTTTTTTTTTGTATTATGTGGAATAATGTATATTAAATAACGAGATCATCATCGGATGAACTGTCATCACTAAAATAGCGAGATATTGAATGATTAATTGTCGCATACTGCAACTTTCAAAGTATCAATGACTTTTGGAACAGCCGTGAAAAGTCCGCCATATTTAACTATCGATTCTCGTTTTTACTATCGGATATCGCAGAGTAAAATGAGTTTACTATGGGTGTACTTTCGAGAAGCAAATATTTTTTTACTAACGATCAAACAACCAAAAACGCAAAAAAAATTACTTTTGTAGCTTATTTTACTATAGTAAAAAGTTACTACTGATCACACAACCGGCCCTAAGGTTAAAATAAGAATTATTGATATCCCGTTAACATTACAAAAGCAATGGTGATAGAAATTTTATTTATTTTAGTTGTAAAATTTGTAATGTTTAAATAAACGTTTCCTCGTATGCAGCAGTTTGTTAATCCACAAATGAATGAATGCCATCACGAGTCTTGTACCTATAGCGCTCTAGTTGTGACCAGTTATGACTCGTAACCCAATATTAATAATATTTTAAAAAAACTAATCATAATCCTAAAACGCGAACTTTGCGCTTCATACATGGCGTGTATTATTCATACATTTCACCAGCAAGTACCTGCCTACCCAGGATATGTAGGTAATTTAGCAACGTGCATGATGACGACGTTACACAAAACATTAGCGGGAAAAATAATTATTTTTTAAAATAGCAATTCATATACGATGTTTAATACGTTTTGCTTAGAGATTTTATGGTTGAGAGAGAGAGAAAAAATCCACCCAGGGATTGGAGAAAAATCCACCCAGGGATTGGAGAAAAATCCACCCAGGGATTGGAGAAAAATCCACCCATGCTTTTAAAGCACTATTTATCACTGGTTCTGATACTTTAAAGACGCATGTCCGTCCACGGAGCGCTGCCATTAAAAACCATAATTTAAAAACTTTTTCAATAATTGCAAAGTTACTTTGTGGCAACATATTATATTGATAATAAGAAAACACTTTGTTTATACCACTGTTTATTGATAAATCAACATGTTTCAAGACCAATGGTCCCTTCTTCAGGATACAATGTATACTAAAATTAAAAATGAAGGGACCATTGGTCTGAAACATATTAATTTATCAATCGACAGTGCTATAAACAAAGTGTCATCTTATTATTAACATTAATTTAAACGTTGTCTATTACATTTTATATAGAGAAAATATTAAACCAATACATTATATACGTTTCTTTTAATAATAGAGAAAAAGTATGTTTATTAGGATTGATAAGGTTGGGAGAGATATCGAAAGAAGGGTGACTGCGAGAAATAAAGTAAGTAATGCTCTGAACACAATTATCGCCAATAGAAATTTGTCATGCAAAGCAAGATGCACAATGGAGTTTTGGTATTAACTCTAATGTATAGTAGTTTCGCTTGGATTCGGCAAAGGAACAACGAAAGTACACTGAATCCAGTGATAGTGCAGTCGCTCAGGTGCATATGTGGAAGTTTATACATGATAGAGTGAAATATTAACAAATTAGGATCGAATGTAGATATGTTTGAAGCATGAAGTCGAAACAATTAAGAGTCACAGAAATGGTTTGGGCAAGGTGAAATATATATATATGAGGCAACTGTTGAAGGCAACAGAAACGGAGGACATCCGCGAAAGACCTGGCGTGATCAAATAAACCAGATATTGGAAGATGGAACGTGGATGAGAAGATGTATGTTAATTTATGAAGCAAGTGTGGTGTGCCAGGTCAGAAGACTGGCATACTCCCTGGCTACCTCTGCGGCGATAGATATAATAATATTTTTAGGTGTAATATTATCCATCTTAACAATACACATGTATTACTCGAATTATTTTTAAGATTTTTTCTATTTTTATACAAAATTTAAAGTTTTCTTTAATCGACCTCTCCTAGGTTACATAATGAATCACCGTAGATCATTTTTTGTTCCTGCAGCTATAGATGAGAAGTTGTTTTATAATCATCTAAATAAAATCTAATGGTCTTCTTCTTCTTCTTTCAAACAGGCAATCCACCCTTCAAGAGTGATTTGTGAAATCTAATGGTCTGGCGTATATTTGTATTTATATTTATCTAGGAATGTATGATTGCGAGTACCCACATTAAATTATATTTTGAAATGAATTGCACATTAAATTTTTAATTTTTATTTCAATTTTTAATGAAATACTTATTGCTTACTTTCCGTAATCATAAATTTACTAAAGAAATTTTATAAATACACGTCCTTATATAATATTTCCTGACAACTACATATTTATTCATTTCAATTTACCGACAGCGCAGAACTTCGAAAATAATATTTGTTTTAATGGCATAAAAAATGCATTCATTCAGAACTTGTACTGAATTAAAATGATATCCCTCCCTCGAGACTCCCTTAAAAATGATTCGCCATAGTTTGGCCGCGCGCCAAGTGGCGTTTGTATGAATTAGTCAACTCTGGCACGCGAGGGGTGCGAGGGGTGCGAGGGGTGCACCTCACCGCACCGCAGTAGGGCGACGTATTACTGTCAACTTATAGAACTGAACATAATTACTTCAAGGGCAGGTCGAGGTTACTGGATTACAACAAAGTAGACATATATGCCGTATTTTAGGATGATAAGATGAACCTTCAATTTGAGAGACAATTATTAAAAAATATATTTTATAAAAGCCAATGAGCACCAGTTTAAATCAATTTATCGATGGTATGAGACGTTTATTTATATTTCAACTTTCTTATACTACTATATATATTATAATTGTATTATTTACCAAAGAGCAAAAGAGTTTTACGGCAAGAATTGCCTTTCACATAGTAATTATAATTAATCAAAAAAAAAAAATTAAAATGATGTACAACAAAGGAAACAAAAAAATGGATTATAATGTGTTCTTTCACTTTATATTTTAGGGTAGTCACTGGGGTCTCATTATTTTTTATAATGTTTAATATGTCTATATTGAATTTATTAAATATTTTTGGCACAACACATTCTCTCGTTCTCTCACCGTACGCATTGTTACCGATCGGTACTCTCACGGTTCGACCCGATGATCTGGTAGAATAGCTATGGTGAGGGTCAGTATTTATATATACATTATTTATTAACTCTTCGAATATTATACTATATGTTACTTTTTTATCAACTGGTAAGATTTTGTATATTGTAAATAATTTTCTATAATCACCTTTATACGAACACCTCGTTAGTTAGTTTGAAAAAATCTTAATTGTAATTGTTTAATTTTATCAGTATATTTGTTTCACGCCCTTTATGAAAAATAATAAATTAATATAAATATATTCAATAGATATAAAATATAGTAACTAAAATGAAATAAAGCAATTAATAAAAATATTATACGACGCGACTATTAATGTTAAATACATACGTAGGTAAGATATGAAAGGTAATGTGTATAATATTTTTTGATCACCTATTTTTAATAGAAGCACCCTAATTTTAAGTAGATTTTTGTGAAAATGGTGAATCTTTATGGTTCGAAAAATACGATGTCATTTAATAAACATGTAAATAATTTACATCAATCATAATCTAAAAGGTTTTTAACACATAACATTTTTTTTTTATATTTCAGAAAAATATTTTACATAATATACAAAACCCATCCTAGGACGCAATGAACATACGTAATACAGTTTCAGTGAAAAAATGCAATTGTTTAAATAATTACTATTAATTATATAATTGTATTAGCCTGAGTAATACCAAACGTAATATGCACATTGTATCAGTGTATTGATGCCGCTTAGCATTTTAGCTTAGTGTCGTTTGAAATAAGTTATAAACACGGTATCTACTAAAAATATGTACGGAATGTTGAATTTTGTAAATTAGGAAAGTTTTTATTAATGTTTATATGTGTTCATTTTTATAGTGTATTAGTTGTCTTTTTGTATTTTTATATTATTACCATCATTAGTCTTAGTCGAATGCATTTGTTGATTTTTCCATTATTATAAATATATAACTACGTACTTAAACCATAAAAGCTATATATTAAAATAAATATTCCGATAAACATTATATGCCACCATTTTTTCTCTGTACATAAATACTTATACTTAACCCTATTTCTATCACATATACACGTTGACGGAAAAAAAAGATATATTTAAGATAAATTGAGCTCTGTATGAGTTGTGTGTTTTATTTCCTATGAGTTTTCCGGCACCATGTATTTATTTAATATTTAAAAATAAATATTAAAAAGAACTATTACATATTTTTGAGACGGGCTATTACACATACTAATACAATTGTTTTTTCTAAAAGAAAAGAAGTCTACCAAGTTTCATATTTCTGATAACAAAAATAATATTATTATATTGATATAAAAGATATATTCAAAAATAGACTAGAGATCGAATATGGATGCGGAGAGACATCAATTATACACGGTACTACATTTCGTCAGTGGTATTACAAAGTTAGATAGTTTTAATTCTAAACTATTAGTTATAGTTGTAAAAGGTAATCTATTAAATGTATGTAACATAAATACATAGAGCCAGATATAATTACATACGATAAAATGTAACCATTTTAAACAGTCGGGCTATGTATTAATTTTGTGTGAATATATTATCGGCAAATAGAAGATATGTTTGTCCGATAATTATACAATTAACATTCCCTGTAAATCATTTATTTAACATTCGTTTGTACGTCTTCCATGCCACTCCCTTACTAAAATAAATATTTCCAACTGAGTATACTAATAAAATGTTTGATTATTATTCTAATATATTATTAAATTACCATAAATTTGATCTTTCTACTTCGAAAAATCGACATAAAATTGGGGTACGTCTCATGGTCCAAAGGTTGGCAATCCGTGATAATACCCGGATATTATATTAAATGAACGCATAATTCATTACAATTACCACATTTCACATATATTCTATATCTATATAATCTATTAAAATAAAACGAGATACTTGACGCTACCGAGACGAGCAAAGATACAATATATGATAATAATAAGGAAAAGGATCATTTAGGTGGTTTGGTCATATGGAACGGATGAATGAGGAGAGAATGGCAAAAAATATATATGACGCGAGTGTTGATGGTACCAGAAGTAGAGGACGTCCGCGGAAGACTTGGCACGACTAGGTAAACCAGATACTGGAGGATGGAGTCTCAATACTCGGCGAGTTTGTATGAGAAGATGTATACATATAAATAAAGCGAGAATTGTGTATCAGGACAGAAGATCGTGGCGGTCTATCATCTCTGCTTACCCCCGTGGAGAAACAGCGTGATGGCAAGTTAGTTAGTTAATGTGTATAAATACTTTTGAAAAAAAAAAATTGTAAAAACTGTCTCATAATATTAAGGTACGTCTTAAGGTTCGGTGCATCTAGCATTATAGAGTCCACAGTGTTTCCCATCTAAAGTTACGAAGATATCACATTTTCCTGTATCACAGCAGTAAGTCTTACGCAACTCTTACTCGAGAAACTATTCCCGTAGCTGATTTTTTATCCCTGTCCGCGAATTGGCGGGTCAGTGTCCGGTCACCGACCCGTCCTTAACCGCCCCTGGCGTCCCCTCCATCCCTGATTCAGTTTGACAGTTGGTCCAGAGGCGCTGCAGGAAGTTTCCAGATAAAGCTGCGATATAATCTGGACGAGTCAGCGTTTCTTGATCCGGTTGTCATCTCTATTCGCATTTCTCATTTACGTCAGTCAGAGTGAATTGAAATGGGATTTTGTCGTAGATTTCTCCCAACTTAGACATGGGAATGCAGCGTGCTATTATTTTATGGTCAAAATCCATTTCAATTATCTAAGTATATGCATATGTACATACATACCAGAAGATGTATTTATTGTATAAGTGTAATATATAATAGTTATATATAAATATATATGGAACTGGCGCCTCTTCTGAGTTAGAGCGCATTTTTCGTAGATGGTTTCTAGGCCCACGTTTCGACACGTTAAGGCGTTATCTCAAAAAAAATACGGTATAACCGTAATTTTTAAGTCCCACCAGCCTGGGGCGCTTTTACTTGTCTCTCTAACATTCGCAAAACGTCATAAAAATTAACTAATATCTATTTGATTTAAAAGGTTTGTTTTTCACAATTCACGAATCCATGTCAAAATATTAATCAACTTATTTGACAACAAATAACATATGATAGTACATAGGCACCTGGGCTAGAAAATTACTTTAAAAAAAAATTGTTTGTATTGTATTGTACAATTGTACAATTCTCACCCAACTGATGTTCATCTCCAACATATAGACGATTTGCATTGTAATGCTATAGGTCACGTGTTATATATATATATAATCAACGGATATTCAGTAGCAGACAGATTGTCGGCGTGAGTCTGACGTCAATCAATAACACTCTCGAATTGATTCAATGACAATAAATTGTCTATAAAGAGTAAATCACAACTTCAATAACTTTTTCCGTCTTTTTAACTTTCTTTCCGTAACTCACAGCTCGTTAAGGAAGGGCGCTTGCAATACTAAATCACATTTTCGTGTTTTTTATGATAATGCGTGTTTTTATTATTCATTTATATCAAAGGTTATTCACTAGATTGGATTTTTTTTAAACATTGACTTGAATAAAAAAAATGTTTTAATACAAAATTAATAAACTAATTATTACTTGTAATAATTAACACAATAGGAATAGGTATTTATTGAAAGACGTTCATTCAACATTCGTTTTCAGTGAGCCGACAAAAAAATAATTACGAAAAAATTATAATACATACAGAATATATTTTCTTATAAATCCAAAGCCAAAATTACGAAGATAAATCTGTATTACAGAAATGAACAAAATGTTTAATTAAACAGTTATTGTATGACATTATTTAAAATTTTATTGGTTTTAAAATGCTTCGTATTCGTATAAAAAAGCAATTTTATTAAATTTATTTATTTACTTATATGCTTTTGGACTTTAATTACAATTTTAAACTATTTTATATTAAAAATACAATAATTATGATATATAAATAATATTTTCATCGGTGCTATGAATGTGTATATGTGATATAAATAATAATAATAAATAAAAATTCACATTTTTATTTTAAAAAAAACTTAAAGTGAAACGATGATATAGTATTAAAAGTTGCACTTAAATGTGAATTGGACTTTTTTTTACAATAATTAATTAATATTTTTATCGGGTATCAAAATCTTTATTACAAATTTTAAATTGTTTCTGCCAAAGTTAGTTTATTAATTGGGCACACATTATTTTTAAGTCTTTCCATATTGATAATGAAATCGCTTGTACGCATTTATCGTTAATAATATACGCCCTTATTCGTAATTGTTGGCAAAAAATCTCTAAGTACCATCCTAATTACATAACAAAATTTATTTTGTTTTCACATTGCCTCAGTAAAGCCACTACGTTGAGTAAATATTTTTCGGCACAGCACAGCACATAAAGCATAGAAAGCTTTTCGTAACATCGTTTTGGATCGTTACTGCTATGAAGTGAAAGCTTTATGATCGGTCGCTAGGTGTGCGCTGCTGTGCAGGCTCCATTTTAAATCCATCAAAAACTTTGTTACGTTTCTCTTTACTGTTTCGAGATCATTTAGGTTCTAATGCATAGGGATATTTACAGTCCGAATAACCAATTTAGCCCTCGTTTTGGGAGAACAAAAAATGAATCATAGTTCGAAAAAAGAATGAGATTATTGATGTTCCGTGTCCTATATGTTTGAGTATTACATTCAAATATCGTATTTTAATTTAATACACAAATGTAATAAATATTTGGAGTGGATTTGAAGCTGTTTGTAGAGTGTAGGGTACCTAAGTAAACAAAACGTAAGACGGGAAAAGTAATTTTAATTAGCAGACTGATTTGATTATTGTAAAGTTTGCTATTGAAACAGAGCACTGGCCGAAGCCATCTCTCGACACAAAGTCAAAGGTCGAAAGCTTCAAAATGGACGTTAATGATAAAATATTAACATTTTTATGGATAACGAGCTCTTACATCACAGTGATTGTGAATCATTCTTAAAAAATTGTTATAATCAAGAAATAAAATATTGTCCGAGTGATTGAAGGCATCGCTTGTGATTAGGGTTTGGGAAAACCCGAGTTTTTTGGACCCGACGTGTCCGTCCAAGACCGGTCCCAATTAATTTTCTATGTATTTTTCCCTATAATATCTCATTAATAAAACACGTGCATATTCAGTAAATGAACTATTATTATACATATATACATATACACTGCATGTTTATCCACCCGAATTATCTTTAGATGTATAATCATAATGAATAATCTCGCAGGTTTGGTTCATTTTCCAAAGTATATTTTTTTCAAGAATCATCCCAGCCTTTCTGCCCCGAACTGCGAGTTCGCATCGCGCGCATTCCTCCAGCCCCACTGGGAAGCCAGGAACTGTGACCTTAGTAGAAACTCTAGACTCGTTATTTCAAAAATAATTACGATTTAGCCGTACGCCCTATCAGGAATATGAACCAATGAACCATTCCAGAGAATCGCGCTAACGGCCTCTTGTCTTATTATTTCAATATATTTATGTATGTCATGTCAATGACATATGGAAACGACTGTGAACAGAAACTTAAACGCGATGCAATATGATTAAGGAAAATCTAAGAAGAATAACTATTTGCAGAATTAATAGAATAAACATCCAACTCTGAACTTCTAATAACAGATGTCGCCCGAATAGCGCATTATGGTCGATAATAATTTAGATAGTTCTGATTCCCAATAATTATAATGTCAGATTATTTTCACTTTTTTCCGCTGTAATATTTAAATTACAAAATTAAACTCAGTTTATTACTGAACTACGTACATCCTGATGAAGTGGGGATCTTACAATTTGGACATTCTGATGTCAGTTGGTGTGTAAGGGCGGTATTGTTGTATTTAATCTGTTTTTTTATTGGAAAAATAATATTTAATCTGAAACACTGTGCACGAATTAATCACACAGTTAAAAAAAAATTATGTAGATTCTCTATCTCTCTCTCTCTGGCATTTAAGAAAAAAAAATTGTCTTGTCGATGTGACATTTTTCATCTGTTTCTGTACTTTTTCGTAGTCGATAGTTTATGACTATTAGGTCATTGTGTTTCTGTGTCAGTCTTTCTCTCTGTCATCTTCCTTCATTAATATATTTAACGTAACTGTTATGTCTCTTCATCCCTTAATATTTTGATATATAGAAGTAAAACTATATATATATATATATGATAAAAATATTGAAAGTAGAATGAACGCCGAGGAAATTCGTTACATTTTTAGTACCATTAGTATTTTAAACAGATGATCAGTATTTATAATAAAATATCACTACACAATAACAATCCAACATGACCAAACTTAACCAAAAATGTTAATATAATTTTATTATTTATACTGATCAAAATTTTTTTACCATTATTAATTGATATGGCGGTTACTAAGTGTTGTAATAAGATTAATGCAATCCCTCTCATAATCAGGTGATAATAGTCGGTGGTGGACTGCACCTCACGAAAGTGACAATAACTCAACGCGTGTGTAGTACAAAGTTTAGTTGTCAAAATTAAAATACTAAATTTTACTGATAATTTTATTTGATGCTGAAAATTATCTATAATGATAAAAATATTATTATTCACTGATTATTTATTATGGTCCAATGATGATACTGACTATACTAATATTATAGAAGAACATTTTAAATTTTATTTTAAATAAAATATATGAAACCGATGGAGAATAGTCAGTACAGTACCATACGCTTTATACACTATCCATATATTTAATCCGTGTATAAAATATGTCTACTCAGCACAAAAAAAAACATTAATTAAGGTTAAAAAAGTGTTGTGTGATTTTATATATTCACAGGAAAAAATGTACCAATTATAATAATTTAGAAATAATTAATGAATTCTAATATGCCTGGGTATATTTATTATGTGGTTGTATGGTATTAGTTATACTCGCCTTCGACGACATTACAAAAATGGCGGTCATAGCTTTGACGTTGTAATTTTTAAAATCCTCACTAAAAAATATCGGCAGAATTGATTAGAAAAATGGATGCAAATCAACATGAATACGAACATCGTACAGGAGGAAAAGATAGACCGAGACTGCCTGAAGGAAGAAGGCTAAATCTCAGAAATTGATGATTTACAGTGCGATAAAGATGTTTAATGACATGCCAGAAAACATAAGAAAGGTAGAGAAATTAAACTAAGCAAATATATATGTGCATGATAAGTTGAAGTGAAAAAGAACATTTTGATCGCGTTTCTATTAGAGCATATATAAATATACTTATGTATGCACTATATTAAGAATAAATAAATAAATAACACGGCAAGTTCTGTTTCCTGTGCACCGGTGCCCCGTTTTGGCGATGCTCGCCATTTTGATTTTGTGAAAGCACATTCCTCACCGCCGCAAAGTTTATTCTGGTCCGACAGGGTCCGCCATTGATTCTACTTGCGGTGAGGCTGGCGAAACAAGCGGACATCACTCATCTCGAGTGATCTCTGCCCGAATGGAAAGAGTGGCCGTAAAAAGAGGCCATTTCTCGAATCCGAGGAGGGATGGCGAGGATAAGGGATGACAGATTATAATTTTGTATACAAAAAATATTTTTCTTCATCATTTAGTGCTGCGCATTTGTTATATATTATATATAGAAACGCAAGAGAGTATTTCTTAATAACATTTGAATGAACATCTTCATTATTTTTAGCGTACGCTCAATGATTTTAAGCATAATTAATTTTTTTAGTGGGTGTTAAAACTGAAGTTTGAACCAATGACTTCTGCAAAGCAGCAAGCTGCTCTAATCTCACAGCAATTAATAAATACATTTATTTTTCGCTCTTCTTCTTCTTTCAAACAGGCAATCCACCCTTTAAGAGTGATTTGTGCCATTAAACAAGTTTAAACATTATTTCATAGAAAGCAGTACAACAATATTATAGAATAGTGAAAGTATTTCGCTCTTTTGCTATTTACATATCTACTTTTACTGTATGAAAGCAACTGATACGTTTACTTTTTATCAATTGAATGCTACGTAGTCTTTTTACCACCACGAAAACTATACAGTAAGATTATATAATTAAATTATTTAAAGGGTTTTAAAAAAATATATACTATATTATGTGGTGACATGATGAAATGATATATATATATATCTTATTCGTCATCAGGCCATTTTAATGACAGAGAGGGTAGAACGCGATAGCATAGGTAGCAACTAAAATATGTTTTTGATAAATTGGTGTTTTCTGTATATCTTTCCAGTCGATACATTTTATTGATATTAAAATACGACAAAACTGTGTTCTGAAAAGACTGCAACTTTACAATAATAATGTGTTCTTAAAAATATACAAGTTTATTCAAATTTGATAATAAATTAATTCATTTAATTTCTGGCATCTTCTAGCGTATATTACTCAAAGGTATTTGAGATTTGTCGCGATATAAAGGTAATAGCTTTTTAAAAATTGAATTACAGATGTATCAATTTGAAAGAGCTGCAGCATATAAGTTCAAAAATTTGTCGTCAGCTTACTCGGATAGCGTGGTGTAACTTGTAACGCATTTCCACGAATAGGAAAATATCCAGGTTCGAATCTCGATAGCAACAAAAATATTTTTTCAATGAATTTATTTTTTCTGTATATCTTTATAGTTGATATATTTAATTTGCATTAGATTTAAATTCGCTTAAATTTTTTTCATCCAAATTTTTAACCAACAACTATAAATTCATTTTTAAAAACGTTGCATTTTGTAGAGTAGATAGAATCTACAGATATTTGTAATGTTTTTTGTGAACCGGGAAATTTTAAAAAGAACAGTGTCACGAAATGAAATTTCGCTAAGAAAAGCTTTGGTATTCTTCCGCGTGGCTTTAAACCTGCGCCAGCTAGGCCGGTCATTAATGTGAGAAGAGAAAATGGCATTTAGTAGGGCGGTCGCACGACTCCTCGACACGATACGTCTTCCTGGGCGAGGATAGCGATCTAAGGCCGGGGCGGCGGGGCGGCGGGGCGGCGCGGCGGGGGCCGGGCGGGTGATTGAACCGAGCGGCGCGACCAAACATTTCCTCATTACTATTTTTATTTCATCTGCAAATATAATTATATATTATCTCATTAACTAAAATGTACACATACTGTAAACATGAGTAGCTTGTCGGTGCAGTGGTTAAGACGCCGGCCTAGTGATCTAGCGCTTGGGAGTTCGCACCTCGTTCCAGGACACCAGCAAGATAGTCTTATTTCCATAGTACAAAATAGAAAGAATATTGATGTGACATGTATTCCCGTGTACGCATCTCTATTTTTTTAAATTAAATTTTAATTTAATAAAAGCCCTGAAGTTTGCATCATGAGACGCCGTGTAATTTTAAGGGGTAGATATTTCGCAATGTATTGTACACATATTATAATTGTTTTCTGTTACCTGTTTTTTTTATGATTTTCTCTATAAGATTAAGTATTTTTTCTATTTTCTTAAATTCTGGTGACAGATAAAATTCAACGGTATCTTCTTTATTTTTTACCATATCCAACAACCATCATGTCTTAGGACAGGTAAAATTCTAGTAAGTTAAATAATACTAATTCTATAAAAAAAAAGCAAGAAAAATATTTGATGATTTAATACATTTATCACTTAATTTTTTATTTTGCGAACATACGGTATACACTACTATTAGCGAGTTAGAATGAGAAAATAGAAACCTTAGGTAAGGTTAGTAGTAGTTTTCATGATCGGTACAGTGGTTAGTTTGAATGCACAAAGGTTCTTTACAATATCATATCATGAAATAAATGCTATGTTATGAAACTATCAAATAACATTAAAATAATTTTCGCCGTTTATACGTTGATTGCTATTTTATACGCACGCATATTTCTAAAAAATAATTGGTAATTGGTCAATTCACTGAATATGAAAAAATAACAATTTCTAGACGGCCCATTTTTCAAATGTCCAAAAATCCAATCTAGGTAGGTACTTACTTCCAATGTGTTTGATAATAATTTAATTTGATGCCAGAAGGTAGGTAGGTACCTAAAAAGTATTATGTTTGATGTGAAAATATGATTTTGTTTTTCATTATTGATGTGTTTTCAACTCCTATAAAATAAAACATTTATATATATATCCAGCTCGAACAAATAGCTGATAGCAACAGAGGTTGAATTTATCACATAAAATATTCTCCTATAGTAAGAATATTTATTATAGACGGTCCCACCACTGCGACGAAGGGTGCACATCCCAAAGTGGTTACGTTTCGAGTTTCGGTAATGCAGGGCAATGCCCTCCGATGTGCTCGGTTGCTATGAACGTTTTTTCAAATATTTCATAAGGGCAACTTTTTGCGGTTGTCAATAATTCAAGAAACAGCACACTTCAGCTGGACAACTGGTTCCTCGTTGTGGTACACTATCTTATCTGGGAGACGATCGTCATTATCTTTGTCATGGATGGGATTCCATAATAATGTTACAAATTATACAACGCACGACTGACACCTAAATGTATAAGCTAATATTATCCATATATATCACACAAAAAAAAAATGCAATATTTTTGCTACACACTGAAATTGTAAAATAAAAATACTTAATATCATATAATATACTCATATAACATAATGATCCGATGTTCTTTATGTGTCACGCGTAAGGAAATTTGAAACGGAAACTTGTGCATTATATTGGAGTAGTGTCGCTTTCCTTTGCAATACACTTTAATTCGATGACTTAATAATACAAAAATCTATCTACAAATTGTCATGTTTTCAATAGAAAAGAAAATAATTTTTTTAAATTGAGGATTGATTTTTAGTTAACTAATAGTAATGAACAAGCTTAATTTTAACAAATAATAAATGGTAATTTCTCTTTTAAATAGAATGAAAAGTTGAATACAATAATTTATCAGATGATGTGTCATAGTATTATTTTAACTTTGAACTAACCTGTGGGTTTTAGATTATTTCACTCACTACAGTTCTGGGAAAATATGTCTTAATGTTACGGACAGAACCGTTAATTTTGAATAAATATACATACTTAGTTTAAAAACGCATTTTTATTATTTATTACTAAAGCATCAATTTTTTCCCACTGCAACTAGCCACGAGGTCCAATGTCTGTTGTGAAATCTCAAAAACACTCAGGCTTAATAAAATCATGTAGATGTATAATGTTCTCACCGGGAATCGAACTCGGAACCCTCGGGAACAATTATAAATATTGCTGACGCAGAATCCTTAAAAAGTGACTAATTTATTTATTTAGTACCAGAGTTGAAATAAATATGCTGAGATAAAATATAAATAAAATAAAATATAAATAATACATTACAAAACATTTTATTAAAAATTGTCACGCAGTAATAAATTATAGAAATTTTTCGTTAACAATTATATTATTGAAGAAGGGTAACCTGTTCAAAATTTGATATCGATATTTTTACAACTACGCACTTCAATATGATCGAGTAAAGTATATATTTTTATAATAGTATTAGAACATTTATTATATTTGCATACAAAAATGTAATAGTCATCTCCATTTGTTTATCAGATGAATGAAAAATTATAACATTTTTTCAGCGTGTTTACGCTGAATTTTCATTAAAAATATTTACGATTTTTGTATATTTCATTTTTGTGTTTGCTTTGGGTCCAGAATTATAAATATTATAAACATTTATTTACCCGATTATTACGAGTGTGCGCATAATTAATGTATTTTTTGTGAATAAATCGTAAAAAAAGATACAGAAACAGCGACTTAAAACGAAACGTGAAACTGAACTTGAAACAGACCGCAAACAAATTAGGAAGAACTGATATTAAAATTGTTTTTACTTAGAAAAACACCTAAATGAGCCCGAATCCACAATTCAATTTGTCACAAAAATTTCAATCTACCAAACAATCACACAAAAATTTCAATCTACCAATCAACATCAACCACACAAAAATTTCAATCTACCAATCAATCACACCAAAATTATATCTACCAATCAATCACACAAAAATTTCAATCTACCAATCAATCACACTAAAATATACAAAGATTAAAAAATCCCTTTTTTATAATATAATCATCGTGGTAGGTTGTTTTCCATTCGCATTTTTGTCCATATTTTGGCAAAGTTTGATGATTTCATGATTCAAGAAACTGGACTCATGTACTACTGGATGACCGCATTTGTTTAATGAGTATTCTTCCCGCGAGCTATGTGGACTGCCCGCGTTCTTTGCTGATTTTTGGACCTCTCCTTTGTTGAAACACCGTGTTTTGCATCTTTACGCGAGCACTGTAAGAATGCGACGACGCAATTTCAAAAATTATTTTATCAGCTGAATAATTTCTTCTCTCAGTACAGAAATTAGATTTTCCAAGTGACTAATTTCTAAGTTGACTTATTGAAGCTGCGTTCCATTAACATAAATTAAGTATATCGAGTGAAGAAAGCAGTTCATCGTTACTTTAGTCATTAATTCGTTTATCATCAATCGTGCTCAGCGGACTGACTTCTTTATATTTCATATTTTTTAATATATAAAATAACTAAGCCACTATTATAGCTATTATTTTGCGACTTTTCTGTAATGACGGTGAAACACAATGCCGACGGATTTTCTCGGTTTTATTGTGCGAACAAATAAAATATTTTTTCTATTCCCCTTCTCTCCCCCGCCCCACTTCGTTCTGCTAAAGAAAACACTTTGAAATTAATGTCGTATCTCTGTAACGCAATAAAACTTGACAAAGGTTCATTTAATGTTTTGACTTGACAATGCCCCCGAGGGTGGCACCGAGACGAAAAGACACCTTTTGTATACGAGGAGGTAGATCATTAATATTTTTTAAAAGGCCGTCGATTGAACAACACAGGTGGTTTAAAAATTTACATATTTTGAACAAAAAACAGATTTTTTTATGATAATTCACAAACATATACGTGTTTCCACACAATCTCTGAAGACGAAAGCCTGCCACCAGTGCGCGGTACCTGTACTTTCATACGGAGACGAGACCCTCACAATCACCCCCACTGTAATTAATATACACAAGTTAAAAGTTTCCCAAAGTGTAATAGAAAGAGCTTTATTTGGAATATCTCTGAAAAAGCACCTAATGGGTAAATTTACCACAGAACCAGAGTAACAGTTATTGACAAAAAAAAAATGTGTGCACTCATCAAGTAATGAAGCAATGAATAGGTGTAGTGATTTTTAAAATTTATTTTTGATGAAAAAACGTCCATCGCCTAAAGTGTAATTGATCGGTAAGGAAAATGAGAGACATTCCCGAGTAATGTATATCCTTGAACTAGTTCGTAGATTAAGTAACGAGCGTGATTCCAACGCTCATAAAAAGAGTTAGTGAAAAATAGTATCCTATTTATTAGGTATTTTAAAGATTAGTTAAGCTACAGCCGAGCAAAATCAAGCGTATCGTGCAAAAACTACCGAAGAAGGCTCATATATCTACAAAAAACGAATGCTTCGAAATGTTCAAAAATGTCACATAAAATTAAACGCCTTTCAAGCTATTTTTTTGATCCAACCTTACAACGTTCACACACTCATGGGTTGTTGTTACTTATATTTCTTGTGTTTCTCTCCTTCAGAATTTGTTTTAATTTACAGGTGTGTGAAGTAAAACTACTGTACTAGCATAAAAATAAATACTTTAACATCGTTATCAGCGCTAAAACCATTACTATATTCTTACACGACAATTTTGCACGGCAGACAACCGGAGGCGTAAGTAGACCGCTCGCTAAGCATATGAGATTCCGGGATCAGTATCCAGCACCTCCTAAATCCTTTTGAAATAAAGATGAAAATAAAACGAAAATTAAAAGTGTGACGAATCTTGTTATGGCGTGTGTGCACGGACGAGATTTGTCTCGGAGATTCGTTTCGAAAGTACAAAGTAGAGCGCATAGCGAACCACGATTCTTCTCCGCATGCATTTTGTATGCAGAGAAGAATGACGCAACCGGTACATATCAACCATTACCGACAAATCTCTGAGATAATGTTTAAATACACTCCATACTGCAGTTATTGTCATACATTTTTATTCGAAAAATCATAATCTATGCTAAAAAAATTCATCATACTAAATGAGAAAACGAAAAAATCTAATGTGGATAGTAATCACATGTTTTTTTCATACGAGCGATCATTGTATTACGTAATCAAATTCTGTCATTCGTGAGTGACAATTTTGCCTACGAGGTTCCCGCGAAGAGCGCCTATCCAAATAAAACAATTCTGTAAATTGTGAAACCAAATGTCAAATTGTCAGTTTACAGTTTGATTACAGTTATTACAAAAAGAACAACAGTGAGATGCAGTTTGTGTCGGATGCATTTTCCTTTATCATTTTGATTTTATAACAATATTAGTTTTGTCACGATATATTTACAGATAAATAGAAAATGAAATATTAATTTGGTCTGATACTTGTAAACTAATTTATTTGTACAATTGCTAGTAAACTACGCCCGTCTCAACACAGATTTTCTAGTGAGACCACTATTATACAACACAAACACTATTATACATATAAATAAATAAATAAATAATAAATGTATAATAAAATACAGTGTGAAAATATTATTTTCTTTAATTAAATGTATAATATGTAATGTTAGTTGAAGGAAATACTATAAAAGTTAACTTGTATTATAATGACTTGTTTAATTTGTAATGTAATATTAAAGGGGTCGAAACATGGACTGACTGTAAAACGAATGAATGTCTTCGTTCTTCAGGATCTTCGCACTAAAGAAAGGCTCTCAACAATACGTAGGAAAATAATTATTTTATACTTTAGGCATATTTCTAGAAGAGATGAAGATAGTTTGAAGATATCGGTTATCACGGAGAACGTATAAGAACGAAGGGCGGAAAGTCGATCTCCAATAAGATGGATAATCATGTCCAAGATGTGACTGTAGCCTCGCTACACGTCGCACTAAATAAGGCCCAAGATCGCGAAGAGTGAAACAAGCGGTAGAAGCAGAATAGATAACCACGATGCTCAGTCATGAGCACATCGGCCGAGAGAGAGAGATTATATATGTAAGTGCATATTGATATTAATTTTTACTCTAAAACAAATTATATGAATTACTTAGAAAGACAGAAAGACCTATTTAAGTACCTATCGAAAAATTATAAGTAAAAAAAATCGATTACAACAATAGAATGTGATTTCATAAATAAATGAAGTCATTTATAGGATATTTTAGAAATATGAATTGGGTTTAGTATATATTGTTTTAATACGATGCGATATTAAGAACAATGGCAGTATTATATAGCAATCCCTCTTCATTTCTCATACTCCCTTTAAATAAAAAAGCTATATTAAAATATATCATACTACATATACGTAGTAACATGTCACAACATGATATGTCTGTTTTTTTCTAATTTTATAGAAGAGTAAATTTAAAAGTTGGAATTTACAAACTTTATTCTTACTAGATGCATAAAATAATTCTTTACAGAGGGTTAATTCTTTCATTGCAGTTTCTACAATAAATAATTCTTCTACTTTTAAAATAAGCAAAGTTATCTTTGTGGTTAAGATTCATATTTTTATTATTTATCTTTGTTTAAATAACCACTAAAATGAGTTTAAATACATCTACCGGTTTCGAAAAATACCATTTTCTTCTTCAGGATGTCATAACTAACTAAAACATATATCTTTTCTTTGACAGAATCTATTTTTAAAAATCTATTTTTAAAAGAAATATTTTTATTTTATTTTTTTTATTTTTAGTACCTAACTCAAATCATTACTTAATACAAATTTACTCGAATAATTTTTAGGAAAAAATTTTAGAATGGGACTCGTAGTTAAATTTAGTTGGTTGTTTATAATTTTTTGATTAGTTTTACACGCTTTATTTATCTCCAACGATTCCAAATTATTTAATTTGTGACCAACACCGTTTATATGCAAAATTGACAATCCCAATTTTTTATCAAAATCATGACCATTTTCTATCAAATGATTAGCAAATTCTGAAAATCCACTATTGTTCAAACATCTCAAATGCTCCCTTACTCTTATATTAAAATTTCTACCCGTTTTACCAATGTAAAATGCAGCACAATCCTTGCAACTAAGTTTATAGACACCAGAATTGTTAAATTTATCATCTTTGTCTTTAGAATTTATGAGTAAATTTCCTATACTATTATTTGTATAAAATGCCGGTCTAATGTTTCGTGGTAGGTGTTTAGATATTTGATTCTGATTTATTAAATTCGTCTAATTTACCTAATAATTTAGTAAAAGATCTATGTCGTTTGTTAAATCTTTGTATGAACCAAAATTATTTTCAATTTAATAATATTATATATAATCAAACAGAGGGTCTTCCTATGGGAGCACCCACAAGTCCACTAATAGCAGATATTTTTGTAGATAATTTGGAGCGGAATATTTTTGATTGTGATTCTCCTTTGTTAAAAAATGTTTTATTGTGGAAAAGGTATGTCGATGATATATTATGTATTTGGTCAGGTTCACAACGTCAACTAACTACATTTTTAAATTTCATTAATACATTTAATAATAAAATACAATTTACTTTAGAAATGGAAAATAATTCGACCCTAAATTTTTTGGACCTAACATTGATTAAAAATAATAATAAAATTGAATTCAAAATTTTTAGAAAACCAACATTTACAGATACTATCATACACAATGAATCTAATCATCCATTATCACACAAACATTCAGGGTTCCACTCCATGATACATCGTTTAGTCAATATTCCTATGTCAACATCCAATTTCAATATTGAATTGAATACAATTAAAAAAATAGCAGTTAATAACGGGTATAAAACAGGTTTGATAGACACTATTTTAAAAAATAAATTAAAAGAATATAATAACCAATTCTTATATAAATCACAGATAAAACATAATGATAATAATGATTATTGGCGTAGGATTTTATACATAAATAACTTTTCGAATCAAATATCTAAACACCTACCACGAAACATTAGACCGGCATTTTATACAAATAATAGTATAGGAAATTTACTCATAAATTCTAAAGACAAAGATGATAAATTTAACAATTCTGGTGTCTATAAACTTAGTTGCAAGGATTGTGCTGCATTTTACATTGGTAAAACGGGTAGAAATTTTAATATAAGAGTAAGGGAGCATTTGAGATGTTTGAACAATAGTGGATTTTCAGAATTTGCTAATCATTTGATAGAAAATGGTCATGATTTTGATAAAAAATTGGGATTGTCAATTTTGCATATAAACGGTGTTGGTCACAAATTAAATAATTTGGAATCGTTGGAGATAAATAAAGCGTGTAAAACTAATCAAAAAATTATAAACAACCAACTAAATTTAACTACGAGTCCCATTCTAAAATTTTTTCCTAAAAATTATTCGAGTAAATTTGTATTAAGTAATGATTTGAGTTAGGTACTAAAAATAAAAAAAATAAAATAAAAATATTTCTTTTAAAATAGATTTTTAAAAATAGATTCTGTCAAAGAAAAGATATATGTTTTAGTTAGTTATGACATCCTGAAGAAGAAAATGGTATTTTTCGAAACCGGTAGATGTATTTAAACTCATTTTAGTGGTTATTTAAACAAAGATAAATAATAAAAAAAATAATAATTCTTCCACTCACAATAAATCAAATGGCATATCAGGGCTTACGACCTGTCTTCGGCTGGCTTAAGTGATCACTTAATATATATATGTATGTAACGTTCACCAATTCTCACCTCTCGATCTCCACATTTATCAAATTTTTGAAAGTTGTATATATGTTAGTATGTGGACTCGCTTCGAGTACCACTACACCATCGCCATCTATGTAATTATCCCATACTTCCATATATTTTCCATAAAATATAATAAAAAATAGCTCTGTCTCTATGAGATATCTGATATTTGTTTAATAACAGTGTCTTTGTAGGTGAAAATCCAGTAATTGTGCATTCTTGGACATATTCAAATATTGTTAATGTATGTAATGTATTTATTTATATCTTAAACTAAACTCGGCATAAAATGAAAATACTGGTTGTGTATCGTGCTAATGTTTCCCAACAACCTTCTCGAAAAGCAGGATGCGAGGTAGTTTAAGAAGAAATTTATTTAGGCGCGCTGGTGACAGCGAGCACGGAATTCGAAAACGCACACAACTAGCTAAAATTGGTATGAACTAACTGTAGAGAATATGGAGAGACAGTGACATCGAGCCGGCAACTAAAATTAAGTCAGTTCACTCTTTTGTCTTTTCAATGTTTACGTATGCAGCGAAGAATTGGAGAGTCCGCAATAACGACAAGCATAAAATAGACGCCTTCGAAATGTATTGTCGGAGAAGGATGTTATGCATCCCGTGGACATCACGAAGCACCAATGCCTCAATCCTGCAACAAATCCAACCGCAGCGAGCCCTGTCTACAGCGGTGAACAAAAGATTCTTCCTATTATGCGGCAATGTAACAGCCTACAAAATGAGATTATCTTGGCCACAGCAATGGATTGCAGAAGACCTGAAAGAGCGCCACAGCGGTGGATAGATGCGTCTCGAGAGATTTAGCTGGAGACCCTGGAGTCAGCTGGGAGGGCGACACGAGACCGGGATCTGTGGAGGTGCATTACGAGCCGAGTCTCATCTGATTCAGCCCACTGCAACTCAATGCTGACACGATGGAGGCAGAAAGAAAGAAATCTTAAACTGCCATCCTAAGGACGTGCAAAAAAGTGTATCATGAATAATGCTCTCATTTAAGTGCCTAAAAATATTATTGCCCGAGTATGTCATCATGTGAGAATCATTTTTTTGTTATTTTTATGTCTCTTATCAAGTGTGTGAACAGAAGAATATAGTGAGATCTTGTCAGAGAAACGGCGTGATGGCGAGCCAATGGGTCAGTTAAGTATCGTTGATCGAGTTTGATTTTAATCGACACAATAAATCAAACACGATTTTTTGGTTCTATATTAATTTTTTTTTTTTTTAGGAGAACACATTCTTATTGTGAAGTTGTAATTATTCAGAACAGACGGTCTGTGATATTTTAAATATGAATTAAATATATTAATATCTTTATAATTAATATATTTAATTCATATTTACTATATTTAATTATTCCAAATAATTGGTAGGCCATTATTAATTGATAGAACAGTGTGGTGAACTGGTATACAAATGTTGTTACAAAGTTAACTATTACACACTAGGCTAAAATTGACAACGTCGGAAATACCAAGAAATCTTCAGTTACATGTCATTATTATCATACATTAATGTTGGGAAAAAAAAACATTTTATATGTTATCATTAGCACAAAATATCTTAACATTAAATATAGTATTATACCTACATCTAATACAAATTCAAGCGAAGACAAATAATATAATATGTTTTTTTTGTATGTATAGACGTCAACCTACATATGTGGAGTCAAATATATTTAATAAAAGAGAATTGCAGATATTAATTAGTTCATTGATGATATTATTTTAAATATGAATTAAATATATTAATTATAAAGATATACATATAAAATCAATTTTATCGAAAAATATTGTTGTTGCGCCACCGGGATTCGAACCTGGATCTCTTTCCTAACCGGGATTAAATGTATTAATAACAAAAAGGTAACATATAGGGTCGAAAATTGTCGGTAAAAATAATGTCGCTGTAGCTTAGTTGGATAAAGCACCTTCCCCGGTTAGGTTAGGTGTTTTATCCAACTAAGCTACAGCGACATTATCTTTAGCGACAATTGATAATTCTAGCGTCTGCTATCAGTTTACTCAAAGGTATTTGAAATTCTGTAAAAATAAGGTAGATGGCTCTGTCAAATGATGGAACGATTAAATGTATTAATATCAAAAAGGTAACGGTAAAGGTCGAAAATTGTCCCTAAAGATAATGTCGCTGTAGCTTAGTTGGATAAAGCACCTTCCCCGGTTAGGAAAGAGATCCAGGTTCGAATCCCGGTGGCGCAACAACAATATTTTTCGATAAAATTGATTTTATATGTATATCTTTATAATTAATATATTTAATTCATATTTAAAATATCACAGACCGTCTGTTCTGAATAATTACAACTTCACAATAAGAATGTGTTCTCCTAAATAAAAGATGATATTATTAATTAAATTCTTGTTGATTTCTAATTGTTCTAATATATTGAGTTTTAATCCTTTATTGTAAGATAGTAACGAAATTAGTTTATTGTTAGAAGACAAATTATGGGTCTTTTGAAGTAGTTTTTTTGCAAGTTGATTTATTGTGTTGATTAACAATGGAGTTCCAAAAAATGAATACCGTCTGTATTCAAAAAATGAAAGAATGAGTTTTAATTTCATTTTGGATGTAATACATTTATCGTTCATGTTGTCTGTGGTGCCCTGAATATATTCAAAAGAAGAATTACGATGAGCCTAGAACCAGTGATATATCTATACTTATGACTTGAAGAACCATTACATATAAAAGTTTATGAATACACTTTTGATATAAAAATGTATTCATAAACTTTGGCTTGATTGGCTACGTTTTACATCAAAAAATCTATCTTCCAATGCTAACTCAGAGGTCGTTAGTTCTTTACGGTAGTTTCACACTTTTAGTTTGGTGATCTTGAAGCACTTAGGGGGGGAATATTTAAATTTACGATAGACTAAACAGTTGCCAAAATTTATCAAAATGAAGGAAAATTCAATGAATAATAATGATATGGTCATAAATTATTATAATTTCTCTATGAATTGTCGCAAAACATCGCTGTACCAAATTTTATCTCTTTATTGTAATTAACTCTATTTCTCTCTCTCTCTCTCTCTCTCTTCGTTATCCTCTTTGCTGAGGGTTGTGATCTCTGTAAGGACCTAGTAATGAGTGATTCTCAAAATGAAGAGACAGCGGCCGAAGCAACAGCCTGCAGGAACCTCCAACTAGTCATGGTTCTGCGGGAAGTGTGGTCGGATATGAGAGTTAGTCTTTATAGCCACCAAAAGATATTCCGCTAGCCTCATAAACATGAGTCCTGCATCTCGATCGTCTTACATGGACAAAGGAGGCCAACAACAACAATCTTTCATTTAAATACGTTAAGTACCATTCAATTCACGTTTGTATTTTATTTTAAGAGACTGGTAGACCAATTCCCTTATTATTTTCATTGAAAAATAAATTTGATTAGTTATTAAATTTATCGCATCACAGAACCTTATAAATGTGTAACTTGGAGCGTATTACGGTTTATTTTGTCGCTGGTAGTGCGACTGATAATGTTAATAATAATTTGTGACATAATCTGTAAATGTCCACCTTACGTAATACAAGATAACATTTATTGTATTTGATGCAAATTCTAACGCACTGGAACAGGAATTCTGCGAAAATGATGTTCATATTCGATAATGCAACAAAATAATATTTATTTTTTCTACACATAACATGGTCGAGGTAAGTGCACTCCGCGGCAGACTCAAACACTTTGTGAAGGAATCCTTTGTGGAATAGTTTTTTGTTTTAATGGTTATAAGTGTATACCTGTACATTAACGACATACAATATTGCGAGCACCAACAATTATTAGTGACAGTCTGATAATTGAAAAAAAAAGTATTATTTTCAATTACATATTTCAATTGAAAATTAAAATTATATCTACATTCTAAACGAATTAAAATTACATAAGTACACTATTTAATATTAAGGGAGCATTTGGTTTATGCAAGTCCTAATGGTTACAATGTATGCAAAATTTGGTCTAGGTAGGGGGAACGTGGAATGATTATATTTGCCTCAGGTTCCTAGAGTGCAACTGAGCAAAATTTGAAACGGATGGCTTACAATATAATAGACATCTATATCGCGGGCAGAGGCGTGTACTACACACAAGCAAAAAAGCTGTGCATTACTTAAGATTCTGGACAATAAAAATAAAATTTTATTTTATGAAAAGACCCTATAAAATTCTTGGCGTTATTACCCGGATTAGCGTAACCTATGGCTTTATTTTTGTCTATCCGTCAATAGTATGAAAAATTATGACTCATTTGTATACAACTTCATTGCCATTCGTCTCCGCATTTTGCTAGAACGCATGCGTCAGTCGCGTCCAACTTATTTGGTCAATCCCTATGAGAAACGTACTAAACTATATATTTTCTTACTCAACCAATTGGGCGTCTTTAAGGCTGCCAAAATTGACCTTTTATTCAAACAATTTGTGCATAATTCGAAATGGATTAACACATACTGAAAACTACAAGTAAAGACACCTTAGCATATTTGATTCGCTAACTAAACTCTTTCCTACAGTATATTTCAACGGACAATTTGTTATCTGTCAATCTGCGAAGTGGAAGAAGAGTGTAATACATATTCAAATTGATTATTACTTTTAGTTAATACATCAGTGCGTACATACATATATTTTAATTAATAGTATCAATTCAATCTGTTTCTATTTTTATGAATTAGTTTTTAGTTAGCGCTTTCTTTGATTAAACAACCGAAAAGAAAAAGAAATGTCGCTGATTTTGAGTTCTCTTCTGGTCTAAAAACCCATGCGTATACTATATATATATATATATGCAACCGAAACAACCGCATCCTGTTTCCGTATAGTTACGTAAACGTCGTCGGTAACAGTATAATCTAAGTTAAAGCCTACTGCACGCCACTGATCACGGGGAGGGTGTGGGCTGGCCATAGAGGGGGAAGGTGACTATGTTTTGGGCAGGATCATAAAGAGTAACTGCAAAATTTAGTTTAAATCGGAACAGACTTTGTCGTATATTATTACCTCTGTATGTATAAAGAAAATCGAATTTCACACAATATTTAAGCGTTAGTTTTTTATTAGTCACTAAAAAATATACATACGAGTACATTATAGAAAAAATTTCTAAACATCTATTTTTCTAATTAAAGTCTAATATGTTTAATTAAAAATATTATTATTTTCAACTATTTTCAGCTTAAAATTTCGTTATATTTAAATACCTGCTTTTATTCCACCGCACCTTGTTAGTGATTAGAAAATTACTTTACAATCGAAATCGATATGAAGGGTGACAAAAAATAACGATCAGAGTACAATTTCGGTTGAAAACAAGACAGCCATCTTGTGAATTTTTGCGGAACGAATTGAAAAATTGATTCGTTTGGGGAAAGAAAGATCACTGTCTTCAGAAAATAAAGGGCAAAAATATGAGAGATGCCGCTAAAGAAGGATCAGGTTCCCCGCGCTGACGGCTAGAAACGATCAGAGTGCAAAAAACCCCGCCACGCGCTGTAGATTCCGTCTTATGAGCGTGTGTCGTATTTTCAACTCGTGTGTTTCTTAATTTCACTGTGATGTCGACTAATTTCAGTGACACGGACTCGTCAGAAGGGATAAATCAGGCAGATTGACGTGTGAGTAGTCACCAGATGGGAGAACTGCGAGTGTATTCGCTTCAGGTGTTTTCAAACCATCAGTTCCGACAAACGACAATTAATAATTTCATTTAAATCAATTTGAGGAGTACTAATTTGAACAAAACAGGAAAATTACAGACCCCATTCCACTAAAGAAGCTGTGTAATGGATAAATACCTAACAAGGTTGCGAAGTTGAAAGACTTACTTCACCTGTCTCAGTTCTTAATAAACATTGAAGCTCAGTTCTTCTATGAAGCACTTGCTTCTGATGACAGTGATGAGGAATTCATGGACGACCCAGCCATCGATGACGATATTTAACGCAAAAAAAATGATCAACGTCCAGCTACTTCTAAAAAAATTCTTGTGAATTCTTTTGAAATTAACAAAATTAACTTTGTGGTTAAAATTCATATTTTTATTTGTTAATTTTGTTTTATTAACCACTTGTTGAGTTTAAATACATCTACCGGTTTCGAAAAATACAATTTTCTTCCTGAAGAAGTGGTTAATAAAACAAAGTTAACAAATAAAAATATAAATTATGTTATTTCAATTTTAAAATGTGTTTTTCTGATCAAATAATTATTTCGGACAATTTTTTAATCTCTTCGAACCAAAGATAAAATGTCCGTGAACTTAAAAATTAGAATTGTTCGAAATAAGCAAAAAGTGACTCTAATCGTTGTTTCCCATCACCCTTCATATTTGTAATGATAAGTTAGAAAGGGCTCGGTGCGGTGGCGTGAGGTATTCCCACCGGAATTCTAATTATGCCTCTACATCCTGCGCGCTATTTTTTTTATTTCTTTACTTATTTAGTAAGTATGTATGTTATCTCATATAAAATGGTATTTTGTATGAATTTTAATTTATTCAAAAATGTAATTTTAGCAAGTTATATGATATATATTTAGATCAAACAATGTTTATTACCTGAGCGAAAATATATGTAAAAAATAAATTAGTTTGTAATATTCTTTAGAAAGATAATACTACTATTTTACCTATAAATAACATATAGGCGTATAATTATAATAAACTAATTAATATAAATTCATATTACAACCTCACTGACATAGACCATATAATAAGCAAGCTCAACCGGAAGTACAATGGATTTCCGGCGAGGAAGGAAAGTTCTATAATAGTTGAACTGGTCACAAAGGTCTCTGACGAAAAGTAGTCGGGCTAAAGAAGATTGAAGGATTGAAGATATTATCAGAAGATCAGACAATGTCGAAGGAAGAAGAAGAGGTCTGTGGTCTGCAACGTACCTAATAAAAAAACCGCATATAGAAAAGTAAGATGAAGAATAAAAAATGTATTCGTAATTTAGATGGTGGTGCGATGGAGAAATATAGTGAAGTAATGACGACAACATTGCTAGTGTTAATTAATTAATCTAATAATAATAACAAGACAAAATTGCAATCCAGGGATTTCTGGCCAAAAAAAACAATGTTACTTAACATACCTGTATAGAAATAAGTATGTAAGGAATCTGAGAATAAAAATAACTTTAAATAATAATGCAAAACTGAAATATGCCAATTTTAATGTGAAACAATTACAATATTTTAAATATTGCCCGAAGCACGCCAAAAGTATCGAGTATTTCATCTTTTAGCATTCTAATCTAATTTTGGTACATCAAAATTAAATCAAAATGTTAACTCCAAAAATTCAGGTATGTACTAATCCCAGGATTCATAAATATTATAAATTGGGCCAGGATCACAGGATCTAAATCCCTGGCGGTAGGGCTAATGATGATAATACGAATATTATTTATTCATATTCTAAACAATTTAAATGAGTCTTGTTTGACATGGTTACGAATGCGTACATTCAAATACATAAAAATTAAATATAATGCAAATGTATTGAAAAAGTGGAGCAATATAAATATGTAGGTATAATAATTGATGAAAACCTTTGCTGGAAATCGCATATTGATATATGTAAGAAACTGAGATCCATGTTAAGTGGATTTTACATGTTGAGGTCGGGCGATACTTTGCGATGGTTGACTCAGTTATCACATATGGAGTGAGTAGCTATGAACTAACTTATAAAACATAATAAGTACTTATAAAATTAAACAGTTACAATTAATATTTTTAAAACTTATAGTAGATAACAGTACGTAGTGTTTGTATAAAGATGATTATTATAAATTATTTTTATTATGCAAAATCTTACCAGTTGAGAAAAAAATAACATTAGAAAAGTTGATAAATAATGTAAATATAAATAGGTACTGACTCTCACCATAGCTATTGTAGCAGATCGTCAGGTCGAACCATGAGAGTACCGATCGCGAACAATGCGTACGGAGAGAGAACGAGAGAATGCGTTGTACCACGAATATTCAATAAAATCAATGAAGACTTATTAAACATTATGAAAAACACATGTCAAATATATCATTTTACTTCAATTGTTTTACAAATGTATTCCTTTGTTTTTAGGCAGTACACATCATGCTTTCTCACTCCGAAAAAGGGAAGACTGCAGCATCTCAACGAACTCTTTGATGGACGATTAGTGAAAGTCAAGATCGAAAATGGTTCAATCGTTTCAAATCAAGTGACACAAGCTTAAAATATGAAGAAGGAAGAGATTTTCCATATGATTTTAAAGTTGAGGCTCTTCACATGGCCTTCGAAGAAAAAGAAAGTTTGACACAAAGGATGCTGGCTGAATAATTCAATGATGACCATTCCTCGATTGTCAGGAGTCTTAAAAAGCTCGGAACGGTGTGAAAAATTGGTACAATGGGTTCGTCTCTAGCTCTTCAACGATTACTTCAGTTCTTTTAAATATGTTTTTAGTGGATTTTTTTGTTTTATATTTAATAAATTTAGAATAAAAAAAAACGTTCGTCCATTATTATATGCCAGCCTAAAATTAAATGTGCGGAAGAAAAATAATGAAGTGCAAGTGTACAGTGAATATCTGTATTGTAAACAGATGAGTAAAGTTGTTAATTTTCATTAGAAAATGTGTAAATATTCCGCCGACGTCACAACGCATAAAACAGACACTGACAAGATAAAAGTAACCGTAAATCGGCTATACAGCACTGGCCTGTTGCGCCCGCGTCCCTGATTGATTAAAGTGTAGGTATGTAATTATCATCGTCTCTCTAAGGACATTGCACAAAGCTTGTACTTACACTTTCAACTGGAATTCACAATGTCTGTCTACGTAGAAAAGTTAAAATCATACGCGTATACATCCGGAGAATGCTTTTGTTCGAACTTCTGCCTTTGTACTCGATTCCCTCATTTTCCACTGCGCAGCTTTTGACAACGTGATATTCTCAGACGGAATTCAGTCTGAATATCGCGCTAAATTCGAGGTTCACAATAAAAAAGCTCCGCGTTACTGTTTATGATATAAAACATTCGAACGAGAATGATCGAGCCCGTTTTACTATATCGCTTCTGCGTGGACTCGCGGAGCAGAAATGACCCGTTGTCTGACCCAGATGTGGGGAAAAGCTCGCTTCGTAATGCACCTTTCGTTTGATGTTACCTTTCACCGTTCGACTGTACCATCAAACGCTAACTGGTCACCGTAAAAACTCACAAGAGTTGTGTAGGAGGAAAACAGAGAGAAGATGGGAAGTGTTCCAGAGGAAGTACTTCGTATCGGATGTTCGAGGGAACCTACGCTGAGGTGTGACATCCCGCGGGAAATCAGAAATATCCAATCGAGATAGAGTGAGAATAAAAAAGTAACAATGCAAATACGGAACGAATTTAATATTTATCTTTGTATTTTGACTTTCCAACCTATCCATGGCAAAATTGATATATCTTATGTGACACCACTCGAGACGAGACATGGCCGTTATGAATCATCGCCACGGCGCCAGAAATAACATGAACAATATTATTTCAATTAAAATAAATACAAAATTCAGTCAGCGACACACCATTTCTACGCAGTGGCCGAATAAGAAAGATTTATGATAACCTTAAATGTGTATTATACGAGTGTGCAATATAATATCACAAATATTTACACCACTTCAGAAGAATGAGCGAGCCAAATCAATCTAAAGGTGAGAAAACCAAAAAACTGTGGATGATCATCAGGAAATATTCAAATAGTGAAAGTCACTGCTCCATTCAAATACTTTGAAACCGACAAATCTAAATGGCATTTCTTTAAAACTCGATGAAAGGAGTTAGAGGAGAAACGCCGCCTAACTCTTTCTACACACATAATTTTTTCAGGTCCATACAGCAGATAACCAGACATAGTCATTTGAGGGTCTGCAAGGAAACCTAAGTCAATCATGCTATACGGACGTGAAACGCCCGGGTCTTATGGAGAAACAAAAAAAGGCTATCCAAGTATTCGAAAACAAAATTCTCCGCAGAATAGTCAGTCGTAGAGATGATTCTTTATGATGTTAAAATGGACAGATTGAGATGGGCTTACTACGTCGCGAGAAGACACACTAGAACTCTTCAAAAGGCTTTCAAGAGAACGTGTCGGAAGAATGAGATGGGCAGACAGTGAAGAAATATGCAGAGAGATGCGACTTGAAACAGAGATTCCTGGAGAATGTTTAAGCGGTTGGCCCTGGACCTGGATGTGGCGCCAAACGATGATGATAATTATTTCATCACAAAACAATCCTCGTATATTTTTAAAACTAAATACAATATATATTATTACATTTTTTACCTATATAACGAATTTAAAATATATACGAAGCGTCCTTCTGCAGAGGCACAGATTTGGATATGAAAATTAAAAAAATTACGTATAAAGGATCAATATCTTTTGAAAAAAGCAATATTTCAAAATGAATCTCCCTACCTGTAATCCCTTTCATGTATTTGGCAGTGTTCGTCCAGAACATTTTTTCAATATCATAAAATTGTGTAAAAAATATATATTTGCTTTATATATAAATGAACGATAATATGTTTATTTACATTTATCCTTGACGTGAGTTCTTTCAAGTTTATTAAAAAACACTTTTAATGTTGTTGAGTATAGTTAAAAATGAATATAAAGCGGAATCTCAAATACCTTTGAGTAATCTGATTGAGATTTTGTAAAAATAAGGTAGATGGCTCTTTCAAATTATGGAACGATTAAAATGTATTCATATCAAAAGAGTAACATATAGGTTCGAAAATTTGTCGCTAAAGATATTGTCGCTGTAGCATAGTTGGATAATGCACCTTCCCCAGTTAGGAAAGAGATCCAGGTTTGAATCCCGGCGGCGCAACAACGGAGCACGGATGGGAAGAGGGGTGTATGTATGTGTATGTGTATGTATTGATGAGAGGGACTGCACCTTTCTAAACTATTAATGTGATAAAAAATAAAACTCATTTGTGTTTGCAGTACAATGTTTGGTCAATTTAAAAAATAAAATAATCATGCTTCACCACATAGTAATTGTTATGTGAACGTTTGCTTTATATTTTATATTCAATACTTACGTAGATTTGTATCGTTTTAAATATAGCTACATATAATTCTTATTTTGTAATATTTTCAAGTTCTCGTAAATAATGTGATCACTCAAAATGCTTAAAAAAATAACGACATTAAATGATCTCAAGATATTTTCATTAGCAATCTGCATTCATTCAGCGGATAGCTGTTTATTTTCAACTTTGGGTTCCGTGACGTATTTTATAGCTTGAACTGCGTCAGAAACATCGTTTTGCCAATACGATGATCACTTTAAATCCACCCAGCTCCTCAGGTGGCTGATTCTTAATATAATATAGTATTACATTAACCCGCTGTACACGCATGCACGAGACATTAAGGAACTTTCGATAGCAATAATGCGTGTTCACTTGCGTCGGTTCACTAATAATTAATTATGTATATAAGTTTATATCGCATAACTTTTTAATTGACAAAGTCGCATAAAATTGTACATTATGGTACAAGAAATAAATAGCGTTCATCTGTCATCTGTCATCTGTCGACCTGTCATATATAATAATTTCTCTGAGCAATCTACATCTCTTTTAGCAACCAGCCCAAAATACGGAAGAATTCTATTGAATAAGATAACCAACTATCAATTTTAAGGTCAGAACTGAATCATGTACGATGGATAATTTACAACCACACAATATTTTATTATTTTCAAATAATGATCGAAAATAAGTCCGCGGAAATTTTTCGCAAAACATAATACCCATATATTCATTAAAAAATGTTCAGCGAAAATTTTAATCGGTTGTTTGTTCATTAATACGAATTGCCTTTTTATTGAACCGACAAAAAGTAATTTGTTTTCAGATAAATTATTGCGTCGTTTGTTAATTACCTCCCAGGCCTGTGACGTTTTGATTGTCAATATATATTTTTAATTGCCTCCTCTAACACAGACGAGCGGGAGTTATGTACGACTACAATAAATGATTCATAGAGATACGTTTCATTATTATTTTTAAATAATTCTGAAAAATCATTTACGAATAAGACCGGAATGAATGATGTATTAATTGTTTGTAAAAATTAGGTGGCAACCCTCGACCGATCTAACTACTCTCGAGTGACTGAGGACCTTCCGCCAAATTACGTTACCAGAAAATGTAATTGCAAAGTTCTGAAGAAATTAAAATGAAATTAGCTCTAAAAAGGCGGTCCGGTCCTACAAAGCCGTGTCTCTTTGAAAATGAAACAGAGACAGAAAGTCAAATTATGGGTAATTATTATTTTTTGTAATAATAATTATGTATAATTTTATTGAGATATTTATTCCATCCTAAAAAATGTTTAAATAATTCAATATTTCGGCAGTCGGTGATTTAGAAGAAAACTCAGAGAATGAATTTAATTATACTTTAGATGTTTTGCAAGCGCAAGATAAAGTTAAAAGGTTAACAAGAAGTGTCAATATAAAAAATAATTTAATTATTAAAAGAGATGAACTTCAATGGGTATGAAATGAAATAGAATTACTTATTTATATTATTATACGACATTTCCGATCTTCACTTATTAAAAAAAAATACTTGAACTCGAATTAAAATGTTAGAGACAAATATAAAATATATTTTAATACCAAAGGTGAATATCGCTGCACATATCATATTGCATCTTATTGGTTTATATTCAGAATATTATTGTAGCATATTCTATTCTATATATATGTCGAAATGAAACAAGTACATAGTTTTTAATTTTTAAATTAAATACTACTAAAGTAAAAACTAGATAGAAAGTTAGATAGGCGTGCATTAGGTACTTACATTATTAAAAAAAAAAATATTTCTGTAATATATTTACAAAATAAATGTTTTATTGTCAATCACATTCAGAGTACTCTTATGCACTGAATTTTTTTTCAAACTAATTAAAGAACGAGTTTTTTTACTTAGGTTGTCATAGATATGAACCTGAAATACTGTATAACATGTTTATATTTTTGAATTTTTTTTGATACCACAATTCCGATCTAATGCCATCGGTGATTTATAAAACCAACAGCTTTGTCGGACGTATTTTCTTTTTATCTGAGCACGCATTTTTTCCGCGCAGGGTCATGAAATTTTGTCAATGTTGGACGGGGGATGCTGCGACCATATTTTTGTTTTTATTTTCGACTCGTATTTTAATACCCCACCCGCCGGACGGCATATGGGCGGGTCGGGTAACGGTCGACCTGTCAGGTGCCCGGGAAGCAGAGCTCCCCTCTCCGCATCCCCGCAACCGCGGATGTGCGGTGCAGCGCGGATGACTGAATGTGCAATATTTTGACTCTGATATTTCCAAATGAGTCATCATTTAGGCCCGGCAGCTTTTGATTAATGTAAAAAAAAACCTAAGCACATATATGCATTATATTTGTGTCATAGTTCGAGATAATCTTCATAACCGACCATTCCAATTAAATATCTTGATTTTATAATCTATTCGCTTTTCGACTTAGTTATACCGGGGGGTGGAAGCGGCTGTTGATACTCTGTCGTAGAGTACAAGCGAGCGGAATTTCAAACGGATGACATTCAATGTGATATTACGCGTGAGGGGGAAGGGGAGAGTAACTGTGCAAAATGTATTAGTTCATATGCTACGTTATTATAGCCGATCGGCCACTAACTGCCGCACACGTTCCACTGCACCACGGATCCGTCGATTAGTAAATGACTTCACACACTAGTCTAAGTAAAAGAATTGGACCCCAATGCGAAATAATAAAAAGGGCCCCCTGTATATGTATTTTTTTTAAATAACATTTAAGTGCTACACGGTTTTTATAAGAAGAAACAAAGATATTTTGTGTCATATAATATTTATATTCCTTGAAAATAGTGTTTTTAGGCATTTTGATGTAATCGTAGCATATTTGACTTTACGGCGATGGAACGGTTCCTAAACCATACCGCTGTATGCAGTACAGTGATAATGATGTTTTCATAAAGCGCGTGAGAAATGATTTTTTTAATTTTACAATTCCATTTCTTGCAGTTGTGGATCTTAGATATGATTAGTTCCAACATATTAGTGCTGAGAAAATGATATCGATACCGAGAATATTGTAGAACGCGCACATTTTTCGCCCCTATTTAACGTGGGCCGCAATGCACCGCATTGGCTGCATTAGTGTAGTGGTGCCACCGACTTCACATCCAATATTGATATATCTAACACGAAAATGCTTTCAACCGCGTGGGCGAACTTTTCTCACCAGTGTACGTACAAACACTGGATTTGCATATTGCTTGCAGTTTACATACTTATTTAATTTCTATCTTTACTGTCTATAGCAAGTATTATATAAAACATGTATCTTGTGTGAGTTGTTATGTATAAAGTGTAGTCTTAAAAGGGTTATGTTATGTAACAAAATGTTTGTTGATCAATCTATTATATTTGGTAAATGCCCTAAAAGCGTGAAATCTAATAAAACGATTAAAACATATGTTATAATTATCCCAACACAGATTTTTCTAGCGAGATAGGCACAGTTCACCTCAATTGTATAAATGTCTCATAAAAAATAAAAATTTTGGTAATATATCGTTAATGCATTTTAACATTGAAAATTTAAAAAAAAATTGTTGATTTAACTCGCACGGCAGTTGTAAATATGAGCTCTAGAATATATTGGTCTTTAATTAATTTAATTACAAACGTCACTGTCGCCTTTAATTGTACATTTACCTCAAGTTATACTAAATTTTCACTGACACTGATAAAAGGCATAATCGGTAATGAGCACATTTCAAGACGCACAAATAATCCATGGACAAATAATATCTTTGAACGGCATCCACGAGACAAAAAAGGACCAAACTCTCAATATCGGTTATGGCAAACATTGGCGGAGAGGCAGAGTTACGGGGAGACCTTTATCCAGCAGTAGATCTACATGGCTAATCATGAAAAAGATATTTAAAATGCCATCGTTTTGTTTGTATAGTTGAATAGCAGTCAAGAATCTGTATTATCCAGCGGCGTAACTAAAAAAAGTCGGGTCCCAAAGTAGAATGAAAAAAAGAGCCCCCTAAATATAAATATTGTGTACAGATAATAAGAGTAAAATTAGTATCTTGTATCATATAATATCCATACTTTCATGAAAAAAAAACCATACGTGTTCTTAGACATTTATAAACATTTGCAATTTAAAAAATATAGTATTCTCTAACCCAAGGTAGTAACGGAATACTGCTACTGTATATATCGATCATGTTTTACCCGTTTTCTGAATACACACGAGAAACGATTTTATAATTCCATTTCTTGCTGTGAATTACTATTTAAAGCTGGGAAAAATACAAAAGTATCGATATCAATGCAAATGAGTTATAGGGCACAAACTTTTCGGCTCCCTATCTAACGTGGGTGAATTAGTTACGCCATTGGTATTATTACAAATTGTTGATTTTGACTGGTATCATAACTTTTTTTTTTTTTTAGGAGAACACATTCTTATTGTGAAGTTGTAATTATTCAGAACAGACGGTCTGTTATATTTTAAATATGAATTAAAAATGAATTGATAATTCTGGCGTCTGCTATCAGTTTACTCAAAGGTATTTGAGATTCTGTAAAAATAAGGTAGATGGGTCTGTCAAATGATGGAACGATTAAATGTATTAATATCAAAAAGGTAACATATAGGGTCGAAAATTGTCGCTAAAAATAATGTCGCTGTAGCTTAGTTGGATAAAGCACCTTCCCCGGTTAGGAAAGAGATCCAGGTTCGAATCCCGGTGGCGCAACAACAATATTTTTCGATAAAATTAATTTTATATGTATATCTTTATAATTAATATATTTAATTCATATTTAAGGTATCATAACGTTGTTTCAACATGTACTGTATCTCAGACTGTACGAAAAATAATACAAACATTTCGATTACTTACACAATAATCGAATGAAGAATATCATCTCTTCTTGTACTCGAGTTCGGTTAATTAAATGTCGCATTATTTATAGTTATTAATTGCACGCAATCAATTCAAGTTTTGCAAGAACCATTCCCAGAACTTGGCTAACGATGTATTCTGGCTTGAAACAACTTTCTCTCGTGGTTGCTTTCTTCGAGCGGCTCCAACGTAACAGCAGGTCCGAGGAATTAGTCTCCCAAAACTGAAGCAATAGCAAGCGATGATGGATGTTTTTGATTACGTACGATTGGATTCATTAAATATAACTAATGAGAATTTGTATTAAATTTATTCAATTCTCCAATCAAAATATAAAACACAGATAATAGTAAACCACAAAATTTATAAACAATTACAGCTATTCCAGCCGATGCATAGCAGCTAGAATTAAAAAGAGGCTGCTGGGATCTACAAATGAGATCGTCCTGGCCAAGCTCACTCCTCTACAAAATCTGGAGACTTCGGTTGCAACCACCATAAATTATTCCATTTTTTTTGTTTATTGCTGTATTGTATAAATGTATATAGTTATATTCATTAGTTAACATTTTCAATCTATCGTGAACTATTTCTTTGATGCGCAATGTGTGTTTCATTGGCGGATTGAGTATTGCACGGACCTCTCAATTCTACCGAAATAAAATCTTTAATATTACACTACACACTTGGCCTGTAGTGGTGAACACTTTTATTATAAATACGATTATATTCATACATCTCGCAATTTCAACTGTGGCCCGGGCGGTGTAGGCTCCTTTTCCTCCGGGAGCGTGTGTTCTAAAGCCATTGTTTTTAAATATTTAGAAATAATTTTTTTTTACATTTTCATTATATTTTTTCTTCTTCAGTCCTCTTTCATGTCAGTACTAACATATCGTCGCTTAAAATATGATACCTCGTAACTGACAAATGACCGTGAAATAAGTTTTGGTATCAAAATTTGCAGGAAAAAATTATCGATCATATTTTACTATCAACACTTGCATTTAATAATTTTTAACTAATACTTCTGTAATAATATCTAAATAATCAGTAATTTTTTTATGAACTTTTTTTTTATTCTCCTAAATAGTTATCAAATTAAGCGACGATATAATAGCCTAAATCAGATGGCTCGTACTATACTTCAACAAGTCTCGGTGCTGGGTCGCCTTCTTCTCTCCTGGCAGTTGCAACATATCAATCTGCCGTTGTGGCACTCTTTCAAGTCTTCTTCAGCCCAAAGTTGTGCCCAGGATAATCTCCTTTTCTGGGCTGACACTATAACATGTGCTAGTAAGATTTTCTTACCATTTCCAAAAACCATTGTATTATCTCCCTCTCGAATTCTACAACGCTGTGAATTACTTGATACACAATTGTTCCCTCATTAACACATTATAGATTTTCGGGGCTAGGCGGGAATTACAATTCTCTTCAAAAGAGTGCTTCAATTAAGGCGAGATTAGTGTCTACGTCTTCACGTCTAGTCTTATTGTGGCTATCCTCAACTAAACGTTAATTCCATGAATTTAAAGTGGATTATTTTTTAATTGTTGATAATTAAAGTTGACGAACTTCTTGCACTCATAGTTATATTCTTGCAATAAAATAAAAAAATAGCGCTTCATCCTCTTCATCTACCCCTGTAATATATATATATATATACATTAGATACATAGAATTTGAAGCGTTAAAAATATAAATCACTCTATTTTTTTAATGAAAACAAGGTATTTTCGTAAAGATGAAAAATATTATTGTTTCCGATCGAAGAACGAACGGCTGTTCATTTCTCGCTCCGCAGTACAAATAGTGTGTCAACATTCCCTCCGATAACTTTAATCATTTGGAAAAATATTATCAACTTTTTCTATTCACATCTCTTTTTATTATTAGTATTATTTTAGTTCTAGAGTTGAAGCGTTCGGAAGAATAACAACTCTCGAAGTCGAGTCACTAAATACTTTTAATAATGTGTATTTTTGTACGGCATCCGATATCGCCGTTTTCCCGATCCGGCTCGAAGTCGGGCGAGATCCGGAACAACAACGGTTCTGAAGCACTTTTTTTAATCACGGGAATAAAGAATACGGACGCTTTGATAGGAAGAGTAATAGCAGTCGCTCCTACGACTTCCGGAAGAAATATGAACAATGTAACTTATTCGCGAATAATTGGCGAAATGAAGACACGGAGAGAACTTTGTTTTACCTTGCCATCGGAAATATCGAGAGGGTAACGTCTGGGAAACTACAAATAAAGCAACGAAACATTTTTATTTTTATTTTTATAGGTGAGAGAAATATGCAGAAATACTATAAACGATCGATATAAAGAATGCAGCATAACAATATAACAAAGGCCATTCATTAAATAATAGCGCAGGAGTAAATATCCTCCATAAAAACGGGTTTGGCCTCCGGTTAGACGATAGAGACCCTTAAGATAAAAAAGCAGTGAATAGTGGTAGTGAAATTCATAATAACCCAATAAATTTATCCATTAGCCTCATATTAGGAAGGTTTCCTTTTAAATCAATTTAATATCCATCAACATTATACTTTCCCCTCCATTGAGCGAGTCTAAATATATATATATATATTCTGTCTCTCTTTTTCGCATGTAATTTAATATTCTGTCCCCCTCTTTATGTATTAAGTGTACTATTTTTGTACTCATTGTTAGTTTTAAATACGCCCGGATGAAGCTTGAGCTAAGCGAAACCGGTTGGCGTTTAATAAAATTCTTGGTTTTATACAAAGTGATCGCTTTCTACGAAAATTTAATATAACAACAACGCATAGAACGTGGCGGATATTACATTCATCACTTGCAACCAGTCGCTTAAACATTAGCGTCTACCACTAATAGGAGTACGCGCTCGGTATGTTACTTCACACATAGCATCCGTTCTACAGTCAGTCATATGCTAGATTTTATGTTTCAAGTAAAGTAAAACATCTTTCGTGCATCCAGAGTATGTTGAATTCTGGCTACCTATACTTACTTATACTACTTACTTTACAGCTTATCAAATTAGACACAATTAATTCAAGTTAATTTCATACACATTCTTATTAAGATCATTTGTTTTAAAGTAGTCAGATCAACGAACGCGTTTGCATTTAAGCCCACATGAGATCCCAAGGGTTGGTATTTATGTTAACCAGCTAGTTCAATGAACTTACAATAACTGTTTAGACTAGCCTAAAAAATCTTCTCTTAAAGCACAGATGTTTATAATAACATAAAACAAAAGATATAGATTATAAAAGGCCCGGAGCCATAGCAAGAAGATCTCTGTGTTTTAGGTATTGGTCATAGGAAGTTCTTCTCAAATAAATTAATTAACTTCTCTAGCAAAGTGTGTAAAGGAAATACTTCTTTAAATTCGACACTACCCCGGTGTGAGAAATATAATTCATACACAAGCTGTTTTTGAGTAATTTAAAACAAACCGTTGTATAAAGGCAATTTAACTTCAAATGGACTTAATCTATGATTTTTTATAAATAATCATGACTCATCAGTATTTGTAGAAAACGAAAAGGAAACAGAGTTAAAAACGGAGTGTGTTAGTCATTATTATAAACCTGCGGTTAGATTACTAACGATCAACAATTTAAAATATTATTTAAATCAAAAAAAAATTGTCAACATCAAATCTCATCATTGGAATGAAAATGTAGTATGACTAAAGAATTATTACCAATAATCCTGACTGGTATGAACATTTGGTGGAAATTACAACAGACCAAGTATAATACTCGTATGTAAGTCTGAAGAAAGGTAACGTTGGAAACTTAAAGAATCCATTAGTGAATAAAAATTCAAATGTAGTGTATCGTAATACATTTACAAGGACTTCTGCTTGTGCAAGGTGTTGTGTGAAGTAAATACACCTAACAGTGTAACAGACCTAGTTCACAATATTTTATGGGTGGATACGAGTCGAAAATGTTCTTGGAATATGTGCCTAATCTCAACAGTGTCAAAGATGTAAGTATCTCAAAAAAAATCGCAAAAATGCTATTATTTCGAATAGTTGAAATATTGTATTGATTCTAAATTATATATTGAATACAAGAAATTAAGGTCATCGAATTTTAAGCGGCCAGACTATTATAAGTGAGATGATTGAGGGCTTGAAGCAAATATATAGATAAATAATAGGTAAATTTCGCAAAAATTCACTTCCAAGTACGTAAACTTAAAACTTCGCACGATTTTGTAAAAATTTCAAACAATAATATTTACCGTAATGGTGCAGAATTTGCAAATATTCCTTAAGCAATTTCGACTCGTAATTTAGCTCTTTATACTTTTAATGATTATTATTATTTAATATTCATTTACACATGTTTTGGAATATCAGAAAAGCAATGTGAAAAACATATCTTACTTATTGGGTTTAAAAATGTTATTCCCGGGCACGTTTCCAAACCTTGGAAGACAACCATGTTGTATCTGTTTTATACCTACGTAACACGAGCGTTCCTCCGAAAATCATACTCGTGGCGATTTTATGATATGCAGATTTCTCAACGTTTTGACGGCAGAGTAACGTGCGGACATTTGCATAAGCCCCCGGCTTCCTCAGTAGGTACGCGGTACCCTAAACCTGACGCAGGGCATTTTTGACTACATTTCATCACTGACTGCAAACAACTGTTTATAGTAGAAGTAAATAAAATGCATTGAATATTTTTACAAATAATAAAATCAGATAAATAATAAAGATTTGATATATCTTCCGAGAATTCAGCCATGCTGTGAATGTGTTGTGTAGTGAAGCGGGGTCCATCCATGAAATGTTTCTTTTCAGACGCACGGAGAATAGCGGTAAAGGTCGATCGCTATACGTCGATTAGTTCACTCTGCAGTATTCGTGGAACTGTTTTGAGCTGGCATTAATTATTAATTGAGTGTAGGCATCCGCATTAGCAACGGTGATAGAAATGTGCAAAACAAATTGCTGAACCATTCTGACATTCAACACTTACAGAGATGCCGTATCATTTTATTAAAAATGACTGAAAACAGACATTAATTAAACAAATAGCAAACATTTCACTTGTTAGCACATTTTTTTGACTCGTTCACTTTTCGGGCTGAGTTAAATCTCCACCCTGAGGTAATCACATCTCCAATCTGAGGTAACAAAAGTACATTTCAATGCTTCTTAATTCTCTCACTGTGTGTTTCTTCAATTTGCTTCTTCCAGAATTTCAATGGTTATCCAGACGGTCTTTCATGAGCATAGAATTCTTTCGACAGGCATTCTTAAGATATTGCCTAACCAAAGTAATTTAGTATTTATAATCTTATGTATTGTGCACAAAATTGGAACAGAAAAATAATGCAATCATGAGTATATACGCTCGACTTTACAATTTGGAAAGAGGACAATTTGAAATGAATTGTTATGAAAATCGGGAATTTAGTACAGTTAAATACGATTAACAGATGCTGTGTGTCTCATAAAATTTCAATAGGTTGCGTTGTCAACGTGTGCGAGTTTCGCTGTAGCATAAAATTAGTTATGCCATCTAGCGACGGCGCACCAAACTAATTGTGGGATTAGAATTTTTCATTACTGAAAACACCCCCAGGTGGCGACAGCGTGCTATAAACTGCGTTTTCTACGCTCGGATTGTCTCGACAATACACGGCAAGCGAGTAACAACCGAATAAGAAGATTAACTCGACATCATTTCAATTCTAGAATGTTCTTTATCATTTAATCAAAATGAATTAATTTAATACCTATGGTTTTGAATGATACTGTATTTAAATTTCCTACTTAATTAATCGAAGTAACAGCCGAATGAATTCAGTTTAAGCGCGAGTAATTTTTCACCTTTTATATATTTATATCTCAGTCCGGTGACATTTAGAATTTTTCAGCGTATTAAAAACAGATTATTGTGCGACAAATTTATGCGTTGATAATTTTCCCAGGAAGGGGGATGGTCAGATTTTTGGGGTGGAGGGGGGAGGAGATGGCTATATTTGTATATTTTACTCAGAGTCCTAGAGGCAACTGAGCCTAATTTGAAGGGTGAAATTCAATATGATGCGCATTCATTCTAGGGAAGGAGTTTATAAGAAAGCAACCATTATATTGTACTTTTTTACACTATTGAAGCCGCAATTATATGGCCGATGAGTTTTTTTCATGACACTGAATATATCATTTTCATTTGAATTATTATTCAAACTCAATTTAAAATATAGTAAAGTAACAGCATTATTTTAATTTATTTCCAACATAAAAAATAACATGCTGCTTAAGGTGGGTATTACATCTCTATGCTCCAAACATTAAGAGTGTACTTTCATTTTTCCAATTTTGTAATCGAAAAATTATATGCAAATTGCGTGCTTTTTCAAGATGAGGCTGATAGTTAAACTTTTTATAATGTCACTTAAATATTAAATAACGTTATTTGTTGCGTCAAGCTTGCGAGAGAAGAAGGTTTTAATTGAAAGACACGACAATAAAATGGTTGATTTTCTCGCATTTGAAACAACTGTAAAAAAAAAAAGTATCTAGAGTTTGTGGAATAAAATAATATGTGTTATCAATACTAATTAAATGTATATATTTATAATGAATACATTTAAATAGTATTTAAAACATCACAGACTTATGTTCTGAATAATTACAACTTCACAATAAGAATGCCCTTAATAATTATGTGTTATTATTTGAATTAGTCGATCATAAATAATATATTGAAATACCTAGTTGACATATATGAATATGTTTTGAAATCAATCAAAGTACCAACGTATATTTAGATTGACGCATATCACGATGTTCTGTTTTCAAACTATTTTATTTATTATTTATAGAGATTGATTTAAATATACCGCGATGCCATTATATGATCTATTTAATTCATAATTATGTAATATTTTGATATGTTTAAAAGACAACAGTGTTAAATACATACGGAAAAAAAATGTAATGATGTTGAGATGACGGAGTTCTTGCTATCCCGATCCATAACAGTTTGGATGCGTTGTTAAGTACTTGCTTACTTACAATCACACAGGTCGGCAGAGAGGATAGAGCGCTACACTTTTCTGTTCTGACATACAATTGTCGCCTCATCCATATTCATACATCTCCGGTACCTGATTTTTCTGGTCATGCCAAGACTTCCGCAAACGTCTTTTATTTCTGGTGTCATCAACATGGAAGGTTTTTTACAAGAAACAATGTAAGATTTTTCAGCACCCAGCACTAATTTTTTATTTTAAGGTTATTAAAATGGGGCATATTATCATGAAAATCGCGAAGGCAACGATGTTTTCAAATCCCGGAGGTCTCGGTACTTTCTGCTTTTATTTTTAATCTAGCGGAACGCAGATTAAGAAATTGTTCAAACTCTTTTATAGTAATAAAAGTGTCACGACGCTGTGGCAGTAGTATCATCATTGCAGCATCAGTAGACCTAAGCTGATAGAAAATGATGCCATCGATGTTATATTGTAATCCACGAATGTGTGTAACCTTTAAACGATATACACTATTAGTATTATATTACATTTTTCAATACCGCAATTTCCTAAGATAAAAATAAATGATAACTAAGAAATTTAACAGAAAAACTCAAAAATGTACATGCACCTTGCATTGATTAAAATCTATATCAATGTTGAAATCGTTGAATTTATATATGTATCAATCAAAAGCACAAGCTGTTGTAAAGCGACTTTACTGTTCAACGGTTCACAATACAAAATGGCTGGAGTTGTCCGATTTTCTGAATCGGTTTGTTACTGCTTGGAGTTAGCTGTTATGTGTGCGAGTGATTTCACATGTTTTAAAATTGATGGAAGTTGTTTGCTTTTTGTGTACCATAGAACAATGAAAGACGAAAAATCAAAAACGGTGTTTTAACCATGGGTGGAATTAGCTGCTTTGCAGATTAAGGTATCGATATGCATGAATTATCCATATTAAGCCAATTTTGTGGCACATGAATTAGAAGGTCGTGGTTTTTCTTATAATGCTTGTATTGTCTTAATTATGACAAATTATATTCAAATTATTAGTTTTAAATTAGTGTAATGATCCTATCTACGTCTAATCTAGTATATAACTTCTGATATAAATGAATAATAAAAATACCTAAATTGTTTGATAACTCGAATGAAGGGATCATTATTGCATACTTTAGGCGTGTCGCCAGAAAGAATGACGAAAACCACGAAAAACTAGAAATCAGAGGAGGATTAGTCGGGGGAAAGCGAGCAGACGACGGTCTCCTAGACGGATAGATCACACAAACGAGTTAATAGTTTTCAATCGCTGCAATCAACAATCAAGACCGGGAGGAATTCTGCACCATATACTTCAGGGAACCACGATGCTCAGTATTAAGCACACGGTGAAGAAGAACATTTATTTTCACAGTATATATATATATATATATACTGTGAAATATATATTTTAGTATTATTAAAGAAAACACATTCTTATTGTGAAGTTGTAATTATTCAGAACATAGGTCTGTGATGTTTTAAATACTAATTTAATTATACATATAAACATATAGTATATACATATAAAATCAATTTTGTCGAAAAATATTGTTTTATATCCCGGTAGCGCAAAAATAAATATACATTAAATTAGTATTTAAAACATCACAGACCTATGTTCTGAATAATTACAACTTCACAATAAGAATGTGTTTTCCTTAATAATATAAGTTGTATCAATGTGTCCAAAATTTAATAAAAATGAATTGATAATTCTGGCGTCTGCAGTCGGTTTACTCAAAGGTATTTGTGATTCCGTAAAAACAATGTAGATGGCTTTCAAATAATGGAACAACAGATGTATTAATTTGAAAAAGTGTAACATATAGGTTCAAAAATTTGTCATGAAAAATACTGGCGCTATAACACAATTGGTAGTGTACTTTCCCGGATTGGAAATAGATATCCAGGTTCGTATCCCGGTAGCGCAAAAACAATATTAATTATATATTTATAATTAATACATTAAATTAGTATTTTAGTAAATTTATTGTTTGTTGTTTTTAAAAATCATAAATATTATTTCTAATAATTTGGGCTCTGTAATTAAAATTGGATTTTACATGAGATAAGTATTATCCTTAATCTATACAATTATCATAGATAATATTTACAAGCTATTATTAGATATTCGGGTGGTGTGTATTATTATACACATCGAAAGATATACACAAGTATATATCTCTAATATACATTGTGTTTGCACAGCGAGGGTCGAGTCAGATCTAGGGGAGATTATGTAATTACTTTCACAAATATGCACACATTGTTCATAGTTGGCAACCGAGACCAGGGGCGCTCCTTCATCACGTTTGTGTCGTCGGGCGCTAAACCGTGCACTTTTAATAATTAACATTGTGATGCCATCGGCTCTAGGGTCTTCCATCCCGGCAGAGCAGTGCGCCAGCTCATATATTCTGTCACCATTTATATTTCATTTCTACGCTGAGTTGGTATCTTATGAAATTAGTTTTGGAAAACTAGTACAAAGGCATTATATTGGCGGAAAAGCAAATTTCTAACACTACTATTTCTACGATACTGAAACAATGACTGATAGAACAGAAACATAATAGATGATCTGGAGACTTCACAGAACGAATGCCTTCATTATAGATTAATGAAACATCGAGCAGCGTCTATTCTCAACAATACGACACCAGATCCTCAGATACTCTAGACACGAGGGCACCTGAGGATCTGGTTATAATTTCAATGTATAAATCGCATCTAGCCTGTCCAAGGAAAATTCTTCTTCAATGGCACTATATCCCAGGATACGATTTGGCCTTCTCCACGAGTGCTCTCCACCGACTTCTATCTCTGGGAACTCTTCTCCAGTTTCCGGACTTTCCCATCCTGCTCCAGTCTTCTTCCACATTGTCAGCCCACCTCTTCCTCGGTCTGCCTATAGGTCGCTTTAACTGGGGTGTCCACTTTATCATGATCTTTGGTGTCCTGTCATTTGGCATTATTTCAACATGGTTCAAGAAATGTTGAGGAAACAAAAAGTCTGGTGATTATCCACGCCGTTACCCACAATATTTAGTCGCATACAAAATAGAAAATCTACTAGATATCTATTTAGAACTAATATTGTTGTACAACTTGTGTATATGTGAATATTATGTTTGGTCGTCATTTTGGTTTGGCAGACATTTCTCAGTCGTGGAGAGTGCTTGATTACAATTTATCATTTTATATATTTATTCTGTTCGTGTTCTTAATATACGTACATATTATACATTATAAACATTCTTATAAATATACAAAAAAGGCGAACAAGCTTCATAATGTAAGAGATGTTCACTGTCTTCTTAACTAGACCGAAGTCTGTACAAATATGAAAACCATTATTATTATTAATATATTTATTTATTTTTTATCTAAACCAAAAATATTAGAAATAAATAAAACAGGGTTATAAAATAATTCTAATAAGATAATAAATAAGTAAAATACTCTCGCTATCCCATGATCGAAACACAATGCAAATCAGAAAATGAATATAAAGAAATGATGTTCTGTTCGTGTGATCATTTCCATGAATCTTTGTTCAGTTTCCTTTCTGCCAACACACAATAACGAGCTCCTGAGATGGTGTTTGAGTTTGTCCATCGAAAATTGTTTCATACTGTTATAGGTTTAATGTAATAGGCTTTGTATTCAAAATGTTATAGGCTTTGGGGGCCAGAAACATATGGAAAAATTGACCAAAGCTTGTTTTCATTTTAGGCTTCACGATGAGCCTATTCTTTTTTGCTCTCGTAGCATAATTATGAGATGGATATTGATGAAGCTCTTTGTTGGAATGAAAATAAAGGATCAAACTTTTTTCATAAAGTTCTGTTGTCGAATATCAAGAAGCTGACATTCCTCAAACAGCATACTTAATGCCTCAATAACGTGTTGAAGTCATTAAAACATGTTTTCTAAATAATAATGGCAATGCTGTACCCGTGTAATAGCGATCGCTATCGTCACATGTTGGAAAACTTCTTGATGGCCGAATTGGGTCGATTGGGCTTGCAACACATATGGTTTCAAAAGGACGATGCCATCTCACACCGGCCCGAGCTACGTTTGAAATTTTGCGAGAATTTTTTGTCATGTCAAAAGTGGTGATATCGACTGGCCTCCTAGATCACCTGATTTGACGGCTCCCGACTAATTTCTGCGGGAGTACTTGAAAGGAAAGGTCTACGCTAATTAGTCGATAACAATTCCGATGCTACAGGACAATATTCAAAATAAAATGGCTGAAATAACACTCAAAGTTTAGGAGAATGTTATGAAAAATATGGTTATAACGTATAACGTATATAAATATGGTTAAATACAAGTAAACGTAGCCAGAGCCAGTAAATATATAAATAAAAACAAAATTATAAAATTGTGTTTTAATTTTTTAGTTATTCAAAAACAACATCGGCTTGGAACATAATATTCAGCCTGTACTTATCGATAAATTCTTTCCGAATGTTTACATTATTGGATTTATATCAATTAAACTAGCATTTTATCTATCGGTTTATCTAATACAATTTCTTAGCTAAATTAGTTTATATTTATAAAAGATTTATTTGTTAAAGATTTGAATAACGCGCGGTGTACGTGACTGTACCGAACCTAAAATGAAATACATTTTTAAAAATGGATTTACGTTATTTTAACAGTATCAGATTTACATATACGTTTTACACAGGATCACTAAATCCAATTAGAGAAACAGAAGATAAACCCGTAAATACGTCACGCAGACAGGTACATCCTTAGTTTGATTAAACCTACCGTGAATATTAAGCGTAAAAAATACTGTAACAAGCGTAACGCGGCTCGCGGTGCGTTCTTTATTTGTTTCTGTCAAAAGCGGATCCTTGACGCCCCCTCGCGGGGATGGTACACGGGGCAGGGCGGGGAGATCGCATGCTCGAGTGTTCAAGGGCGGAAAGTGTACGTACTGTGCAATATACGAGTTTAAGTCAAATAAATGATTTTATTATTCTGTAAGAATAACACTCCATACGTTTGTGTTTATATAAACTAATCATTAAAAATATTATTATTATTTATTGCCTACATTATTACAAATGCTTTTTTTAATAAAATAAATGTAACAATAAATTTTTTATCATCAAACCGTTTAGGTTTATCACCACGTGTGGTGAGCATTTAGGTGGGTATATTACGGTGAATTCTGGATAAATAAATTGATCAATAAGACACATCTAATATTCAGGAAACATGTACCTAATAATGATAGAATTGGAAGCTTTTTATTTTGCACCGACATATTTGTGCCCATTATTATGAAAGTTGTCCAAGTCACGATTCTTTCGTTTCGAGATATTTAAAGGTTTGCGTTTGAATTAATTAAAATATATTTTTATAGTACATAACACAATGTTTCAAAATTTATTTAGTCTTCTAGATTTATAATTTATTTCGACATATAATTATTGCGCATAGTTTATAAGGTAATAACAAAAAAAGATTAAATGACTAATCCATTATCAAAATAAACACAAATAAACGAAATATCGTAACAATACACTATAACGCTTCAAATTTTTCACAATTGTTACAATTTACATCGTATTATATTAATTTAAAACAATGTGACGCGAAATAATTGAAAAACTCTTTTTTTCAATTTATTTACTTAGACCACTTTCATATATACTCGTACATAAGGTACGTGTTTAATTACGCAAATTCAAGGGAAAATATCGTAGAACAAATTATTCTATCTGAATAATTCAATTGACTATAATAAACACTAATAACAGTTTTAGTACCTACTTAAATGATAAATTTAATATTAGTAGTAACATTATAAACAAATTTATTACTTACTTACATTACTGGAATGTATGAATGTAGGAGCAAAAATGGGCGATTTGATTGTATGCTGTTTATTATACGCCGATGGTGCAGTACTAATGGCGAATAATGAACAAGAACTACAGAATCTGGTGAGTAGAATGTACGATGTATGCAAGGAAAGCGACCTCATGATGAATGTTAACAAGTCGAAAGTGATGGTATTCGAGAAGGAGGAAAGCAAGACACCGTGCTAAATACTTGTAGGTAATGAATGTTTGGAACAAGTATAGTGAGTAAGATTAAGAAAGGATCACTTAGGTGGTTTGGTCATATGGAACGGATGAATGAGAAGAGAATGGTAAGAAAGATATATGACGCAAGTGTCGATGGCACCAGAAATAGAGGACGTCCGCGGAAAACTTGGCACGACCAGGCAAATCATATACTGGAGAATGGTCCAGTTAGAATCAATAATCGGCGACCTTGCATGAGAAGATATATGAATGTGGATGAGATGAGAATTGCGTGTCAGGACTGAAGTGTGTGGCTCTCTATCCTCTATGCCTACCCCGCGGGGAAACGACGTGACGGTAAGATTGTTAGGTATATTAAGTTATAATTATATTTATGTATAATACTTACATGAACTGTTATTATGTATAATCAACTTCAATTTTCGCGACTTAAAATCGGGAAATTGCCTAGTTAGGCAAAAAAAATACTAATATAAAATAAAATAAATAAATAAAAATAATGAAAATATGTAATAAACAATAATTAAACAAGGATTGTTGCTGACAGTTTTGGGAAAATGTTTGAGTTTTGAATATCAGTGAGTGTGGTTCTGCGTCCATACTAAGATAAAATAAAGCGAGAGTGACATGATTTTGGAGAGAGAGTACAAGACTGGCAAGTAATGATAGTACTACTTTATATTGGATGGAAGTTGTCACTCCATCTTGACAGATACTTAATGCGATAAGGGAAAAACAATTCTCAGAATTTTCACCCTGTGAGATACATCAGCTGTTGTGGATCCTAAACTTCCGCGGACGTGAGAACTTCCATCCTTCAATATTGATGACAATATATAATATTTGCTTAAAATATTACTTATAGATATAAGTCGCGAAACTGCGCAAAGCACATATTCGCCTCATCAATAACACTTGAAACTAAGCCAAGCGTGTATGTTATGAAAAATAAAACTATCTTTGTATCTTCTTAAGGCCAATTGTCACCAGATTATTGTTTTAACGCATTTAACATGATAGGAGAGGATATTTCCCGTTTTGTGATATCCTGTAGGTACTCAACCATTCTTACTTTTTTTGTTCAGTATCAATATTAACGATGTTACGAATTTTTCAATTTTTAAATTAAATGGAGAATTAGACTGGTCAATGTAAGAAAATTTGCTTCGAAATCTGATAACAACCAAGATGGTTATGATATCCAAACAATCCGTTATATTCCATATATGTAATATAACGAGATATATATATACACGATATATTAAGATAAACTTTTTAACAGTGGATTTCTAGTTTTGGGAACTTTTAGTCATGATTAAAAGAATTACATTAAAATTTTCCGAAAAGTGTCATGAGATCTATCTTCACCTATAATAATCATGTTAGTCAGCTTTATTAAGAATTATATTAAAAAATCTCAAGGCAGTGACTGAAATTAAATATATAGGAGTCAAGATGAAGAGAGAATGAAATATTTTGGAATACAAGATATGTGACTAAAAAGATTGCTGCTGAGAAGGAAGAGAAGATTCATTTGTAGTGAGTCTTTTAAAATACTAAGTGTGACGGACGTAAGTCGCCGATCACAAGTGGTGGATGGCGGAATCGGAAGGATGGGTAGATAGGAAATAGAGAATCGGAATGAGGGAATGGAAATGTGGTGACCCTGCACGAGCCACACTGACATTACCGTATTGGAACGCACCCATCAACCATATAGGGGCCTAACCAGAACAACCAATCAGCAGACGCAATTCAACATTAAGTTCCAGAAACGGGTACTGCCAAGCATCTACCGACCACTTCCTCGCAGGCCGTCCCAACACCAGCATCGCTACTTTTCTTAAGTACGAATATATATTAAGTACGGTATCAATAAATAGTTATAGTAATAAACAAAGTGTTTCGTCTTATTATGAACATACATTATTTAATGTGTGATCTTATCTATCCAGAAAAATATTAAAGTAACTCATTGAAAAATAAAACACATGATATATATTTTTTAAATAAGACGATAAAATATTCTTGAATATAAAAAAAAATAATGATACGTATTTGATAGTTAGTTTCTAAAAAAGATACATAGAAATTATTTAAATAATAAAAATATCCTATGTTAAAATCAAATCACATTTTTATCATCTTGTTTGTTTTTCTTAATAATTGAATTATTTAATAATATATAGATGTGACAACATTTGGCTCGTCAGTGAACTGGGGGGACGTCACTAAGACAGTTAAATACTATGTGAGTGGTTTCGGTATAGATGCACAGTGCCTCTTAAATCATTTTTAAATAGAAGTGAAAATAAAATAAACTTAAGTAAAAATGTTACGAAGTTTACTAACGCAGTTTTCGTGGCAATTTTACTGAAGTACCCACTGAATTCTTTATTTATTAATTATACAGTTATACCTATATTTATATATACATATCGCATCAATATTCAACGCTTATGCTATCAAAATAGGAGTAAGTTGATCATTGATCATTGACTACTCGATCATTGGGCGAACGTCTTAACCTCTCGACTACAAGCACGTCATTCAAATTAAAAGGAATATAAAAGTGAATAACTTTAGTAAAAATATGTGTATTCATAACGCTTTTCATCGATGTCACATTAAATAGTGGCTTCAATTATTTGTCTCAGAAAGTAATACAGATTAAAGTTTTATAAAATATATCAAGACAACACACATTGGTTTATATTTTGTTTGGATAAATTTGGCGAAAGTAAACAAAGTGTTATTTTTTCAAATGTACTTGCCTAGCCACTTTTAGATATTGTGTACCACCCGCGGTATGAAAAAGAGTTTTCCACATTCGTCGGTAACCACAAAATTGTTCGGTGAACCAGATGGTCCATTCCCCCTTCCCGGAAAACCAACTAACCTTGGTTTTGTAATAAATTTACAGGAATTCGAATCGTGTATCTGCCTAAAATGTTTATTACGTATTCATTGTATACAATATGTATTTAAATACGATTTCAAAACATGTTTTAAAGAGCTTCATAATTTTGTATACCGCATGACTATAGGAATTTGTTTTCGTATGTATTCCTACGGAGTAACATGGCGCAATGATCTATCTTTAGTATTTATTTTAAAATAATTAATTTTATATCACCGAAATACTTCACTAAACATTTTCAGGGAAGTTGTTACCAAATGTATGCATTAGCCTAACTTACATATTTGGGATAAAGGTAACGTTCTACATTTATGAAAGAGCGTGAATCAGAAGGTGATATGTGTGAGCGCCTAGTGTTCCCCAAGCTACACCGTCGCTCAATTGTTCTTTTGACTAATGTCGCGGGGTGTGTGTGCGGATGTGTACGTGAATGTGGCTACAGCAGGTTGGACAATAAAGGCTACTTGCAGATAATAGATGTTTATTGCTGATTGGTGCACAATTGCAGATAATATGTAGGTACGCAGTGAAGCGTCTGCTGGAAAACTGATCGGGAAGCCGGCCGTGAGAGAAGTACATCTAAAAGACTGGCTTTCCGGGCGGCCGCCCGCGCGTATTATTGTCGTCAATATCTCGTACATGTGATGAGACATCTAGAGGTGATATCTTGCATCGCATAATGCATCACTGGCAGTGGCAGTGGTTGCACCGGGCCGCAATGCACAGAGTGACGATAGCCAACGCCTGCTGAACGGATAATTAACGGCCACCTTTCACATCACATTCGCATAAATTCTCAAAAACTCCAAATCGCGGCTGTTGTAAATGTTCTTTTTATTTACGTATCCAAATTCTCCGCTGTGTTATCAGAAAATTATCTCGCATAAATAGCAAGACTCATTTCCGGATCTAAATTTAATATAATTTCTCAAACAAGCCGGAAATCCTCGGTGGGGAGAGACTTGAGGGAAATTAAAAAATAAATGTATTATGAAAATCTGTCTACGGTTTCTGTTGTTTGGTTCAGTTCTCGGCTGTCTTCCGAGAATTTGTACTTATTGAATTTCAGTCAACGCAATAACATCGGAAACTGGAGAAATTTATCCTTTGAGATGGAAAATACGTAAAAGTGAAGTCGCACAAACTCGGTGCGTCACTTCCCGACCAAAAAAATCAGATATAAAAAACAAATATTTTATTATCAAGATACATAATATCTTTAATCCTGTAATAATTCATAACGTTTTAATGTTTCTTTGCCCCTTAAAAGGCTCCGTAAATAAGACGAGAGATTTGAAATGCTAAGTAAGATATGTGATGCAAATTTAGAGGAAAAGTGACAAAAAGAGAAATGAGAAGGGCAGAGAAACATCTGCCGGAGCCATGTTAACCTTTTAGGCCTGTAACAATCTTCAAATATCGCGAATGTGTGAAAAACAACATTTGTACAGATGGATATGAGAACCCAACTTACTAGGAATTGTACAATTATGAGAAAATAATTAATATTTTTCTTTGTTTTGATTTCATAAGAATAACAATTAGCGATGACCCTGAAGGGTTACACTGCTAAGAATATAACCGTCGGCACTGATAAGATAAAGAGGTTTTTATTCTGACACACAACTCTCACCCCACCCCATCCACAGTTACACATCTTCCACATTAATGCTTACGGATTTTAGGAGTTGCTATCGGAACTATCTAATCCCGGGGTACCGACCAAGTTTGTAGTATCGATGAATCTCGGGATTAGTACTAGTACCGGGAACAGTAAATTATCCCAAAATTTTTGGGAACGATATTTTGAATTAATTTGGGGGTACCAAAATTAGATCAACAATAAAATAGTTTCACATTTAAATTGTTATTTGTTAAACGTGCGTTATTATTTTACATTCCCTTTTGTTCATTAGTCCTTACTAACTTATAAATATCTTACACAAAATGTAATTGTTCGTTTTGGGCTTTTTTATAAATGTAATATTGAGCAAGAGCAAATGAGCTCGGGGTTGCAATTTTACCTAGGGATTGGAATTGGATTCCCTAAATAGAACTACTACCTTCCAGTATTTGGAGCATTTCGCCATAGTTTTCATTAAAAACATACATTATATATTAATAGCACACAGCAGGTATAGAGTAATTTATTTTAAATTTTTTTTAAAATCATTTGTTTCCATCCTTCTAGAATTGAATCAGATCTCGCAGCTAATGCTTTATACGTAGTGATTTTTATTTCCCCAAAATTTCGACACACGTTACTGCAGTTACGGTCCGTGTCCACGGAATGAGATAAATCTCAGTACCATGTAAGTACACATGTTTGATCTGGAAATCTACATTCACAATGTTCACCGAAGGGCGTATACATGGATTCGTTCCGCTTCTGAGACATCGAGTTGCGGGCGTAAAGCTGCGGCTGGAGCTCAGCATCAACTCTCTGGTGCGAGCGGCGCTCTCACGGAAAGCTGGTTCCCTGACCAGAGAACGGCAACGCCTACAGAATAGCTATGGATATAATAATGGCCGTGACTGAAGTATATATACGAGTATATATATATAGTATTTATATTTATATATTTGTGAAGTTTTTATTTATTTATATTTTCTTTTTCATAACATTATATGTATTTCGTAACTTTAATATATTATATAATATGTTTTATCTTTATGGCGAATCGTGTTAAAAAACTGATTACGCTGGAATAAATGCATTAATGTTATTATTATTATTATTATTATAAGATCAAAGATGAGCTTGAAATTAGTAGAAAAAAAACAACTCAAACCCATGTACACGGCGTTCGATTTGAAAATGACAAGCGACTAGTGCACTCAACCGTCACCTAGAACCATAGATACCTATAAGTATTTATTCCGAATGTTAGACATTCAATTACAAACAATTATTCCGATTTAACTGCTGCTGGGGAAGATTTAAACTCAATCTAACTGATAAACGGAAAATCAATAACATAACAAGTAACATAAGAAGTGAGATGGCACATCTCTGAAACTCGGCGTGTACGCGACATACTATGAAAGCCGAGAGTTGTTTCCAATTAATCTAATGGGAGCATAATCTCATACAATCCATAAAAAGCTCATCCGTAGATATGGCCGATGTGGGCCATATAGTGTACATACTACGTACTATACTATTATATCGCACACCTAGATCAAATCAAACACGAATTTTGAGTTATCATTGTATTTAGATACTATTGTCATGTACGCAACTAACCGCAAAAACGGATTCAATAAAAGCTTTATAAATGACTCAACGGATGACACTGACTTCGATTTGTTGAATGAACGCCTGACGCCCCCTCCCCCCCCCCCCCCCTGCTAAACAGGTGTATTTTCAGTTGCACGTGCAATAGCCAACGCGAGTGCGCGTGCGAATATAAAACAAAACAAGGATATTTTAAGTTGTTATGGTTTTGTATATAATCTGCACTTTTTATTTGGAATTATTTGACTTGTTATAATGCTGGTGACTTTGAAATATTTTGATTTGTTCCAATTTTGATTTATAAGGTACGTAAATATTTTTTTCCTGTTTTGGTTGATAAACATATTCATATTCCTAGTTAACTTACTTTTGTTGGTTACAATTTATTTCAATGTTATACAATACGAAACGTAATATTTTATTTGTTTTGTTTAAAAGATCACGTATGGTTTTACAGTATATATTTTAGTTACATACTTATTTTAATCATGCTATCCACCATCTTGTCTTTATGAGAGTTGTTCTGAGTTAACTTACTTTTGATGGTTATGTGAAAATTACTTTAATAAATCTGTTTTTACAGGCAAATGTATAAGTGAGGACATGTTCTTGTTAATAGTATACAAGAAAGGGATAAATAAAACCATTTAACAGTAAACGAAGAGGAGTGAGCAATGTCTACAGTAGAATTAAAACAAACTGCGGATCCATCGCCAACAACAAGGAAAATATTACCATACCGGACACTTCCAAAATGTAGTTACCTGAGCAGAACGAAAATGACTTCTATATTTTACCAAGCGATATAATTTTCATCGGGGACTCCGACGCTGATCCAAATTTCATCACTCGGAAAAAAAACTAAAGGACATTGCCCCTAAGGTGATTAGTACTTCTTTATCTTCAAGTTCTAATAGTAGCTCTAGATGTTCGCCTAGTACTTCAAGTTCTAGCAGTAGTTCTGATACTGAAGATGAAACAAGAGCTGACAATCTTATTACGAATGCTATGCACCCTCAAGGTGAAGAAGAAAAGAGAAGTTAAGGAAAGAACAAACGTGGAAAATAAGTGTTGCAAAAGTTGTGAGAAATTCTGGTAAAGCCTATCAATCTTTGGCAAGAACCTAATTTATAATAACTACATACTTATGTTCATAATGTTAGGTATTATTGATCTCGTTTGACGAAGATTTTTCTCTATTCTAGTGATTTCTCACATGTTTCTATTGCCATAATAATGTTCCTTTACTGTAAGTTTGTTGATTTTGAGACTGATTTTTGATTAATAAAGTATTTTGATTTAATTAAAGATGTATTATTTTGTTTTGGATATCCGTCTAGGAACTATTTGTGATGAGATTTCTCATCACTTTTTGTTATCATTTTTCCTTAAATTATTGATTTTTCACGATTTCACCCTTAAGAAACGGTTTTCTTTGAATATTTACCCAACATTTTAAAATTTAATTAATTCATTTTAAGTTCAACTCAAAATGAATCTATAAAACTGTTTCAATTCTAAATAAATTTTATTTTATGTAAAAAGTCTCCGTCTTAAAGTATGACAACTCAAAAAAATGTAATTGTGGTGAAAATGATTGATCCTTAGCCCCAGTTCTCAAATAGTGTCATTTTAGGATATATTTATGACCTAAAAGATTATTTAATTTAGTAACAAAAAAAGGAAAAAAAAACGTTTTATTTGTCTACTGAAAAATTACCTTTTTTGAGTTGTCTGAGTTTTGATCTAGGTGTGAGATATGCACGTCCAAAATAAAAATAAATGTATTTTTGGAGGCGATTTTAATTGAACAGAAATATTTTAGAAGACTCCAACGATCTCTACTCTATCCTATTCATACTTTTGCTACATTCTCATTAGTTTTGATTCTAGTCTTGCAATTATGTTAAATTTGATTTGATCCAGCTTGAAAACATATACTAACATTGTTTTAACATATAAAATATGTATTTCTACATATTTATTTTACTAACATTTAAATCTAATTTTCTCCTGAAATAAAGTGTTAGGCTATGATAGGTGACCTTTCACGTGCTTATGTCCGACCCCAGTATAAATGTACACAATATTATAAAATTGTTTTTCAGACTACAAGGGTCTGTAAAAAATGACTCCGGGTTTGTTCGGCGCGACAGATTCAGGTGGTTTATTGACAAAAATATACATTTGTCATTCCGTTTAAAGTGATGCATGTTTTATGTACTACAGACAGCACGGTGACAGCCCATTCTCTGGTCGTTCAAGTGGTGAGATGTATGATCAATATTTAATAATGGATTGGATTGAACATGTTATATCGTATTGCAGTAATTACTAACTTTTATTAATTTGTCAGATACTCTGGATCAACCGAGGCAAGACTAGCGGTACACAATGAAGTGAGGCCAAAAAGGCAGTGAAGGCAGAAGAGGAACAAAAGTTGACTGAATACAATATAAATGAGATCGCTTAAGCTTATATGTAGCAGATCCATTTATGACAGAGTATAAATAATGTAAATTTGATCTTAATATAGTAAGTAAGATTAAGTAAGGATCACTTAGGTGATTTGGTCATATGCAACGAATGAATGAAGAGAGAATGTTAAGAAAGATATATGACGCAAGTGTTGATGGCACCCGAAATAAAGGACGTCCGCGGAACACTTAGCACGACCAGGTAAACCAGATACTGGAGGATGGTTTTGTTAGAAGCCTCAACAATCGGCGAGCTTGTATGAGCAGATGTATGAATGTGGATTAGGCGAGAATTATGTGTCAGGATATAAGAGTGTGGCGTTCTATCCTCTCTGCCTACCCCTGTGGAGATACGGCGTGATGGTAAGTTAGTTAATTATTATTAAAGTGGCCAAAGTACTTTTGTGCTGTTTATGTGATGACAGAAATTGTTAATAATATATAATACTTAAGTATTACACTTATCACCATCATTTCCAGTCGTTTTATGTTCACTGCTGGATGAAGGCTTCCCCAAGTGGTCACTCACTTTTCCCCGTCCATTGTTATTAGCTGTCCTGTTATCGGCCTCTTGCTTTGATACGATCCTTCGGGTACTACTGAATTACGGCATCTGTCCAGCGATTGCTGTCCTTCAACGATGTGGCCTGCCCATTTCCATTTAATTTTCTTGGATTTTAATACAATGCTTGGCGAGATCAATGGTTCTAAGGGCACAGTAAATGACTAAGTAAGGATATATTTTCACGACGGATAACATAGGACGATTAAGTGAGGTTGGGTTACGAGGTAGGAGGGGATTTTATAAAAAATATATCATTTTACAATATTTTTTTACAAGTTTTGTGAAATTTTTTATGATTCTAAGGCCCTAGGTTTGGGTTATACAGTAGGTGTTAGTCGACGATTTTTAATTAATGTATTGTTTATATAAGAATATCTTTCTCTTTACTGCTATAAATGTGCGTATTAGACACAGGATGATAAGAAATAATTTAAACGTTTTTAAACCACGTTTTATTATTTTAATTTCTATTTTTGTTCATTAAAAATATTTAATTCGAATTTAATTGATGAATATTTTGTTGAAAGAAATTGATCGAAACTAAAACATCAAACCAGATCTCTTCCTGTGATGGATCTGCGAGCTTTTGCAAAATTTGCAAAGTTTTGGGGAATACTGAAAATCGTAAAAAGCCTACGCGAGCATTCCCCACGGGCCGCGGTTATTTAACTTGGAAAGTTTGAACGTCAAATATACACAAGTTACTCATTTAAGTAAATAAAAAAGCACAAAGATTTCGGCTTTTGACTACCCTCGGGAATGAAAGTGCGGTTTTATCGCGTATTGTAGTCAACCCCCCGGAGAGCCAGCGCAGAGAGCTTCAGATAATAATATCTAATTATAGAAAATATTGTATAAAATAATACGGCAATCCCTCAGTGTTTGCGGATTTACTTTTAGTGATTTCTCTCGTAGTAGTAGGTAGCATAATATTACAATTCTACTACGATGCAAAGTTCTCTGTTTTCCGGGTTTAGAAGCTCGATCATGGGATCACCGGGAATCCGGGAATGCTGGGATCACCGCATATTATTTTATAACTTTACTATCAGCCGATTTATTATTTTTTATTATTATCTAGACTTATATTATCTATACCTATTCAATTATGTATTCTCTATACAATCCAACACCTTTTGACCAATCTAATCCAAATGTTGCACATTTTAATTTTAAGACCCTTAAACATAAACACCCTATTCTCAGGGAGGAGGTGGAGTAGCCTGGGACGTGGCTACCCTACTCAGTTGCAGTTAAGGATCCTGAGAAAAATATAGTCACACTTCCCCCTGCCTGGACCAAATTTTATCATTACTCCTTAGGATCTGAGAAAATCAAAGCTCCTAGTTCCCCCACTTCTTTACGTATCGTACATAATCGTAATTAAATATATTGGTTAAATATAGCGGTTGCCACAGACTTTAAAAAGGCTCTATCATCAGAGATGGTGAGCTTGCAATCGAAGTCAGACGTATCCATAAGCTAGGCATGCATTTGATGCATTTTTGTACTATAAACTGAAACTGGGAAATTTTTACTAAAATACCGGTAGAAAACATCTATTATTCTATAAACAATCACAAAACTAATAATTTTCTTAATTCATTTTCAAATTTTCATTTATTAGACTATATCCTTAACCCGATTATACGGCTGAAAACAATGGCACCGTCTTGTGTGCGGGAATTCAATTATTCAAGAACTCGATGTACAACAATACCCTTTATTACAGATCTCACAAGTATTAATACAATATAAGAGATGTGTACAGATCTATGATTCCGGAAAGAGAGAGAGAGCGTGACGCTCTTTTCACGATGTCATCTTGCCAACATGCGCACGTCATACAATCGCTACATTATGATAGATCACAAATATTTTCTTCATAATAATACTTTGTTTATAACCGTATTATTTATTACCTTTTTCAAATTTTAAATATTTTTTAAACTATCGATAGTTATTTTATCTTTAATTTTCTTGTTTAAATTAATCTCTGTAAAATTAATAAAAAATAAAAAAAAATTAACTAACCAATAATTAGATTTAATTCATGAACAAAACCAGTCTGGGAATCAATCATTGCTATTTACCGCAGAACATGAATTTCATATGTACCTAGTGAAGCAGGTAGTGACTGATAGGCTTGCAAACATTAAAAAAAATTCTAAATGTTATTATATTTTCTTATATATAAAATAATGATGTCTTAAAATGTCATTTAACCAGTAAATGGTGATTTATCGGCACTGAACTGAACTGAATATATGCTTTGTATACCGGCATTAAACTTCACGGTTTCCACATTCGCGATACGTAGTATAAACAAGCCAGAGTGAAAAACGAGGAATTGTACGTTTAAACTTTGAATTTCACGCGTAAAAGTCGGTTTCGTAACCAGTTTTGCTAACACCCACAATATCGCACGCAAGTACTTTTGTACTACATTTAAGGACGGATGTTTAATCAATAGTTATACTAACTTACACTTATAAATCTGTTCATACCTAAAATAGAGGAAAAATGACTCGTGTTCACGGATGACATTGTTAAAAGATTTTCGACTCGTGACTCTAGATGCAGATTTTGCTCCCGCAGTCTCCATGTACATACTGTGTCTCAGAGATTCATAATCTCGCACCTCACCTCATCAATGTTGCGGAACACCAATGTTAGACGAATTTAAATATCCTTAGCTGCAATTAAAACATGTTTGTAATAATTAAAATCCTCCAGTTTGTCTAATTTTTTCAGAATAAATCGTTGGAATAATTCACGATTGTAGGTGGCCTCGAGTGTCGAGTTTTTATATCTTTCTACCAATCTCAAGCGGGTCTCTGAGTTTTATCTCCAGATCAAAATCTCAACATGTGGACGTAGTGTTGAGATGTATCTCGACTATATCTCATCTTGTCTCATTCCGTGGATATGGACCACAATGCTTGTTATGTTTTTGATGTCTATTTCAGAAATTTTTTGTACGGTAGTCCACATCTAAAAAGTATAGATTTTCCTCATTGCAGTTGTTTTGCGGTTCCATATTTTCATCTCTACGAGAAACTTTGAACAAAACGCGGGCTTAAATATGACAGTGAAAAAATAACAAATTTGCATCTTTTTCACATTTCTATATTTGTACCGAGCGTTCGGAGAAAACTGGAATCACCAAAAATTCTAAAGGTGCGGAGCTGTCAAATAGAAATGAAAGAAAAACAACCTTAAAAATGAGAATTCGACGAGGGTGGATCTGCAAACAATCTAGAGAAATAAACCGAGGAAGGGAACTGCTATTTCTCACAATCAATTTTATCAATGATGTTTATATGAAAATCTGGACTTTTTAAAAGTTCAAATAAATCTGGGTAAATATTTTTGCAAAATCGATATTTCACCGTTTGCTAAAATAAAACAACAAACCATTATTTGTTTTTTTATGGTTACTTGTAGTCTGTAGCGTTATGAAAAAACTAACTAATTAACAATTAAATTATAAACATATTTTTTTCCATCCATCATCAGGATAGAGTAAAACTATTCCCAAATATCTATTCTATGTACATTTCTAAATATATATTTAAGATTTGCCGATTTTCGAGTATTCAGGACATATCTGGGTGGAAATATTATAATATATCATATTTGATCTTATTTAGATACAAACACAATATTTGCTATAGTTACAATAAGAAACAATTTAGATTCAAAGTAGTACACCATTTACATTGGATTAATCCAATGTGAGTTATAAGTACCTATACGTGCTTTGGTTACTGATCGATTATCTATTTAGAGCAGTGTGACCATTTAATAATATTAAGATATCAATATGATACAAATCACCCCTTAGGTTATAGCGCTAAAGTATGCGTGTATTTTCTTTTTAATTTTATTAATGAATGTTGCAGATTTCAAGTGATTCATTAAATACAAAATATATCGGCGAGAGAAGGGTGGGAAGAGAATCTTAATTCATCAAATTCAGATTGTTATTAATGCGTTATAAATTCAACTTGGCTTTTCCAGAAATTCTCGCTCCATTCATCAGACAATTTTAATTATATTTCGGTGGAATTACAACACTGACAGATACTAAACAAGATATCCAAACTAATTGAATATTTAAATTATAAAAAATCTTGATTATATCCAAAATGGCACAGAATTTTCACAAATATTATTACAATCAGAATCAAGGCAAGTTAATTAAAATACTGACCGCACACCGATAGTGTATGGTATCTGTAACCTATCCATGTCTGTAATCATGCCTAATATATATTTTTCGGTTATTGTTATTGCATAACATAAAATATTTTATATAATATTTGAACCAATTTTGCTATTACATCGATATATATTGTCACGTTTAAATGCATGAATCTGCTCCACGGCCGCATCGAGACGACTGCACTCCATTCTCCCCATCGAAGCAGCAGTTACTGGAGTGGGAGCTGGATGAAATGCTGAACTACGGAGCGGTGAGACCATCGAAGTCATCCTGGGCGTCGTTTTGTTCGCTCATTTTCGACGTTACAAAGAAATCAAGCATATATATGGGTCATTTTGTATGCTGGTTTCCGACGTAAAATACAAATCAAACCTTAGAGAATTTGTATATGTTACTGATAGATGTGTCATATACGATAAAGTGGATAGGAGAAAGGTTATCATACAAAGATTATGAATATTGGTGTATGAAACTAATATGAAGCTAGCCGGTGACGTGAGATCCGAGGACATGATGTTCCATCCGTGACATGAAAGGATGCTAGGTATATGACGGGCAGCATGTGACAATATATTGACATTTTACAGATGATTTATTTATTTTAGTTTCATTACGTTCTTTCACGTTCTGTTTAATGTTTGGAAAAAACTAATTTAGCATCACGCCGTTTCCACCGCTGAGTAGGTAAAAAGGTAGAACGCCACTTCTCCGTCCTGACATACAACTCTTGCCTCGTTCACTTTCATACATCTTCTAACGCACGGTCCTCCATTATAGAATCTACTAACAGGGCCATCTTACTGTCTGTAACAGGACTCCGTTCTTGTCATCATTCACACTCACCTCATAAATCTACTTCACCGTCCTCTCTTCTCATATTCGTTCCGTATACCTTAACCACATTTAGGAATAGGCTAAAATATGTAAGTAATGTCATAATGACACTAAATTATTTTTATTATTTTAGCAATTTAATCTTTATTAAAAATGCTAGTTAAGAAATATTTCACTTAGATTGCCATTAATTTATGAAAAATAAATTTTGTTTCAATTCGATTAGGTCCTATAAGCTTTGAAACCGCTATTGTGTAAATTTAAATGGGCCCAAGTGTCATTTGGACTTTGGGCTAAAATGTCGACGCCTCGGGCTTACAGTTTTACAGAGGAAAATAATACGAAATTCCTGTTTTGTACTTTTCTTTACACAGCCTATACGCGCGGATTCTATAAGACTAGATATAAAAACATTTCTTCTAAGTAGCCATTTCGTTCTAAGCGAGCAAACACATTCATATTCTGTATTCTAAATAGAAATAAGCCATAAAAATGAATTATGTGATATACTACCAAGGGAATGGAGGCGAAGAACTTGAAATTTAGTGAGTTATGTCCCAGTAATCCTGAGGAAGGTGAAAGTGAATAGGCTGCAATGGGCGGGACACGCAGCGAGAGTAAATTATTGCCGTAACACGCACAAAGCCGAGATCGAGATCGAACCGTGATAAATAATATCAAAACGAACCTGACACTATCAAGTAGTGGACAGTTAGATTATTGGTAATTGAGATTTAACGATGATTGATAAGATTGACGATTGAGGTATATTTTCTAGTGCACCAGTCATGCTACCAATCATCTTTACAGTCACAAACGCAATAACGGTTTAAATAACGATTTAACCATCACTAGTGTTAAAGGATGTATAGTGAAAGCGGTGATGGAGAAAGGAGAAGAAGAAGATTCTATATACAAAATAAAGTGAAATATTTATAAACTTAACAAAAAATCTACGTTCAACATGTTACGTTACGTAATATTGTAAGTAACGTGTGAAAGAGAGCACATGTTGTAAACACTCGAACATAGGTAGGTACTTAGTATTGAGGGTTACATAGCTCAAATTTATATTTAAAAAACAAGATATTTGCGAAATATTTATCTGAAAACATCACATTTTTGGATTGTCTTACATTGGAATTGTCAAAGATGGCTAAGATTTATTCATTTTTTAATATTTTATACATAAAATAAATATCTTTCATTACTACATTTGTGGATATTTTTTATATCATTAAGGTTTTTTCCCCATTACGTGACGATGAGCAAAAACAATATATTAAATAGTTACCCATAGTTTGAGATCTTTTTTCAAGTAGGTAACTGCCTAATATTGCTTGGTATAATATCAACGAGTATGACCGATTTAAAAAAATTCCTTAAATTTTAACATAAAAAGAATTAATTTAAAAAATCGGGTCTGTCCAATCCGAGTGAAATTTCATTGTGTCTTCCAGTTTTGTATTTTGATTTTCACATAAAATTTTATTAAAATTTCTACTGAAGGAAAGATTTTTAATTGCGTGTTGGTCACTTGGTAAAACACTCACCTAATGTGATCTACTGGTCGGGGGTTCGAGTCTCCTTAGTTAGTCCAATTTTCATAGTACGAGCATTTAGTATAGTTTGAAAATTATAAGAATATTCATATAACACGTATACTGTATACGCATTTCTATTTTTTCCGAAAAATAGGTTTAAAGCTTAGTTTTTTTTAGTTTAATTTTTAGTGCACATTTTTAATTAATATACATATATTCAATAGAAATACAAGATATAACCGATCTGTGATAATTAAAGGGAGATATACATTAATCTGTACAGATACATTGATAACACACATATTTTGTGTATTTTTTGCGTTATACATGTTGTTTCAACGTCAATGTAATACTAGAACTGGAAACACAACACTGGAGATGATAATGCGTCACGCCCTCCGGTAACTATCACTCGGGAAAAGCGCCTAACACTGACTAGTACAAGATTTATGTAAAAATGGGTTATGTGTACCGCTGGTAACGAAAAATTTAAAAATATTTTGTCAGATTTCACGAAAATATTCGAAAGAGAAGAAAGCGTTCTCCGTCGCGCCGCAAACAGCCCTCGTAAATTATTGTAATAGGTGCCTTCAGATATTTGACCCGTCCACGTCCGAGAGGCGTTCCTTTGTTTCGGTGATTAATTGAAAAATACAAATCACGAAATCTAGTTACAAAGGCGGACGCCTTCATTCGACCATGGTGAGCATGTTTTTTTTATAAACGACTATAAATTACGGAGTCAATCATCGGGTTTGGATTCCGTCTCTCCTTCAGGAAAACGAAGACGAAACATTAGTGGATGTTGAAAGACCAGCGAAATTTCAAAAACAAAGATGGAGATCTTCATCCAGCGATCAAAACAATCGTCTAATGTTTCATAATAAAGAATGATCCAAATTAAAAGTCGGATTTAAATTTCGCTCCATTTTATTGTTTTGCAGTTTGTAACACTGAAACTTTGACAGTTACGATCTATGATTTATCCGATTAGAAAATGCGATTAGTTTGTTGATCATTCCCACCGCCGACAGTTCGCTAGTCATTGGTCGAAAAATCATCTTCACGAATGTTCAATTCGACGGTTTCATAAACAAACAAAATGATCACATTTTGGACTCGGAAAATCCTTCGATTCATTCCAACGATTCATGAGAGGCGAATGCACCCCGAAGGAGTCACTGTAAGAACACTTAGTATTATAGTTTACTTCAATATTTTACAATTATGAAAAAGAAGGGTATTTGTAATCTATCAACTCATTTATATGCCATCAATTGGAAAAGCTTCTGGTGCACGGACTACGAAAATTAAAGAACTCCGCCGTGGATGCCTCCGAGTGGCTCAATTCCCCTTTATTCCCCTAATGCACCGGGTTCCAGATAATGCAACGACCGCCGTGATTTAATTCTAATTTTCCGCATTCTGTTTATATATTTTAAAATTGAAAATGCAGCTTTATTTTATACTGGATCATCATCATTATCATCATCTCTCTAACACTACTGCTGGGTATAGGTATCCCTGAAAGATCACCTATTCTCTCTGTCGGCCCTTCTCATATTTTCTCTTTTATCTGATGCCCGCCACTTTTCTGAAGTCATCGCTCCTTTAAACTTGAGGACAGCAACGGCCAACACTGTTTCTACCAGTGCGAGGCCTCCATTCAAGGACCTCGTTTAATTGTACGCATACGACGTCACTTTTAATCTAGCCAAAATTGTATACTATAAATTTTGCCTCTTTTGATATTGCAGCCGAAAATCAATGAGCCCGCTTCCGAGCAAGATACCTAGTACGAAAGCCTTATTAATAAACAATTTATTACTACAGATTATACTAGAATATTGATGAATGTGTACGGAATGGTTGCGTGATTACCGAGCGAAAGAAAAATTGATTTTATTACTTTCGTGTCAAAGCGTTTCCCGCAGGAAAAAAATAACATTTTGAAATCCCGCCTGATTTGGACGGAAGATGTATGGCACTGGGCGAATTTTATTTCGAGAAATGGATATTCGGATGAAAGGGTCAAAAGGTTTTCTTATTCAATGCTCCGCTACCCTCCGCGGGGAACAGGGTGGAGGAAGGGGGCGAGTGAGAAACAAATTCAGAAGGGCACCTGAAACAATTCCAGTCTTGTCGTGGAGTCGAGCATGCCGAAGGGTCATTAGGGGGAATATTTATAAACGATTCTCAAAATCACACTGCGTGGAGAATTTACGAAAGGGTTTGATTAAATCATCACGCCTTGTTCATAACCCGAGTTTTCACTTCACACTTTCACTTAATTAAAATTCTTTTATAATAAATGAAAAATTCAAGACAGAACAACCTTAAATTACTAATTAAAGAGCAAATATTGAATTTTTTTCTGCCGTGGGTCGGATTTTTGTCGTAGCCAACGTTTATAATTAGACAAAAGAGATTGTTTTATCATTTCACGAAAATATTATCTGAAAATGTAGAGCATATTTGACTTCTGTAAGGTACGTTTTATTAAGTATGTCATTATTATTTTATTTAAGGAAACAAATAAAGATGTGTACACGAAATACATGTTCTGTTCTTACTATTTTCAAACGAATCCTAAACGTGCTATGATAATAAGACTACTTGATTGACGAGGCTCGAACCCAAGGTCACTAGGCGAGTATCTTAACCACTAGACCAACAAGCACGACTTGTACGACTTTTGTGCCTACCATAAATAACCCATTAATAATGACGGGAAATCATTTGAAAATTAAAATTAATATATTTTGATGCAATATACGTACAGTTTCACGCAAACTTAGAAGCAAATTTTGTATGTTTTATGTAAAAAATTTACACGAACAGCTGTAAATATATGTTTCTGTGCGACATGGCGGATGGAAGTAGCAAAATTATATAATAATTTTAATTAATTAAAGATTGTTTATTTTTCTGTCTATAAAGTATATGAACTTGAATGTGTTTATTGTAGTTTTTTAGATTATTCTGCCGTTATGTCTCCGATTACTCAGACTGGCGTTTCCGATCCCATTGTTGATGCGCACACGATAACAATTATCCCTAATGATTTATTCTGAAATGTGATCCAAACTTCAGCAAAAGAGGTCGGAGACAAACGGTAAAATAACCCAGAAAACTCTACACAGAAGGTTTTGACAACCCGTCGAGAAAACCTGAGAATATTTGGAATATTTTCACTTCAAAAAATGTGTATTTTACTACACCAAAAAAAAAGAAAAGCACTTGAAAATGATATATCCAATAAACACGATGAACGACGAGGTGTCAGATATGAATATATCTTATGTCGCTATTATTGAAAATGTTCTCCGATAGTTCAAAGTTCACTGGATGAACCGTGTAGTGGAGCAGGCCTAGTGATAAATAGGAGGATTATTATATACGAAGATAGGGTTGATGTGACATGGAGGATGTTCACAAAACGGTGGAAGGACTTAGTGAACAAGAAAAAAGAGTTATATGTGAACTTCTGAAATTATGAAAATGTAACTAAATTTGACCTTCTGGAGTATTGAGAATTGCAATAAAATTAACCATTTAATTTTAGATATTAATGAATACACATACATATATATGTTTCTCAGAACTTGTTCGTAACATTTCTTATGTGCTTAATGTTTACGTACAAATTGTATGTACTTTAATATTGCCCAGATTAGTAATTATTTTTATTTTTTCATTAAATGAAACATTTTACGCCGAGTTATTTTGTAATTACGATAGTTTTGAAAGGTGCGAGCTTGGGTCTTAAAATAACTCTCATGTCAATTAATGGTATGATGGTATTGATATGTATTAACTCGTATTGTTATTTATTAACTAGTGTTCTTTCTCAAGCGGGTGCAAAAGACATGTGCCATTCAAAGTATATAAGCCGTCCTATACAGTTTCAATAAACAGCAACAAAATACAATTCTCCACACTTAATCAAATGTCAAATCCCTTCATTTATATACATATATTCTTTAGACAAGTGTATGTATTCCAAATTATATCATAACTAATAAATTGAAGACGGAATATTCCGGAATAACAATTGACGTCACCAGTTGGATGGCGAAGCAGCCATTAAAGAGGCCACTGTACACACGGTAGGTAGGAACCGAACTCCGAAACATGATTTTGTAAATCAAATAAATTGAAATGATTGCCTACAATCATAACTTTTAATGACGTATAAAAGTTTTAACGCTTCCATTAATATATTTTATGGATAATGAACTAAGTTTGGCTGAGTATCTAGTACGAATATTGTTAAAACTTTGTATGAATCAGAAGTGGAGAGAGGGGGGGGGGAGAGTAATGGCCCTAACCCTTCACTTCCGGATAGATTGATTCATTTTTATTTACAACTAACTTTGATATTTTTCAATAACAATACTCGCATAAAATCTATTCCGCGTACATTAATAATAAAATGTTTCAAAACGAGCTAGGCAGATTGATAAAGTGGGTGAATTCTTTGACTTCATGATTTAGTGATCGCGTGAATGTTTATGTATAATATTATATAAGGTAATAATGGGATGATGGGACAACATTACTGGTGGTGATTATTTAAAAGATTAGTAATAACTTAAAAGAAACTAGATTACTAAATATGCAACTGTGTTGGCAACAGCTTACAAATATACGGAACACAACATTTCACCTAAAAACTTATACTTTATATACTACGATATGATGTGGTGCATATTCTTATGTAAACAAAGCCGATTTATGTACGCATACTGTAATTTTTTAATATTATTTTTTAGTTTAGTTTAATAGTTTTTTTTATTAACATTTTTCACTAGACATTCGATTAGTGTCCCAACCATCAAATTGTATATTAAAAGTTTTTTAATATATTTATTTATATCTATGCCCTTATGGGCGGGCTTTCACAACACGAATATTCATACACGTAGGTAGTGCAAAAATACAATTTAAATACAACACAATAGGAGTACATTTATAACAGTACAAATACATACATAAAAGATATATAAAGAAAAATAAATAATGATTTAAAAAATGACAAAAAAAAGTTTTACCGCTTTTAGTAAAAATAACTGTAAAACGTGTAAAAATTAATAGATTTATATTAATTGTTCTTAAATTATACGACGGATCTTAACTGTTATCTGCTCGCCACTACGGCTGGATTCTGGTTAGTATGAAATATGACGCTTTAGACACAAAATATATTTTAGTCCATTTTAATCACATGGACTATTGAACTCGCGTGAATATACTAATAATCATCCATAATAAAACGAGAACAAAAGATAACACGTCACATGTACAATATAATGTTTTTTTACGTTATGTACATATGAATATATATTTTTTAAATAATTTTGAAATGCTTTTATAATTAGCAATATTAACTTTGTGGTTAAAATTAATATTTTTATTTATTATCCTTGTTTTATTAACCACTAAATTGAGTTTAAATACATCTACCGGTTTCGAAAAATACCATTTTCTTCTTCAGGATGTCATAACTAACTAAAACATATATTATTGTAATAATAATAAAATGGTATTTTTCGAAACCGGTAGATGTATTTAAACTCAATTTAGTGGTTAATAAAACATAGATAATAAATATAAATAATATTGAAATGAATAATAGCGACAGTGTGAAGAGAGTGCGCACAAACCTGCGTGCTGTTGGAGTGCAGGCGTTTCACGGCGACGGGGTCCGCGCTTCCCCTGCAGCCGCCGCGGAGCCCGTAGCCTTCCCCGCGGCGCCCGCGCACGTACCGCCTCCACATAACCCTTTAAACATAACATACACATCCATTAGAGACACGCACAACAGTAGGTAATACATACGGCCAAGAGCGCGTACTCATTATTGAAGATTAGTCATGCTGCCTCTCCCTGTCTCGGCTCCTGCGTCCCGGCGCGGCAGCAGCCTCAGTACAGCGTCGCGACGCAGTGTCCGACGTGCGCTCGGAACGGTCGCGTCTCTGAAACTAAGACCGGAGTAAAGACGCGCATCCAGACCACACGTAACATATACAGTCAGTGTACACGTGCAGTCATTTATTTGTCAGTTTTAATTACATTTTATGTTTTGGCAAAAATAAATCAACCGATTTGGATCTATTTCTATCTCTGCTTTGAGGAGTCTCAGTGGCCCGTGGACATCTTAAGATCCCCACAAAGGGATGAGACCAAAAAAAATGTCTCGATTGAATGTACATACCTATTTGTTTCAAAACCATTCAACCATACGGCCGCCGGCTCTGTTATGTGTCCACATTTCGTTTACATTAAAAAAACACAAAAAATGTTTAACAGAAAGAAAAAAAATCTTGTTAGTTCACGACTGCTGAATTTTTTTAAATTCATATCAATTATACGTAAAATATTACATTGTACAAAAATTAGAATATTATACATATAGAATGTGATATTTATCATTAAACAAAATAATCAAAATTCACACATGTTTTTTCTCTATATTCGAAAGAAAATTAATTTTAAAAAATAAAATAAATTTTTAAAAATTTGTTATTTTACAGAATTAATAATTATGTCAAATCACAAAGTTATCGATATAAATAATTAATAAGTCTTTTTTTAAATTTATTTCATCGTAAAACTTTAACGGAAGACTTGGCACTACCAGGTAAACCAGATACTGGATAATGGTCCCGTTAGAAGGGTCAACAATCGGCGAGCTTGTACGAGAAGATGTATGAATGCGGATTAGAGGAAAATTGTGTGACAAGACATAATAGTGTGGCACTATCTCCACTCTGCCTATCCCCGCGAAGAAACACCGTGATGGAAAGTTAGTTAGTTAGTAAAACATTAACTTTGACAAAACTGTTTTGACTACAGTTCTCGTTTAAAATATTTAAAGTAAGTGCTATGGAAGAAATAATTATTCAAGCAATATACCGCCACTCAACCCAAATTTACACTTAGCAACTCCACCTTTTCTTCAATTTTTATTCATATTTTGCAGGTAATTCGGTGGAAGTGTTTTGAACTTGAATTATTTACCCGAAGAATATAATATATGAAAATATTTATACGTTATTACTTCCCTCGTTGGTTTAAATTAAAATGTGCCGCTACTCTCGCAAATTAAATTTCTTCCGGCATTCCGAGTCTCTTAACAGTAATGGCGTGTGAGGGAGAGAGAGGAGCGTGCGTATGGTGAAAACATCGTCAAATTATATTTGTGAAATCAATCTCGGCATCGTGTACAATTGTTTTTATTTGGAAATAATACTAGTATGAGAATTTATCATTTGATAAGACGAGACAGCGCTCTTCACCATTTTAACTAACACTACCTTAAGGATATTGACGGCAACGAAATGGCAGTGTATCTTATAGAAATGTGTGCGGCAGACAGGTCTGTTGATACAGCGGTTAATATATTGCTTCCGCAAATTAGGCCAAAAGTATTGGTATTGTGCAGACAGGGCCTAGTGGTAACGACTGGCGGGATCTACTATTTGATTTTAGATAGCGGTTGTTACTATGAAACCATATTAAAATTTAAATAAAAAATAAACTATACCACTACTATACCACAATAAAATGAAAAAAGAATCAAGGGATATGTCATTAAACGAGTTACTTAAACCTAGTACGAAATAAACAATATTTTTTATTTATTTAGCAAAAATTTTATATAAAATAATTTAATTCTGTTTTCATCATAATTTTCAATTCAAATATTTTCTAAATAGAATCACCTGTACATATTGCATATGCTCATCATCTGACCGAAAATGTTCATATATAACATAATAAAGTAAACTGTATGCTATAATACAATACAAAACTAGTATTAAATCGTTTTCTTTTGTAAACATGTTCAAAAGATATATTACGATAATGTAATGGACAAGCATTCCGTCACTTTTACTCAAAAATATTGCAGTGAATAGTTGTACAAAATATTTCCAAAAAACTCGCCTCACTTCATTTTGCATATTTTGTAGAAAAAATATCAAAATGCATCCATCCAAACAAATCCTACATTTATGATTTTTTCACTGATTAAAAAAATATTTATTTATTTTACAATATGTATGTTACAATAGTATCGTTATTTGATTTTAAAATATTTTTATTTTCTTATTTCATTCCTTAACGTACCGTTTGTAACTTTTGATCAAAGATATTATTATTTTCTAGTTAGCGGATATTATGTCGGAAGTGGGCGATTGATGTTACTAGTGACATCTCGCCGCTCCGGTCTCGTCTGCCAGGCACTCGCCTGCCTCTTGCAGGTCGTCTCAATTATCCGCGTATCTACGACTCAGTCATCCCTTTAGTATTTACTATGTCGGCTTGTGTAAGAAGGCTTTGCTCATGCTGCGGAACTCATCTCCTCTCACTGCGTGTCCTGCCATCGCAGCCTCCTTCCTCTTTCAACTAGAGCATCATACTTCCCGAAGTTTCAAGTTCTACCGTCCACTATTCTCAGAAGATGTCATCACGTATTGGGAGTGATTTTCGAAGAACTGCAAACTGGTTTCTTGCACCAAAGTGAGAGACTAATCTACCCACCGACATAGAGCAATTGGTCGTTCAGTAATATAAAACAGCAATTTCCGTAAAGCAAAATAACAATAGCGTTCTTATTTATCTACATTTATTTCTATGGATATCATGTCTAGTTGCAGAATGCATGAATTACAAATCATGTACATATTAAAACTAACTGTGAAAAATAATATCAACTAATAATTTATTTATTTTTAGGTTAACACATTATTATTGTGAAGTTTCAGTTTTTCGGAACATAATTCTGTGGTATTTTTAATACAAATTAAATTAATCAATTAGAAACACATACAGAAAAAATATTTTAGTTGCTACCGGAATTCGAACTTGGACCTTTTCCTATCCGGGGAAATGCGTATTATCAAATTTCGCCAAATCAACTAAGTTGGTTCACGACAAACTTTTGAACTTATATTTTGTAGATCTTTCAAATTGATACATCTGTTATTCTATTGTTTTATAAATTTGAGAGGAAAAGGTTCGAATTCTGGTAGCAACTAGATTATTTTTTTGATAAATATTATAGATTTTTTTGTAAGGTGAGTCAGGGTAAGTGGATCTGTGTCTCCTAATTACGTTTGAAATTGGATTCCAGTGCCGAAATCTATTAACAAATGTTTGTTATAAATCAATATTTGTAGCGACAGTCCAGAGATGGTGCAAATCCAAACATTAGTTTGCTTGTAATACCATTTCAAATATAATAGTTGTTTGAAGTCAACTTGCGAGTTGTGTATGCCCTTTCGTGTATCTCGATAATATGTATGAATTACCTTTATTTAGAGTAGTTAGTTTGTGATGTATATATTAATTTTGTGATTATGATTTATAAGGCCAGATACACTTGCCCCATAAATTTTACACCGTGGGGCAAGTGCATCTACTCAGCGGTCGGTATACCCCATATATTTTTGAATTGAACCATTCTCAATTGGTGATGTGTAGACAATGACATTTTTTTTTAAATTATTAACCAATTTCAAAAATAATCACTATGATATGTCGCACATCGCCCGTATAAGTAATTATACTAGATTTAATTCGTTTTACCCGTCATTATGGACCATAATAATTAATTCATATTGTCATTAAGTAGATCAGTAAAGATCATTATTTTAACAATTTGTCAGAAATAATACAACTAGATGGTTTCACCGCAAATTTGTGGTAAGTGCGCCTATTCGTCCAATTTTCATAAAATACTTTCAATATCAGCTATCCTAAAAGGTAATATTCTGATTTTTAAAGACTTAAATTAAGAAATGGTTAATGATCCTTCTATCAAAGTTTCAAAGTCATGGCATCATATTGTGAAGTTTGAGAACAATTCAAGATTTATGTCGATGATTTATATATCACATTTACCCCGGTCCACCTAACATATATCTTAATAAATTAATAATTATAAATTGTTATTATGAAATCTGGTGTAGGGTGTAGTTCCCTTTTTACAGACCAATTGGAGTCTTATTTAACAGTGTATTATTACGAGTATAAAACGTAACTCCTAGAGCTGTCTGCTTGTTTTGTGAACTGTAATAAAAAGCCCGTGTTCCGAACTGTCAGGGAACATCGGATATCCTGCGAGAGATTTAGGTTACACACCATCCAAACCGGATATGTTTGTGTGTCCGGGAATATAAACCCGTATAGTCATCTTTTGCACAACACGCCAAATTTCACTAACTACATTTATTTTGCTCTTTCAAAATATGGTATTTTTATTTCTGTTACTAGTGATTAAACTCCATCCAAGGACATCATCTACGCGTCGCTTCTTCTAAGTTGGATCTTTTTCCATATTAATTCAATATCAGACCGTCACAAAAACGGCATCTTGAAACGTTAAGTTAGGTATTTTAAATCGCAAAAAAAATATATTATTACGAACAGAAGAACAATTCTAAACAAAATAGCCTTAAAATTATATAAGTGTGGCGGATGTCTGCCGACATCTAAGAAGTAATTTAAAGGGACGAACATTTTCATGCGTATTTTAGTATATACATGTTAACCATTTTGTCATATATACAGATAAAAATAATATAGCTCTAATACTTAAATCAAATAAAATATTCTCATTTAGAGATATCTATACTGTTTCAAGCGAATGAATATCAAATTTCAAATTAGATGGCGACAGCGTAGTTGTAAGAAATACTTGAAAGGTTTTTACATGGTAAAAACATATATACAAATTCCAAAAATTTGATAGTTGTGGCAGTTGCCCAATGGTAGAATTAGTGAACGTTACAATTATGTAAAGTGATCACTCAAGCCAGCCAAGGACAGGTCGTAAGCCCTGTAATACCCATGACTTCCATACTCCCCATATAAAAAACAATAGGTTCGTCTCTACGAGACATCAATAATATGTATTGATAACAATCCCTCTGGGGACAAAATACAGCAATTGTGTTTGTGTGCAAAATTTGGACATACTCAAAATATTGCGAATATAAAAAAGGTCACCAATCTTCCTAATTTTCAATTTAAAGGAAATTGAGACTTCACCCCGATGCTGATGTAATTAAGCAATTATCTTTCAAATTTGCCTGGAAAAAGAAGCCACGAGGATTGTATTTATCAATGATTTGCATTATTTTACCAAATATTTTAAATTACCTACTTTTAAAGATTAAAAAATTTATTACAAATATAAATAATTTTCAATTTTTCATTTTACAAGGATTTTGATCATAATTATTTTTGTTCTATCTAAAATGACTAATGGTTAGTAAAACGTCGAATGAAAATATAATATCGGTTATTTACTACAATTTTCATCCGATTCCCTTGACCGAAGCTAACCTAATAACAGTAAATATTTTAATTGAAACGATAATAGTAAAATGTTCGATAAGAATGAAAATAAGAAGTTATTTAGTTCAAAAATAGAGATGCGTATACGAAATACGTGTCACATAAATATGCTTACTATTTTTCAACAATGCTAAACGCTTATGCTATGAAACTGACCTGCTGGTCTCCTGGAACGAGGCTTGAAATCCCGATCAACACTTGTGTATGTTATTTTTACGATTAAACTTATAATGAATATTTACTATTATTAGTATTGTTAGTTTGGGATTTGACTAAAGGATCTTTTCATTGGGATTTTTACTAACCACCTTAGTTACATCTAGATCTTACCACCCAGTACCCGAACTGTATTGTACTGTACCTACTGATGCTCGTGGAGATGTCGCATATTTACAAGTTCGCGTTATAACCGTTTTCGGTGATTTACGATAACGTAGGTACTCGTGTATACTGAATCTAGTCATATTTAGGAATACATATATTAAGGTTACGTTTACAATCTAGTAATTCTGGATATTTTATTCCCGAATCAGGCACCGACACTGTTCGCTTTAAATATTCATTAAGACAGCCATGGCCGTCGGCCGCTTACCATAATTACACGGAGCAAGAATTAAAGGAATGAACAACAGCGTTATAAATAAAAAGGGAAGGTTTAGCTTTTATATGAATTAGAATATTTTATTCAGAGGTCAGGAAAAAGGTCGGGAGTGTGGACCCGTTCCTGTAAATTATTTCCTCCTGCCCGAACAAAGAGCCATCTGGCGATGTAAATCTAAATGTTATTCTCGTTGCTAACGCTCTCACTCGCTCACTTGTTAATGTTTGGAACATTCTTTCAATGGGCGGGTAAAAATTACATTTTAATACCGTGTTCATGGCCCGTTTTAATATATAAATGATTCATTAACATATTATTAAACACCGAGTCGGCGGCCTTTTAGTCGAGTTTACGACCTTTCCGAACGATTTCCTGCAGTCAGTGAATAATAATTATTTATTTAGGAAAAATTACAGCCGCAATTTTGAAAAATCACACAAAGCGGCGAACAATACTTTGGCTGATTATAATAAAACAAGTATTACAGAATAAATACTGTAATTCAGAGTTATCTTTCCGGTGCTGATTGCGGTTGGTAGAGAGATGCGTGAAGATTGTGTATTAAGATTTCAGAATGCACTCACTCCGTCAATAAAAACTCAGGTTGTTAAGCTTAAGATTTATTCCAGAGAACTGCTCCTAAAATATTCACCGTGTTCTTACACAGGCAGATCCACGGGTTACACGCTATTTACTTTTGGGGCGGACGGGACATAAATATGGCGAGTATAGCATGTATTATTGCATTTCTAGGTAGATGTACTATGTATATGAATTCTCAGATAATGTTATTAATTCAACCTCGCTCTAAAATAAATCGCGTATATCGAACACAATAACATTTTGATTAATTCTAATTAATCCACCGAGTTATAGTACTAAAAATTACATATTTGTTATATTAGAAAATAATTCACCATGGTATATATAGTTTTAAAAAACTGCAAACATATTATATTAGAGAATAAAAATATCAAAAAATAAGAAACAACAGGTGAATTTTTATCAACCGAATGAATACATAATTAAATGATTAACTAATTATTAAGGAGAATACATTCTTATTGTGAAGTTGTAATTATTCAGAACAGACGGTCTGTGATGTTCCCGGTAGCGCAAAAACAATATTTTTCGACAAAATTGATTTTGTATGTATATATTTATAATAAATACATTAAATTAGGATTAACTAATTTTTTACAAAATAATTTATAATTGCTGGTGATTGTTTTGCTCAAATTTCGGCGCTTCTTACCACATTCGGATCAGCATTCAATTTAAGCGAAGTTTCTTTGAACTTCACTAGGGTAAGTTACGTAAAAAGTTAAATCGACAATAATACAATAATGTGTACAAATGTGTATGTACGTGCGACTGCATAGTAGTGTGCGTGTATTTTATAGACCATCGATTTGTTATTAGAATTATTAAAATATTAATTAATACCAAATACCAGTTTTTTGTCATATAATTGTTTCGGTCATGAGAAGTGGGAGATATCGTTTCTAATGAAAGATTGGTATGAAACGTTCCAATGATAGATATGCAATGCGTATAGAACAATGTTGGAATATTGTAACATCCAGTGGCGGATAAGACATGCAGTTTAAAGGGTCTGTGCATAATACTGAGAAATTACAACGATATCTTTGACTAGTCAATAAATATGAAAAGGGAAAAAACCTTATTTTTCGTAAGGTTAAGTCAAAGAATCGAATACAGTTTCAAATCTGACCAAAAATAACAACGTTATTGGCGATGAAACGTTTATCCGAACGAACGTTAAACAAAACGTCGGACAAACTGTCTTGTAGCACTGTATCGTTGGTGCAGTATGTATTGTACAGTGAGATTGTGATGTCACTTCTGTAACAATATTTCGTTTCATTATATTTCATCGAAATTTGACATCGAAAATACCAACATGACACATTTAAATGAAGTGAAACTATGAAATGCTTACTTGTAAAATAACGATAAATTTCTTCATACGTTCGTTGGTCAGTAATAGTCTGCTCCTTCGTTTCATATCAACCCAAACAACACCATCTTCAGTGTTACAATTCAGTGTCCCGCCATTCTCGGGGGCTAACTGAAATTAAACAGCACGAAGTTCATTAACGAACACCCCCCTCCGCCTTTGTCCGCTATAAATATGTAGAATCCCGAATAAAACCCGCCCCAGAACATAAACATCCGTGCGAAGGAACATGTAGCGGCGATTTGTCCTTCGTATCAACGCGAACCCACGTCAGGCGCGGTCAAATTGGCCGCCGCCATGACAGTCGGTAGGTAAAGCAGATATTGGCAGAGCCGGCGACATTAAGACGTGACATCCAATTTTCCGGGCCGGCTCCATTGCCAACTTCACGTCACGGCGGGAGGGCGCGGGAGGAAGCGAATTAAAAAGAAAATGCCCGAAGAGCAGCCGGGGGACGGGCCGATGTGACGTGTCAGCACCCGCCTCACGTGGGTTCCGGACCGTGGACATTTTCCTCTCGGAATAGAATGGCGCAATTTGTCGGAATGAAGAACATATCTCACCCGATCGGGATTCAAATCGGATGCAACTATACTAGAATATTGAGAGGCAATCTCTGCGCACTTGTCATGTTTCATGTAATCTATTTTATAAAGCGTTAACATTTACTTATTTGTTTGTATGTTAACACTTTCATACAATTTAGTAATTCAGAAATAATTACGAGATAAATAAGTTTCTATGATTTGTATAAATGTATAATTATTTTTTTGTAGGTGACGATGAAATAACTTTTACATTTATAATGGAAAAAATATTTCATTATTCTTCCATATTCCTAGAAGTAGGACATCTTACACACAAAACTCATTTATTCACCGTTCATGCAAATACCATAATGAGAAGTTAACAGAAATGGACTTCTTTAACATTAGTCTTACTACGCTTAAAGAGTTATTTTGATGAACCACTACAACTTCAATTTTAACCAATCATTCTACCTACAAACACGTATTACTCTCCCTTTACCACAATAATAGTTTCAACCTCCCCACCCTTTCTCCCACCTTTTTTTTTCATCTTCTTAAACTGCTATATTTCTGTGCATTTTCATAATAAGTATCATATGTCATATATTACGGTAGTTCTATTATGTTACTACACTGTTAAAATAAAATTAAAATAAATTTAATAAATAAAAATAGTTTAATTCCATACCGCAAAGTAGGTACTTATGTTAACAATATTGTTAGAAAATATGTTTATAAATGTAATTGCATGTATTTGTTGTACAATACGCTAGATTTTTATGTAGTAAATGAAAGAAACGAAAGTAAGAAAGAGAAAAATAAATTCAAAGCTAATTGTCGGTAGGTTAATTATTCAGTCTGTTAAGAAAGAAATAAAAAAACATTAACGGAAAGAGAGCCCGATTGCGTTACTTTGTGTTTTTATCAGAAAATTCTTTGTTTACTAACTTAAGACGTGGGTCCATAATTTAGATTTCTTTAGAAGATTTCTTCATATACCTGAAGCATGAAATCTTCTCAAAACATAAACAAAATTCGCCTTGTTGTCTGAAAAAAAACTACATTTAGGGATCACGCATTAACTCATCCATTCCGTTATATTCTCATATTGAAATGTCTCGATGTAGCAAAGCAAGTTAAGAAGGAGGACAGATTCATTTTAAAATACTTCATTTATATTAATCATTACAAATGACTTTGCAGTCAAGTTCGTGCTAAATATACCTTCCTATAAATATTGACATTTACTACATCAGTAAAAAAAATCGTGAATCATAAGGCGTAAATTATTATAAATTAGGACAGATATACTATAGAATATTTCCATTTTTAGTACGATGTAATATATCGAGATTACGCATTTGTTAGTCATGTCATTTTATAATTTTTATATAAAATATATATATATCAATGTTGATCAATTTACTAAAAAGGTTTTAAAATATTATTATTTTTGGTTTACATATAGCATTAAGTATTTATGTGACCGCTAGTTTTATGGCTAATATATGTTGTACTGTATACCTCAATCGAACAACAATAATTAAAACAGGCGGTAATATAGGTGTAAAAAATTCATCTCTACTATTATTTTAGATATTTTTCTCTCTTATTAGTTGCTATTTTAATACTGTGTATACTAAGAAGGTTCATTTATTAAGGTCATACTTTTATGTGTATTTTGTTACATAAAGTATCAATATACTTCGCAAAAGTTCATTAAAAATTAAGTGAATATTCGAAAATTGGTCAAGTTCCGACCAATAAAAAGTTTTGAATTTTTTCAACTTGTCTCACCAACCTTATAAAAATATTTCCAATTGAAAGAGTAGGCTATTATTATAACACCATACTAACGGAACGCCACCTTTTACCTTGTATTAAAATGTGAGTAATCTATTGCTGATTTTTTTCGTGTTTGTAGAAGATTTTTGTAGAACTATTAAACGCTAAAACTCGTCTCGTATATTTATGTGCGAAAGACTTAATTGTTGAATTTCATCGAGTTTTAATGAATTCCATCCACTTTATTTTGAGTGTAGTATTTTTCAATTACTCCCCACGCTACGTAGGCGTAGAAGGGGAGTAGGTATTACTATACGCTTAACAATTATAAAATTAACATTTGAAGAATAAATGTATGAACAAATAACATATACCTAAATATGGGAACACAAAATATTTGTAACGACCGATTAGGTAAAACCAGTTCCATGAGTGTAAGGTAAATTACAAATTTTTTATACTTTAAAAATATGCATGAATTATTCTTGTAATGTAACGTGTATTATTGTGCGTGGTTAAATAATTTTATTATTATTATTAAGGCGAATAAAAGTTAGATTAAATATCACTTTTTTTTAAAGAATTATATGATGACTCCTCATGAGCTATTTCCCGATTCTGTATAAACATTTTGTTACAAAAAGAAAATTTAAGAAAAAGGTGTCTTCATAAGCAAAGGCAGTTGAACATAACACTTCTCAGCATAAATCTTCAGGAGTAGGCAGACAGGACAGAAGACACGTTCTTATGTGTCGCGCCATTCGTGTCGGTCGAATTTAAGGCTTGACCTCTGTCAACACGTAATGCCAAGATTTACGAGGATTCCTTCAAATCTTTCACCATCCACATTTGCCTTACATACCGATGTGTTGATTGCGCGTATCTCCCATTACTTGTAACTTGACTAACTTGTGTTTTGGTTGTTATTTGTACAATTATCAGACAGATTATCAACACAATAGAATCTTTAAAAGATATGCATTGAAGGTGTAGAAATGTTTTTTGATTCTAAAGTTTAAAATATTTACATACTAATTAAATGTATTAATTAGAAAGATACACATATAAAATCAATTTTATCGAAAAATATTATTGCTGCTACCGGGATTTGAACCTGGATCTCTTCTATTCCAGGGAACGTGCATTATTCGATATGCTATACCGACACAGTGGATTGACGACAAATTTTGGAAGAGATTTAGGTTCGAATCCCGGTAGCAACAACAATATTTTTCGATAAAATTGATTCGATTTGATTTAATTTCTTTCTAAACTCTTTTATATCTTTTATTTCTTTAATTTGTGTAGGGAGGCTATTGAAATTTTTGTATCCCTAAGTATAAAAAATTTTGCTGACAGTATTTGGTGTTACAAGTGGTGGTGTCAAACACGATATAATTACCATTTTAATTTTCATTACTACCGGAAACCAGCTCTAACCGGAACTGCCGTCATTGTTCAATCTTGTTTATGAAATAATATAATTCGTTCAAAGTTGGGAAACTTATCAGGGTCTTCCCGCGCGTGAGAAGGATCGCATCGGGCGAAAATACTCCTTACGTACCAGGGCACATAGTTATGTTTAAGATAACCCGGATATTTGGGAAAACGAGATAAAACTTGAAACGGATATACCTACCGGGTGTTGATGAATAGTACTGCCCGACGTTAGAGCCTTGTAGAAAATTTAATTCTACAGAAAAAGTTACCGCGAACTTTGCTCCAGAAACGCGTCGCTTTAAAGTAACATCAACAATCAACGTGAACAATAGATGAAGTAGATTTCAATCCTCAATTTAAGGCAGGCTCCAAGATCTTCTGGCAACGCACATTCAGCCTAAATGTTGATGGTATCTGTATTCAAACATTTAAATTTACAATTATATTCAAATTTATATAAGTTGACCAGCCCTACTGTAAAAATAAATGGTTCTCCATGATAGGCAAGCAAAAAAACTTCTAGGGTCTTCTACTGCGAATCACATTTACATATATGCAATGAGGATACAATAAAAATAAAATATGCTTAATACAATCAGATAATTTGCATAAAATATCGTACTAACATTTTTTTAAATTAATTGACATGGCGATTGCTTTGCGGTGTAATGTGATTATTTTAATTTTCACAAATAAACTTTGTTCTACACACACACACTCTGGGTTATTTTCACTACTATATTTTCGAGAGGTGCAGTTCCTCTCATCAGGTGATAACTAAACTAAATACAGTATTGTAGTCTATACGGATAATTAGGCGTGGGAAGAGAGGGCAGGTTTCAGTAGTTAACAGTAATATGGACAGTAAATGTGAAGTATTAGGGAATGTTATGTTGTTAATTAGTGTTTTCTCCGAATTTTTTATTTCAACGATTTTTAGATTGTTCCTTTATAAGTAATATATTTAATCCGAATAGACTACAATACAGTATTTAATTTAGTTATCACCTGGTGATAAGAGATACTGCACCTCTCGAAAGTATTGTGATGACAATAACCCAACGTGTATGTAGAACAAAGTCTAGTTGTGAAAATTGGAAAAACATTTATTTATTTATTTATTTGGTTCATCGTTGTACGTGGGAGTGGACGTGAAAGGGCTGACGGCGGACTGCAGTCAATGAAAGAGTTCATTAGTTCCAGTTAGGAAGCGAAAATGGCAAAAGAAATAAATTTTATTTTATTTGTAATATCAAAATAAATATTTTATTAAAGAAAAAACTTGATGACTAGTGTGTCATATGACTGTATCCTGGAATCATCAAAAGAGCCGGCAATAGTCTCGATGAGACGAATACTGATGAGTCCCACGACATCTACTTGGCTGCGAATGGCTTAAGATGGCGGCAATTTTTCCAAAATGGCGGCTGACTCAACGCACAATGTGATATTTTGAAACTTTTCAGATACCGACTGTATCTTCATTAATTTTACTGAATTTAAAAAATCTACGTTCAAGTTAGTCTGCGACCACGAAGTTGCGATCTTTGATATAAACCAAATAATAATCAAAAAAACCTAAAAAGACAATATATTAACTTGACATTCAAAATGTAGATGACACTTTAGATTATTTTTTGGTTGACATTTTGATTGAATATTTCTCCTGTAATAATAAGTCCCTGTAGGTTCCTCGATAACGGCTTCTCGAAGCTGTGTTCGAGTTCCAAGAAGGTCTGGTTATCAGGAAATTATCTAGTATTATCCAATATATTATTAGTGTTAAAACATGAATTTTGTCTGGCACGGTTTAATAGTATTAACGTGGTTCAATAGTAGGAGTCAAAATTACGCAGAAAAGTTAAGTATACATATATCTGTACGTTTGATATTTTTAATAATTTTAATGTGGTAATTTTTTCTCTCATTTTAGAATGTATAATCAATATCCTGTTCACTCTGATGTATAATTTCATGCAAGTTATTTGTAAAAAATACTTGAAATCTTTTTATAATACCACTGAATCAGATGTAATAAATTAATATGTTAGTTACTCAATATTACTAGTCTTGAGATAGCAGTGATCATATTATTTTAAATATGAATTAAATATATCTTTATAATTAATATATTTAATTCATATTTAAAATATGAAAAGACCTATGTTCTGAATAATTACAACTTCACAATAAGAATGTGTTCTCCTAAATATTATTTTAAGACTTCGACAAAGCTTTTGAAGATTATTCAGTTCTGCCTTATTCCTTGGCATTCACTTAGCAAAACCCAAGCTCTAGACGAGTACCTAAGGTTGCTGGGCCATAATCCGACCCTGACCATATACACGTAATAAACGAGCCACACTTCAGAGATATCGATCTCACATTAATCTCGTACATCTTTGTTTCCTTCTCGGTTGAGCACGTGACCGTTGACGCACGCAATCCTCCAGCTCCAGCATCCCCATCGCTGTTCATCAAAGCGCGAATTAATGAAATGTCAGCTGAGCTCTCCATCCAACTGTTCAGATTACCGGGCAAGGAAGGTCAGTGCGGGAGCCACCCTCGTCGCCCCGGGGCGCAGGGGTCACGGCCGAGCGGCTGGCGGGGTCGGGAGCCATTACACAGGGGATGAAAAGCTGTGTACAGCCTACACTCGCACACACTTACACACACACCCGCAGGCGCAGTTATTGCAGGATGGCAGCGAGGCAAGTACAGCCTGATTTGCAGTCAAAAGTAAAGTAAGTAAGTATAAATATATGCAATAATGTTGATTATATTATATTTTATATCAGAAAGGCTCCTGACTGCACGTTGGATGTGTAGAAACAATGTAATATTTGACGCAATCTTTAGTTAGACATTTTTATAAAAAATATAAAACATAATTTTATTCGCATCGACCGCCAGCCGGTTTCGGGATAGCGTACGCTATAATAAAACTTAATCTAAATATACAATTTTCTATTTGATTTCGCATACATTCAAAAACTATGGAGAATATAACAAATATATTTATTTTTTTTGCTAACTGACATAATACATGATACTGTGAAGTTTCTTCAAACTAAGAAAAGTGCATAAAAATAAACATAAACAGAATAAACTAAAGAATAGTACCTAGATATTAACAAACTGATAGCAAAAACGATTAAGCCCTACAAAGCAAACATGTAAAAAAAATAGTCATTAAACATACAAACGACCTGCTTGTTAGTTTAGTGTGATTTACTGTGGTCGGGGGTTCGAGCCTCGTTCCAGGAGACCACTAAGTCAGTCCTATCTTCATGGCATAAGCGTTTAACTTAGATTTAAAACTGCTAGAATATTGATGTGACGCGTATTTCGTATACGCGTCTCTCTGTATTTTTATATATTCGAAAGCAAAGAAAAAAAAAATATTTTTAGACGTAGGGAGAGACATTATTTTTAAATCAGTCGATATAAAACATGACACAAAGTGGTTAAACTTATTATTTATAAAATAGTTTACATCTATACACTTATTTTGGAAAAAAATCCTTAAACGATATTAAATTGTTTTTAAATATGAATTAAATGAATTAATTAGAAAGATATACATATAAAATCAATTTTATCGAAAAATATTGTTGTTACGCCACCGGGATTCGAACCTGGAACTCTTTCCAAACCGGGAAAGGTGCATTATCCAACTATGCTACAGCGACAATATTTTTAGCGACAAATTTTCGAATCTATATGTTACCTTTTTAATATTAATACATTTAATCGTTCCATTATTTAAAAGAGCCATTTACATTATTTTCACGGAATCTCAAATACCTTTGAGTAATCTGATAGCAGACGCCAGAATCATCAATTCATTTTTATTAAATTTTGGACATATTGATACAACTTTATTATTAGGAGAACACATTCTTATTGTGAAAGTTGTAATTATTTAGAACATAGGTCGGTGATGTTTTAAATATGATATTTAAATATGTGGCGCAACAACAATATTTTTCGATAACATTGATTTTATATGTATATATTTCTAATTAATACATTTAAGTCTTATGTAAAACATCACAAACCTATGTTCTGAATAATTACAACTTCACAATAAGAATGTGTTCTCCTAATAAATTGTTTTTATTAAGTAAAATGGTTTATTTTCAGATATTGGATTCAGAATGATTGCTCTTTAACCAAGGTTGAATAAAACGTATCCTAAATATCTAAGCTAAATTATACATTTTGGTTGTATCATCGTCATATTAAGAGCATATTTAAATCGGTAGTTCTTAACTTTCAAACTACCATTCTAAGTATCACGAGATTTATTTTATTTAAAAAGTATATAAAGAAAGATATGCAGATTTTTTTCTGTTTTTCATTCTAATTGATTCATTCTAATTTACATTAAAATACCACAGAACTATGTTCTGAAAATTCAACATCACAGGAAAAAAATAAAAAAATATGTGTTCCTCTTAATAATAATAAAAATATATATATTAAATAGTTGGTAGGTATCTTCTTAGAAGTTTTGTAGATATATTCCGATGTTTAATGTTTAAATATAAGAGTGATGTTTTTGATGCTGTTCTGAGTTAAAGGTGTCATTGGTTTTGGTACTAAACCATTCTGAGTTAAACCAAAATTTGTATTGTGTTTTTCAGCTTAAGCTACTTGGTTAGCTGCACATCTTTTTTAAAATTATCAATTTTGTAAAAGCCCATAAGAGCGTGAATGCAATATAAATAAATACATTTATTATTGAACACGCGAGACATAGGTACCCATCTAGGTTGGATACGCAAATCTCAGTTGATTCATTTTTAAAAATGAAACGTGCAGAGAGCAATATTTTTTTCATATTTGGTCAAGTGTCTGACGTTAGTATATATTATTACATAAATATTTTATTCAAAACATACGTGCATACATTTTTTAGATTTAGACATTAAAAGCGTGACCTACGCACAAATGGTTAGAATTATTTAAATATTGATTGAACAAAAGATTTCCTGAACACTTCTTCAACCAGTATGTTCATTTGTTTAGACCTTCTTCTGCTATCAATTTTACTAAACATGCTGAGATATACGATTTGATATTTTTCTGGATGAGAGGATTTATATATCTTTTTTCATCCGAATTAATACATTTTCGTTTATAGCCCTGTCCGCTCGACATATTTTTAGTACGTAGTTGTCGGCAAATTCACATTTAAAATGATTCAAGTTGTAGCGTGGGCGCCATCGACCACCCACCATCACCACAATTTTGGACTAACTAACTATCTTACCATCATGCCATTTCCCCACAGGGGTAGGCAAAGAGGATAGAACACCACACTCCTCTCTTCTCAATTCACAACTCTCGCCTCATCCACATTAATACATCTTCTCATACAAGCTCGCTCCTCCATTATCTGGTTTACTAGGTCATGTTGTTCTTAAATTAAATCATTAGAAATAAATAAAACGGGTAAAATAAACGAAAATATTATAAATAATTATTATTTTATTAATTTTGTATTATTAAGTCAATTTCCACATATGTCATCATTGCAAGTTAGGTACTAGAGTTATTTTTAAATAATTATTATTTTAATTTTTTTTAAATAACGTGACATATATGATTTTAGTTAGGTAATTCGACATCTTGATAACGGAAATGGTATTTTCCGATGGTTATTATTAAAAACAAAGTTAAATAATTTATTTTAAAAACATTACATTAGTTTTTAAAAATTATTAGTCCATATTAACGCAGAAAGTAACTAAATAAAGTAAAAGTAAGTAAATATATTGTATATAGGTGGATCTTTTGAGCCTCTATCTACCGTGGGTCCCAACGCACCATAATGGCTGCATTAGCGCAGATACACCACTGTTATCAAAACCACTGAATAAATCTTTTCACAAAATTTAGGTAAATGAATTAATATATTATTATTATTATAATCATTAATACTATTTGACATATCTTGTAACATTATAAATATAATACATGCGTTGCATGTTGTTGCATGTTGATGCCGTCTATGAATTTAAAGATGATTGTAACCAAGCTGTCAAATACTAGTAAATTTTAATTCAACATTGTTACCTGAGTCCGCAGGCTAAGAACAGCGCCATGAGCAGTGGCACTAGAGTAGCGAAGCAGGCCAGGAACAGCGTCTGCAGGTCCGTGAATCCTGCAAAGAGTGAGAAAACTACAAGGGGGTTAGTAGCACATATTTACATCGGTACACAAGTCACGTCATACAACATATAAATAACGTTAACTGGATTTGTTTAGTCTGAATTGTGTAATAAGTGTATTGTGCAATAACGCAGTCTGGATTTATGCAATGATGATTCAAACTGGATTTTTTTAGTCTGAATTGTGTAATAAGTGTGTTGTGCAATAACGCAGTCTGGATTTATGCAATGATGATTCAAACTGGATTTTTTTAGTCTGAATTGTGTAATAAGTGTGCTGTGCAATAACGCAGTCTGGACTTATGCAATGATGATTCAAACTGGATTTGTTTAGTCTGAATTGTGTAATAAATGTGCTGTGCAATAACGCAGTCTGGATTTATGCAATGATGATTCAAACTGGATTTGTTTAGTCTGAATTGTGTAATAAGTGTGCTGTGCAATAACGCAGTCTGGATTTATGCAATGATGATTCAAACTGGATTTTTTTAGTCTGAATTGTGTAATAAGTGTGTTGTGCAATAACGCAGTCTGGATTTATGCAATGATGATTCAAACTGGATTTTTTTAGTCTGAATTGTGTAATAAGTGTGTTGTGCAATAACGCAGTCTGGATTTATGCAATGATGATTCAAACTGGATTTTTTTAGTCTGAATTGTGTAATAAGTGTGTTGTGCAATAACGCAGTCTGGATATATGCAATGATAATTCAAACTGGATTTTTTTAGTCTGAATTGTGTAATAAGTGTGCTGTGCAATAACGCAGTCTGGATTTATGCAATGATGATTCAAACTGGATTTGCGCAATCTATATTGCGTCGTCGGGTGGACGGGTCATGGTCAGGACGTCCGTGATCAATCACAATGGTCAAAAGTATCACTTTTATTTTAGCGAAGTATAAACGTGACATTTTGTCATATCTTTAATAAAACGTGCTATTTTTTAAGTGACTTAAAAAAATCAAATTGAAAACGACGTATTTCCCAAAATATAACAGGTTTTAGATAAAAATGATGGTTAAAAGATTTTTATTAGTATATATTATTTAAAGTAAAAATCTTAATGCACCGTGTTCACGGAATGAAATACGATGAGAAATCTCAGTAGGTACGATATTTACGTTTTGAGATTCTGATCCGGAGACGAACATAATCAGCATGAGATACAAACTCAAATCCGTGTACATTTGAAACGAGATTCGAAACATACATATCCACAATATTTATTCTGTAAAGTTAAACAAACAGAAGCATTAAATTACAACATTTATTCCGTTTTAACTGCTACTAGGGAGATTCAAATTCACCTAACTGACGAACGGACTGACATTTGATACACAACAAGCGTGAATCTAGATGCGAGATAGCGAATCTCAGAGACTTAGCGTATTCACGATGTACTACGAAAGCTGAGAGTTGTCTCCGAAGAATTTTATGGGAACATAATGAACATGTCTCAGAGCATTTAGACGAGTCGAAAATCTCATTCATGGATACGGGCCATAATAGTGACTTTTATTACAACTATTGAAATCAATCTCGAATAATGAACAGTACATAATGATGTTTTTATACCAACACTGACAACTGACGTCACATAAAAAGCATTAAATTAATTCTAGATGCGGTATAAATACATATTAGGAAGGAATAAGCGTGAACCCACCGCTAACAATTAATTATGATATTTATTGCAAACTTTGTGTTGTGGATATTCATTTTGATAATTATTAATATGTTATTTCTAACCACTTTTATGAGAAATGTTGTTTTTAAATTGAATAATTTAGAATCATTAGAAATAAGTAAAGCGTGTAAAATTAACCAAAATATTATAAATAACCAACTAAATTTAACCTCATGTCCTATCCCAAAAAATGTTACAATAACATTGGATCATTTAGTAAATTTCCAAATCTTTCATCGTAATAATTTAATTTTAATTTTTAAAATAATAATATTTTTTTTAATAATTGAATATAAAACCATTATGGTTTTAGTTAAATTTATCTGATGAAGGAAAAGGTATTTTCTGAAACCGGTTGGTGTATTAAATTCAACTCGTAAAAGTGATTAAAAACAGAGTTATAATAATTATTACATTATGTATTGTATATATAAATTATGTAACGAAATGATGGCTCTCTTCATCATGGCCGCTTATCCTATCGGACGTGGTCACGATGATATGAAATAATTAATTAATTCTCGGACCAATTGAAGACGTGCTGTTAAGTGTATCAGCGCTTATGGAACAAATTTGTAAGAACTTTACTGTTAAAATAGCTAGGATTATAGTTTGCAAACTAATTTGCCTCCGTAAATCATTTCTTATCCGGAATAATTACACAAGATTTATGTTTTATTTGAAAACACGTGTCTGCGTTTTACATGCTCGGCAATTCTCAAAGTCACAAGGTCAACACGATTAAATATTAAATACTTTACTTATTTACATTGATGATGAGATAGCGGAGTCCTTGCTATGCATTGTAAGTACTTATTTACCATCAAGCTGTTTCTCCGCGGGGGTAGGCAGGAAGGATCGAGAGCCACACTATTCTCGCCTCATCCACATTCATACATCTTCTCATACAAGCTCGTCAATTATTGTAGCTTCTATAAGAACCATCTTCTAGTATCTAGTAGTAGTATTATTAGTTTAATAACAATGCCTTTGTAGGTGAAAATCTAGTAATTGTGTATTCTTGGACATATTCAAATATTTCGTATATCGTCCAGGTTTCATTATTGTTGCAAACAAATACCTAACTATAACAAGTCCTGATTATTGACCCTGCAATGGGATCCGAATCGTCGATCAGAGAAGTTGTATACACGTAGCAGAATAGCCCAAAACACTCTACGCAGAAAATTCTGAACAGCCGTATAAACCTACAATTTGAATAGCTTTTAAGTATTTCTGTTTATTTATTTTGTAATTTGAAGATTTGTTATTTATTGCGTTAAGATTTGTTGTTTGTGTTACCATTACTTATCTGGTTTTTATATCCAATGATCTTCAGGGGTGATGTATTATTCTACATCCGAGGTATTTGTAATTATCTACTTAGGAATGTCTAGAAGACCTGCATTTTGAACATCGCTCCGCTTTAACGCGATAAAGACTCGTTAAAAAAAGTGTTACGTTTTTTATTCGTACACCATATAAATGTTTATATATCGAGCTGTCTGTGGCATCCCTTACCAGGAGGGTATTTTTATTATGTTTTTTGTCCACTCTAGATCTTTGCTTCGTTCCGTAGTAATCAAGACCCGAGTTCTTCAATCGCATTGTGAAATCTCATAGAGATTTCCGCCCGCCACAGTTAGTTCTGCAAAAGGTATTGCGCATTATCTGACTGGATCGAGACAGCCGTGTATTACGCCTCGGGGTGGCCGAAGGCAATTCTATATTTATACAGTTCGTTATTTAAAGGGTGTCCAGCTGAAATTTTCAAGTTTAATATTAAATTAAATAAAAAACTACAATTTTATTCTCATATTTTATTTTTACAAACTATGCGGATTTTCCATTTTATAAACAATAACATCTAAATGCCGTCCATTTCTCTCAAGACATTCTTGCAATCGAACTCTTAAATTTACGAACACGCGAGAGCAAGGCGTTGGTTAAATGGCAGCAACTTCACAGCGGATATTTTCTTGTAGAGCCTAAATTGTTCAAGGATTGTTGCAGTAAACTTTCGACTTAAGGTCCCGGTGACCGAGGTGCCCAGGATATGTCTCCGTACTTGCTGATTAATTTATTGGGGAAAAATTCCCCTCAGCTTCTCCATTGAAACTCTAGCTGTGTGTGGAGTGGTCCCGTCTTGCTAAAATTATGTTCCGTTGGTGAACCCGGGAAACAGCTGCAGTTGCGGTACCCAAAACTCCCGACCAGTGACACATTGCGACTGGAAAATCAGAAAATCACGCGCGTCGAACAATACCCCTGACCCTGATGGTTTACGAGCAATTATAATCTAATCTTGACATTTTTACGCTGGACACCCAATACAAATTTAAATGTGTTTACGCGTTCTCAATCCAGCGTCCGCTTCTCGTTAGAAACAGAATAGTACTTTTAATTAAAGTTGTGAAGAGATAGATAGAGAAATACTCGAATCGCATGCATGTGTGCGATTGGTATTTAATTATGTCAGTGATTGAAAATTGTAACTGTGATCACCGTTGTATGAGAATATACGAAATAAATTAATAAAAATGTATTATTGTTAAATTATACTATTCCATTATTATATTAATCTCTTCATTGGCAAAATAAAACACAATTAACAGCTTGCTAGCGTAAATAAATAATAATTGAGGAAATCATTTTTAATGTGATATATAATTTTAGGGCACAGTCATTTTATGGGGGGAGTCACAGAGCGCTTAAGCTTCTAACTGTTTAAAGATTTCAGTTATATTGAATTATATTTTATTTGACGCCATAACCGCACACTTTTCATTACAGAATCGACATCAGATCTTGTTTGATTTATATTGTCATCCGACACGGACGGCTATCGATATATGTTCATTTTCTGTTACTGTGCGACACGCATGGACAGGCTAAATGTAGGATTAAAATGTTATTTCTAGACAAATAAATAATGTAGATATCGGCAAATAAATACATTTTCGACAAATTTTCGAACTTATATGCTGTAGTTCTTTCAAATTATACATCTATTTCTCCAAATTTAAAACTTTTATTGCAAAAATCTCAAATAACTACACAATAATAATATATTCTCCTTCAAACAAAATTTATAACTACACTGTCTCAGGTAGATAACTATTGGAAAAGATCGATTTAATTTTAATTTAAGTAAATAATTACATAAACAGTTATCCTTCTCAATAGTAAGTTAGTGGCGAAGTGACCATATTACTCCATGAAGAAATATTTAAAAAAAATAGATCTACGTGCAATTCCATGGTTACTTCATTCGGGTGGCCATAATACAGCTCCAATTCTAGACTACTCCGTACCAATGTTCCGCAATTTATCCTTGATACCCAGATGGAGGAGAAATGCCTACAAGTGCTAATCAAATACATTTCTTGTTATTCTAAATAGTACCTACTTTAGTACTTATAAATTGAACTCTTATACTGGTATTCTAGTATAAGAGTTCAATTTTCTAATGAATCCATTTTTTAACTAATAATACTTTGTATTGTTTAGGATTTCTCAGAACAAATGAGCAAAATAGCTGAGTCTTACATTTTTTAATGAGTTTATATATTATGGTTATGTAAATATATTTAATTAAGTAACTATTATTTCAAAATTATTGAAAGGACAATAATATTTGGAACGTCAAAGTTCTCGCATATAACATCCCTTTTGTGTTAACTACTTGGGTCCGTTTCCCTGAAAGAGTAGAATTTAAATTGTACCGATTGATGCCACACGTGACATGGCCCTTTTGACTTGGAGAGCTCTGCATCCCAAAATACTTGAATGGCAAGAAGGGTTGTAGGACCGATCAGCCATTGCCAGAAGACTGAGTTCAGTGGACGGGTATTTGCGGTGGTAAACCCAAAATCGTGGAAATCTTTGTCACAAAAGTACTTTTTCACAAAATCATAACCGTAAGTTCTCATAATAATTTTTAATATGAATGTAGTACTAAACAGTTGTGTAAAGTACCAAAATAGCAATATATCAATTATTATTATTCCATTGGATTTTATTACATTATAATTAGTATTTTTATCTAATTAGCAAAATAGTCATAACGGTAATCAATTTTGTAACGTCATCGAGTTGATAAAATATTATAAATACCTAACTATAGGTACATACATACGTCTTTTATTAAATATTTTTAATACAAGTTAAATTAATCAATAATATTAGAAAGCTATATAGAAAAAAATTATTTATCGAAAAAATATTTAATTGCTACCGGGACTATCCTATTCCATCGGGGAAGCGCGTTCACCATTTCGCTGTAGCGATCAAATACACTTTCGTCCAATTTTGAACTTATATTCTGTTATCTTTCCAATTGATACGTCTATTATACCATTTTTAAATGCAACTTCATAAAAAAAATGTGTTCTTAAAAAATATTTTTTAATTATTTTGTCAATTAAGTCACTCTGTTTCATTCCACTACCCTTTTCATTGCGTTAAATGACATATGACGTATAGATCAACTTGATCTATAATATTGATAATGGGAAGATGTTCCCGAAAATGTTATATGTCATTTAACACAATAAAAAGTGTAGTGGAATAAAACAGAGTTTGACTCAATTTACAAAATAATCATGGAATTTCACAAAGTTTCACCAAAAACAGTTATTTTTTTTAACATTTAAAATAACTACAACTAAATAAACTATTCAAAATATAGCCATTAGCTTCGTACACCCTATACACTGAATTAAATACAATTCATTGAACAGCTTTAACACGTATCAAGACGGCGTTTACAGATTACACTGTACCTTCGAAGAACTGTATCTTTCATGTCACAGGAAAAAATAGAATGCTCCCAAGTTCGGAGAAAACACCGTAATAATAATATATTATTTCGCCGTTTGAAGCAATAGAATAGACAATGAGGCAGTCCAGTAGTATCGAGCCAGCCCAGATGAGAAATTTGTATCATATTTTGCTTGCGCATCTTTTACGTGACCCGCGGCGGCCGCCTCGTCAAATTTGGAAAAGTCGTTCTAAAAATGTACCGAAATTCTAATATTTCACCTTTAAGTTAAATTTACCCAGTGAATTAAACATTCATGAAAGCAAACAAGATCAAATTATTCACGAGGCGTGAAGTCGTTAAGGACAAAATTCGTTATAATATACACCTAATTAAATGTTCTTTCGGGTAGCTAGTAAATAATGTAACTCAGGGCCGCAGAATGTGTCCGTTCCTGAGAGGAAACACGACGGAGAAATAAAATCGGTATTTTTCTACCTGTGTGACTACTTGATGACTGTAGATTGATTATCTACAAGCCAGATGTTCTGCGGAAGGATTGTGAAGGATGGAGAGAAGTAGATTAAAGATATTGATTAGTCTTGAAGGTTTAAAGTATTGAGGAATCCACAATGTAGTTTGTTCCTGAAAGTGGGAATGTAAATATCGATTGTTGGGCATGTGTGGGCATGTTGGGCATTGCGACTACTTACTGATTATTGCGAACTTATCAAATTAAATACAATTTATACAAGCTTAATTTTATATATATATATATATATATTATTGTTTTAATAACCTTCTCTTAAAACAAAGTGTTGATGTTAACCGACATAAGGACATAGTTTATAAATGAACCGATGATGATATAGTTTATAAAAGGCCATCGGTAGATGACCACTGTGTTTTTGGTATCAGTCGTAAATTTTTCTCAAATTTATTTATTTATTTATCTTGCAAAGTGTTTAAATTCAACACTACTCTAGAGTTAGAAATATCATTCGCATGCATCTACTTCTTCTTCATGCACCGCATTCCATCATATATTAGATTTGCAACCAAGTTGTATTATGCTGATTTATCCAATGCAAGATGAATATGATCATAGGCATTTTGGATACGACATGGAATCATTTTTTGACATTACGCAGCAAAGATAATATTTTTCTATCTTCTATTGCCATTTGATGGCTTCCTTCATTTGATTGTTGTTATTAGTTATCTAGACTAATTCGTGCGTCTTAGTATCTCTTCATTGGTTATGTGGTTAACCCAGATCCTTAGCCACATCTCGAAAGCTTCGTGATGGTGCCTAATTCGAATGTTCACACATCGACTCCATAGAGCAGAGCAGGTATGAATAAATATTAGAATGCCCTCCAACGGTTGGTTATTTTAATTGACACGTATATAGTGCGATTGAAAATCAAAGGATAAAATAAAGCAAAGCCGCATCTAAAATGAGTAAATCTTGTTAAATTAAACAATAACCAAAGTACATACGCAGCGTATACTTATGTAAGGAAGAAGACAGATCTCGATCTTGACATTCATCATTTACTTCTTTTACACTCTTACATATTCTTAATCATGGTCGTCAATTTGTATTCTTTATTTTGACAAATATTTATTTAAATAAATCAGTATTGGTACAGCATGATATAAGAAAAATATCATGTTTAGAAAAGGAATTATATAAGCCTCTGATATTGCCTTACTGTATTATTCACATACGCCTTTAATATTTATCGCATTAATACATGATTCATCCGCTCTGTTGCCCGCACAATCTACGTCATCTAAACATTCATCATTTTTATTTACAGTTGGCGCCGGTTATTGCAATCACAATGATCCTCGGAGATTCTACTATCAGATACATTGATTTATGAGGGTGATGAATGGCTACATACTTGCGGAAATTACACAAGTAATTAGTTATATACCTAAAAAGACTGGGTTAGACTATTATTGTTATTTAACTCCTACACATATATAGAAATACGAGTTATTTATGAATATTCTGATTCTGTCAAAAGAAAATTGAGCGCAATATATGACTAATTCTAATAACCAATGAACACAATAACCAGCACCTACCATATGTTATATTTCTTCTGTGTCTGTACCAAAACTTTTGCTAGAAAGTTCCTTCATAACCTAACCGATAAAATTATGTTTCGCTTATGTAATATAAAATTATTATGTATTTTATACGTCTCCTCAGAGGTGTAATTACGCGGAAAAGCTGTGTATGACACGTTTGAACATTATTGGATTTTGTGTTTCGATTTTCTCAACACGAGTAACTCACCTGTCTACGTAAAATATATCGGAAGATTTATCTACGGCTGTCAACTGTCAGTTGAAAATTATGAAGTAGAGTCTCTAGCCAATTTCAGGTTGAAATACGTTATCATAATAAACGACCTTTAAAGTTTTCCTCGGTAATATTTACTACCTACTACCTATTATTGGGTTCTGTGCACATAAATCGTGGTTATTTAAAGAAAAACGTAGCACAAACGTGGATAAGTTAAGCCATATTCGCTATTTTGACACACGAAGTTGGCAGGATGGGTGGAGCTCTGGGGCTTTCACGGGAACGACGCCCATCGGTGCCATCTCAAGCCGGCCCTGGTTCAAGCAAACAGTACTCACAAGACAAGTGTGACGTTCTATGATGATATACAGTAGACCACCCGTGATAATTAATCATTTTCATCGGTTAACATGTATAATATAAATCTTTTTGATATGAAACTTCTTTAGCTACGGTATAGTAATTGCAATTGATATTCAAAACAATCGTCACACAATTTGAAAGGAACATTATGTCATTTTAGATAATAAAAAATAGATCTTCAATTTTTTTTACAAAATGACTGCTTTCATGTAAAAAATTATGTCGTTTACGTCATTGTAGCGTTGTAAAATATTTCGAATCTATTTCTTTAATCCTTAAGTAGTAAATCCAAAAATATACTATTGTTTCTTCGGAATCGTAAATATCGATAAAATATTGTGTACAGCTTAAGGCCTTCAATGTGAAGATTCTATTAATTATTGTGGAGCGTAATACAAGAAGCGATTGGTAGATATGACAGAGACAGAGATATATGTATGTACGACAGAATCACACGACAGAATGAGAAAGCATCCAAAGTGTGAACGGGAGTCGGCGACAGACGAATTCAAGACACGGTCTCACCGTCCTTTTGAGACACAACGTTCACGGTATCATCCACACTTTAAGAAGAACAAATAAAGTACATGGCTACAACCGATAAGTTCCTCTATTTTATTTTGTTTGAAATTCGCAGAGCACATTAAACGAAAGTAATACATATTATGTCAGTAATGTTATGGCCCGGCCGAGCGCGGAACTCGGGTTCTGTTGCGACGATTGCGGCAATGCGACAAAAGGGGTCTATTTATACACGAGTCTTACTTTGAGAGTGAACCTATTCGGAATCCATGGACAATTTTAATCCAAAAAATTACGATACTTGGTTCTCCAGGCAAAATGATCACTTCATAATCAGCTATCCCATAAATGCAAAAATACATCTAAAGAAAGATCATTCATCGCCGAACTTACGTGACTAATGTCTTTGAAAAATATATCTAAGTATGTTCGTGTGTTTACTGTTTCCGAGGTAAGTTTGTAGAACTCCATAATCACATAAGTGAAAATAAAACTAATGAAAATCTAAATTAATGTATCAATGTCGAATTGATGAACGTGTTGATAAAATTGTATATCTGTCTTCTACTACAGATATAAATACAAGTTGTTGAGTTAAATTGTTAGATTGATAATACCTTTACAAGGCAAATCGCGTCTCAAATAAATTAAACGAGTAGAATCAAAAAGTGTTATATTTTCACATATGTGTATATTTGTGTGTGCACAATATAGGAATATAAAATAAAATTCCATATAATAAAAAAATTCTCTCGGACGCTTTAATGCGGAACGGAACTTTTAATATTAAATTCAGTAGTCGTTTAATTTTGAACGTATATCAAGAAGTCTAATATAATATGCTACTTTTAGTGATCACAAATACTTGATAGAAATGCCACTAAAAGTAATTACATAGAAAGGGAATATTATCGTGTAATGCCGACATGCGGATTAATATAACGTATTTATCTCGTTTTCAGAAAAAACGCGTATTTTATGATTTAAGATCTCCAGGCTCTTCATTTATGGCACATTTTGAGAAAAAGTCACAAAAACGTAGTGTTTTATTATCTAGATACTTTACATACATATATGTTTATATTAGAATAGGCTCGCGTTCTTCCGCCCACGTCGGCGCGTGACGCATGGCGGATCAAATTATACCCTAATACTTACACTTCAATAAACAATTTTAAGTAAAGACAGTTGTTGAATCTTTCACAATAATTTTGAATGTGGAACATTTATGATAGTAACTAACTATGTACTTGCGTATTTTTTAACTGTCGTAAATAATAAAGGGAATAAAAAAAACTGTAACGTAATAACACAATAATATGATTACATACATGATACACTGCTGAATAGAGGCTTCCTGAAATGTCTCCCACTCTTCTCTATTCGCTGCCACGTATTTCTGCAGAATTTGATAATTTCGTCAGTCTAGCGGGTTTTTGGACCACCTGCAGGTCTCTCTACGCATCACATGTAGAGACAGAAAAAGAAACGTGCGGATAAGAGAACAGTAAGAGTAGAGGATATAATAGAATACGTAAAAAAAAATGAAGTGGAAATGAGCGGGCCACGTCGCTCGGAGGACGGACAATGGTTAGATGAATGCAAGCATCCAGCGGTACTCGAGGGGTATACGATTAAATCAATTTTCATATTTAAATTATTATTGCGTTGTTTATTTTTCACTGATTGTTTAAAACAAATTTAAGTTATTTTATTTTTAGCCCTTTAACAGACCATGAAGCCCGATGACTAGTGAAATCCATCACAAAAATATTCAGGCTTGAAAAAATCACGTAGATGTATCGTGTCCTCGCCGAGAATCGAACCCGGAGCCCGCCAAATAAAACTATTATCTCCCATCATTATTGACGGGTTTCATCTGGTATTCATATTTATAAAATACTTTAGGCGCGTAAGTATTTGAAAACACGACAATAAATAAAATTAAAATGTCCGATATCTGCGAGCGGGCCATCAAACCCATTTATCGCCAATAATAAATGAAGTCGTAAAAACATCACCAAATTCCACTGTAAAAAAATATTTACGTAGGCCTTTTTATTTTAGTGGCGAAACCTTCTCCGCCCTTTGGCGACTGACGCTTGCGCCCGTCGATTTTTATGACACCCGATCATTTAAAACGCCACGTTGTGGAAATACTGTGCAGATGCTTCCCTCATCCTCGTCTGCTCCCTTCGCTGTCCACATTTGCCTTGCATCTCCCCGCTTAGGCATCTTTTATTCAGCCGCACGCCCCGTAACCAATTACTTCACCTTGCGTCTCGTCTCGGCGCTACAATATGTATGATCGTTCTCGCTCTTTCTCCAGTCTTCGCATTTTCACTGCAACGGGAAGATGAACCTTTCAAGGCGGCGATGGTCTTGTGATGAGCCGCGGTTAGTCAGAGACGACGGTGGAATGTGTGATGAGATTATTAGCGATCGAGTAAAAAATAAAAAAGTTATTAAAAGTTAATCGATCGAATTAGAAATTAAAGTATGTAAATATGAATACTGGCTCTCACCATAGTTGTTCTACCAGATCCTCGGGACAAACCGTCAGAGCACCGATCGTGAACAATGTGTACGGTGAGAGAACGAGAGAATGTGTTGTGCCAAGAATTTTTAATAAAATCAGTAAAGAATTATTAAACATTATGGAAAATAAAGAGACATCAGTGAATACACTCAAATATAAAGTCAAACACATTCTTATTTAATTATTTCATTTAAATTTAATTTTCATTAAAAAAAAAAAAGAAGCTGATAAAATTTGAATTTACTTTAGTGTGCTACTTAATTACATCATTTTTTATGTTTTTTTGTACGCACATTTAACTTTAATTTGCTGTGTTAATGAATTTAATTGAAAGGTGATCCTTGCAGTAAAATTGCCATGCACTTTTATGTTATGTGTGAAATAAAAATAAAAATATATGTAATATTAATGTTTTTAAAGAGAACACATTATTATTGTGACGTTACAATTTTTCAGAATACAGAATCAAATAAAAAGATATACAGAAAAAATCTATATACAGCTAAATAATATTTTGGTCACTACCGGGATTTTTTCAGTATATCTGCCGAGTCGATTAATTTCATTTGTATTCATATGAATGACTCATGTTACGTAATTTATTGTGTTAAAATAAGTATCGAGATATATTTGGCATAAATCTCAGTACGGGGTACACGTATTGAGATTTTGATCTGGAGATAAACTCAGATATCACCGCTGTTAGAAACATAGATACATACAACAATTTAATCTGAATAATTTGACAAACAGAAGGCATCAAATCTGTTTTTAACTGTTGCAGGGGAGATTCAAAATCACCCAACGGACGAATGGAACATCAACAGTCATTGGACTTGACGTTTAACGTATAATAAGTGGCGGTGTTCGAATCTCTGGGACTCGGTATGTAAACAGTGAGCTAAGAATGCCGAGATTTATCTCCAAAGAATCTCATTCATTGTTACGGGTTGTCAACACAGCTAGTTCACCAATTCTGGTCATATTTTGATTAACGATACTCGATGTTCTACCAGAAACTGGGAACTCAGCAACGTTCACGTCCTGTGTTTATTTATTTATATTCGTCTTCTAGGGCTTCTTAATTAAAACAAGTTGCAAACTACCCTAGAGAAGATGTGTTTGGTTAACATTAAAAGATGAAACACTAGTAGGAGAACACATTCTTATTGTGATGTTGTAATTATTCAGAACATAGGTCTGTGATATTTTAAATATGAATTAAATATATTAATTAGAAAGATATACACATATAAAATCAATTCTATCGAAAAACATTGTTGTTGCGCCACCGGGGTTTGAATCTGGATCTCTTTCCTAACCGGGGAAGGTGCATTACCAACTATGCTACAGCGACAATATATTTAGCGACAATTTTCGAACCTATATGTTACCTTTTTGAAATTAATACATTTAATCGTTCCGTTATTTGAAACAGCCATCTACCTTATTTTTACAGAATCTAAAATACCTTTGAGTAATCTGATAGCAGACGCCAGAATTATCAATTCATATTTATTGAATTTTGAACACATTGATACAACAATTATGCACCTTCCCCGGTTAGGAAAGAGATTCAGGTTCGAATCCCGGTGGCGTAACAACAATGTTTTTCGATAGAATTGATTTTATATGTATATCTTCCTAATTAATATATTTAATTCATATTTGAAACACTAGTGTTTATTCTACTCGAGAGTTCAAGGGTCTATCACTAAAATACTTCTTTTTTTTTAAATATAATTTTATAATATCTCATAAAGTGTTACAACTTTTAAATTTTTTTTTCGGATGCTTTCCAGATAAAATGTTTCGCGTAACTGCTTTAAAAAAAGCGTAGGAAGTTCGCGGGTGGGGCTGTAATATACATTCTTATATAAGAACGATGTAGCTGGCATTTAGTGTTTTTGTAGACAATAAAGAGAAATAAATATTTCCACAAAACAAAAGAGAAACATCTGAACTTGAAATAAAATATAAAAGATATTTGACGAGACCAAATAAAATATAATTATTTGTGTACGAGGTGGAGCGGGATGAACCAGAAAAGTATATAATATGCAGGGGTGGTATGTCACATGCGTCTAAGAAATGTAAGTCGTTTTTTATCTAGGACATATTTATTTATTTATTTATCAACACATATTATGTGCTTTTACAATAATACATTATTTATTACAGTCTAATTACCGATACCAATTACCAATTTTTATTATAATTTTTGGATAAGGTTTTTGATCTTAACCTCATTTTAATTATTTTAATAGTTATTAATATCCATAACTTTGACATAAATAAAATTAAAACAAAAAAATGTTAAATCACAGAAATACTCTAATTATATTATTGTTTCAAACAAAAACACTATAATTATATTGAATTGGAAAGAATTGTGTATAACGTTATTGGTACATCATACATCCGATAAAAAAATTCAAGAAAGCATAAACAAAAATGAATAATTTAAGTTTAATGATGAGGCTGTTATTTTTCAAAATGTTTTAATTTATTTTTATTGATAGATAGTGAAATTGGTACACTTTTGAACCTGATGGATACGTATCACTACGAAGTTTTTAGTGTAGGGAATGATAAACAAGCAGTCCCGTCGAAAACAGATAATAGCGACCGCTTGCGGAGAAGGTTAATACTGTTTTCATATGGCGTAAAAAAATCATGTACTTACTTACCATCACGCCATTTCTCCGCGGGAGTAGGCAGAGGATAGAGCGCCACACTCTACTGTCCTGACGCACAATTCTCGCCTCATCCACATTCATGCATCTTCTCATAAAAGCTCGCCAGTTATTGAGGCTTTTAACAGGACTATTTTCCAGTATCTGGTTTACTTGGTCGTGCCAAGTCTTCCGCGGACGTCCTCTATTTCTAGTGCCATCAACACTTCTATCTTTCTTATCATTCTCTCTTCATTCATCCGTTCCATATGACTAAACCACCTAAGTGATCCTTTCTTAATCTTACTCGCTATACTAAGATCAGCTTTATATTCTCTCCTTATTTCTTCATTCTTTACTTTGTCATAAATGAATTTGCCACATATACGCCAAAGTGATCTCATTTCCACTGCATTCAGTCTACTTTTGTTCCTCTTCTGCCAGCTCCAGGCCTCACTTGCATACGTCGGTGTCGCTACCGCTAGTCTTGCCTCGGTTGACAAGTTCCCATTAGTTATAATTCCATTAAAATCGTCGTTCACTTTATTTCCTGCAGTCACTCTCCTTTCCGTTTCTATGAAACATACTTCCCAAATACACAACCACATCTACTTGTTCCAAACCTCAATTACCTCCAAGTATTTTGCACGTTGTCTTGCTTCCCACCTAACGTAAATCAGAAAATGTTTATTTACTTATTTATCTTTGGAATACGCGATACGTGTATAATAATCTTCCCAATGAAGATTTGGATTTTGTATTCGACTGCGGTATGATCTGACGTACATACATTCCACGTGTTCATGATTTTTTTGTCGAGATCAAGAAAGGTAAATAAAATATTACGTGAGTTCATATATATTGGCTTTCGCGAATGAAGTAGGCAACTTCGCCGCGCGCAGATGCCCGGATCATACGCGGAAAATATCAGAGTGTTGAATTTTAATAATCCGGCCCTTTCAGCTTCCTGCGAATATAAATTATGCGTTATTTTTTCGTTTGCAAACCCGCGCACACCTTTTGACCCGGCGGAATATTCTCATTACATTTGTATGAGATCATCCCGTGTGCCAAATTACAATTATAACCCGGCCCTTTGACTCTCGGGCGGAGTACATTTCCAATTCAGCTCAAATTGAAGAGTTCTGAGAGAACCTTTTTTCGACACGGCTCTTCTGCTCACAGTGTGGTTCGTGGAACTTCGTCTGTACTACTTTATATTGTGTATACCCGTGTGTAATAGAGTGTAAAGAGTTGACATTTCTCTGATTTATTATGTCTCAATGATTTTTTTATTTACTTAATATTAATTTAATTTTATTATACAATAGGTTATTTTATTATACGATGATTTCGCAGTCTAATATTGAAGAAACAAAATAAGATACCAAATACGATCGGTGTTGTACATCAATTTGCTAATATTCAATTATACCTTTTATTTATATATATATTCGACAATAAAAAAAAACAATTATAGAGTTATGCACCCCTAAATAAGAATTATTGGGGTGGCTTTCATAATTTATATAAAACAAGATTAATGTAAAATAGATATAAGAATTTTTTTACAACAAATGAACATCTACATAACACATACATACATCTATATAACAATATATAAAAATATTGGGAGATTGATCAGATTATAAATAGGAAAAGATGTCAAATACATAATTTAATAATTTTGAAGACCTTTAATCCATTATATAACTTATTTTTTGTAAACATTTATGTTTACTGCTAATTTAATTTAATTGATATATATTTCATAATTCTAATATTGGCAATGCTGCGGTCGCCTGCATAAATTAACATCCCCTGTTCTGTCTGTCAGAACTTGATACTTGTCGGTCAGTCTGCGACCACTTGACATTTCACAATGTAATGTACGATTTCGGTCTTTTAAAGAATGGGTAAGTTTTATAAGATAACGGATTCATGTGCCAATGTCTTTAATTTCTATAACCGTAAATTGCATCGTGAATGTTCTCGCATTTCAAGATCGAAGAATCCCTTTCTTTTATATGAAGAATGTTGTTGTAACCTCTTCTATGCAATACGTCAGACAGTGTATTTCTGATTATGTTTTCTCATTTGTAATTGGATTAAATGGGAAACAATGACCACGTCATGGGATGAAATGTGCATGATAAATTTTGTGAGGTTAGAACGCAGTGATGTCCTAGGGAGATACATTCCGTATTAATATGTCGGCTACCTACATAGTGCATGGATATCAGACATGGCAGATAACAGACACGCTGTGTTCCTAGAAATAATATTTTGGATACAGTGGAAATGCCATGGGTTGTCGGATTCCATTAGAGTTTGTCATACATTAAAAATTAACATCACGCCGGTATCATAACTGCACTATTTCTATATAACTGGTCATTGTTCAATACATGGATTAATGTCATCACTTTGTTTTGAATTTAGTAATATTATCAGGCACAAGCCTGGAATTGTGTGACTCATATTTTCTAACCTAGAATTTGTCTATGTCGCACGCTGAAGGCGGCTATCATTGTTTCGATTTAATGTACATTTAATATGTCAGCAGTAACTTAGTTTTATCTCTTTTTATTCAATATAGTTTTTGTTAAAATCTAATCTTCTTTTATTTTCGGAAATTGTTCCCATTGATTGATTATTGTCGATAACGTGGTGAAAATTTTAATTTTTCAGCAAGTGATAAAGAATGGTAAGTAGTTAAATTTCTGAGGCAAGATCCACATCCATGTGCATCACCACTGACTAGCCGGTGGATGTGAGCAATATATATATATTGTTATGGTAGTCAGTGATGATGCACGTGAATGTGGATACTTTCTTCAGAAATTTACCTACTCACCATTCTTTATATATTTTAATTTGTTCCAATAAAATATTGTTACTACGGATGTACGGTTTGTGCAAATAAGCGATCGGAATCATTGCATTAATTAAATCTGTCAGTACTGATTCACCCCTAAGTGGTGACGACAACCCTCGTATTGCAGTTCTCTCGTTATACCCGTGCACGAGTCGGGCTTAAGCGCGGTGTTAATTGAGAATGAAATGAGGAAATCTTCATCCCCGGCAATACCGGATAATTTGTATAACACCGCGGTTAGGGCCAGGTCGAACGCGCCAGTACTCTCTCAGTAAAGCATCCGACTGGCACGCCTGCGCCTCAGTGAATACTACTGAATGCACCACAGTCGATTAAATTTTATTGATGCATTCAACAGCCCACTTAGCATTAAAAAGACATTATTATAATATAATCAAGAGGGTCATATTCCCAACCTATGGCTAGATTAAAAAAACAAGCATCCAAGCTATCCAAATCCTTACAATACGAAATGTAAGGACCGGGAATTCATTGGATTCAGCGTCATATGAATGATGTCAACCGAAGCAGAAAGAGCCTGTTTCACAATTTTCTTTGAACACTTGTTGAAATATTATGAAAAAATACATATTCTTATCGTAGATGCAAGAGATTACTGATTTATTGACTACATTAACTAATAACAGTTCCAGCTTTCAAATAAACGTCTTATGATACTTAGACGAACCTACACATAGGATGCATACAGCATCACTGGTTTGTTACTATTAAAACACTATAATATATCAAATTCGCCGTCCGGGATTCGATCACCAAATTAGATACGTGGATACGAACCGTGAACCAGGAATGGAACCTGTTAATTAAGTAGGTGGATACGAACAGTGTATTTCGACATCACTATTTCATAATTTGACTAAATCTAAAGAAACCCACTATTTTTATCCAGGTTATCTATCCGACAACTATTATACTGGTCCAGATTATTATCCTATATAAGCACAGATATGTAATTATTGTACTTCTCCATAAACAAGTCCGTTCATCAAGTCCAGTAGCAAGTATTGCCTTTTCACACTGATGACACTTCACTGGCCCAGCACTGACGTGTACGAACCCCGCCTTATTAATCTCAGGATTAGACTGCATCACAGAAGAGCAATTAGTTTCTTTAGATTTTGATGGAAACTGAAACTCGGTGCAAATTCTAATTAAGCTGCGTCATAGTCTGTACGCTATTTATTACACGGAAACAATTACCATCCAAGTATTGCGATCTTTATTATCATTATTGTTATCTAATATTATTTTATTAATTTAGATCATATCACATAACATTCATATCATTTTAACTATAACAATAATAATGCATATTATTAAAGTAACTTTATTGGGCGTCTATAATCTCCCTCTGTTCTAATTGTTCGATCTTTATAAATTATTTATAGATCGCCGGTCGCCATTCGCGCGAATGTGAATACGACATACGCAGATCGGTGGTTCTTGTCTATTACCTATCCACTACCCCCTCTCCCTATAACCAGAACACGATATTTTCCGTGGAGTGTTCTCTATAGTTTTGTAGAGTTGGAGTTGTACCTTCGAACTGAATGTAGTTTTTACTATTTTGGGTGCGTTGACTGCAACGTGCGAACTGTTTGAGCATTATTTAAAGTCCGGTCATTCATTGGTTCGTGCGCGTCGCACTTTATGTACTCATTTTAATATTCGACGAGTAAGTGATGGGCCGAGCATGCAACTTATCAGGTGTCCAAAAGTTCAGACAAGAAGTGACAATGATTAACCAAACTCCTCCGAGACCATCAACATCAACAGCGACGCCAGAACATGTGGCTCAAGTTCGACGTGAAATTATGCGCAATCCGCGTAAATCGATAAGGAAGATTGCAGCCCGTACTGAAATAAAAATATCAACCGTGTACGTTATTTTGAAAAAGAAACTACATCTTCATCCACACAAACTGCAAATCATGCAGTTTCGCAACGAAAATGAGTATTATTTACGTGAAACCTTAACGAGAACGTTTTGAAACAGTACGAACGCTTAGAAACATTGTTTACTGACGAAGCATATTTTCATATCGATGGCTATGTTAATAAATAGAACATAAGATACTAGTGTCAATACAACCCAAGAGAACGCCATTAAAAACGTTTGCATTGTCCAAAAATGACAGTGTGGTGTGCAATTTCTTCCCGAGGGATAATTGTTCCTTATTTTTTTAACCAGCGAGAGACAATCACTGCTGACGTGTATTTCCGAATGATCGACGAGTTTTTGGTACCGCAACTGCAGCTGTTTCCCGGGTTCAACAACAAGATACAATTTCAGCAAAACGGGGCCACTCCACACACACCTAGAGTTTCAATGGAGAAGAATTTTTCCCAATACATTAATCAGCAAGTACGGAAACATACCCTGTGCACCTCGGTCACCGGACCTTACATCGTGCGACTTTTTTTGTGGGGATACTTTAAGTCGAGAGTTTTCAGTAACAATCCTCGAACAATTCAAGCCCTACAATAAAATATCCGTGGTAAAGTTGAAGCTATTGAACCAACGCTATGCTCTCGCGTGTTCGCAAATTTAAGAGTCCGATTGCAAGATTTTCTGGAGATAAATGGACGGCATTTAGATGATATTGTTTATAAAACGTAAAATTCGCATCGTTAAACTCAATTTTGTATAAATAAAATATGAGAATAACATTGTAGTTTTTTTTTGTATTTAATATTAAACTTGAAAATTTTCCGCTGGACACCCTTTACTTAGACTTGAATCATGTTAAGTATTTCTACATTTTCTACTCGCGAGTTAGTCACCCATAAAATATGGTGTTACACAGCCAGCCCCTAAGGTCAACATTTGCTCACCACTATTCCTAGATTTTTCAAGTAGCCAGCGGATCAACATTTTCTTAAAAAGTGTTTATTAAAGAATGCCCTTGAAGAAAAATAAGCTACATTTTTTATCGAAACTAGGAATGTGTGCCTTGAAAGCGTAAACAAATCCACAAGCGTCGTACATAAAATATGTTTTTTCTCTCGCGAGTATTTCTTTTCGGCTGCGACAAACCACACAGAGAGGGGATAACAGCCGCAGCCGTCGGAAGATTTCAAAGCACTCCAGTCGCGCGGAAATAATCCCCCGCTCAGAAATAACGCGCCGGAAGTGCAAGCGGCCGCCCCCTCGGCGCCGACACAGCCTCGCCGCCTCCCAGGGCTAATGCGATACTTCCCGCAGGCTCGTCCGGGCAACCCCCGATACATAATTGTTTTATTGACTGGGTATCGCGCAATTTCCCTGGCTGCGGTGCTTCGACCCGAGTCAGGTCCGCGACGTCCAGGTGGCCCAAGGAAGCACGAGCTATAAAACTGAAAAATCTAATATCGTTTCTTGATAAAATAATACAGTTAATTTCATTCTAATGGTTCGTGTCCATGAATGAGATTTCCTTCGAGTATGAGTAGTGGACAATACAAGATGCAGCGCGAAGCGATTTATTATAAATCAGTCCGTCAATTTTAAGTCTGTAATTAGTTAGACGCATCCAGTAAACATGTAGCTTAAAGTCTCATTGAGAGATTATCGTAGGCATAGGCATTTAAAAAAATTTTTTACGCAGTTCATCAAAGCCTAGTGAAGCCAAGCGTAATAAATTACCTAATTCCACGATAAAAAAAAACAGGTGGCAACTCAAAATTATTTATTTTCAATAACTCTTTTAAAATCTATCTGTCAATCTGACTGAAATTGCGTTGTAACAATTATTTGTGTCACGCCCACTCGTTCGCATTTTAAAGTAATTTCGTTAAAATCATAAATTTTTTTTTTCTTCTTTAACCGATAGCTTTACTTAAAATTTCCCAACCAAATTATTTTTTATTATCAATAATAGAAGATAATTTAAAGTATATGTAAGTCGGAGATAATTAATTAACAAGTTTTATTTATTTCTAAGAAATTTTGTATGCATTGAGTTTCATTATATAAAGTGAAATATCTTTGCCTTTACCTAAAAAATTATAATGACAAACTCATTCGTCAACTCAAACAAAAATGTGTTACGAAAGTTACTAAGCACGTCTACCCGTAACTCTGTTCCCACCCTTGAGCCAGGCATTGTCCGTGGCGCTAGTGTCTAGAGCTGTGAACAGTGAACAGAACAAAACAAAAATATACCATCATTAATTGACATGGTGGTTACTTTATGGTATAACATGATTATTTTAATTTTCAGAACAAAACTTTGTACTACACACATTGGGTTATTTTCACTACTAGTTTCGAGAGGTATAGTCCATCTCATCATCAGGTAATAACTAAACCAAATATAGTATTGTAGTCTATTCAGGCAATGAGGCGGGGCTTGAGAAGAGGAGGGAGATTTCGGTCATTAACGGGAATATGGACAGTAAAGGCGAAGTGTTGTGGAATGTTATGTTGTTAATTAGTGTTTTCTCCGAATTTAAATTCTTTTGTATTTCAAAGATTTCTAAATTGTTCATTGTTAATCCTTTGTGATGATGATAGGGAACACTTGATAATGAGAGGCGCTGCACCTCTCGAAACTAGTAGTGAAAATAATCCAATACTACAACGTGTGTGTGTAGTACAAAGTTTCGTTTCGAAATTAAAAAATATAGCATTTAAATCTTTCAAAAAATCAAAACCACAAAACAATTTGAGATAGATATTAAAATTCAAAATGTATGAAAGTAAAAAAATTTGACTTTGAAGTCTTTTAGAATACACGTTCTCGACATACTGGCGGACTAGCCGTTTTCTTCATTATTACTGAGCCCGATACGACAAAATATATTAATTAGTATTTGATCTTCCAAACATGCAATCTTATTTGAAATTATTTATAACGTTCGCATCAGTAATAGGTAATAATAAAAACATTTAAGAATGTTATGATTTCTGAATGTTTGAACAGCCACGAAAGGTGGAGGAAGGTACAGAGAAGGTAGGGGTAGAATCTCGATAGTGGCATTATTGTCTGCACTGGTTTCATATCAATATCCACGTTTAGCTGGCTGCTTTGTACGAGTATACCCATATATATCCAGAACAGCTACCCTTGTTCATATCTACGGATGGGACACGTCGCCAGAGCACTCCGAAAAATCTTCGAATGAAATCTGGCGGGAACGCGACCCCTGGGAGATCCAAAAATGAGTGGGGAAATAGCAATGATACAGTGCGGCTGGAAATCCCCTGCCAGAGGACCGCAACCCAAGACGGAGATGGCTAGAGTCTAGAGAGAGGATGTGCGGTCGGTCATGGACCTGAATGATCTTTAGAGCAAGTTGAAGTAATTGAGGAGGTAGCCGGCACCCAAGTCGAAGACGTAACATGAAGTAATAACAGAGTACGAAACTTTACATACATACTTACATGCTGAATTAATAATATTATATTATATTGTGTAATTCGATCAAAAATCTACGAGGCACTATAAATCATTTAAATTTATATAACTAAGTAGTCATTTTAATCAATTCTATCTTTCTGTATTACGTTTTCAACTTAATTATGCCGTATATCATATGCCATCCAATCGAATTGAACCCTGAAAGGTCGAGGAGTTCGAAGACACACGTCGTAATACCCTGGAAGATTGTGGTCTGCTTAAAACTAGAGAACTTATTTAGCTAGAGAGAAATAATGAATCGTTCTAAAGGATCACTCACTTATGGAAGTACTTATTCAGTTTAGGACTAATTGGTGATCTCGGTATATTCTCGGATATTTTCAAAAAACAGTGAAATTTCGAAAAAAATTATTTTTTGCAACCACTGATAGACATGCTTTTTGCAAAAAATTGAGCATCTACTTTATTTGCCAGTTTGTCTACTTTTAATTCGGTAAATTAAATAATCCAAAAAAGCAGTATAGGTACATTTATTATATACATATTTGAAAAAGTAAAATAATCATGTATCTAAATCTAAATCATAAAATGTATTTTAAACCAATCGAAAGTAGTCAAATTTGCTAATTATTTATTTTCTAATGCCGCTAATTATTAAGTTCTTTTGCCTGGTGCTTTTACATGCTCGGCGTTGTATGTATATAGAGTTTTTCATTGTGAACAATGTTTGAATTTCAAATAAATACTACTCACTTATTTTCATTGAAAATACGTGACATTTTTCGGGACACCAAATGAAATTTATGGCGTAATATATTTCGTTCGCATTTTCACTTGTTTACGCGGGTCCCCTCCGCCAATCAACGGGATAATCGCGAGCCGGCCGCGTCGAATACTTTAGGAATTATGAAAATATTTTAATGGCAGACCCTTACATTTGTGACATGAAACGGCAACAAATCCCCGCTCCCGGGACATTAGCAGGACCGGAATAATTACGAGCAGTTTATTTTCGTAACTAAACATAATTTATTAGTGTATATTTTCATTTCAGTGTCTTAAATGCATAGTCATAACAATATTCAACATTGTTTCGACTCACAGCTAAACAATAAATATCCTCATTAGGTTGCAGTTTTTCAGAACATACTTCTGTCATATTTTAAAACTTATGTTCTCTTAAAATCAGCAATGTTATCTTTGAGGTTAAGATTCATATTTTTGTTTATTATCTTTGTTTTATTAACCACTAAAATGAGTTTAAATACATCTACCGGTTTCGAAAAATACCATTTTCTTCTTCAGTTATGACATCCTGAAGAAGAAAATGGTATTTTTCGAAACCGGTAGATGTATTTAAACTTATTTTAGTGGTTAATAAAACAAAGATAATAAATAAAAATACTTATGTTCTCATTAATAATGTACAAATTGTATTAATGTTTCCAAAATTTAATAAAAATGAATTAATTAATGTAATTCTGGCGTCTTCTATCGGATTTTACTCGAAGATATTTTAGATTTTCCGTAAATATAAAGTAGATTGCTTCCAAATAATGGAATAATAGATGTATCAATTTGAAAGTGCAACATATAAATTCGAAAATTTCTCGTTAACTTACAATATCGACGTAATAGGTTAGCGCACTTCCCCTGGTAGGAAGTTCGTGTCCGGGTGGTAACAAAACTTTTTTTTTGATAAATTGACTTTATCCGAACATTTTATTTGTATCAAAATACATATCATACTGAATTATTATTTAAATATTACAATATATTATTTCTAATACGATTTGTATTTAAAAAAGTACCTATAGAAGATAATTGTATATTGCGTATATCGCACTAAATAACAGTGAATGGATATCATTTCTCATTCAATTCAAACGTTCCGTTCATTACCGCTAAATGGTCACTATTTAGTCTTTTTTATACGTCAATGATCAAGCCAAGACAAACTCGAGGAGAACAAGACAGAACTCTAGCACGTTTGCGGCATTTGATGTGATTGAATGAATAAGACTTACTTGATTCAGGCGCGTCATTTTCCAGAAAGAATCCCGTCCTGTTGGCGTGCGGAGCGAAGGCCGTAGCGCTCCTGTTCCCGAGAAGATCTCCGCCCGTGTTTCCGTTCTTGGCAATCTCCACCAGCTCCACGTAATCCTCCACCAAGGCCGGCTTGTCCTCCCCCTCCTCGGCGACTGGAATCCCGGTGGTGTGGTTCACCCTCGGGTCGGCCGTGAGGGACTGCGTTCGGGGGACGGGCCAGGCCGACTTCGGAGGCACGAAGGGCTTACGCGTTTGAGTGTCCACCGATCCGTCCTTATTCGTCGACTTCCCCGTAAAGTTCTCCAACGGAAGGCCAATGAGGAACTCGAATTTCGGTTCATCCGAACCTTCAGTCTCTTTGTCGGTCAAGTCCGTTTTGTATTCTGTACCGTAGTCTTTCTTTTGATCACTCGAACTGCCCGAACGGAAGATGTCCGACAGGGTTTCATCTCTGTCTCTCTCCGCGTCCAGTATGCCCTCCTCCACCGGGCTGTTACCGAGGGATGACGTGGCATTTATCTGCTTTTCTAGCTCCGGTCTCGAGTATTCTTTTCCGCCTTTGCTCTGGAAGAACGTATCAGACGGTTCTTGAAAAGGAAGAGAGTCTAAATTCTCCGATAAAATGATTTCTCTATTTTGTTCCAGGCTCACGATGTCTTCCTCGAACGGTGGAGACTCTCCAGAGTCCGGGCTCTCGTAGGACTCGTCTTCCAGCTCGATGATTCTCTCTCGCTCTTCATTCGCCTTGGCACTCAAATCTGAAACGGACGTTTCTCTGGATCTCTCAGATTTCAAGATGCCCTCCTCGACCGGGTTGGCGGCGGAAACTAACGACGGAGACCACTGCCGGGTGTTGTTCAAGGGAGAGGGTGGGGCGACCTCTGAAGAGTCGTTGTACCGCGACCCCCCCGCGTGGCCCGCGACCGAGAAGATGGCGAGGCAGGAGAGCAAGCACAGACCCGACGCGTCCATGGCTGAGCTCTGCGACATCATTTCGCTCTCAAATTTCTAATCTCGACAGAATTATTCCGACATTTATCTAAATTTGTTTCTCTTTTGGCGCGCCGTTCGAACAGATTGAAAATCCATCATTATTTTCCGAAAAGGCGCCGAGTTAATTCAATTAAGATGATGCGATGAAGATTCCGTTGAATCTTAACAATGTTTACTCCAATTTTTTGACTTTGCACACTTTGTTTAAAAATTTGACTTCGGAACACTTCACAATCGCCAACGGCGAGAAACTTGTTTACGAGTCCGTTGCTAATTTAGTCTTACCGCAGATATCTGAAACAAAGAAGCCGAAATATTAATATTTGTACATTTTATTATGTTTTATAACTCAGGTTGCCCAAAACAGTATTACATCGGATAAGGAGCAACGTAATTTATCTGACCGTTTTTGTAATGTTCTGACAAGATTTTCGAAGCGTATGAATAACAAGAATTCAGTTATTATTATGACCAACTTTGTCAATTAATACTCGTTCACGCATATATTTAATATATCTATAAACTTACATTATTACAATTACCGTTACCAAAAAATAAAATTGTTATTGCCACATTAATTAAAAGATTTAATTTCAGAAAAGTTTAACGTATTTTAAAACATATGTAAACTAAAGAATTGACACTTTTTATCTCAAGCAGATCATTTTGTTTACCTTTTTCTCTAGTGGCTTGCACAATGTATATTTTATATATCGTGCAACCATTTATTATAAATCATTAAAATACGATGAAACAAATTAAATATCTTTGTTGTTTCTCGTCTCAAAATGTAAAGACTTTTAAGAAATTTATTTCCTAGAATTCATTATTTAGTTCGGACGAAAGAAAAGTACACCGTTTAATTTTGATCAGACACACCCTGATCTAAAAGAGCCGCAGATGTGAAAAATAACCTAATAACTTTTGTAATTAGTGTTAGCCATCATGAAAGAGTATAAAAATTTTATGTAGGATCTGGCAAAAAAGTACCGACATTGAATTAAAACAGCGCAGTCTATGTTGAATCGTCTCTTCGGTACCTACATATAAAATCTATTTCAAACGACACAGATGTGTTCAGTCTTCGCAGCCATGTTTTTAGTGAAACGACTACTAGAGTAATTTGGAGTCTGATACATTGTGTTCAACACCTAGAGCGCACGGTCGCACGCCCCAAAATCACACTCTCCGCATGTACACATAAACATTACACACATTCATGCACACCACATATTCAACACCTAGAGCGCACGGTCGCACGCCCCAAAATCACACTCTCCACATGATGTACACATGAACATTACACACATTCATGCACACTACATATTCAACACCTAGAGCGCACGGTCGCACGCCCCAAAATCACACTCTCCACATGATGTACACGTGAAAATTACACACATCAGCACACACATATCAACACTAGAGCGCACGGTCGCACGCCCAAATCACACTCTCCACATGATGTACACATGAACATTACACACATTCACGCACACTACATATTCAACACCTAGAGCGCACGGTCGCACGCCCCAAAATCACACTCTCCACATGATGTACACGTGAACATTACACACATTCATGCACACCACATATTCTTTTATTTTTATTTGAATTACACCTTCTGTATTATTTTTATTATTGCTCTGTTGTAATTCATTGCTTGTTTACGTTTCTATTGTTTTATTAGTGAATGTTTATTAGTTCCAATATATTAGCGCGCACTAACCATATTACAACTTACGTTATGCTGCTAATAACGATGCGTAAATAGGCTACATTGATGATGCGTAAATAGGCTACATTGCATGTTTTCATCTGAACTGAGGGCGCTTTACCAGAAAGAGGCATTTTTTCTAAACAGTAAGTAAAATTGGTAAGAATTAATTTCTGTTTTAGAAAAATATTAATATTACTATTATTATTTTGAGGAAAATATTCAGGTAATCAAGTGAAGGGATCAAAATATTAGTAGGTAAAATAATACCACGTTTATACTGTAATGGAACGCATATATTCAAATACATTCCTAACATAGATTTGCGCTGTGTAGTTGAAAACATTTTGCAATACGTCATTTCAAGCGATGAAACACAAAACACCGAATGACGTGAGCGAGAAAAATACCGCTTATAATAAGCATACACTTGCGATAGATTTTGCAAAATATTCCGCATAACATATGCGCAGCTTTATTTGCTATTTCTAGATGATTCTAGCTACACATTAACTACACTTCTATAAAGTTCGCGTGCGCAGTTTTAGCACTTTGCGCGTGAACTTAATCGTAATGCATAAATAATAATTCTAATATGCGCACCTTTTTTGATTAAATCGAGTGCACGCCTCTGGAATACTGTATTAACATAGTTTGTACATGTTACATTGTAACTGTGTAATATATATTTTAGGTACATTTAATAGATAGAAATACTACCTAGGTAGGTGGCAACTTCCGAACAAATTCAGTGCACTCTCTTCGATCATGATCATAAAACGTCGAAACCACAAAAAAGTACCTATACATGATGTAACAGACCTTTATGTAACCGTTAACCTTATTGTATTAGATTTTCACAAAATCATATTAAGCTTTCGGTCTACATACTTCAATTTTATTGTCATCTTTCCTTCAGACTCTAAATTATGTATTAAAAAAATAGTATGGCCACTGCAAGTTTAATGATATTTATTTATTGTATTTGATATACAATTTGAAATCTATGTAATATTTTGATTAATCTAAATAAGTCAATAACTTAAAAAAAAATTAAAATGCTATTTAAATTTAATTTATTATATAAATTATTTTGAATATGTATCTATCGCTAAAATACTGCGCACTAGGTGTGATACGTAGTATATATTTATATATTTATATATACTCGTACGTGTGTACGATATTATGATTAGCATAGATCTTCAAAAATTGATGCGGTAAATACTTCAAATAAGTTCGTTAGCCAGTCTGATTAGTATATTTTAAAATGTTGGCTCTAAAAACTCTATTAATATTGGACTTTGAGAAAAAGTAAAAAAACACACTTACGCATAAACACGAATTATGTATGTTTTTAGAGGGATTTTTTTGATGGGACCAAAATACTACTTTTAAAAAAACGAAAATATTATATATCAATATTTAGAATGTGTGTAATACCTTTGGCAAAGGTTTGCGGAGAGGGGAGGAGTCGGGAGGGAGTGGCGTTGTGAAGCTATCGGTCATTGCACCATAAAAGCGTATTGTCCGACCGCCCGCGGGGCAAATCCCGCCCCGTGCGACCCGACGCCGTTTTTATTCTGTTTGCGCAAAATAAATTGAATGCTGTTTTGTGATTTCTATTTTTTCCGTGTGCCAACCTTTGCGTGTCGTATCTGATCTGTGCTGTGCTGTGCCATGTTTGCGTTACGGATCGTGACGTGTTACGCCAACAGTTAAAAAATTAAATATTGTTTTACAATGGGGCGGTTTGTTGAATTTTGAACAGTATTTGAGCGTTGTAGCAAAGTAGAGATATATCATTTTAGAATGTGACCTTTTTTTGTATATTCCTGTTTTAAAATTATAACTTCAATTTGTTCAATCTTGATATGATGAAATAAATCTCGATTAGTTGACATAAATCTCTGTAGTATATATATGTGTTGAGATTTCGATCTGGAGGTGAACTCAGAGATCAACATGAGATTGATAGAAAATGGCAAAAACTCAAAATCATCTACTCGACATTCGATTTGACAGCAATACGTTAGCATAAACGACGTTTGACGTACAACGAGCGCGGAGTGAGGCGCGCGACAACGAATCTCTGAAATTTGAAGGTATTCGATATATTCCTAACATTCTTTTAATTTCTACATGCAAAGAAATTCACATTTGTTCATGTACACCTTGTCGATTAATGAATTAATATGTTCATCAAAAGAGACTATGGAAATATATGACTGTCCAAATTATATTTCTCAAACTAGCGTAGTGTCGAATTCAAAGGTTAGACTATATTTAAACACTTAATAAGAGAATTAATTTATTTAATAATTTCTTATATATCTTACGTAAGCAGATATCCAAAACATAGTGACCGTTGTTTAGGGCCTTTAATGCGCTAACTCATTTGTCTAGATTTAATGTAAATACTCATTGTTTTAAGGAAAGATTGGATCAAACAATTTTAATATTTTTAATCATTCATCCTTCGTCCTAGGACATTTTTATGCTAAGAAAGACAAATTGTGAATAATGCATTCCTTGATCTGACTGGTTAATACAAGCGAATACGATAAGAATTTGTTTCGAATTAATCTTATTTGATAAGCCTCATAAGTAACTGGCATGTAACCAATGAAAAAAGAGCCTCCAATGACAAACAGTTATTTATTTATTTCCTAATAATAAAGTTATATCAATGTGTCCAAAATTTAATAAAAATGAATTGATAATTTTTGCTTCTGCTATCAGATTATTCAAAGGTACGAGTATTTGAGATTCCGTAAAAATAAGGTAGATGGTTCATTCAAATAATGGAACGATTAAATGTATTAATATCAAAAAGGTAACATGTAAGTTCGAAAATTTGTCGCTAAAAATATCGTCGCTGTAGCATAGTTGGATAATGAACCTTCCCTGGATTGGAAAGAGATCCAGGTTCAAATTCCGGTGGCGATATTTTTCGGTAACAATATTTTTCGATAAAATTGATTTTATATGTATATCTTTCTAATTAATACATTTAATTCATATTTAAAAACAATTTAATTTCATTTAAGCATTTTTAAATATTTTTTTCCAAAATAAATATATAGATGTAAACTATTTTATAAATAATAAGTTTAACCACTTTGTGTCATGTTTTATATCGACCGATTTAAAAATTTTATATGTATATCTTTCTAATTAATATATTTAATTAATATTTTATGTTAACTATCGTACATACAGTAGTCTAGCGTTCTTTTACTGATTACCTAAACAATTTAACGTTTTAAAACATTTAAAGCGTGTTTTTGACATATATATGCTCATTTGGCTTCACCGGTCTGGTTCGTATAACTTAGTCTATATATCTATAATATTTTCATACGTTTTCATAACGCGAGAAATTATTTTCAAAATTTTACAATTGCTGTGGTGGATTATAAATATGAATAGTCCATACAGAACAGTATCGATGCCAAAAGTTTAACAGGGCGCTAACCTTTTGGGTCCCTGTCTGATTCAGGCCCCAATGAACCTCATCAGCTGCACTGACGATGTTACGCCGCTGCATGTAACGTGCGCACTGAAGATTCCGAGTCTCCATAACCCTCACTATTACGACCGAACTGGCGCACGACGGGAAATCATGGATGTGCGCTAGTTCTTAATCCTTATTTCTTGAAGCGGTAAAGTATGTAAATTTGCCCTTCGTGCCATATCTTGTATCGGATCCACTCCGTCCCCCCTCCCTGCCCCACAGCCGCTGATGCGCAGATTGGCCGTGCATTGAAAGATTGCTCACGGACACAATCACCACACTTCATAGCTTGTGCCGGCGACGCGCAACGTATTATCCATTAACAATAATTAAGAAGCTACGTGTGATTTACCCGTGTTGGTTCAATAATTACATTTATAATATAAATAAATATGAATTAAATATATTAATTATAAAGATATACATATAAAATCAATTTTATCGAAAAATATTGTTGTTGCGCCACCGGGATTCGAACCTGGATCTCTTTCCTAACCGGGGAAGGTGCTTTATCCAACTAAGCTACAGCGACATTATTTTTAGCTGGCTCTGTAGATGGCTCTGTCAAATGATGGAACGATTAAATGTATTAATATCAAAAAGGTAACATGTAGGGTCGAAAATTGTCGCTAAAAATAATGTCGCTGTAGCTTAGTTGGATAAAGCACCTTCCCCGGTTAGGAAAGAGATCCAGGTTCGAATCCCGGTGGCGCAACAACAATATTTTTCGATAAAATTGATTTTATATGTATATCTTTATAATTAATATATTTAATTCATATTTAAAATATCACAGACCTATGTTCTGAATAATTACAACTTCACAATAAGAATGTGTTCTCCTAAATAAATTTATAATATTATTTAATAATCAACAGGTCGGGTTAATAACCCTTATATAATACGTAGTCCTAAAATGACAATAGAGTATCATGCAGCAGCATTCGAACACTATCAAGGAATATGATGCACTATTTTGCGATTGGTTATTAGGCCCAATGGATATAATATAAAAGTAATCACCAAACAATAACTTCAATGACTAATGGTTATTCAACTATTTGTTGTACTTATCAAAATATTTAAAAAAATATTCATTTTTTTTATACACACACCTCGATACGAACTCTGAACTGGTTATTTGGGCAGGGAACAAATGAAAAGAATATGTAATAATGAATGTATTAAATAAATGAACAACCGAATTGCTCACCGTTGTAAAATTTCAACTTTCAAAATACCGTACATGTATATGTAAATAAATATTACTCTAGGTATAAACTCAAAATATTAATGTTTTTTGAGTTAGGTATAAAGTAAATGAATATCTACAAGATTAGCCATCGCTACTAGACAAATACCAACGATTTTCTTATAAAATGGCAATTCAATTTCACTCGTTACTTCAATCGCAGACATGTCCAATAGATAGTTAATTCAAAACCAGACACATATATTTTCATCTAATAAGACGACAGTATTTGGTCATGTGACCTTTAGTTACTGGTCATGTTCAATATGATTCCAAATGTGACAGTTATGGTAAATGGTTTTTTGCATTTTACTCGAAAACAGGTAAAGTGGACATATCCGCTTTTGATTCAGGACCCTACAATTATTCAGTGTTAATATGAACTATTATTCTATCCATATGATGTAATATAATTATTTATTATTTTGTAAATTGAGTCAAAACTCTGTTTTATTCCACTACACTTTTTATTGTGTTAAATGATACACAACGTTTTCGGAAACATCTTCCCATTATCAATATTATAATTCAACTAAAATTAAAAGCAATTTCAGACAATAATATATGGTGTGTTTGAAGTTAACCGAGGTGGGAGTGGGGGTGGAGTTAAAATGGCTAAGAGAGAGGATGTAATGGACGGTATTAGAATATTTATTATGTTTTTATGTATAATAAATAATAAAAATAGATTATATAAGATAAATAGACAGTAATATTTAATAAAAATAACAATTAAAACATAATAAATATTCAAATACCGCCCATTACATCCCCTCTCTTATCCATTTTAACTCCACCCCCATCCCCACCTCGGTTAACTCCAAACACACCATATATTACTGTCTGAAAGCGCTTTTAATTTTAATTGAACTATAATATTGATAATGGGAAGATGTTCCCGAAATGGTTATATTTAACACAATGAAATGTAATTTACAAAATAATCATAGAATTCCACAAAGTTTCACCAAAAACCTTCGAACAGTTAATTATTTATTATTACTAACTAAATTTCATTACGACCTTATTCTATTTTACTTTTTTTATGTTTCACAACTTTAATACAAGCAAAAAATTTCAACTATATCAATCTCAGAAAAATATGTGACGAAACAATGGTGACACTATTTTACCCAATGTCCATAAACGTCAAACTTACCTTTTGATGCTTTTTATAAATTCATTAATTCGAAAAGTCACTTGTTCAAAGAAGTTTCAAAAATAAAAATGTGTTCTTTACGTCCCGGTAGGTAGTTATTGTAAATTCTGTACCTACACGGTATATACCAATAATTTAATTTAAAAAAAATAATACATATCTAGTACCTACCTACACTTAGTACAATGCTATGCAACCGTTCTCTAACAAATGAAACATTAAAATAAAATATAATGTCATTTCTTCCCAGTGAACTGTATATATAACACGTTAAACGTAACCGTGAGAGTATTAATTGTACTTACTCGATTTTTTAATATGTCTACTAATGATGGTAGACTATTGATCTAAACTGACATAAAGTATGTACATGAAATATACTGTGGACTCAAAGTTACAGAAAACTTCATTGATTTCAACATATTTCCATTCCTAAACTAAAGTTATTACTTTTGATTTTATTGAACGTGATCAGCCAGATATGAATCCGATATTGAACCTACATAAATGTGACAATACTCTGGCATACGTAATTGTTCATTATTAGAAAGAGTCGCGCTATATCAAATACTTGGGTATCACGGATGATCAAAATTATAATGTAGTTCAGTGTAAAAATTGTCGAAAGCAAAGTGCGAAAGTTTTTATTATTCTAAGATACATTTTACAAACATACATTCCAAAGTTTTGTATAGGATACGAGTAGAGAAGAAAAATCTACGTATTGTTCCATATTTGCCATCTACGACATAAAATCATACAAAGCATCGAGATGTACCTTTCTCTGTAGGAAGCGTTTAAAAATCATTCTTTGAAGGAGACTTAAACGACCCTTTTAAAACTGTTAGAGTGTAATGGAGTGGAGTGTTCCGTATTAGTCAGTGATAGTCAAAATACGGTCCTCAAATTGTGATGTATCTATAAAATGGAAACACTGATATTTCAACTGGAACAATAAAAATTTAATTGGAACATCGAAATTTCAATTGAAGAATGCCAATTAAAATTGTCAATTGCAATTGCAATTACGGTTTTTTTTAGAAAGTGAGGCGTAACACAAACAAAATAATAAAATAAGGTACACACAACGACACAAAAAGTTTCACATTGCCGTGCGGGACCGAGTTACTCTGAACCGGGACATCTAAAGAACAGTCGGCCTCGGACATTAATGGTCCATAACGCCTTCAAAAGCAACAAGTATGCAAGTAGGCAGAGAACTGTATCGAAGGGACAATTCAGGACTCCACTTTCTTATGTAATGCGAGATTATTAATTGAAAAATTAATGATAATCACCGAATTCAATCGATATTCGCGAGAATTAAGTTAATTATATTTAGTACTAGCATTCCCTACTCGGCATTTAAATTTTAAAATTAAATGGCGGGTTTTAATTAATAATAGTGGTTTAGAGAATGGGGTGGGGTGCCTTTGTCTTGCGCAGGCCCTGATATAATAATGATGTATTCAAAATTTGGTTTCTACCTAAACCTAGGGTAGGATGTAAGGTGTGGGGGGGGGGGTGTGACTATATTTTCCTCAGAATCCAAGAATGCCAAGAATAAAATTTTGATAGGGTTCAATATAATTCACGTTTATGTCGCGGAGTAAGGGTGGGCTGGCAAGTGGTAGAGGAGAAGGTGTCATTGTTTCACGCAGAATATTAAAAAGTAACTTTGTATAATTTGGAAAATTCTATGCATCCAATATAAAATACATTTATATCGGATGAGGGGGTGGGGTTGGGCAGGGTTCTAAAGACTTCCTATGCTAAATTTGATTTAGATCGGTCAAAAAATGTAGGTTTGTACAGAGAACAGACAGATATTCACTTTATTAGTGATTTGTGATATTTTTATGTCATGTATAGATGTACAAGAATAATCAAACAGTTTTTTTTTGTAATTTATAATTTATAATTTTATTTTTTAACTTAATCAATAGAGGGTGAACTTACGGATGTAAAAAACAAAAAGGTACGTCTGTATTATTGTAAAGACGTTCTGTGCGCAATTTAAAAAGCGTATAAAACAATTAATACATAATTAGGTTGGCACGTAAGGAAAATAATTAATAAATAATAACTTCAGATCAAAACAAACTAAGTTCTATAAACTCAGTTTCCAGATTATGCCCAGTTCTCTAAAATGTGAATTGCACTAATGCGAGAAAACAATTCAGTATTTTACGCTAGGTAACCAGATCTGAAAAGTTTTTCCTCTTTTACATGCATATTAGCATAATATAATGATCTAAAAATGTCATTCCAGGATAACACAATATTACGATTTTTACAGCAAATATAATATAATTTCGCGCTGAGAAAGTATGAGGCACAATTTTTCGAGTGCGTTCAGAATAAAAATGTTTTCAACTACCGCAATATACTATGTTGGTGATCCCTGACTAATCGACTGAACAAGGCTTTTTGTCACTTCCCCTGAAGAGCCAGCGACGAGCTGCCCGGCTCAAGGGCCCCCCGCATTGGGGGTGATTATCCGCCATCAAAATTTCCGATTAACAGCCAAAATAAACTACCGTCATGCTTTGCCTTTGTAACTAGTGATAGATAGATAGATGGCAGTCTAAATTATTTTACAAAATGTTAAAAAAAAGTATTATAATTGAGGAATGAGAAATTTGAATAATTTTCTAATAATTATTTTTACTGCGCTCAGTAATCATCTTGTTATTCTGTTCGTTTATATTAGAAAATAACCTGATATGTATTTGAGTACAGCCTACGGGGGCTAACCGCAAGCATTAAGCTTCAATATCAGTGCGTAACGTTTTGATATTAGACAAATTGATGATAAAACTATTCTATCTTAGACACGAATACAATCAGACACACTGTAAAGAAGTCCAAAACAATCTGTCTACACGCAAAAGCAAAAGTAGTCTTCAAATCCTTACCGTTTAAGTGGCAAAGAAATTTCAAATACTTTGGTGCTTTAGTAATATAATGTTGAACAGCATAATAAAAACTAAGTATGCTGATAATATACAATTTATGATTAAAATGTGCACTCGTAAGATAGGTAGATCAAGTATTTTGCTTAGTGTAATGTTAACGAATACCATAAGGGCCAATAACATATGTTTTTCTTAATATATCTTTTTCCCACGGACCTTTGGGTGTTCCAAAAAAAAAAATTCATTTTAGATAAAACGATATATATTCAAAATTAAAAGTTATAAAATAAAAATGAATAAAAAAAGCACAAAAAAGCATATACATACATATATAAAAAAAACATATTGAAAATTTAAAATTAAAAACAAAATGGTACTTTGAACACATGAAAATGAACAAACAGAAAATAAACATACAAAAAAATAAACAAACAAATATAACATTATTTATTATGAAATAACGGAAAGCATGGTGATATACAGAGAGGAACATCGCAACCACTACAAATAAATTTAGTTCGTTTCTCCTTATTATTGATGCTACATAATCTGCACCTACGATATTTAATACCATTTTTAGGCAGATGATTTCCTACACCCTCCAGGCGCACTTCCTCTGGCACACGACATTTTTTTGCCAAAAATTTTGCAGGTCTTCCTCGGGATTTCCTGGACGAGTATGCGTCTTTTGGTACGGCATTAAGGGGGCCACGTGGCACTCAATTTAAAAAAATGAAGTTTTCAATAATCCAGTACATATATATTTATTTCTAAAAGTAAACATTGTAAAGCCATCAGTCTATATATACTTTGTATTTTATTCTTGGTTTTATTAATATTTTTTTATTTGACATTTTTACAATTTTTTTATAACATGAATTAAATATTTAACATTATTAAAATTACATGTTTTTTTTTCGCTTACCTCTCCAAAAAGCTCTTGTGCTTGGAGAGGGAATTATATAATACTTGCTTATAATATTATATAATACTCGCTTGTAACATTACTTGTAAACTTTGACTTTCTCAATGCAGATTTTTTTCTAGCAAGGACAGGCATAGTACAAGACAACAATAATGTCAAGTACACATTATAGTGTTATAAATAATATTGTTTAAATATAATTTAACATCATTCAATATTAACCAGAAACTGCGTTAAAAGTGTGTACACGTAACATTTGATAGTAGTTTCGCGGGTGAGGGAAGGGGTATAATATAATATATAAAAACGTTGTTACAGGTATTTATTAGCTTTTGTTTATTTATTACTAATGAAAATGAAACAATTTTATAAAACAAAATAACACCTTTAAAACTCAAAATAAAATTCACAAATATTTTGAAGAGTCCAAAACAAAATACAACGATCTTTCTACGAGGTGGAGGAGCGAGGCGAACCAGAAAAACATACTATAAGATACATGTAGCTGAGACATGTGACGCTATTCTAATAGAATATTATTGTCACGATTAATCTTTCCAGTATTCCTAAATACACTATTGTTCAGTTATTTGGTGTCGACAAAACTATCGTAAGAACTTCTCTCCGCTCGACTGCCACTTTTATCAATTTTAAACAGTTACTTCTGAAGTACATAATTTACGCTAGAATAGCTTCGCGGTTCAGAGAAAATAGAGTTTACAATCAGCCTGTTGACGTTCGAGGGACGGTAACATGAGGATACAAAGAAAGGACGTCGGTGAATTACAACAGAATTTATAGAGAGAGTGTTGTGATGATAGCTGGCTCTATGGAGTGTAAAAAGTGCTCTCTACTGTCCTATCAGATGCAGCCATGCACATGCACACAGCTCCCTTGTAATGCAGTGTACTGCTCTTGGCACGCTAATGTTAGCCTAGTCAACATAACTAATTGAATTAATCGATTAGAAACATAAATAGAAAAAATCTATTTATCAAAAAAATATTTTGGATGCTACGAGAGTACTAACCAGGAACTTTTCCTATCCATAAAAACGCGTTAACATCTCGCCATATCAACAGATTACATTTACGACAAATTCGAATATATAATTTTAAGTATTTTTTTATAATTGATTCATCTATTATTCCATTTTTAAAAACAATCAACTATATATGGATATAAATTCTAAATACATTAGGAGACGCCAGAATTAAATTAATCAATTTTATTAGACTTGGATTTAATTTAATGCAACTTATATATTTTTAGTGAAGAAGATTAAAACAATTCTCGCCGTTTGTATGACGGTCACTGAGAGTTAAGATTTTAAGAACTTGAGATATATTGCACCATATTTCGAATAAAATAATTCTATAAGCGTCTGGCATATTGCCACTTGACCGGGTATGAAAAAATATTGCTCTCTGAAGTTAAATTTTTTCAAGTGCATCAACCGAGCTTTGCGTATCCAGCCTAGGACACGTGCCTATTTCCCACGTACTTCATAATAATTGAATTCAATAGTCTTTTAAAATTTGAAAATATGATTTTTTTCTCGGCATTACCGATGGGTAACGATAATAATCGAAACCAAAATTAATAACAAACAAACATTAGGTAGTGATATGATACAGAATAAATAAAAATACTATAACAAGACTGTTAACATAGATCAAAACGATCATATAATCCCAGATATATTTAATAGTTATCTACTAAAATCTCTGCTGAATGTCTACATTTCTTATTCTATCCCGCAAAGACACTCCGATTGTAAACCTTTCTGCGGTGCACTCAGTTGCCGCAAGTACGTAGTACTAACATTTACTAAATATAATATATGAGTTGAAACGATTACATAATATAATTAATTACCTTGCATCAATTATTGCTAATAGAGAATGCGAGACAGAAACCAAAAGAAGAATAGGAATAACAAAATGTGCAATATCTAAGCTTGATAAGATTCGCAAGCATGGGAGAATATCCAAAGTGACGAAAATAAAGCTGTTAAAGATCTGAAAATAATTCATCTTCCCGTATGGAGTAAACTATGGACTATTCAGGTAAAAGAATGTAAAAAATTATGCCTTTAATATGTAGTGCTGAAGACATATGCCAAAATATTCTGAACATCTCCATACAGCAGAAATTGATATGATGAATTGAAAATCCGACTTCTAGCTGCTGCTAGAAAACTGCTCGGGTGGAAAATGCAACTAAAAAACCTGCTAATATATAAAACTATAATAAAACCAATGGTCACTTATGATTGTGAAACGTGGTGCATAATCCAAATCGAAGAAAATTGTTTTTGAGCTTAAAATATTAAGAAAAATTTATGAACCTACACTAGAAAATAGAAATTACAGAATAACAATGAATCATTAATCAAATTTAATTGAGCAAGAAATAATTGTAAGATTTTGTAGGTCCCGAGGCTGCCAGCCCGCCATGTTAAAAGAATGCCAGATACCAGGACACCAAAGATCATGACTATGTGGATACCCCAGTAGAAGCGACCTAGAGGCAGGCCAAGAAAAAGGTGGGATGACTGCGTGAAAGGGGACTGGAGCAGGATAGGAGGGTTTGAGAACTGGACAAGAATGGCCAGGGACAAAAGTCGGTGGAGAGCACTTGTTGAGAAGACCAAATCTCACCTTCGTATTTGACCTTGACATTTGGTATTAGTGCCGTGGAAGAAGAAAAGAAGCAGGAATTGATAATTTCTCTCGTCCAACTACTCATATGTGCCTAAGATTAGGAGGCTTGTCGAGAGGTCAGCAATGTGAAGGAATCTAGAGAAAGAACTAAATTCTCAACTTACTGAATTGAGCAAGTAAAGACTGCAACAGGCACGTTAGAAGCGCTAAAAACAGCGAGATTCCGAAATAAAGAAGAAGAAGGAGTAATGGAGAAATAGAGTCAGAAGAGTCATCGAGAGAATTCGTGGAGATTGCTATACTCAGTCAAGGGGTAAGGACTTAAAAGAAGAATAAGAAGAAGACATTATAATAGAATTTATATCATCCACATCGGTCTCTCATGGCTAACGATTGTGATCTCCATGAACTGCCGCCCTCTTGACTATGCTCCTCCATTTTTCTCGGCATCCTGCATATTAAACAAGGCTATCACCAGAAAAGTATCTGTTGCTTTTTCCACTCGGTCGGTCCAACGGGGGGATCTTCCCTTTCGTCCTTCGACGTGGCCCACCGCAACAAGCATCTCCAAGTCAACTTTCCTTCTCGCAAGATGCACAAGAAATTGAAGGATTCGTCTCAAGCAAACGGTTGAGAGTCTGTCCTTGATGTTCAGTTTCTGCAGAATGGAGACATTTATGCATCTCCCGGTCCATGGAATGCGGAGCATCTATCTCTAGGAACACATCTCAAAGACATCAATCCCTCTTCTCTCCGTCCATTGATATCAGTATATCTAAACATTATATAATAAAAAATGTTTCATTTTCTCCTTACGGAAGGGATGTTTAAAGCCACGCCGTACACGTTTGTGCACACAGTGACGTAGTTTCACCGGTATCGTTAACGGACCGTTTTCACTCCGGTGCAAATCAATTGGCTAACTAAACTTGACCCGGATAGCTCTCCCAGTCAGACGGCATCCGAGTCACGTGGCGGAACGCTGGACCGAGATTGCTATTAACGCTGCATCATAACGGCGGCACATGCAGGTCACCTGGATTTGCGCAGCGACAGAGCTGCGGCGGGACTCGCGGACGTCACGTGTCACGTGGCCACCGCGCTCGGTAATTCTTCCGAATAATAAATATGTTATGTAAACCACGTACAATATAATATTTTACAGTAGAAATATAACAAAAAAAAACCAACGAAGCGTTTTTTCTTATAACTTTTCTGAAAAAATCCGTAGCTCCGATTTGATTCAATTACAAATTTTAATTATCAACTAATATATTTTTAATATTTTACCATTAATAAAAGCTTTTGCAGCTTACGCCTAATGCAACAATTACATTTATAATACACACAAATAAACAATGCATTGAAAATCAAGAATGGGAAAAAGGGAGTGATGATTAAATATTTATACATGTTGATAAAAATTAAACAAACAAGTCTCGTAATGTATTTTAAATTATAATCAAACCAAATCATCATATCTGAAAATGAAAATCTTCATTTCAAGACGTATATAATTATTATATTTTTTATTATATACAACAAATATTTTCCCTTTTTATATTAAAATAAAAATAAAAATGATCATATTTACAGTACAATTTATAAAAAAAATATTTTTTAATGTTTACTAATTCAAATTAATTGGACATCATGACGAATAAAAACGTATTTTTCGAAACCGGTTGATGTATTAATTATTTAAGTGGTTTAAAAAACAAAATAAAATAACCTATATATACAAAAAATGATACATCAAAAGCCGGAAATTGATATTTAACCCAATAAAATATCTATAACCCCTACTACCTGTTTCCATTCACCCTCAATACTTATTTATATTAGCCACGTTATTTTTTACTTCGTAACTATTTGAAAATAAACATTCAAAAATTGATTCGTAATTGATTGAAACCTTAATAAATGACTAAAGATACAATGAATGTTTACTGTTTTCGAGGTAAGTTTACAGAACTCCATAATCACACATGTTAAAATAAAACACTTGTTTTTTTTTATTCTACTTCTACTTCTATATCTCTTTAGATTGATAATGCTTTTACAAGGCGAAACGCGTCTCTAGTACATTAAACGAGTGTTTTATTTTCACACATTTACAATGTACAATGAATGTGTTTATAAGTAATTTGAAGAGGAGTTTTTAATATTTTTAACAATCAACTTTTCCAGCTATAGGATAATGCCTGCTATTGTGACTAACATTTGACTAGCAGTGTTGGGAATTTGGCGGTACTTCGTATATTCCGTAGTGTTATTTATTTATGATGATAATATTCCTTAATTGATATTAAATAAAATAACAGTCTTATCTACTTTTTTACGTTTATCGCGAACGTCAAACAGTTTTCCGGCCTATAAACGTTTCTATTCACTATTCACTCTATGTTAAAGTATTTTATTGCCAGGAGTCATTTTTCTCTCAATTCATTAATGATCTTTTAAAACACAACATTTTCTTACGAATTCATCATTAATTTGGGTGGCTTTGTTTTCTAGAGAGAACAGAGTTTGTTATTATAGACATTAGAGGCATCATACGCGAGGGTGGCAAGTTACGCCACGGATGGGGCAGAGGGGGGATGAGCGACAGAACCTCTGTGGAGTGTAAGAATATCTCGGGTCTGCTCAATCAGCTGCAAAATGACTGCATGAACGAGCCCCAACAGGGTGAAATATTGGTCTTGTCGAGTGGAACAATTACCACCTCCTTGTCTATACGTTGCATGCGGCCTGTTAAAAAAGGCTATTAAACAACCAGTCAGTTTGAAGGTCGTATTATTTATAAACCTTTTTTTAATAAATTAATATTGTTGCAGTATAATATCTCCATAAATCAATCAAAAGATTTTTAGATTAAATTAAATAACAATCACTTTTTAGAAATCACGCAATTTATTATATTTATTATTTATTCGTTTATCTCAAGCTTCATCAGGACGTATTTGAAACTAATCATAAATACAAAAAGAGTGCACTTATATATACATAAAGAGAGAGATAGAGTATAAAATACCTAAGAACAAATAGAACATCAAGGGAGACAGAGACCGTTTTATGGAGGATATTGACCCCTGTGCTATTATTAAAATAATCATCTTTTTGAATAATATGGTTGACAAATTGTGAGAAACCATTACTGTTTAAACATTTAAGATGTTCTTTGATACGAATATTGACATAACGAGCAGTTTTGCCTATATACATAGAATGAGGGACAGTTCTTACAAGTAAATTTATATATACCCGATTTAGAAGCCCTTGAAATAAATAATGGTACGCCAATTCTTAATAATCAAATTAATCATCTATTATTTGGTATGTTTCCTTTAAAATCAATTTGATATCCATCAATATTCTATTTTCCCCCCCTCAATGTTCCATCTATCTGTATATGTATTCTATCTCTCTCTTTCGCATATAATTTTATATTCTGTCTCTCCTGATGTTCTATTTAACTATATATGTATTGTCTTTCTCTTTCACATATAATTTTATATTCTATCACAATACAATATATACAAGTGCATTCTTCTTGTATTTATGATTAGTTTCAAATACGTCCCGATGAAGCTTGAGATAAGCGAAACCGGTTGACGTATAATAAATTTAATAAAATGAAGTGATAAGTGAAAAATTTCGTGATTAGAAAGGGAGATCGTTTCAATTATGAACAGAATTTCAGATAATAATTATTTTAAATAATTATCCATCGGTTAAGGGCCGGTTGTTAGATCGGTAGCAAATTTCGACCATAGTAAATTTTTACTTAAGTAACTATTTACCATCGCCCGTGATAGAAAACGTTTTTGGGTTGTTTATACGTCAATTTATTACTGTCAAAGTTAATACCGTCAAATAGTATAGCAAGGCGAATAATCATCAAATACCTGCGAATTTTACCAAAACTAATTTATATTCAATATACAATTTTGCGCTTTATCTATAGCTTTATTCACATTCGCGTTCGAAATCTGTCACTTTGCTGCCGAAAAATCTTCGGTAATATAATTTAAACTGCGAGATCATCATCGGACGAATTTTTATTACAAAAATAGCGGGATATTGAATGATTCACTGTCGTATACTGCAACTATTAAAGTATCAATGCGGCAGATAACTTTTGAAACAACAAGTCTTAGCTGTGAATATTGATTCATATCTAATAAGTAAAAATAATTATTTTATTCGATTATTAAAATATAGGTGTATACGATTTATGTTATTTAAGCTATGTGACTAACATACAGACGACGGGAATTTTATAGTTTAATAATGAACCGGGCTGGCAATTGAAGACTATGTAAGAAATTGGCAGAGTTTATGTAATTATGAAATCCTTTTATATTCAGTATTAATTTGGACCCGTTTATTGTTAGCAGCCTATGTACGTGACGGAGTTAATTGAAAGTAAACTTCGGATTGGTAAAACTTCACAAAGCACCTTCAACTCGCGATGCGCGAGAAATGGACAAACAAGAAGTATGGACAAAGGATTACATCGCCCGGCTAATAATATAATCATTGAAGGTAAAGTCAACAATAGGCCATCTCTGGCTCATGGTGAAATGAAAATATATATTTATTATTGGGACAAAATTAGGCCAATTGTTTTGAAAGCCATTTTTAAACGTCTCAATAAATTGTCAAAATAATGGCTTATACTTTTGTTTGTCTTCAATTTTCAAACTCCGCGCTCAGGACCGGGATGCACGTAAGAACAGTCGTGAACTTGTAATGTTTTCTCTTTTAATTTCAAAATAATTTTATATCATTGAATGGTGATAACCAATGTGTGAGTGTGGTGCCGAGGAGGAAACCCTTGACCGTGTCTTTTTTGACTGTCCATTGCGGATCACAGGTTTTTTTTACAATAATCTTGTCAATGGTAATTTTCAACTCCCGGTTAACTTGTGTCATCTTCTTTCCCTTAACTCGCCACATTTAATCTATATAATAGCAAATTGTTTGAATGTCAATGGTATTAACTTGTAACGCAATATTCCCTATTCTATAATATTGTTGTACTGCTTTAACTTGTTTAATGGCACAAATCACTCTTGAAGGGTGGATTGCCTGTTTGAAAGAAGAAGAAGAGTGGTGATAAATGAAATGATTCTGTACAATCGCAATGCGCTTACTCGAAACGATTGAGAGTTGAGAGAGACACAGGTTGCCTACAATTAGGCGTACTTTAATTAATGTCTGTCGCGCTGCCCAACTTGCCCGCAATTAGGCGTCACGCTGCATAACCTACCTATAATTAGGCTGGGCAAATGCATTATGACGTATAATAATAAATAATAATATTTTTATTTATTTATTATTTAGATCCATGTTTACAGTTTTATATTTAAAATAATCAATTATTTCACATTTTAGTGTACGTATTGGCAAATACTATTTATTTTTATATTTAAAACACATTAAAATACTTATTGTTACATTAGTTATTAATAACTTAATAGTGTATGTCGCCAAAGCGCGTCACACATCGAGCTGTATGAGTCGTTAATTGAAACGTTGTTGTGAATTTTGTATGGACAGAATATTGAACCAACGGATATGAATCGACTCTTATCTCTCCTCTCGCGCGACAGCCATAAATAAAAATTAAATAGCATTGAATGGTTAAGCTTTTGTCTAGATTGTTAATATATATTTTTTAATGATTTTTTTCTCTGCAAATTTACTTTTATATGATAATTTATTTTTTTAACCTTTATATTATATTTTTAAATGTATTGCGTAGCAAAATAATATGTATCTCAAACTATTAGATAAAACTTTCATTTAACAATTCTCCAAGAGCTCTCGTTGTATACATTACATGTAATATACACCGATCACCGTAGACCGGCTTGCTTTACCCAAATCTTGTTTAATCCATGCGAGTCTAGTTATCTATTAGATGGAATCGACATCTAGTTTGAAATAAGATAACAAAAAATATATGTCAAGTAAGAAAACAATATCGACAGAAGATTGGGAAAAGCCCATATTACAATCCGAGAGTATTTCACTATCTAATCTAGAAATAACATATGTATAAAAACATGACGTACATAAGACTACTGATAACAAAATAATCATACATGTACGCAAATATAAGTAAGGTAAAAAAGCACAAGAACTAGAAAAAAGTAGAATGCGACAACTTAGTCGGAGGCACGATAATGATTGGAATGAACTTATATTAGGTTGCTTCAGTGGATTGAGATGATTGGAGGTCAAATCCGAGAAAAAACGGTCCAGAAAATAAACCAATAAAATATAATATTTATTTGATCAAAGAAGTAAAATTTGAGCACATTATGAAAGAAAAAAGTAATAAAATCACTAGATGATGCCATGCACGAGTTTAGAGGCAAACCACAGACTACAAAATATATGAATATGAACTAACGAAGATTCGTCGTTTCAATATTTGCATTTTGGTATCACCCACGTGATCATTTTGGTACCACTTACGCAATCAAATAGCTCCGAGACTTTTTTTTAAATACATGACTCGATTAGATCGAAAATTTAAACGTTGGCAATATAACACGCATTAATGTAAAAAATACGTCTTGTTTACACAAAGATTTAATTAAAGAAGAGTAAATACTTTTACTGTTGCATAAATTTATCACAAAGAATATTTGTAGAATGCCCCTCGTCCCGCAACTAATGTCCCAACCCCTCTCTTATGTGTACACTTTATTTCATATCTATTAATTTACTGGTCTGTGAGTAAAAAATATTTTATACAATTTTACCATAAAATAATCGAATTCGATACATATATACTGTTAAAAGCGGAAAAGTCAAAACCATAAAATCTTCAACACAACATAAATTTTTCAAGAAATTATCTTATTATATTTACAAAAATAAAGCAATGCGATATCTGTTTTTATTACCAATCAGAACCTACTAACCAAAATTATTACCGACAATAAAGAGTTATCGAGGCGACATCTGTTATTACATTTTCTAGATAGTTATTTTCAATTCAGATGAAATTCAAAGCTTTCAATGCGAATGTTATTATATGAATGCTATTCATATTGCAAGGAAAGCGTGGTGCGAGTGAGACGTATTGTCTAGATGGGACGTGATTAGATCCAGTCATTCTTCTTAGAGCTACCAGCGCAAAAATAAAACTTGCGATGACCCGTGATGGCCTCCTACGAGAAAACCAACGGAGAACACTCTACGGCTATAAAAAAAAAATTACGTTAATAAACGATTTAATCATTTAAAGTCGATTTAGTCAATTAATAATATCTAAAGATATTCTGACGCACAGTTGTGACGAAGCTCCAAGGAGGCGGGTGGGGGGTGGGGGGAAGTGACGCAGCATCGCATGTGACATGCAATCTAGTGACCGTGACGATTTGCATCACAGCAGATTATCTGGCCGGGGCCGAACTAAGGACTATTTCGAAAAATTATATTTATTTAAAAAATATTTTTTCGACAAATTGATTTTTTTCTGTATATATTTTTAGTTAATTCATTAAATTTATATTAAAATACCACGGAACTATGTTCTAAAATTGCAACAAAAATATAATTCAACTAACTCGGTAACTAACCATCACGCCATTTCGCATAAATAGGCAGAGAGGATAGAACGCCATACATATGTTATATATAGATACCTATTATAAATAAAAAATAAAACAAAAGTTGTTCATGCAATTAAATTCTTGGTAAATATCATAAATGATAAAATTATTGACAAAATCAAAAGTAAAACAGAAATAAAACATATTATATTTACATAATATAATTTAAAGAATTATCCACAATACTATATTCCAAATATCAAATAACAAAAGAAATGGACTAGTTTGTTTTCAAATTAAAAAATGTACCTACAGAACAAAAAGATCACATATCCACAAAATTGCATATTTGAAAAAAATTAAACTTCACTCCAATTTAACAGGTCGTTTCATAATGCGGGCGACTATTGTGGCCACTTCGAGGCCAATAGTTGCCGCTACGCGGTCATTGGTGACCACTGTACGGTCAGGGTCTCATCGGCTATCACTGATTGCTTGCTTCTGGGCCCTATGGGCGGCTATTGTAGCTGCTTCTTGAGCAGTAGTAGCCACTACGCCGCCATTAGTGACCGCTGCGCGGTTAAGGTCTCAGTAGAATCTATATTTTAATACGCGAATCTCTAATTATTTTAATGCATCAAGTAGTGTAAAAAAAATACTACGTTACTAAATCATATTTTTACCTTGAAAAATAGTTTATACGAAAACTCTGATCGCGTAGCAGCCACCACTACACCACTACAATAGCCGCCCGCAGGCCTAACAACTATAGCTGATTGCTTTTCTTAACGTACATCGTTTACATTGCCAGTAAGAAAAAACACCATAGTTGCGAGATCGCGCGTCTTATATAAGTATGCCAAACGTGTTTTAAATATCTCTAAGTTAAAATAACTTAAAAATTTAATAATATATTCACAAACATATAGTATATTGAATATATAAAATAGAAAGAGAAAATATTAAAAACACGTTTAATTTTCTTACGTCAAAATTGAATAAGAAACATTAATAGCATAGATAATAAAGACAATAGACAATAATACTTGCCATTAATTGCCATAAATTCGTAGGTTTCCACTACATTGATGAAAACATTTCATTTCAATTTAATATATATTAACATATTGTTATATATATTATATATTTACTGTCTGTAAAAATGCTATTTAATTTATAAAAAAGAAAACATTAAGTAATCTTAACCTAAAGATATAAAAAAAAACACGTTCTACATTTTCGCCACTTTGGCGAATATTTTTTTTACTAACAAATGACACTGCATAGACTAGACTTGCTAGACGTCCAGAAAGTCATAGAAATAGATGGGGAAAAGTAATATTATTATAGATAATATATGCGCAAAATGCACAGCTCACTTCGGGCATCTTTTGAGCTTTTTCAGTGTTTTGCAACGGTTATAGTAGCGCCAGTAATGCTAATAAAAGAATCTCAGAACGCCATACTGCACCGTATGATTTCCACTGCCTTAAGGATTAAGATTAAGGATTCATTCACTCCTCGTCTCCGGTAACAAAACATCACAAAAAAGTTCTTGACGTTGTGAAAAAAATTGTAAGCCAGGAAGCATTTAAATTATACACGGGGTGTTACTGTTCTTTTTACATTAGAATTTGTTATTCCTACACTGAAAAATAAACTACCTAGAGACCTTTACGAAATAGCAAGCTTTCTCCTAGTTTGGAAGAAATCATAAAAAAGTGGCTTATCAATAATGAGTAGTCTTACTTGTAAGCATGAAATGGATTGTTGAAATGTGACACTGATTTTTTTATTATTTTATAAAAAATAGAGATGCGTACACAGAATACATATCACATCAATATTCTTACTCTTTTCAAACAATGCTAAACGCTTGTACTATGAAAATAGGACTAACTTGCTAGTATCCTAGAACGAGGCGCGAACCTCCGACCACTAGATCACTAGGCCAATGTCTTGACCACTACACTAATACGCTACTCATTAGCTTTTATATTTGGTTATATTAAATGTAATTTATAGCTATATGAAATTTACTTCAGATAATTTCTGAGGCACTAGTATTAGTATGCCCACAGACACGTTTTATAAGTTTTTCAAATGTCTATGGACCATTTCTGGGTGTCTTTGAACAAACTCACATGTCCGAGTTGGAACTCATTAAATAGAATGCAGTGTAACTGGGATTCATCTATCTCCTGTATCGTCGTCAAGTAAGGATTGAAAAAAGGAAACTCGTATTTTTAAAAAACCGCAACGACTTATGAGACAACCTGAGGCACGTTGACTATATTCCAGTACGATGTTTTCGTGTTTCTGGAGATCATTTCGACACGGTGTCTTTCATACATTTTTGGTACGACAACATATATATGTATCGCCTCGACAAGTTCACGTCTCACATTCACACATACACAGTCTTTATTCATTAACACAAAAATATTTTTTTATACCGTTTAAAATATTAAAGAACCCATTCGTAAGAGGTCAGGTTTGCCTTTGTAATTATTTAATTAATCAAGTATGTAAATCTCTATTGCCCTGATTCAGTTCAGTTCTTTGTACTGTATTCACGCTCATTAGATGTGTATAATGTGTATGGTGAGAGAACGAGAGAATATGTTGTGCCAAGAATAATTAACGAAATCAATAAAGACTTATTAAGCATTTTTTTAAATAATGACAGTGACCACCCTAAAATATAAAGTAAAATAACATATTCTTATCAATCTTTTGTTTCCTTGTTATATTATACTATATTCAGGTATCCATCCATAAAATATTGTGGACAAGGTCTGTTCCATCCTTCAAAAATTTTATAAAATTTCTTTTAACTTTACTATAACATGATTTATAAGCGTGTTCCACCACTCTAAATGGAAATTACTGTGTATTATATTAACATAACAATTTGCTGTAGGATAATGCATACTTTTAGTTTATTAACATATTCTTATCTAATTTTTTGGTTCCTTGTTATATTTTATTTATAAAAAAATGTTGTTTATAAAACCTTAATGTAAAAAAAGGCAATCCTTGCCGTAAAACTATTATGCAGTTTGGCAAAAAATAAAATTATAATGTATATATTTCTTCATTCTTTTTTCTTTTAAATAAGCAATCCACACTTCAAAAATGATTTGTATTATGTATATATATGAGATAATAAAAAATAATAATAGTGATTATTGTCACATTTATTTTATCTTTTCCTCGTTTCTAATCCTTTCCGTCCACTTCACACTTTCTGTACTCGTGTAGTGCCACATTTATATTTCCAGTCTGTTGTAGAATATGTTCAAAACGACATAAGTTCACCAAATAATGAACAAAACGAATGGGGATATCTACAGACAACTTTTAGATAGTGTCTAAGAGACAGACGCATGGCAAAAATCGAACAGACAGTAACACATCTTTTTAATATGAAAGAAGATGTATTTTGAAAGGCTTCCGGGTAAAATGTGTAACGAATCTGCGTAAAAAATATCGCATTAGAAATTTGCGTAACTTTTTAAAGGATGTTGGAAAATAATATACTGCGCATCCCATAGAAAAAAATCAATCTTACAGGAGAGTGTAAATAAAATGTTTAATTTAATAACGGAATTGTTATTTGTCGTGGTATCTTAATTTTTGGTAAATAATAACATGATTCACTTTTGAATGGAATCGAACCCGTTTCTATGTTGGAGGCGCTCAGCCGCTGTTTACTGTGGGAATGATGAACAGACGGTCCCGTCAAAAAAATAATAATAGCGGCCGCTCACGAAGAAAGGATGAACTAACTTTAACACGGCTTTTGTATGTGGCACAGAGGATCATATTTTCTTCACTATTCCAAAATAATACGTAAATCAAAAAAAAAAATTCTTTGGCGTGCGATATAAGAACGTTGTTATAGTATATTTATTGACACCAGTGCAGAAGAAATATCCAAGGATGGTATGGTACGTATATCTTCATGTTAGTTTATGATTTTTGTTATATAATACATGCATCATTATCCACGTCGGTCCCTCATAACTGATGTTCGCGATCTTCATGAAATCTTGCCCTCTTGACTATATTCCTTCAATTTTCTTGGCAACTTGCAGATCTTAGAACTATCACCAGAGAAGTGGCTGTTGCCTTCTCCACTCGGTCGGTCTAACGAGTGGGGGATCTTCCTCTTTCTCTTCCTCTTCATCCATTGACGTGGCCCACCACAACAAGCGACTTGCGAGAAGCTATTTTCCTTCTAGTAAGATGCTAAAAAAATTGAAAGTTTCGTCTCAAGCAAATGGTGGAGAGCCTGTCCTTGATCATCATATTCTGCACATCACATCTCCGTCTCCTCTCCCTTGCCTTCAGGATCCATATAAGAATATAGCAGGCATCAGATGCCGTACAAGTCTGACTTTGACTGTCTCAGAAATTGTCATTTTTGCTGTAAATTTAATTCTTTATAGGACTACATTATTACAATGTTTTGTGTCTTAACTCAATGGTGACGGATAAATTACTTTACTTCACATTTTATATTTACTTTTATTTTTAATTTTGATTATGAAAAAACTTGCCAACACTATATAATTTTTTTCTTTGCGTATTGCACTTCTGATAAAATTTTATATTATTTTACAAATTATGGTAATGCCTATTAATAATATATCGTGGTCTTTAGATAGTTTACATAGAACTTTTCGCCATACATATGCGTTGTTAAATTTATTTATTTATTTTATCGTAGCTACAGTCAGTAATTACATGCATTAAATGATCAAATTCAATTGAATATTTCACTAAATTGACAAAAGATGACAGGGTTCGGAATCTCGCGGTCCGTTGTCCCGCGCCCCGGGGACGTTGCTCAGCGCGCTCGTCCCGGTCCAGCCGGCCGTCTCGGCAATCAGCTCTGCTCCTCCGCAGAAACCGCTCTGAGCCGTGTGACACGTCTCATGATCTAGCGAGACATTTGCATATCTTGATTGGAAAATGCGAGCGCGCACTAGAGTCAACAGATCACTCAAGGCAATGCGACCAACATACTTTTACGAAAATTACCCCCTTACAGCTGACAAGTTGAGCCTTTTGAGACCAGATACTTAAATAATCACTAGAGTAGTCTTAAATATATCAATTAAACATCTGTTGTATTTTTTATACATTTTAATGAAATAATTATAACAGTGAACTGCTTTATTGTTGAACCCGGTTTGGACAAGTCGATAATTATGTCTTCCTAAGAAAACAATTTTTCATGGCAAACAGCATATCTGAAGACATTGTTGGCAGAACAGAGCTGGACTGGAGTACATTCAAACGTTTAAATATGTTTTTCAAAAGTGATCTTTCACTGCACTGATAACTAAAGCGTCCAATTTTACATGTTCTGTTGTTCTGTTTATGTTCTGCTGCGAAATATGGACTCTCATCAAAAAAGTGGTCCAACTTAGAGTAAGGCAATGCAGCATACAAATATGTATGTAGGCCATCACACCGAGAGACAGGAAAATAAATGTGAATATAAGAAAACAATAAGTTATGTTTGGATATTTTTAATAAAATAAAATGGCAATATTCAGTCGGACGGCCAGTCATTTAAACATTCAGGGGTACCCGAGGAGAATCAAGAAGTCGACCCTCAAATCCGTTTGACTGACGGAGTCATCATATTCTGCAGCAACGGATACAGAGAAAAGTGGCCTTCATCCAAAAAAGTGGCCAAAAAAAAAGACCTTCATCTAATGGTGAATAAAAAACGACTGAAAATGATGATTATGAATAATAAAAATAATATATTTTTTAGTTTCCATAATTATTTACATTGCATTATAAACCAACGTACTAAAATTAGGATGCTTAGAATTTTGACAGCAAATTAAAACATTTTATGCGGTGCCCTGCCTGCTAAACTGTATTATAGCAGACAGTACTTCTCCGGTATAATAACTAGTGCAAAATTATTTAATTAATCTAAAAATTCCAGTACAAAAGTAAATAAAAACTTAAATGCAGTTAAAGTGGTGGCAATAAATACCATATGAAAGTTAATGTAGAAATATTAACGTTCCATGTGATGTATACTTTTTCAGTAATTTTTATATTATATTATTTCTAGACTTTTAGTAGGTAGTGTATGATTTCTTCTCTTGTTGTAGAGGCTAAATTTCACATTGTTGTGTAACAAAATACGCAAGGATACTTTTCAGGATTGCATTATGACCGTTGTATATTATTGGCGCTAGAAGCAAATTAAATCTTTGTACAACAGTTTATCTTTGGCGCTAGATAGTAATTGTCGTCACAAACACAGAGTATTTTTTAAATTATTTAATATTTTAAATAATTTAGGTTAAGTCTTCCTAAAATTGTGCATCTCGTTGATTCGGTGCTCAGCAGTAACTTCGGTGTTTGCCGCGTGGCTATTTTGTGCACATGGGCCCAACTACCCAAGTCTTTCTTTTTTTTCGTACACTGCGGGACGCGCAGCTCATTAAACTTTAATATAACAAACTTTCATATAATACAGTTCAAATATTGAGGCTCATCAAGAATACGAAAAATTTTCAAACCCGAGAAAATGTGAAAGTTTTATAATTTTCGTGTGAATAATTAGGTAAGCAGCCTCCGCGGCAGGGGTGGGCGGTGTCGATCTGCCGTTTACTCAGAAAAGCATATTTAAGTTTGTAAGACTTGTAAAAGCTTCTTTAACTTGGCGTACTTAAACATTTTAAGCTCTATTCAAATGGACGCCATACTCTTTCTTGCAAGTGTTGGTAGAACATTAGTAAGGAGCCATTGAAATCTCCGGCTGAAATACCGTTTGCATATTAATTCATCGTCTCGTATCTCATCCATTGATTTTCTCCTCTGAGCGCGGCCAACGTTAGCCTTCAAAATGTAATATAGGTATATGTGTGCGCGACAGTTGAAAAAACGATCGGGGGTGTATTTCACCCTTCGTGATTTACCAAATCCGATTGGTTTACGTTAAGATTTGGGTTTAAACCCCATAATACCTAAATTGTATTTTTTATGACTACAAGAATGTTGATTTAGTCACGAGTATGTTAAAAAATATTTTGATTGTATTTTTTATGATCAATTTACTAGATCCAAAAGCGATACACTTAATTTGTTCGCATATCAAAATTTTATTATATTTATTTTTTATCCTATGATTATTGAATCAGTTGACTGCCCAATGACGTATATAAATATATTATACATTAAACAAATAATAAGTTCCCTTAAGCCCCTAGGTATTTACATACTGTTTTTTCTAATTTTCTGAATTGTTTTTTGTTTATTTCGAAAGGTTGTTACCATTAAGGTGAATTTAAAAAGGTCTTAGATTTACATAGACGTTCGGCATCAGAAATCAAATATGTGCTGAACTGTTTAAAATGGAAGAATGTATGACTAATTCAAACGAAATTGCACATAATAAGAACATAATAAAATACAATGCATCAACCGCTACTGAAAACATTAATGTCCTTTTTGTAAGATTTATTAACTGATATCCACTACTAAAAGTGAAATTTTAAGCTGACAAATAAACGTCGTAAAAAATAGACGATGGCCTGTACGGTTGTATTTAGTGATGAAGCTGTATCTGATCCGATAGCGATCAACGATTCGTAGACCATCATTTGCCCGTATCCACCCACGGAGGAGATTTCTCTCAGAAATTTGACTAAAGTGCGCTATGAGTACTGCGGTGAGTTTTAAGAACTAAGCAATTAAAGTCTCTACTGGTACACAGATGGCACTAATTGCAAAATAATGTTTTCGTTAATGTGAATCCAATTTTTTAATTTATATTTTATTCCTAGAATTTTTAGTTATGCACAGCTTTTTTGCTTGTATGCACTGCACGCCCCTGTTCAAAATGTACATTCAGGTAATCACAGGCGAGATTTCCTGCAGTTTGAATGCTTCGGTGATAGTGTAGAAACTTGTCCTTGACCATAAATAACTGTTTTTGAACTCGAAAATTTCAAGACATTTTCACGACAAAGTTTTCCGGGAATAAAATTTAAAACTCGGGAAATTATTCCTCACCCGCCATATTTTCCTGACCTCGCTTTGTCAGATTACCATTTGTCTCGTCAGATTTGTGTAACATTATTTAGATGGAAAACAATTTCAAAATTTAAGAAAATCTAATAGAATATTTTGAATCTAAATACATCGAATTTTATTCAAATGCCATTAAAACTTTATTGAAATAATATAAATTTTTCACATCTTTTTTATTTTTTTGAATTAAAATTTTTATCTTGTCACCCAAATATTGATATTGTTACCAACTATCTTAAAAAGATAATACTCCGACGACTTTTATATTCTTCCGTATTTCCAACATACAAAACCGTAAACTTTAGTTTGTAATATGCCCTCACCTTAAATAATATAAAGTTCGCGGCCAATTAGCGAGATGTTTAAACTTACACAATTTAGATTTGTAATAGCAGTAGATAAAATCCCGTCTGCTTTCATCTGATAATAGCGACCTTTTTAAAAATTCGAAATTCAATTAAACTTCATTTGTAATAATCTAACGGAATTTTTCGGAACAACCCGGACACGCAGTGTCCAAAGCGGGCAGGATGTGAACAGTATGTATTTATCTAAATAAATTATTGTTAAAATATAAAGAATTTTCAAATGATACGTGGTGAAATGCATCAACATAATTGTGGCTCAGTTGTAAAATAAACAGAAATATTGAGAATAGATCACTTTAACCGAATGAAGAAGATTACTCTTATTTACAACTATGAAGTGGTCGGTGATCGAATCTACCGGAGAGCTCGTATCTCTAAAAAGCTAATGTTCGAAGAGATTGATTTGGCCAAGTCTGTTATAATGAAACTAATCAAAATTTGGAAGAATCGCTCATTCTCCAAATAACAAAAGTCCGAGCGATCGTTGGTACTCCACTTGACTTTGCGGAGTTAAACCTTGAGAAGAAAACAATGAAATATGCTCAATTTCTTCAAAATGAATGAATGCCTTTAATCCATAGAATATGTACGACACCTTTGAAGAGAGACTGTCTATAATTACATACGTAAAATGTATTTTCGCGTACTCTGGGCATGTACAATGTTGCAGAAAGAAATGGAGAGAACCTGTAAAAAGTAGTCATCATCATCATCTTAATTTAACACGACGGGTCATCTAGATCCAAGACCGACCGCACAGACATTTTGATGAATTCTCGCTTCTCTAACGAAGTGTGGTGACTGTGAAGGCAGAAGGATGAAGAGCGGATAAAATGTTTATATTTTTTTAATAATAAAACAATATATGTGTTGACAGTAAGACTTGTGAAATGATAGCGCACTCACATTGGCTGTAAGAAACTTCCTAGCACGCATATAATGATATTATTCCGTTTGTTTTCCATCTGCCGTTTGATACTTAAAGCGTCTTAAACTTTTTACTTTGGAGCTGAATATTTCTTCGGGTACCTTCTTTGCCTTCGGGTGGAAACTTCCGTGGGAACCAAATATTATACAATACCCCGTATAACAGTAAATAAAAATAGTGCCGTCTATAATAGATAGTTGTAAGTGAGACTATTTCATGGAAAAAATTCTCGAATTATAAGGGTTTTTTAAATACATTATTAAAAGCAAAATGTGGTTAATTAATAGTCATTCGAACGTGTAATACATGCCGATGAACACCGCGGACTGTCGCATATCATCACATTTCGTCGACCTTGGAGCTCACGCACTTCTGTACTAATGCGATGGTTTTCAATATGTTTGTCAAATTGCAACATATTTTTTAAATTTTTTCAGTCTATAATTTCTTGATCATAAAAGTCTTGTTATTCTGTAACACGTCATCATACCCCTAATTGTCTTAAAATATTTTTACAAATGTCTCCTTAATATCTTACTAGGACTTTCTATCGGAGTCATTGACGACATATTAATAATATTAAAAATTAATGAGAACAGTGTGTCACGGAACAGAAACAGAATGCGTATTAAAATAATACAGCCGTGATTGACATGTGGAAAAAAATCATAGTAATATCCGATCATGGCGTTTTTCAGGATACAAATTAAAAAGCCTCCGTGACGTTAATGTGGCCGGTAATCAAATCTGCACTCCGCCCCCCCCCCCCCCCCCGTGCGGGATCCGACCCCCGCCCCGCACCGCGCGCCACGAGCCACGCGCCGCCCGACCGGCAGTGACGCGGGCCTATCGAGCCCCAATCGAGTTACGCGGGCGGGCCGGTCGGATTAGAGTGCCTCTTCTCATGACTAATGGACGGCTGGCGAGGAATTATTCATCCCTTAATTAGTTCAAATAGTTTTCAATTACAAATCTCCAATAATGTACGGATGTTTTGTGCTCGGCCAAATGAAACCTCAGATCGTTTCAATATACCAAATGAGCAGCGTCAGCAATACGAAATTAGGCTCATCTTAAAATATCATTCAATCATTAAAAACTTGTTTCAAAATACGTTGGCACTTTTCGCATGTGTATAATGAAATATCTTTGATATTTCAAGCAATATTAACTAGAATTTTACATTATACTAGCGGTCACTACCCGGCGTCGCCCGAGCTTCAGAGTTAATTATAATTTGAAAGAGGTATTCAGTGGAAGGGAGAAATGGGTGCCATTGTTTTGCGCTGGCTTTAAGTGCAACTTGCGCGAAATTTGATCCAGACAGGAAGAGGGTGAGATATCCAGGACAGTGAGTCGGGGTGATTATATTTTCCTCGCGATCCTAGAGTGCAACTATAGAGAGGGAGTGGAATAGCTGGGAGAACAGGAGAACAGGGAGGATTTCTTTGTTTTGAAGAGTAACCATGCAAAATTTTAAATGGGTGGCATTCAATATAACATAATGTACATTTATTTGTAATTCTGGTGAAATCTCTGATATTCTTCATAGCACTGCGAAATAAAAAAATATACACTAATAACGAAGGAAATAAATATGTTGGATGCCTTCTAGATGTGGTGCTGGAAGCGGGTGCTGCGTATTTCTTAGACAGCATGGCACACAAATATCTCTGTACCCCATGAATAAAGGATTACAGAAAGACTTTTGACAATATACATTCGTGCAGCAGATAAGAATTCTCACATACTTTGGATACGTTGCTTGAAGAAAAGATGAAAGTCCCGAGAAGTTCGTGGTCACAGGGACAGTCAATCAGTAGTAATATTATACAGAAGCAAAAACTGAACAAGAAAACGAAACTGAACGAAAGAAAATTTTGACAAAAATAAATTGTTTTGAGATATAGAAGTTTGGTAAAATATAAAATTGATTAAATATATATGAAGTTGTAGATATTTTTGGAGCATTTATGCATACATGCAGATAACTTTTCTGGGCCTAGAATTAAAGCACAAGTTTGAAGTCAAATTTAACTAAATTTGCAATATATATAGATTTTTTAACTATTATTTTGATTTGTGGATAAAAAAACTGCTTGCATGGATGCTCCAACTGGTTGCCAAAGTAAAATAGCGACGTCATCTCTCAGCTCGCTGGGCCGATGGCATAAGAAAGATCACAGGAAACAGCTAGATGCGGAGGACATAAGAATGGCTGTGTATTTCGAGACAATGTCTCAACGACATCAAAATAAAATATTTATCCACTTTTATTTGAAACAAGGAACGCAAAATCATCAAATTCCTCAGATATTTTTAATAATCTATTTTATTTTACTTCGAAATTTTAGTAATCATTAATTGGTGGTAATTTAAGCTATAATAAATTATATTATATTAATTTTCAGTATATAAAATAAAATCTATCATATCAATATCATCTATCAGTGGACGGGTGTGGGCGGAAGGAGCAAAAAAATTGCCTCAGCAAATTGAAGAATATATATTAATAGTTTAATTATTCTTGACTTTACTCCTTTCTTCCCTTTTGTTATTGTATCTAACCAAATTGAATTCTAAAATATTCGTGAAACGTCCGACCACCGAGCGATTAATTAATTTTAAATATTTAAAGGATGACTGCTCAGAATATTGACGGAAAAATTTCTGATTCAAGCATAGATGGTATTAAATATATCGATGGCTCAAATACCCAAAAAAAAGCACAAATTATTCATTTTGTAAAAGAATACAGATCCATTCGGCATTATTTTTTCACAAGTATAATATTCTCAAATCATTGTATTATATTTGATATAATTTAGTATCGAATTTATGTCAAACGATTTCAAACATGTCGTAAATTTATGTAGAATTTAAAACGTAATCTTGTAAACATTCGACGATCTCTTTTTGAATTTTCGATTTAAATTCATTGAAGGATCAGATAAAAATTGATTGATAAATTATTATAAAACGATAATATTGTTTTCTCACATCATATTTAAAAAAGTTAATAAATAAAATAGAGTTTCAATATCAATTATTACAGTACGAGTTTATGCAAACCGCTGTTTAATAAAGAACACTATTTAATTATAAAAATACTACATGAAGTTTATGTACTTTGTTGATTCATTGGTTTAAATAAATCAGTGTAATAAAATACAGCAAAATCAAGAATAAATGCTCGTACTAATTTAATATTCGAAACATTTAAACACAATTCTAATGAGATGAGCATTGAAGATGTGGATCTACACACTACTTCTAAATGTAAGCTGGGTTGACAGGGACACTAATGACAGCGTGATGGTTATTAAGGCCCGTATCTATGACGATCTCTCTATGAAACTTTGATAAAGGTACGTATACACTAGATGCGTCATTCTAATCTTCGAGTAAAATATATCAGGTGATGATTCATAGATCGTATAGGGGTTAGCTTTATCAGTCAATGTAGACTCGAAAGGTGTGTGTGCTTTAAGTTGTCGAGTCACTCAGATGGAGTGGCTGACGTTTGAAGGTTATGTAATTCAGATCAGAAGGTTTCGTACATGGTGAGACTGAAGGCCCTATCTCTCTTCGGATCTCGTGCGTGTGGATGTATGTCGCAGTATATATAAATGCGGTTGGTGCGAGCGAGTATATATGCTGTGACTAGAGCAAGGTATATAATTAATTAATTAATTGGCGTTAATTTCAGGTCGATCCGCAAGTACACGAGTATCCATAATATTACGCTTCCCCATCTACATCTATGGTTTTCTGGATGTGGCTTCAGTAGTGTCATTATGACTGTATAGTGCTTGATTAAACAGCCAGATCTGTGAGACGTGAGCATAGCAAAAACGAACGTATTTTTAATATTTCTTGATTAAGATTACTTAAATGTTTTCGCTTTTATATATTCAGTACGTAAATACAATATATATTCAATTTGAATTGAAGTGTACATTGTCTTTATTACGAGTAAGAAAAAATATACATGATATCTGTCATCTTTTCTTATCTAAACTGTTTATGGTATACCACAGAGTTAAACACTTTCCGAAATGTCAAAACAACGATTTTGGTTATGTTTTTCATCCGATTCAAAATAGCATTTTTTTACTAATTGTTGTTTATCCGCGAACAAAGGTGAAATAATTTTAATTACATCGAGATTTTATTTATGTGTGGTTTGTTTTGGGGAATGCTCTATCATTAAAATACATATTCTATTGAGACCCTGGTCACCAAATACCGTGTAGCGGTCACTGTTGGCCGCAAGCTGTCACTGTTGGCCGCAAGCTGTCACGACAACTATTTGATGCACGTAAAATTATGATGGTTAATGTTCGATTACCGTACCAAGTATGTAGGAGGCTTTTTTCTATATCAAGTCAATTTTGCATTATGTCTGATAGTTATCTATAGCTACAGATAGATATACTTACCGCGAGAGTGAGTGAATAAGATAGTGTAGATAGTTATAGTTAATACTTTCAAACTGAGGCACCGGATGCGAACTAGTTGTTCTGTGATGATCTATCTACCTTAACGGATTATTTTCAGCGATAAATACAAAATCTCTTGATACAAAAATCTCACGACAAATACTAGAAGAAGAAGTATGAGATAAGATAACATTTTGTTGAGAGATTTAAATAGTGTACAAAAGAATTCGAATAGAATTGCGTTAATTAAACTAATTATGTTGCTACGATAGTTATTCACTGTTGCTCTGGATTCGTTACTAGCCTCTCCCCGTGTTAAATGTTTAATGCATTGAACGGTCAAACTCAGCATAATTTTCCATTCCGTCACAGTTTACAAATTGCAATATTGAACCTTTTAACCACTCCCCGTCCTACCACTTCCGCAAACCCATTCAGCCATAAACTAAAAAAAAATCCACCCATTATTACTGAAAATATGTTTTGTTTATTACTCATTTTCATGATAATCTATTCAATTAAACAAAGTGCATATATTTTTGTTTCTCAGAATATGTCATAAATGTACAGCCTAGAATATTAATACCTCAAAATATATATAATTAGTTATCTGATCTGTATTGTATATACACGTTTTATTTTTGTTTCTTTCATTTTAAATAAGCTAAATAATGATATTGTACGCACGAGGTGAGCCCAGTGCTGCGCTTCGGTAATAAATAAATAGTAGTATAATAAATCTTCCTTTTCTACACCATAACTGTTATTAGCATTTCTTTAACGGCGTTCATAACTCAATTACTAGATCAAATATGTTACAAAATTTTACATAAGACTGCACATTGATAATATAATGCCCTTTCATCCCCATTAAAAATTTAATTAATTATACCCGATTCATATACAGATTTAATTAAGACTCAAATTATGTACTTCTCTCTAACTCATTAGTTGGACAAATAAATAAATATATATTATTTTGATACATATTTATTATACAGGAGCCAGATAGCTGGAAGCATGTTAGAAGAGTTTAATTTTAATATTTACACATAACATGTTTTATCTAAGGCTCTCCCGCAGAACGTCAACAAAATTTCGGAACATTTTGTGGATGTTTGATGTTGTTTGTGAAAGAAACCTAGTAAAAGTAATCGACAATGCAACTGAAAAGACAGAATCAAGAGCCCCCATTTAACTGGACTGAGTAGCATTTGGAAAGCTGGAGCACATCTTTAAATCCAAAATACCACAGCCTCTAAAGAATAAAGCTTGCAACCAGTACGTGTCTCCAATACTTATATACGAAGACGACACGTGAACCCCCACTATCAAATTCGAACATAAAATAAAAGTTACCCAAAGAGCAATAGAAAGGGCTTTACTTGAAATATCTCTGAGATCTAGAATCTACCGTGCTAATTCGGCAGGGAACCAAGCTAACAAATGTTGCTATATGCTCCAGTGACTGGACATATTTGGTGAAAGGATGATGGATAGTAAGGATAAAGGTCCCGGAATGGAGGTCTGACACTAGTGGAGGAAATATTGAAGCAAGCTGGATAGAGCGACGATCGGAAGAATGGCAGGCAACAGATAATTAAGAAAGAATTGGCGATCCTTGAGAGAGGACTATATTCAGCAGTGGAGAGACAAATAGTGATCGTGATGATATGTTTTTACATGTCTTATACGTGTGTTTATACATTATCTTAATAAATTGTACCGTCTTGTTCAAAATTTAATAACAATTTGTAAAATTATGTATTTATTTATAGTGTGTAGTAATTTCCGTATATATAAAAAAAAAAAAATTATGACTTAACTTTATTTATTTTGAACAACAACTGTTGATTTGAGTACAAATAAAATGTATGTATATAGATATATACATTCAATAACAATATGCAACAATAGTCATGCACCCCCAAATAAGAAAGATCTTGAGTTATGGGGGTAGTTATCGACAACGATTTAAAAACATGATTAAGATCTACAATAATACAATGAAAAAATTAATAACAAAATAATATTTTATAAAAAATGTAAAGAAATTAATCAAATTAGAACTTGCAAATAAAAAAAATGTCCAATACATAATTATTTATTTAATTTGATGACCTTTATATAAGCCATATTAGGACTAATTTTTTACACTTTTATATTTGCTGCTAATTGAATTGATTTTGACAGTTGGCTATACAGTTTAGGAGCAATGTACGATGTACGATGTATTATCCATTATATTATTCATTTAAACGTTGTTCTCAATTTCAATCTTGTCAGCAGCGTTGAATGTTGTATACAGCTGCTATTGCACACATCCCGAAATACAGTGTAATTGGGATTATTCAGTCAAGCCTTAAACAAAAGGAGCGATGCAAACACGAGCGCTCTTTAAAACAAATGCCACTCTTCTAAGCCCACGAGGGCGCGAACTAAACCTCTATAATACACCCTTATACTGGGAAACTAGTTCTCGCAGCCTTAATATGGATACGAGTACATCTTCACCCCAGATCGTTTGAAGATCTCCTCTCGGAAAGCCTCAAATGTTGATACAATTATAATAACGAGAGTGGGAAATTGAATACCACATCCCGGGCAACTCCAATTAATCGGACCGAACCTCATTCAAGTACTTGTATAATATACCTACGATGATAACGCGGATACTGTTACATTACGGAACAATATATAACAGAACAGTAGGATGAGCGAAGGTAATATGACGACACATACATAAAACCAATTTTCTATTTTCACGATAGTTTCCTAAAAAAATCGTGCTAATAAAAACCATGTAAAAAATAATACAATGCATATATAAAAAAAAAAAAAAATATTCTAGATGTGAAAAATCGATTCTCATAATAAATTGTTTTTAAATAAAAGATAATGAAATTGATTAAAACTCTTATTTAATTCTAATACAATATTTTTTATTTTATAAATTTTCGAGATAATATATACCTATTAAAAATTTATCATATAAAGTTAAATATATTGAACAAATAATAGATATCTCATAGAGACAAAGTTATTTTTTATTAATGGAAAATATGTAAGTGTGGATTACAGGACTTACGACCTGTCCTCGGCTAGCTTAAGTGATCACTTTACACAATGTAGCGTTCTCCATTCCACCCAATCAACCTCCATATCTATAAAAATTTTAAAATTGTATTTATGTTAATATGTTGAATAGCTTAGAATACTACTATACTATCACCATCTATGGACTAAATTTGATATTCATTTTCCCCGAAATAACATATATGTCACAATAAGAATCTAATTTTTTTTTAAATTATTTAAAGCAATATTCTTTATCTGTAATTTTTTTTTAACATATTATACTAGAATACGCCTGAAATTTTTTTTTTAAATTTTCTTATATATTTTCTAATTTTGACCAATATAAGACAGGTCGTAAGCTTTGTAATTACCCATACTTCCGTATTTCCCTTAAATAAAAAAAAGAGCTTCGTCTCTATGAGATATCTATTATTTGTTTAATAACAGTGTCTTTGTAGGTGAAAATCCAGTAATTGTGTGTTCTTGGAAATATTCAAATATTGCTAAAATATATTGCTTTAAGAACATAGTATGTCACTAATAATTCAAGAACTCAAAAAGGCCAAAAATAGACACACTTATGCTTAATAATTCAATTTCATTCATTGTCTTTATAATAGAAGACACATTATTTTACATAAGACTGGAATGAAATCACTCTCATCACTTAACATTTTGGCTGTCTTGTTCATATTCCAGAGGCGATACATTTTTGCAGCAAAAAGAATTTATTTAGTACTCAACTTGTTTCGAATGATACTAAACAATAGAACCGTTAGGTGACTAAATACCAGATAATTATACTATTGAAATTGTGTCTGATTCTTGCTCGCGAGCCATTATTAACAGTGTGATATATAAGCGGCGTACATTATATTAATTTATTATTTTTTCCCAGAAACCATCCTACATATATATATATATATCTTTCGCGCCATTCCTAGTAATATAACCTGTTAAACACTAGTATCAAATAACGACAATTGTCTTTAACATAAACTTTTAAATAGAGTACTTATGGTTGGATTTTTTTCTTAAACTTTAGACAATCCTGAATATTCAACAATAGAATTCATAAACAAACCTGTATTTCTAATCATTTTATGTATCCTAGCTTATATATGTGAGTCATTTCATGTGAAATCACCTAATTTAAATTATTTTTTTTTACCATAGGTAGACCGAACCTCATGAGTGTGTAGCTCAAAACAATTAATATTTTTTATTTATCTGCTACCACCTTAGATCTAGGCACAATTTTATTTGCAGCGACAGGTAAAAACGGAACTTTATAGAGGTTTTGAAAAAAAAAATTCTCCTCCCATGAAAGATAAAAAATTCTGGTTTTCACTAACATGTGTTATTTGTTATATACAGCGATAAAGTTAATGGTAATAAGAATTGTTAAAATAAATCAGTATTCTGTGTCTGTAGAAGGATTTATATATTTGGGGAATTTATTTTCAGTACCTAGACGAAGATAGCCTGAGGTCGGAAAATACACAATGGAGTTGTGCTACCCACGCTGATGAATGGAAGTAAATCGGGAAAATGATGAAGAATTCTTCAGATTGAATTCGGTGGAAACACGATGTGTGAAGAATCGCGTACCACAGAATCAAGAATGAACTGATTAGGAATGGCTGCCTGGGGGATTAAGGCCATGTCGGTATGTATTTTACTGGGTAGAGACTTTGGATTAGGTTAAATACTATTGTTGAAAGTACTAAAAATTATAGAAAATAAGAAATTGAGAATCAAAGATAACCTAGAATAAACAGTTGAACTAAACGTTAAAAGATTCTATAGGTTATAGAACCTTCGAAAATCTGTAAAATATTTACGTGTCTTATTATTTGCTTTTTCTCGCATGGAAATGGCGTGATGGCAAGAATAATAGTATGTTATAGTCTAAGCAAAAATGTGTTTATATATGTAAACACATTTTGTACATTACATTACATAATGTAAACAATAAAATTATTATTTTTATTTTTTTTTTTTATTTTTATTTTTTTTTTATTAACCACTAAAATGAGTTTAAATACATCTACCGGTTTCGAAAAATACCATTTTCTTCTTCAGGATGTCATAACTAACTAAAACATATATTGTTTCTTTATGGTAAGACCGGTAGATGTATTTTAACTCATTTTAGTGGTTAATAAAAGAAAGATAATAAATAAAAATATGAATCTTAACCACAAAGATAATATTGCTGATTTTAAAAGTATAATAAAATGATTAGTTAAGAATATTGTGAATGTGCACAGTATTATTAACTGAAGTCAATCCAATCCGCCTTACGAGAGAGTGACACGATTCAAGCCTTCAACAAACATTATTTACATAGTTTTTAAACTTGATTGTATTTAATAAGGTTATTGTTTTTAATCTTTATATGAATTAGTAGAGGTAAAACTGAGTCCATAATGTTTAATTTTACCAATAGTCATGCTAGATACCGCAGGTCGTTTCTGTTGCAGAGTACACGTGTGTGTCAAATCAATGCAAACAAACACCTCGCAGTTTTGGTTTACTGATTAACAAGACGCATGTAGCTGAGATGGAATGGTAGTGTCACAATATTGGACATGATTCAAAATATTTATATTAATGTCTCTTTTAGAGTATTTTAAATAAAAATAATAAATCACTTAAAGTTCTTCTACACGACAAGTTAGTTAAATTAAGAGTGCTCATTAGAAAATCATAATTCATTTGTTCAGCGGGTATATACAGTTTGAAGTTAATAAACTTTAAAATTTATGCTGAACCCTTTCTAATTTTAATTCGTGCACTTTATAGAATAGAGACCAAATAGTTGAGTTGAATTCTAAATTGCTACTAACTACAGCCGTGCATAAAACTTTAAACGATTTAAGTGAATTATCTTATTATTATTAATTATCTTTCATCGCTCTTAATACAAAACCAAGACATTTCATAGCTTCATTGGTGATTTGATTAATGTGTGGAACGAATGATAGTTTTTCATCAAATAATATGCCAAGATCTTTCATTTGAGATACTTTTTTAAGATTAACGCTGTTTATGCTGTCATGAAAAACAATAGGTTTTTCATGCTGCAAAACGTCATAGATTGGCATTTATCAATATTTAAAAAAAGTTTGTTGTGTGTACACCATTCATGTAATTTGTTAAGGTTAGATTGAAGAATAAGCCAGTCATTTATCGACTCAATTGTTCTGGATACCTTAAGGTCATCGGCAAACAACAATATGTTGACTTTATCTAATGTACCAACAATATCGTTAATAAATAATAAAAATAAAACTGGTCTTAAGTGTGAGCCTTGAGGTACACCACTAGAAGCCTCAAATTAAGCCGATGTATAACCAAAGATTTTCACACATAGTATCCTGGACGATAGGTAACTTTTAAACCATTTTAAAATATTCCCAGCGAAACCCGAGGCTTTTAATTTATGGATGAGTATAATACGAGAAACCTTGTCTTGTTTTATGTTACCAGTAATTGTTCTACACATAATATTAATATAAACTAGCCATTAATTAACATTGATGCCATTGTTAAATAACTATTTATTTATGATATCTAACGTCTTATTTAACCGGAGAACTTCAGTAAGATATAATAAGGAGAACAAAATAATGCTGGAGTGTTTCAACTCAGAAACTGGTTAATACGGCCGGCTGATCGCTCGTACAAGATAAAAACGACGCGCAGGACGCCCAAAGAATCCTCGGATAAAGGAAATTTTACAAGCAGTGGGAGCGACATGGCGAAATTTGGAATAATACCCAAGAGAATGATGTAATCATGGAATAAGTTTACAATAAAGAAGTTATAGATAACGACAGTTTCAAGGCTGAAGTCACAGCACGCCTTTTTGAGATATTTTAATTAATAAAACTAATGCAGTCTGCCTAGCCTAGTAGTTCAAAATAGTTCAAGCACATTATTCTAAATGTTTACATGATTTGAACCTAGACCAAGCCCGTGCCATCACCATCCACGTTATATGGTTCAATATTATTTTAAACCACCCACCTGTTTCTGGTGTGTGAAAGGGTTCAAGAAAAAGACTATCAATCAGAGAACAGTTTTAAAAGAACGTTTTGAAATATCGCTATTTTAATACATAGTTAAGAATCATTCCTTTTTTACAACAATGTATCTCTAAAATGTAATAAAATTACTCAACATAGAACGAGGTAAAAAGTTTATATATTAATGTAAATAAAAAAAATTAAATACCCACATGATATATGTACTTATTCAGGACAATTATTTAAATAATATTCTAAAAAGAGAAATCCGAAAATAATGTGTTTGCTTGTGTGTATACATGGGAGTGGTAAAGTAGATGGAAAATAATTGAATAGGTTGCTAAAATACACTAGATGGATTTAAGAAATGCATTGTAGTTTCATAAAATATATCGAAATGTGAAAAAATGTCATTATAACTTTACATCATCCCATGTCATTAACCACAATGCCTCCCATAATTGTATCCACGGAAGAAGACACGATGAGATAATCTCAAAGTTTTAGTTGAGATACATGTGCACGTGTTGAGATTTTGGTCTGGAGAGAATGACCGAAGAGTTTCACGTTTACCATTCACGTTGTTTGGAATGCAGACCTCTTGAATATACAAAGATGCCGTGTTGTATGCTACCTTATAAAGCCAGCATAATTTCGTGCGATTTCAAAATTCAACCTCCCCTACATCTACTTCTAACATTGGGGTGTCTCAAGAATCAATTCTCGGACCACTGAAGATATATAATAATATCGGCAGAGTTGTGGCCCCATTGTTATGCAGACGATACGCTAATTTATGTTTTCTGTAAGCCGGGTGAAGACAGAGGTATTCAAAGGAAAAATTGCAAGATGCTTCGAGAAAATAGGTAAGTGGATGGCACAAAATAAACTTTCATTAAATCCATCCAAAACAGAGCTTGTAGTTGCAGATAGCAATACCTAGAAGACCAAACTTAATACAGGAGTCAATATTTGCAAATTTTAAATCTGCAGTTAAGTTGTTGGCCGTGCACATTGATTCAGACCTTTCAATGAATACACAAATCAGCAAAACTGTCAGTGCATGCTGCCATCAACTGAAATAGATTAAAAGTATTCGAAGACATTTTTCTTTTGAGGTAGCCCGTCTACTTATAAATGCATTTGTTGTGCACGTGTGGACTATTGTAACAACATGTATACTGGCCTGCCAATGTTTCAGCTGGATAGATTATAATCCATTCTAAATGCGATAACACAAATAATATATGGAGTTTCAAAATTCTCTCTTATAACATCTTTTTTACATGAGCTACATTTGTGTTAGTTGGTGTACAAGGCGATAAATAACATGGCTTTGTATCTTCAAAAGCTTTGTATCCCAGACGATTTGAATGGTAGACATCAAGCTCTCAGATTAGCCTCTACTTCAGCCGCAGGAAGGATTGTACAACTGACCAATCGATGCCAGAAGTCTAAATTTTGTGAACGGGAATTTGTGGTGGCAGGTTTAAAAACGTGGATCTCTTTGCCCTCCGTCATTAGAAACAGTGCATCAGTGACTAAGAGGTACAAAAAAACGCACCTTTTCAAAATATCATTTTCATAAGTTAAAATAATATTTTTTAATTTTAAAAACAAAGATAATGTAGGACTGATAATCACTGATAATCAATGAATCACTGATAATATTATATTTCAGGGAGACGAGGCCAGAGGCAAAAATAATGTTATGTGAGGAAATTTAAACGTTCCATATTATTATCAGTGATGCCGCTTTCCACAATCGATTGTAATCTATCCATTAGCAGGCCAGCCTCAATACTATTACACGGTGATATTATATTTACAAACAGAATGAAAAATATAATAATTCAAATTGTATTCCCAGCACATCAAACTGAGGTAACAAGCGATGCAAATTCAATAAAATATTTTTTTTGCGGCTGAATGAACACTCAACTCTGATTTCTATTTTTCCACTTAATGAACGAAGACAAATATCGAGTTGTAAATGTTGATGGATAATATTTATGAACTGAAGATCCCCATCCACATTCTTTGATCTCATTTTTCACTAAAAATTCATTTCACGTAAACGAAATTAAAAACAAAATATCCAGAGAATGCTTTTCATATTCAATATTTTCGTACTCAATTACCTTACCGCATTAAAGCACACAGGCGGTATGTTAATTAATCCATTCGAGCATTTTACTCTTTTTATTTTCGCCAAACTCACGCGACGACACAATACTGTTCCCGGAAAATCTACATGTTTTACCTTCCCGAGATCAGGGATACATTTCTGTATCACCGTAACTTAATTACACAGTCAAATCATTCAGAGTTTCTTTTATTTAATGTCAAGTGTCCACGAATGAGATTTTTAAGAAATTATCAACTCTAGATAATCTCTGAGATACGGACTTTGTTCCCATGAGATTATTTGGAGGCTAATTTCAGCTTTCGTAGTCCCTGTGTAAACACCACATCTCAGAGATTCACCTTTTCGTGGATTCACCTCTTACTTCACGCTCGTCGTACGTCAAATTTCATTATCGTTTTTTAGTTAGGTGATTTTCTGTATTGACTTAGGGGTGAGAAGCGTGAATAATCCCCGTTCAATTAGGAGAAATGTTTGATAGTTTTGAGAGAAAAGATCTATGCGAGAGGATAACGTTAGAACGTTGAACTGGAAGATAGTCGCCGAAAACCAGATCACGTGGAAGCAAATAATTCAGGGCATTAAAGACGAAAAAGAAGTTGGGTATTTTGAATATCTCTAACTATCGATTGTCATAAACTGAAAATTCTCCACTCGGTACCTTATAAAGGATTAATAATAAGCAATTTTGAAATCATTGAAATACAAAAGAATTTAGAGAAAACACTGATTAACAACATAACATTCCTAACACTTCGCATTTACTGTTCATATTCTTGTTAACGATTGAAATCTCCCCCCCTTTCTCAAACCCCCCCCCAATGCCCGAATAGTACACGATACTGAATTAAATTTGGTTACCACCTAACGATGAGAGGGACTGCACCTGTCGAAACGAATAAAGAATATAACTCAACGTGCGTGTAATACAAATTTTTCTTGTGAATATTTAAAAAAAAACTCTAACAGCTGTTAAAACAGAATAAAAATTTGTAATTTAACGCCTTGTATTAAATAATGTTAATAAGTAATGACTTTTTTCGTAACATTCAGAGTAGACAGTTTTAGATTATATTTTTATGGACGTGTCGAATCTCCATCTGGTTTACATCTTCGTTTCTTTCAACCAATCGCAAGCTTATCTCTGAATTTATCTACCTTTGAAAATCTGAACACATGTATACAGTATTAAAACGTAAGGCAAGTGATTCTCTGAGATTACCTCACGGTGTCTCGAGTAAGAAAACTCAAGACAACAAAAGACTCCGGTAATTACGCCCGTCTCTGTGGTCTCCCGTCAACATTATTCAAATATGCTACCCAAGATTAAAATGAACCGAATACCGGCAGCATCGCTCATTAGATGCGACTGATGCCTCGCATTACTCACTTTTAAATGTTCACTTGGCAGCGATGAAGAGCGGAATTTGAAGGTTGCTCGATGAACTTCAAGATATAAAATAGTTTAATACTGGCATTTACGTTACAGTGAGCCGCGTGCGAAAAGGGGCTCAGTAAAATCGACACTAAGATTGCCGAAATCAAATTGGCCGAAACAATTTAAGCTAAATGAAACAAAGCGGATTACAACTATTGAGCCTCTAGTATCGCAGGTGTGGCGCAATTTCTGAATTTAAGTGGCCCAAAAACCTTGCTACATAAAAAATTACCCAACACAAAACGAACTGAACCTAAAATGTATTGTTATATTTGAAATACTACAACGATCAAAGTAAAAATTAAATAGATTTCTATATAAGATATCACAAATCATTTATCAATGCATATTTTATTTAGTATCCATAAAACATAAATTTTTATTTTAACGGCTTATTAAAATGTTCGAAAAGCCACAACACTTACGCGAACGAAATTTATTTTTTTCATGTCCTGGTACGTATTTAATGAACCAACTAAAAAACTTGTGAATTCACACGATAGCTACCTGAAACTTTTCACGGTTCCATCGCGGTAGGCAAAGAGGATAGAGTACCACACTCTTCTGTCTTGACGCACAATTCTCGCCTCATCCACATTCATACATCTTCTCATACAAGCTCGCCAGTTATTGTGCCTTCTAACAGAACCATCTTTCAAAATAATACCTAGAACCTACTTATATAAAGATCAATGCTAAGCAACTGTTTCCTAACAAATAAACCAAATTTAAAATGTCAAAATTAATTTGTATTTCCTTCCTTCCTTCCCAGTGAACTGTACATAACACATCATACACATACGATACTTATATATAACCACGAGAGTAGTAATAATTAATTATACTCACTCGTTTTTTTATATTAATTTTCACATGTACGTGAAAATTAAAAAAAAAAATTAATAAATAATAAAGTTACGAAGTAAATAAATAAATAATTATATTTTGTTGCATATACTCAATAATCATGATAAATTATCCATCTCACAATAGTTTAATTACTAGGAAAATAATTTCTAATTAATCAATGAAATACGATTCAGCATATTTCTATTTCCGAAAATGTCTAATTAATGTGATATTTTCTGTATAACGCTTATGAAAATGTATTTTTTCATTAATATCATAAAATGTGCCTAAACAAATAATGAAAAATGCAATAAAATTATATTATGTAATAAATAATACGATAGTTATTTACAAAGTTTCACACCATCCCTTATTTCGCTAGCATTACTACACTACATTTTATTTGCCAAATAGACAAAGAACTTTTATGAAATTAACCTAAAATGCGTACAAGACCGCAATGAAAATGGCACCCGAGCACCCTCTCGCCCCCAGCGCTCCATCCGGGCCACCGCCGACTACCCCTGACTGCACTGTACACAACAGGGATGCCGGTTTTCTTGTTAACTTGATTACTCTCAAACAACCGCATAGATTGGACCTTTTGTATTGCACTGTACGAACACCACTGCTAGTTTTGTTATTGCGTATGAACAATTCGCATATTAATCCTAGGGGTAAACGCAATAAACACACATTTGCTGAAATCAATTTTTTTAACATTAATTTTTATTCATATTCATTTACTATTAATTCATTTTTTTCATATTCATCCACACATTGATTTACAGCTCATGTATTAGATTGATGCATAATTATTTGCCGTTTTTTTCGCGACGTTTTGTTTTTTTAATTTGACGTTTAATTTACATTTGTCAAAATATAATTATTTAATAGGGTTCAAAAATTATAAAAGCGCCGGCGCTGTACTCATTTTTTTTTTTCGCCCTAGTAAGTGAAGATGATGTTTTCAATTTTTGCAAAACCTTCCCCATAAATTGGCGGTATTTTGTTTTGCTACCATTTTGAATCTTTTAAATACTAATTTAATGTATTAATTATAAATATATACATATAAAATCAATTTTGCCGAAAAATATTGTTTTTGCGCTACCGGGATTCGAACCTGGATCTCTATTTCCAATCCGGTTCGAATCCCGGTAGCGCAAAAACAATATTCTTCGACAAAACTGATTTTTTATGTATATATTTATAATTAATAATAAATTAGTATTTAAAACATCACAGACCGTCTGTTCTGAATAATTACAACTTCACAATAAGAATGTGTTCTCCTTAATAATTTTGAAACTTGCCCAAGGAGGCTTTTATCAACAGACGTTCTGGACACTAGTGTTAACTACAAATTAGTGCTTTATTATTATATAATGTTATTTATTGGATTTGCTTTCTTGGATTATTTTTATTACACTATTATCGTTTTGCAACACGGGATTTTGTTTTTCAATTTTTATATAATTTTCAGCCGCTCCCTCGATTCGGGCGCCACAGGCAGGCGCAGGCGCCTGCTCCGCCTGAGCGCCACGTCGACGCTGAAGAGTATATTAATATCTTCCAACATCTGGTTTACCTATCATTTTTTTAATGATAAAAGAACTATAATTCACGGTCTTCGAATTGTACTGTTTAACGTTTTCATCGATCGGTACCACAGAACATGAGCAACTGACGAAGTGACGAGAAATGTAATTTAAAAAAATATATATATTATATTTTTATTTGTACTTGACGTGCCGTATTATCCAGATGAGTCAACTCCATTGAGTGTCAAAGAGAAATGTTTTTAAAAAGCAACAAAAAATACATTTTCAGCTACAATCAACATTTAAATAATGACATCTTTAGATAAGCATGGAAATTATAATCGGACTAATCTGTTTTTGCCAGCGATGTAACTAAATTTGTTTTTCAAAGGGTTTTTTTTTTGTTTCACCTTTTTTTAAAAGCAACAGTTAGTATAAAGTGATATAATTAAGCGAACTACAATGAATAAAGATAGAAACAGGGAATACAATTATGGTTTCTTTCTTTCTTTTGGAATATTCCAACCATTGCCTTTTCCTTTCTCTATCTTCAGACATCATCAAACCACAAGAAGGATGTAGCGAACTGGATGATCAGGTCTGGGAGCGTATGTTTCTGTCAGTCTAACTCCCTAAATTGGAAATCTGACGTTGCATTTCTAGCTAGATTTACATTGGCTTAGGTCGAATCAAAAAATGTTTTTATTTTACTAAAGGAATGTCTGTGTTAAATTATATTTATATAGGGTGTACAGACCTAGTCAACAATATTTTATGGGTGGATACCTGACTAAATTACGAGTCGGAACTGATCAAGGGATATGTGCCTAATCTCAAACATGAGAGAAAAATAAGCATTAAAATATATATATATCCGATTATTTCGATTAATTGAATTATTTTATTGATTCAAGATTATATATTGGATACAAAACATTAAAGTACATCAAATTTTGAGCGGTCAGACTATTTTTTCTAAGATGATTTAGGGCCTGAAGCAAAAATATAGATTAATAATAGAACAATTTCGCAAATATTTATTTCGAAGTCCATAGGCTTCAAGCTAAACACGATTTTGTAAAAATTTAAAACAATAATATTTTTCGTAACATTTCGGAATTTGCACATATTCCTTGAACATTTTCGACTCGTAATTTAGTAAATCTGTTACACCATGTATGTATTATGGTAATTTATAAAAAGTGTATAGTTATTAGTAATATTAATTAATTCAATTTAATGACAAGTTTTTTTTAAGTATTGAAGGAAGCTAGTATCAACAATGTTTAGGTATATATATTTATATATATCAGACTCTTGTATAGTCCGCAATAGCGACCAGTAGAAAATAGACGCCTTTAAAATGTGGTGTTGAAGAAGGATGTTACGTATCCCGCGGACAGATCAATCACAACAAGCTTATCAACGGTATTGTTCCAATTTTTCGGGAACATTATACATCGACATAACAGCGTAGAAATCGTGGGCACTACAGACGGACGGAAACGGCAACGATGGGTTGGCGTTCTCGGAACTAGTGCTGAAGTCGTTCTGTCGTTCCAGGACCGAGAACTGTAGAGGTGCACGACGAGCCGTGTCTCATCTGATCGAGGCCACTATACGTCAAATGTGACGAGAAGGATTGAAAAATATATTATATCAATTTTGAATAAATTACTCGGTAAAAAGACAAATACCTCATGAAATAATAGAGAACTTAAAATGGGTGCACAGAGTCGCGGTTATCGTTTAATTTTCCCCCAATTAATAACTCTCGGTCTAGTGTCGGGTTGCCAATTATGTCGCACCGCGTCAAACTTTGTAAATGAAAGTTAGCCGAGCTCCGCGCGTGTACGTACTCATTTACAACTCGGTACATCACATTATTCGAGAGACTTCCATTATTCACAGTGACGTCGGCGACTGCTGAATAAGTGCTATAGAATCCATGACGAAGTGCTTTAAACGTTACGCGGTCGGTGGGCGGTGTACGGAGCTTGTATCGTGGTGCCGGTGGGGCCGGTGCTATATAGATGAGCGAGGGATCCCGTCAAAATTTGAAATTTACAACTCAATATATGATATTTAGTACCTACTTAAAATCAAACTTGGTATTGATAATTGCATTTTGCGCTTCGACCTCTCTGGGTATTTATATGGGTGTCATCAGTTATATGGTCGGTATGATATTTTTATGGGTGTCATCAGTTGTAGATAATCACTAAAATGCTTAGTCTAAAGCGCGTAGCTTCGTTTTACACAACCATTCCAACTAATTAGTGCTATACTGCGTAGTGAATTGAGAAGAATAAAAAGACAATTTATTCTCAACTTTAGTTGTCGTAATCTTTACCAATTCCATTTTTGTTTGATGTATGATTTTACTTAGTTTCGTATCATTTAAATATCCAATTTTTATTTACAATGTGAGGCAATGCGTCTCTTTCTAGCTATGAGATTTTTTCGCGTAAAAGGGACACTCAAACAAACAAGTAGTACATACAGTTGATGACGGGCGAATTTGAAAATGGAGATATTTATGATTGAACGGATCTCAACAAGGTGCTCAGCAATCTTTGTGGCAGAATAGGATACTGAACAGTTTCGGAATGTAGGAAAGGTAATAAATCACATTTTAATTTATTTAAATAAACCAAACTTTATAGGTTACCTACTACTCACACACATGAGTTTTTTTTATCATCGCTATAATCCAGAGAAGACGTGGAATTGGGGATGAATTTTTAGTAAAAGTATTTTTGTAGATACCTAAAACTTAATAGGGAAAAAGACTCATCTACAACCTTATTAACTAACTAACCTACCATCACGCCGTTTCTCTGCAGGGGTAGGCAGAATGTTAGAATGACACATCACTCTTGCATCGTCTACTTTTACACATCTTCTCATGCACGTTCTCCGATTGTTGAAGCTTTTAAAAGGGCCGTCTTCTAATATATTGATGGTTTATCTGATCATCACGGCACTTTCGCGATATATATTTTCTTTACCAATCTCTCCGCAAAGAATATTATTAACATTGTCAACAATTACTTAACTATATATTATTTAAATTACTATGCACTAAAACATATGCTCAACACTTCAGATAATAATAACCCCACCATGACTTCGATGCTATATGAACTGGTTTTATTTCATGAACAGCATATTTCAACGAAGCTTTGATTAAAAATATATTTAATTTTATATGCATCGGTCTGATAAAATTAAAATTGACAAGATTGGCTTCACCGCGCCCCGAGGGGTTCATCTGTCAGTTCACCGGCTGTCGAACAATTCTGCTTCCTTCCACACGGCAGTGTGCATGCACATGCAGCGGAGCAATGCAATCAGTGACAGACCCCTGGGGATCGCCAGCATTCATTTGGTGAAGAGGGAAGGAACAGTCTGCATTTTGAATCCTCGACTAATGTGGATTTTCTCCAATCCAATCATTAAGGAACATCAGCAATCTTCTCAGACAGGGTGGTATCAATTAATCTAAATTAACGGTTATACATAATAAATTATTAAATAAAAGTATTGTTACAATTGGCGTTAATACCTTCTAGAAAGAGGAGACATGTTTTGTGTTATTGAAACAACGGCTATCAAAAAAACCCTTCCGACACTGACCACAAGAATGAGGTGGATTTCGTCAGTGTGTGAAAGTAGTTTTTTTTTACTTCTTTTTCTAGAACCAATATCGACAAAGTTACGAATTTATAAAAATTTTAAACTGCACCATTTTGAAACAAAATAGCTGGCTAACGCTTTTATCAGAAATATTTACATGAATAATTTTTCAAAAAAGTGTGTTCAAAATCTAATAAGAACTGCAACAAAATTAAATGGAATGTATCTATATATGTATATAATATAATGTTCACATATATATATAGCCTTTCTAAGGAGGGTGGTTTCGGAGTCTCCTTGTTATGTTCAAAGAAAACGGGTTGAAATTTTCCAGATGCTGCATCATGAAACCCACTACAGCAGGTAGCATTTACGTAAGTAATGGTATTAACACACTGATTAAAACACTAAGGTATTAACGAATATATTAAAAATATCAAATTCTTCTAATATCTCAGAAATCCACAAGACATCACCGATAGCATTAAAGAAGCCTGCCTGTGCCACGCGAATATAGTTTCTACTATTTTAATTTTCCAATAATAAAATAACTTAAATTGTATGTATTTGATTCGGGACAATTGTTTACATATATATAAATTTTTAGTTTTAGCAATTCTTCATTTATTTATTTTTTAAATGCTTTCTACTGTTTTTAAAAATTAACTTTTAGATGTATGAGACTATTTATTATGCACGCGATAACATTCCCACAGTACTATAATTACCGTCTATATTGGAAAGGTGGGTAGTGAGGAAATCTTCTCTTAAGATGTTAGTCTAGACAAAAGTACTTAAGGGAAGACATCAGAAGGTGTCTCACCGAGTAATTACGTACATAATAGTGTAATTTGGACAGAAATGCACCCATTTTTGTTCACTTATCACAAATTAAAACCGCACAGACAACATTTTATTGTAATTATGAATTAATAGTGCAAGCTGGAATGGGTGGATCTAGAATCGTAAAGGCCCGTATCCACAGCAGGAGACGCGATGAAATAATCTCAGATGTTTAGTTACATATATCTCAATATCGTCTACTACACGTGTTGAGATTTTAATCTAGAGATAAACTCGAGAGATCAGCATGAGATTGGTAGAAAGAGACGGAGAATCAAGCTAGTGTACACGGCGTTCGATATGACGATATCGAGATTCGACACGTCAAACCCAAACGTGATCCCTAGAACTATTCTGAAAATTAGACATATCATTAAACGTTAATATTAATGTAAAACGTTAAATTACAAACATTTAATTCGTTTAAATTACTGCTGGGAAGATTTAAAATCACCCGGGTGACGAATTATAATGATATTTGACATTTGACGCGTGACGAGCGTGAGGTAAGTCTTCGCGCAAGTCGGCGAATCTCTGAGACATGGTATGTACACGAGGACCACGAAAACTGTGAGTTGCCTCCAAAAGATCTAATGAGAGCGAAATCCGTATCTCAGAGATTGTTTCGACTCGAAAATGTCTTTAAATTCTCATTCGTGAACTCGGGCCGTAAGTCTTAAATAATTTATCTGTCTAAACACTAAACATCATATTTAATAAATTTATCATAGAATAAATATAGCAACAATAAGCTATTAAGATATATCGTATATTGACATACATAACCGTACTTTCCGTGATTTTGGTATTCACCCTGCAACTTGACGAGTATAAATAATAAACCCAAGTCTCAAAAGGCGTAAAATATTTTTTCCGTATTAAGCGTATAATAGAATTTTCAACACGTTTGTGGTTTTTAAAATAAATATTAAGATTCAAATAAATAAAAGGGGTAATTTATTGAAAAGAAAAAAATCTGTAAAATTGTACTTAAAAAGAGCTGACTAAAATAATTGACTTCCCAAATGCAATTTGTTCCAAATTTTTTTGCTTTTTCTATAGTATGTTCTAAATTCTACAGATTTTTTTGTATGCTCATTATTTTTGTTCTATTTATTGTCTTATATTTTTAGATACATTTTCTACCCTGAGACAGATATAATTATTGTTATTGGTTTTAAATTGAATTACATGCCCAATAAAAAAAAATAAGATTAAAATGATTACAACACGCTTTCTATATCAAATAAATAAAAATAAACCTTTAAAGGTTATTATTTATTTGATATAGAAAGCACTCTTTATTTCCACATCGAAATAAATCGTCCGCCCAAAAAGTCGATAAACAAATTTATTTCAAAACTGCGTTCATAAAAGTAAAAGTCTAGTATGAAATAGAAGCGGGGTTCAAATAAAAAGGATAAAATAAAACCGGTTATCGTTCCTTATAAAATATTTGTACAGTTTCTCCGCAAATTATTTCTGCACCGAGCTGCCGCGCACCGAGAGCTGAAAACTAATATCAAACACGACCAACTGTGGTGAGCTTTGTATACAGACGTTACTCAGCTCCCATTTGCATAATAATAACAATTTTACAATCATACAAATAACTTATACTCGCGTAACGTGGCACTGCCCGATTATTAAATAACACTTGTGTTAGCGTTACCGTTAAACAGAAAATAAATTATATCATTAAATATCGAATGTGTTAACATTGAAAGACAATTTATGTAATGGCATTAATTGACATGATAGTTATTTTGTGAAGCAATGTTATTTATCAATTTTTAAATAAACCAAACATTATACTACACACACAGCCTGTTCTATAGTTTCAAGTAGTGCAGCTATAAATAATAAATATTATAAAAATCATACTCAATCGTGTGCATAGTGAATCCAATCTTCGACTAAAATTACAATACCGAGGACTTCGGGATCTAATTTTGATGATTCTGGGGTCATTTTCGGGATTATAAAATGCCCCTTACATTAATGATACGAGTACATTTAAAAAAGATAGATAGATTTAAGATATTTATTTATTTATTTATTACGTTGGCATACAAAATATTTTTCTGTATATCTTTCTAAATGTTTCATTTAGTTTATATTAAGATATTTGTATTTTTAAGTAAGTGAGAAATCTTTGAACAAAAAATAATAATGCAAGATTGACAAACAACAATTTGAATGTGAAACAATGTTATTATGTAATAATAATAATAAAACAAAATATTAAATCCGTAAATTTCAGGTTTAATATTTTATTGATGACAAGATTCAAAATTACTGTAAGCTATTCGACTGTATATTGTGTGTCCCACACAGCTGTAAATAAAATGATCAGATTTGTTAATCTTTATAATTCAATCGCAACACCTGAGCCGCGTACAATTCTGATGTTCTTATCGAATCGAATCAACTGTGCCAGAAATAAAGAGACCACCACACTGACAATCTGATACGAACCGGACTGATGAAAGAAGCTAGATTTTCAACACATGGAGCAATTTACTTTGTTGAATACCTTGAAACCTGGAGATTTTGGTCAAAAATATTTTCCAAGGAGACCACCACCTTCAAATCGTAAACTACGTTATTGCATTAAAATACACTTTTTATGACTTGGTATTATATGAAATAACAGATTTATACACTTTTCAGTAGCACATAAGTACGTGCGTAAAATGACTATCAACTTTTTTCGGAAAATATGGCATAATTTAGTTCCCGGCGCAAGAGAGGTAGAAACATAAAAACGCCAGACAAAAGAAGCGAAGAGAAAAATGATCCTTCCTGACATAGTCAATGTCAATGAAATTCAGTTATTAAAGTGTGATTGATTGAGTTTACAGTTCGGTCTGAAGACAGGTACGTGTCGCCATATTGAAATTTATCACATCAAGTCTTTCATCATAAATTAATTTAAATCCCTCGTGACCTAGTTTGACAGGTAATTATTTAGAGGTGTACCAATTTAAGAAGTTTGATGATTCTTGCATAATACTTATATCAAATCATGTACAAATAAGGTGAATAACTGAATATAACTAAAATAGTTATAATTATAAAGTATCGCAGACGATGTAAGCGTACATATGTATTTTAACTTTGAAGCAATTTTCTTTCACATTTGTCTACAGATCGAGGTAAAAAAAGTGATAGGCTTCTATTTATACGCGATACCATCTATATTTATTACCAATAAATACTATTTAAATTAATAAAAAAATACGAAATCTAATCCAACTCACTCAAATAAAAATCACAACATTGAAAATAACGTTTATATACCTATATTTTTTTAAATTTCTTCAACACTATGAGTTAATTATTAGTTAATTAGTGGGTTTTCAGAATTTTCTAAGCATTTGACAGAAAATGGTCATGATTTTGATAAAAAATTGGGATTGTCAATTTTGCACATAAACGGTGTTGGTCACAAATTAAATAATTTTGAATCGTTGGAGATAAATAAAGCGTGTAAAACTAATCAAAAAATTATAAACAACCAACTAAATTTAACTACGAGTCCCATTCTAAAATTTTTTCCTAAAAATTATTCGAGTAAATTTGTATTAAGTATTGAGTTAGGTACTAAAAATTTTTTTTTTTTTTAAAATAGATTTTTTAAAAATAGATTCTGTCAAAGAAACAATATATGTTTTAGTTAGTTATGACATCCTGAAGAAGAAAATGGTATTTTTCGAAACCGGTAGATGTATTTAAACTCATTTTAGTGGTTAATAAAACAAAGATAATAAATAAAAATATAATTATATTATTAGTTGGCGAGTATAATTAACTCGTAGTTGCTAATCACAGAGTTAATGAATAATTTAAAATCAATATTTTTTCATCGATTATTTGTTTATTTATTTATCGGAAATAACACAGATATAAGTAAAATGTGTTTTTTTTAGAGGTTCGTTTTTCAAATTGGCAACAATTTCTCCAGCGACAGTCAATTTGACAGCTGATAGCTGATTTGTGCTCAGTTTTTTTTTGCCGTTTCACCGTGAATAGGCTTACGCCAGAACAACGCTTACAAATTGTGCAATTTTATTTCGAAAAACCTGTTTCAGTTCGTGAAGCTTACCGTGCGCTACGTCCATTTTAAGGTCGACGTAATCGTCCATCCGAACAAGTAATTTGAATAACCATAGATGGTTTTCGCACCACGCGCACTCTAATTGATAATACGCATCCGCAGAGACGTCGTACAGTGCGCACCAAATAAGCTGATGTTTCTTCAAAAATGATGCCGGCTAGAACGTTACAGTCAATGGAGAGCGCTATATGTCCATGATTTCTGACTTTTTCGTTCCCCAATTAAATGGCATTAATTTGAAAGAGCTGTGGTTTCAATAAGACGAAGCAACGTGCCACACAGCGCGCTACAATCAATTTATTGAAGGAAACATTCGATGAAATTTCGCGTAATGAACCTGTGATTTGGCCTCCAAGATCGTGTGATTTATCACCTTTGGATTATTTTCTGCGGGGATATGTGAAGTCGCTAGTCTACGCCGATAAACTAGAGACGATAGACGACTTGGAAGATAACATCTGTCGCGTTACGTACGTCCCCAACTACTCCAAAAAGTGGTCGAAAATTGGACTTCCAGATTGAGCTGCATTCGAGCCAGGCGCGGCGCCCACATGCGCGATATCATATTTAAACACTAATGGCATAAAATTATCTACGAGAATAAGAATACCATGGCCATTGCCACTATTTTTATGTGTTTTATTTAATTTCTCTAAAAAAAACTCTTTATAAGGACACATAAAGAAAGAAAAATTGTGACAATTTACTTACAACCTAACATAATTCACATGGACATGGTATATTGTGCAAATATCGTGCAAATATTGGCAATTATTTAGGACTATTATTTAAGTGTATTTTTCCTATAATTAGATTGTATATACCGAGCTAATCATTTGATGAAGTTATCTATTAAATTCTTTGAAATATCTTGAACTACCTTCCTTCCTTAAATCGTCCGGTCCACCTGTGAGTGTGTGAGTGAGGTCAAACGGAATGTTGATATTTTAGCAAGTTTCTCTGCAACAGCGCTTTGTATTTTCATTTTACTAACTTTGACTTTTGGAATACTGAAATAACAAATTATAATTCAGGCTGTCTAAATCCTAGAAAGGGTTTTCATTTATCGTGGGGTTGATAACTCAACAGTATAAATAGACAGGCTTGTTAGGTCTGGCTGTAAGACTTCGGTAAGATTCGCAAATAGATCAAAGGTTCGCTCCTCGTTCCAGGAAACCGGGGTTATATTACTTGTAAATAATAAGAATATGGCGTGTCATCTACGTCCAGCCTTTATTTTAAATAAATAGTTAGCAATATTCTGCTCAAATAATCTAGTCACAGGTATATATATATGTACAACTGACGTATCTTCTGAGTTAGATCGCGTTCTTTGTCCATGGTTTCTCTGGGGAAACCTAGACTGATGTTTGGCCACAGTAACACGTGCCATTGTAAAGGCGTCCAAAAATGACGGTATAACCGTACTTTTTCACAGGAGATATAAATCTTTCACAGTTGAAATATTATTTCATTGACGTTAATTTTTTGATACAACGCCTTGACAATGGCACGTGTTACCGCGCCGAAACGTCGGCATAGGTTTCCCCAAGGAAACCATATACAAAGAACGCGATATAACACAGAACGGACGCTCGCGGAAAACTTAAATCAAACATTATTTTTAGTCGTTCAACTATTGAGTTCAATAAATCACTCGACGATCTATCAGACTGCACTTTGTATCTGAACTCAGTAACAGTGTTATGACCGTATTTACCTTTTCACTTTCGGAGATATCTATCCATATATTTTATATTTAATAATTACAGTACGCACGGAGACGAGTGCGCGCGCACTCGAACTCCACGTCCGATGTCGACAAATTTATTTCATATAAATAAATAAATCTATTGGATTGGACGACATCACTTGACGATCAAATATCTAGTATACCTACGGATGAAATGCATTTACCAATTCCATAAAATGTCTAGAAGGCATAGAATATCGATGTTTGAATAACAGTAATTATTTACGAGTATTGTCACTGGCGTGGCGTATCTTTGGAACACGAAACCGATTGAACAATTTTTTTATAAGGTAAATAAATATAATTTTAGGAATTTTATTTATTATATTTATAATAATATATATTGATATAATAATGTATACCTAGTGATGTTCTTTCGTATACTAGTGTTTAAATGGAACAAGTTCAAGAATATTTTGCACCGTAAAGATTTCCACGAAAACTGCATAAATATTACAAATAGTATGTTAAAATAATTCGTTACATTTATATTTTAACATTGTATTTATATTTATTTCTCAATACTTAGATTTAAGGCTTAAAATAATTTTGTGAAAATCTCATATAATAAAATTTTCCGTAATAGTACAGAATTTACACCTATTATACTTCTTGAATATTTTCAACTCTTAATTTAATCAAGTATTAAATACTCATTAAATTAGTTTAGGTATGTTACATCATGTATATAATAAAATAGCAATGTTTATAATAGATATGTTATTTGATTATATTATTCGCATTGTTCATCTGGTACATAAAACACAGAATTAATATATATATATATTTATGTGGCCGTTAGTCCAAACTATACCATTCACTGTTGCATGCCGAATTATCCCATAAAAACGAATGCGTATTTTATGTGCACACAGGCTCAGTTTGAAAACGATATTGTATTAACATGGTTGATAGTTATTTGAATGTATTATACGTGCTTACTATAAGCCAAATTCACACTATTCGCTCTCGAATGCCGAGGACCGCCACGCGTCACGTGTGTGTGATTAGTATTCGATTAGATCAGAGATTAAAAATTGTGAATGTGAAATCTCATTTGAGTAAAAAACATATTCTAGCATAAATAATTAATATATATATATATATAATTTAATATAATCACAAAAAAAATGCAAACGCCCAAAAAAATGTTCAAATTCTCAGCAAATATGCGTAAAACGTTTTGAAAAAATCCACTAGATGGCGTGATAATCGATTTAAACGGCGGCGTCTGAAAAAAAATGGAATTCTTAACAAAAAAAAATTGAATCACGATATTCACAGATAGTGATAGTGGTTTTGAGTCCATCACTAGTATCTGCGGTATCTATACTGAATCCGTGCAAATTGAATCAACCATACCTTAAATATACTCACTCCCTCAGTTTTTAATCGAGTACGAAATGTTGTTCATGGTTTTCACGGTTAGCAATTCTCTTCAATGTCATGTGCCGTCGAAATAAATGTATGATATAATAATCATACGTTTATCAAGGTAGGGTGAAGCAGTCCCTTTATATTCATTTGGTTTATGGGCATCCAGTAGTCTTTTGTATTTAATAAGAATGTTCATTAAATATTACCTCTTCCATTTATTTCCCTTTGTTTTCCAGAAAAAGGCCATGTTGCTATTTTCATTATTTGGTTCATATATTTCTGTCTCGGTCTTGCGCTTTGTCTTTTAGTTGTTTCTTCTATAACATCCAAAACAATCAAAAGTAGCTCAGATAATTGAAAACAGCCATTACAAAATGAATACAAGCTCTTCATTGAATTATAACAGCTAAACACCAACATGTTCTAAAAAATATTATCGTTTTGTCTACGAATCAATAATAAACATTTTGAATTTGTAATAAAGTATCTAAATTTACTTTTTTTTTTAAATTTCGTCAATCCGATATCTACATGTAGGTTAACACCTTTAATGTAGATACAGTAATATCCACATGCCTCGCATCAGCAGCCATAGTAGCCGTAGCATATAGCATATAGTATACTACGCAGCACCTGTATACTCTGTGTATTTTACCCAAGACTCAAATATCTTTATTTATGTTTCTAGATACACGTCAAGTGCTGCCGATAAAAGTCTGGCGGCGAGACCCCGAAGCCTTTCGGGTACGAAACGTGGCGCACGTGTAAAGCCACACGATGCCGTGGGCTAACAACAACTGGAAACATAATAAAGGGCGAAAACGAAAATAACTATTTACAGTTAATTCAAGCAACGTATACATCTTTATTGGGATTATAAATTGGGAGGAGAATGGAGAGAGAATTTATTGTTAAGCATAATACGTTTCAATTTTCATTTTAAATCTCTTTGCGCTATTACTGAATGATGTACAACATATCTGCGTGTAGTCTTTATTTATATTTGTAACCAAGTTTTTATATATTTTTGCCTTCATAAGATTAGATAAGCTTTATTAACATATTTATTAATATAATGCACTTAATACAAAAAAATCGCAATAATGTTTATAAATTTATTTCATAATAATTTTTTGTGTGCAGTTGGTATCGCCTCAGATAGATTTTTTTTTGTGTTAATATAGTCAGTTTTTTGTCATTGTCATTTTTGTCATTTAATTAAATTAATTTATAAATGTACATTAAAATATATAATGAATATGTTGAAATTCTAAAAATGAATGGTTTGTTTTAATTTAACTATTTAATTAGACAGCGTGCTTCTGACTGATCTCTACCCAATTAGATCATATATTAGATCCATATTTGAATTATTTTCCTATTAGAGAATGATTTTCGATTAATTTGAAGAGTATGGTATAGTTTCAGGGCCAAAAACATGTAAAAACGTTAATATAATAGATTGACCTTGTTGCTCTCGGTACTGGTATGCGGATGTTCACTCTCTGTCTTGTGTTGCGACTAGGATTTATTTATTATTCATCATACTGCTAGAACATTGTATTCAAAGGATATTCGATGAATATCTAAAAGGGTGATCATTTATAACCCTCAGAATTGCCTTTTGTGCTTCTTTAGCCGACTCGAATAATATTTTTGGTTCTCTTCCCCAAACTACTATCGCATAGTTAATTAGGAGTAGCAGAGCGCAAATGTTTGATGTGTGTTCTTTGAAGGAGCATCTCTCGTGTATTTTGGTAAATGTATGAATAATTCGGTGAATTTTTGTTTCACCTTCATTTACAGCAGAGCAGGCTCCGTCCATCCCCCGCCCTCTCGACCCGCGACCGCCGTATTTGCCTCTCTAACGAGCGCTTCTCCGCGCGTGATCATCCATTCTTTACACGAGGAAATCAACGTGGTCCGAATCATAAAAAGTATTTTCTTAATTCAAGACAACCTTCGCGAAAATGGGGTGGCGAGAAAAAATAAAAACCTTTCTGCGAAACGCAATCGAATTCAGATAAATATTTGAATCTGTAGGAATATTTAATTTATTTTTTTAAACACATATAACATATAAGCACTGTATAGCTATAAAAAAAACAGTATGTTATATTTATTTTACACAGATTTTAAAATGCATTGCCCGACTAGGCAAGCCTGTTTTAGGGCAAATTGGCAAACATATTAGATTACACAAAACCAAATAACTCATTGAAGGCAAAGCACAATCAAATAGAAAACGAAACATACAAAATAAGTAAACATGAAGATATATGAAATGAGAGAAAAATATACCAATGTGCAATATAATTTCTAAAAGAATATAAGCATATTACAAGATAAAAGAAAATATGCAAGATCAAAGCTATAATGCATTCAGTACAACACACAAAATGCAGTTATAAGAATTATTTCATAATATAAAATAGTTAACTCTCAGTATCTGTTTTACCTAATTTCAACAAACAATTTGAAATATCCCTTTTAAAATCCTTAATGTCACTTAAAGTTCTAATATCATTTCTAATTTGATTGTATATTCTGGGAGCTTGAAAGGTGAATAATTTTTGACCAAAAGTAGTTTTCATTTTTGGAACGTTTTTAAGATTATTTACTCTTGTGGGATAATATCTTTCAGTCCTCACAGATGAAGCGGTTATTTTCCTATGAAAGCTAGTTAGTATATTCAGCACATATAATAGTCTTATATCCAAAACCTGAAATTCCCTGAAAGTCACGTAGGTGTATAACTCTGAGTATAGCCTTTTGGGCAATGCTTACCTGATATATATGTACACCTGATGATATATATTTTACAATTTTTTTAAATAACCAAAATAGCCTTAGCCATTTAAACAAAGAATCTAACGCACAATCGACGAAGCTGAATCAGGATATAGACTCCAAAGATACTTCAGTATTTTACATTGCAATTTTAAAAAATAAATCCCTACTCCAATACTTTATTTGCAATCAAAAAACTGATTTTAATATGTTATTATTCATAAGCAAACTCTAGATGTGATGCCACCTTTTATGAATACTAATAAGTACCCGGACGATGTGGCAATAATAATATTATTTCATACAAGCACTGGGTAGATGGACAGGGCTGCCGGATTAGGTATTTCTTGTATTAAACAATATTGATGAAGCGTATTTTATCGATCTAGATACATCATTATAAATATATTTTTGTAAAACCATAAATTTTAACCAATTAGTGTGTATGAAACTTTTGGGCCAAAACCCTATGGCGAATGTCCACCGTCATCACCGTCAAGCGCAGGCGCACACTCGCCGCATGAGCCGTCAGCCCCCGACGGGCGCCGCAAACTACCCAGCAATAGCAAATAGCATGCAAAAATCTTACAAAAAATCAAATCAACAGTGGTCAAACGATCCCAGGAGATGTCTATCCTGAACATCGGCCAAATTACAATACGCTGCTCGTAAAACAGCCTATTTTAATCTAAAGATATCGTGTAATGTACCATCGTAAAGATATCGTGTTCTCTAGGATATCGCGAGAGATAATATCTTCTTCTTCTCCCAAAATATTCCAGGCATCTCGCCATCGAACAATCATCTTTTCTTATCTCCGAGTAATTTAAATGTGTAATTGACAATTACAAAACCGAGAATTCTTAAAATACGAATGAAACATTTTTTTTTTATAAAAATAAAGAGTATACTATAATATAAGACTGAAAGATATATGTTATAAATGGTGTGTATATATAATATTTATACTTAGTATAATGTTTAAAAAAAAAAAAAAATTGATATTAATATAATATACATTTAATGTACCCATATGTAATGTAGTTTTTTTATTCTACGATTATATTGAATTAATGTTGCTAGCCTAACTGTAGAAGTGATTTATAAAATAATTAGATCGCCTTATTTATCAAGCTCGTCATTAGATTGACCTCGGCAAGAAAATGTTATTATACTAGAACCTTCTTGTGATTCAGACTGTGGAAGTTTGTCGCTAGGTTAAAAAGAGAATGTATAAAAAACACAACATTACCACACCTTCAAACAGCGCCCGCCCGGAAAATGTATCGTTAGGCTCTGTTAGGGATAGGTAATTTGTTTTTTAAATAAAATAGATAGTCTGTAGTTTTTATGTCATGTGCGTGTAACTCTTTATAAAAAAATTCCCAAAAACTAGTTTTTAAGATAAACTCAACAGCGAATTATATTTGATTAATTATTCAATAATTATATTCCGTATAGGACTTAAATATAAAATAAATATCAAGTAATTAATAATACCCTCACAAGGCGAAATGCGAATCAAGTAAGTTAAACGAGTAGAATAAATAAACAAAATGATGGAACGATTAAATGTATTGATATCAAAAAGGTAACATATAAGGTCGAAAAATTGTCGCTAAAAATAATGTCGCTGTAGCTTAGTTGGATAAAGCACCTAACCCGGTTAGGGAAGAGATCCAGGTTCGAATCCCGGTGGCGCAATAACAATATTTTTCGATAAAATTGATTTTATATGTATATCTTTATAATTAATATATTTAATTCATATTTAAAAAACAAGTGTTTATTAAAAATTAAGGCATACAATATTTAATATTTGTACAAGTAGACTGAGATATTTAATGTTATTTAAGTCGTATACTGGTAAACCTTTAAAATATTGTATATACGTAAGCTATATTATGTACGAGCATGTACACGGTGCCCATCTCGCCGATAGCCGATTCTCATGTCCATTTTTTCTTGTAGGATATTTTGTACGCAATCAATTGAGATATTTACAATGTCAGCCATCTCTATATTCTTTACCCAGTGGTCTGCTAACACAATATCATGGATTTTGTCGATCAACATATATATGAAGTCCGTAGTCACTTCAATCGGACAGCCTGGCGCTCTTTATCAAAAACGGATGTTCGGCCACATTTAAAATCCTTAAACCAACATCTGATGGTTGTCATTGAAGGTGCACGGTTCTTAAAAACAACATATTAAACTTCACTTTGATTTCTTTACACATCTTCTCATCCAAAAAAAGGAATCGAATTACTGTCGATATTACTCTTCTTCCATGGTTGCAAACACACACAAACTTGCTTACTTTCAACAGCTATCATAACAAAATTTCTCTATAAATCAATCTGAAATTTTGACAGGTATCGTTCAAAAGATGTTGTTTAACAATGGTATACAGATGTTGCGTTAGTAGCACCAACAGTCGTTAAACGCGGATACTTATCATACAGTCCTCGTATGTTAAACCATTTATGCCTTCAAATTAATAATTTTATTTCAAATTTATTCAGGAAATTCATACTAGTCACAAACTACCAAATATATAGAGATGAGCTAACGCAAATTACTTTTTTCAATATTTGCATTTTGGTGTCACACACGTGATCACTTTGGTACCACTTACGCAATCAAATAGCTTCGCGACTTTTAAAAATTTAAACGCTGACAATTTAATATGCATTAATGTAAAAAATACGTCTTGTTTACACAAACATTTAATTTTCGAAGAGTAATTTAAACGCTGAAACTTTTACTGTCGCATAAATGTGTCACAAACTATTGGATTTATGTTTCCATGAAAAATGTTTATAGAATGTCCCTCGTCTCGCAACTATTGTTCCAAACCCCTCTCCAATGTGTACACTTCATTTCATGTCTATTTATTTACTTTACACACACTGCACGACGCTAGTAGACTAAAAGTGGTGGAAATGCGGTCACTCGGCTGCATGAACTGAAAATCTGTACACGATAGAGTGAAGAATTAAAAAATCAGGAGCTAAATCAGTAGATAAATCAGTTTGTGGTACAATCGAATTAATAGGGGATTGCTTAAATCAGAGGTTCCCAAACTTTTTTGTGTCGTAGACCCCTTGCCATGTTATTCGGTTTTTGGTAGACCCACTACTTACCTGATATTGATTTTTTGTAAATTTCTTATTGTAGTGAAGTTTAGTGTTAAAAACTTAAACCACAAAGAGAATGCCTACATCCTACAACTTACACAATTTTATAAACATATATAATAATTTTTTTACTTCATAGGTACTTTTATAAATAATGTATATGTCTTTATATTATAAGATTATAATGTAAGTAAATAGGTACCTATCAGTGTATGTTGAGATCCACTATCGTGGACCCCCATTTTCATTTCATGGACCCCCAAATTTTTTTTCGCTGACGTAGACCCCTTGCAGGTTATCATAGACCCCTGGGGGTCGATATAGACCACTTTGGAAATCACTGGCTAAAATTGTTTGAACATGTGAAACGAATGACTAAGGAGATAACGGTAAAGAAAATGTTTGAGACGAATGTTGAAAACGTCCACAAAAGACCTGTCACGATCAGGTAATGGAGGACGTCCTTTTAAGAAGCTTAAAAAATCGATGAGTGTGAGACGTGTGTGAGAAAGTGAACGAGAGGCGAGAGTGATATAGCAAGATATAAATGTGTAGAGTTCTATCTTTACTGTCTACTCCTGCGAAGATAAGGAGTGATGATAAGTTAATTAGTACTCCGTAACATATGACTGCATACAAAATAGTACACCCCACAATAGTTGATTTCAGTTGTAGATATGAGACGTAAGTATATATTCTGCCATTTTTTTAAATCACAGACGCCTCGACATTGATACACTGCCCCATATTTGTGTACAGCCCCCGGCTGCCGCTCTATCCTCTTTGCCCGCTGCGAAAAGGCGTGACGGTGATAAGGTTGTACTCTGGTACAAATTATAGGCAACACATGTCGCCAGTTATAACATTTTTATCAGAGGTTCTGTCGGATACATCCGACTACTAGAGCCGACATCCGTTCGCCATTTCCTTCAGATTTCTTTGGATTTCCGTTGATTCAGAGAAGGGGGAGAGCCTCTTCCGCGCGCGCGTCGAAGTACGAAATGGTAAATCGATCATGAAATAACTATTTTACAGAATCGTTAAAATGTTTACTTTTACGTGGAAAACTAATTTTTGAGAAAAAAGTACGCAATTTCATACTAATTAATTAGGTAATATCAAGCTCACCATACAGTATATGACTTCATACAGATTGGGTCAGAATCTTCTTGAGGACCTCATGGCCTGTGTACAGACGAGATTTCTCTCGGAGATTCGACTGTAGTGCGCGTGAAGGACAGTAGCGTAGCCATTTATGAATCAATACGCCACACGTTTTGCGCGCGGATTAGAATGACACATTCAGTACACACTACTCTCAGAGTTCAGTCTCAATGAGAGATAATCGTGAGCACGGGCCATTAGAATGATGGATGGTGATCTTGTGCCGGTAATATATTACACTCAGGGCAACGAATTAGTTAATAGCATATGGCCGATTCTTGCTGTACCAGTAGAACATATCACCATCTCTAAGTGCTGTTTTAACCCAGGCAACTTACTTAAATATCATCTAACTAGCGCGCAAACTTAGTGACCAGATAATCTGCTGTTAGTACTTTTTAAATGAACTTTGTATTTTTTGGCGTATCTGGAATAAAATATAGAAACGTCAGTTCTTGAAATTTGATGGGAAATCTCGAAGAAAGTAAAGAAATATTCAGAAATGAAAAGACCCATAAATACTATGACGTAGTTGAGATTACCTCAGTTGATCTAGAAGTGTTTCAACCCAGACCTAGAGAAAGTAGAGGTCTTGAAAATGATGAACATTGAAAAGATAGGTTCACCACCTACTGAATAATAATTTTGCGCATCTTATTACCTATAACGATCACAATGTTTGTACTTATGCATTCTCTCGTCGCTCATACCAACCATCCAAGCGAAACTCAATCTAAGCTATCTGAATAAATATAGTTATTTTGTATTCTTGTCATAGCCCCCCGTACCTAGCAAAAGAGGAATGAAATTAGAATGAATGCATTAAAAATTAGATTACTTACATTTTGTATGTGGCAAATTCATTCATGATACAGAATAGGGTTATAAAAGACTCACTCGGGTGATTTTATCTTATAGAACCAATGATAAGTGAATGGTAAGAAAGATATTTGACGCGAGAAATAGTGGAATGACCAGATGTCCGCTGAAGTCTCAGCGTGACCGAGTAAATCAGTTACTAGAAGATGGATTCTGTTAGAAGCCTCAATATTTTTAGCAATACAATAGACAATATTTAGTAAATAATGGAACGATTAAATGTATTAATATCAAAAAGGTAACATATGGGTTCGAAAATTGTCGCTAAAAATATTGTCGCTGTAGCATAGTTGGATAATGCACCTTCCCCGGTTAGGAAAGAGATCCAGGTTCGAATCCCGGTGGCGCAACAACAATGTTTTTCGATAAAATTGATTTTATATGTATATCTTTCTAATTAATATATTCAATTCATATTTGAAATATCACAGACCGTCTGTTCTGAATAATTACAACTTCACAATAAGAATGTGTTCTCCTAATAAGCTATATTCTTGTTTTGTATTTCTTTGTTTTCCATCACTAAGATTACATTCCTCACTTCAATGATAGTACTGACTCTATAGTGATGTGGTAATGCAGATGGGGCCTAATGTTATCAGTTAATTTATAATATTTTACACCTTATAACAGATGAAGATTTCTATTGTCGTTTAGCAGATTAAGGAAAGATACTTAGATAACATTCCGAAATAAATTGTAAAAAGTCACGGACAAACAAATTCACAAACTATTATCTTGATTCTACCCTGGTGTCGATGATGCACTGAGGTTGTGAAGTGACACGGCGGATCATGGCGTGATGATATCAATTAATAAATGTTATCATCGAAGCAAACATAAAAGCCTCCGATGAGATGACAGTAAAATATTTACTTTATTATTCTATTTCATTGACGCTTTAAACCACCTTAAAAAAATTCACCGATCTAACCCTTGAAAGGCCAAATAAAAGCCTCTCTAGACGCCACATGCTTCCACGTAGCCATTTTGGGCCGCGACCCAACGCGAGAATATTTCCCCAGAGCACCCTCGGGGCGACAAACCTTTTTGGAAAGAGGCGCGCCCAAAATAAAGTGTTTTCACATAGCGGTGGATCCACACTCGAGTTATGAAAGGTCGGAGAATGTGTTGATTCACATTTTTATTCCTACAATCACTCAAAAATCTCTGCAAGCGCATGAAGAGAAAAATATACACATAATAAAGATAATATACTTAATCTAACCTTAACGAATCTCTAGCCTATAGCTATAACCTGTAGCTCTTCTCTAACAAGCGAACCTGTATACTGAGAAGGTTAGGGGTTCTTTCACTACGAATGGACAATCTTATCCAGTGGCGTAACAAAAAAAAAATTGAGCCCCAATGCAAAATGAAGAAATATGTACCATAAAAAAAATATAAGAATATTATGCGGTTTTATCTATCAAATAAAAACATTAAAATTTGTCTACTTTCTCTTATAATATTAATATCTTAATGAAAAAAAACCAAAGATATTTATACAAAACTCGCAGCAGAAAAAAAAATCTTGCTTGACTTTACTATGGCGATTTTCGCTGATTCGTCTGCTCCCTAAGCGATATATTAGCAGGATTCTACTCTATTCACCGATAATGTTTTCACGTATTTACCTAATATATGGGAGAAATCATTTATTTTATTTTATTTCAATTTCTTGCAGCGGTAGTTTTCCACATTCATACATCTTCTCATACAAGTTCCCCGATTATTGAGGCTTCTAACAGGACCATTCTCCAGTATCTGGTTTACCTGGTCATGCCAAGTCTTTCGCGGACATCCTCTACTTCTGGTGCCATCAACACTTGCGTCATATATATATTTTTACCATTCTCTCCTCATTTATCCGTTCCATATGACCAAACCATCTAAGCGATCCTTTCTTAATCTTACTCAGTATAATAAGATCAGCTTTACGTTTTTTTCTTATTTCTTCATTATTTACTCTGTTATAAATAGATCTGCCACATATACGCCTAAGTGATCTCATTACCACTGCATTTAGTCTACTTTCGTTGCTCTTTTGCCAGCTACAGGCCTCACTTCCATACATCAGTGTCGGTACCGGGACTCTATTGTGTACCGCTAGTCTTGCCTCAGTTAACATGTTCCCGTTAGATATAATTCCAATCAAAGCGCCGTTCACTCTATTCCCTACAGTCACCCTCCTATCGCTATCTTTCTCAGCCTTTTCGTTTTTATCACACATACTTCCCAAATACACAAACACATCTACTTTATTCCAAACATTCATTACCTATTTTGCACGGTTTTTTGCTTTCCTCCTTCTCGAATACTATCACTTTCGACTTGTTACTAACGCCATAAACCTCATAAGGGTGATTGGGTTATTCTGAATTAAAAGACAACGAATTTTAATTTTTAATTCTTGAAACCAAGCTAGTCGCTAAAATCCATAAATGTATGACCGAGTTGGCTTACAGCAATTCACATTGCAAAAGTGCAAATCGGACCAGCATAAATTAATCGAAATCATTTTATCCCAATGTCCACGAATGTTACGAAGTCCAATGAATTAAATGACCGACCCGTTCATTATTGAAATATTTTACGTGACGACTGTATTATTTGTAATAATTACAACAGATATCACGTTCGATGTATTTAATTGTGCTATCGAAATATTAGATTAAACTGTCCGCTGTTTCTTGGATGGTACAAATTTAAAGCATTAATAAAAACGCAGAAAATGATTAAAATCATTCATAATAATAATACTAAAAATTAAAGCAAACAATTGTAAGCATAAATTGCCATTAAATGAAGCAGTTTCTATTTGAATCGACTGCATTCGAGCGAGATCAATCAGATCAATTACGTACCTTCAAATGATGGATGCACTGAGATCTATTCAGCTCCTGTCAAGTGAAAATGTCCTCTTCCATTATGGGTGCACCGAGTTCTTATTAACCTCTTAGGTTAGGTCTTAGTTGTTATATTATTTAACGTCAATATTCCATCTTTTCTGTTTATTTCAACAGTTTTTTTATCAGCTATCAGTGATTTTATAATATTAAATTTTAGAAAATATTCCATTGTGACAAATATAGGTAGATTTTAATAATAAATACATAACGAATGTTGAATGATAACATTGAAGACAGAAGCATTTCTAACCACACCATAGATTTTGCAAGCTTGACTATTCGATTCCAACTAAGGTTCCACTACATCGTTTCAGTTTCTGTAGTGAATTTAAAGTGAGTATGTAAAGTGAAAATTAAGGATTACAAAGCGCGAAGTAATGTGATAAAACTAATACAATTTTGTAACATTCAGTAATATTAAACGAAAAATATTACATTTTAGTGTTAGTTATAAAATAAATCTAGTACCTAACATAAATTGTTGTAACAAAAAAAAATCATTTTAAAAACATCAATTTGACATATGTGGTTTTAGTTAGTTTATTTGACATTCCTGATGAAGGAAATGGTATTTTTTGAAACCGGTTGATACATTAAATTAAACTTAGTGTTTTAAAATAAATTTTAAATAATCTATATTAAAATGAATAAAATCACAATGTAAAATTTGCAATAAATATTTAAAATATTTTTATTTCTTTTATTTTATTCTTTCCACGGATAATATTTTTGTGTAGAGTAAATCTGTGAGACAGGGATTATGCTCTCGTAAGATCATGAAATTCATCACAACTAATTCTTTAAGATTTATCTCATTACATGGACATGGATCAGTATTATTACTGTTATTATTTTAATGTAAATTTTGATAATAATTTAATATTCTCTGTCTTACTGCGCCACATGGCGATGAAATTTTCCGCTTTGGGCACACATACCCCAGGTCTACTACCTCCCCTGGAGCCTGGAGCCTGGAGCAGGCTTGAGTACATAACGCCTGATACCCACTCTGGTTAGGGAGACACGCACAACGCACACCTGACCGAAAGCTCTTCACGTGGGTGGATGTGGAGTCAATGGAACAGTCAATGGAAAATTTGTTAAAAAAATGTATTCTACAATTCTCTTTAGTTCATAGCAACGTACATTAAATACATATGTAGAAAATAAAGCACTTGTTTTTTTATTCTACTTGTTTAATTTACTTAAGACGCGTTTCGCCTTGTAAGGGCATTATCAATCTAACAATTTAACTCAACAACTTGTATTTATAACTATAATGAGGGACTACTATACAAATTTATTTGCATGAGATGAAAAGGAACAACATTATTCTTTGAAATTCTGAGGATTTCCATGTATTTTGAATAATTAACCACGCGTCTCATTTTATTTTCATGTATGTGATGATGGAGTTCTACAAACTTATCTTCCGAGGTACATAAGTACATTAAATCCTTTTCGTCGAATTTCCAGTTGGGCATAGAATTAACCAAAAGATGAGTGTGTCTTTATTGCATTATTCGCACGGATCAACGATTTCACCAAGAAATTATCTAACTAAATTTTAATGAATTCTAAATATATATTTTTATATTAAAAAGGAACTAACTATGAGCACTACGTAAGAAAAAACTGAAGTTATCAAATTTTCTTTCAAATATAAATAAAAACTCAAATAACTTACAAACAATAGCTCATCTCAACACAGAATCATCCTAGTGAGAAGGGCATTGCCAATAGTTGTTAAAGTATCCTAAAATCAAATCAATAAACCTTAAATATTTTATATTTTTATTTATCATCTTTGTTTTATTAACCACTTAATTGAGTTTAAATACATCTACCGGTTTCCATTTATTTAAAATATATATATATAAATAATAATAATAACAATAATAATAAATAAGTCCCATTCTAAATTTTTTTCCTAAAAATTATTCGAGTAAATTTGTATTAAGTAACAATTTGAGTTAGGTACTAAATTTTTTTTTTTAATAAATTTTGTTTTTTTTAAAAAATAGATTTTTTTTAAATAGATTCTGGTAAAGAAACAATAATATATTTTTTAGCTAGTTATGACATCCTGAAGAAGAAAATGGTATTTTTCGAAACCGGTAGATGTATTTAAACTCAATTAAGTGGTTAATAAAATAAAGATAATAAATAAAAATATGAATTTTAACCACAAAGTTAATATTGCTAATTTTAAAAGTATACTTAAATATTTTGGCCTTTTGTTGGCAAAACAAAGATTTTAATAAATGAAATCAATTTGTTCAAATAATAATTAAACCATAAAGTATATATGTTTCTGGTATGTATAACTAAAATATATTTGTTTGACTACTAAAGCTAGCTACATATTATAGATTACTTGAACTTTTATTAAATGAAATGTTCACTTTCATAGAACGACAAAAGGTGCGATCGTTAATAGAGTTTAATACTTGAGATGAGTATCACACTTTAGCCGGGTACGTTCATCATTTTTTGATTCTATTTTATAATTCCATTCCTTGCTACGGTGTATTTAAAATATGTATATATTAGTGCAGATTAGCGCTAGATTGGAATACTCGCAAAAGTATCGATAGTATACAAAAATTGATATGAATGGAACGGATACACAATTATACCGAGGGGCAAGGAGTGAGGGGATATGCAAACTTAGGATAGATAAAATACTTTTAAATCGTGGTGAGTCGGCCAAAATTAAAGATAGTAAATATTCGAAACTTAGTTTAGATCGTTCAAAGGGTGTAGCGAGTAGAGTAGTATAGGGTTGTAGGTACAGAGAACAGACTAGCTGATTAGCGTAACGCATGGCTATATTTTTGTGTAGCCGTCAACAGTATGAAAAATTGCGAATCATTCGTGTTCAACTTCATTGCCATTCATCTCCGCATTTTGCTAGAACGCACGCGTCGGTTGCGTCTAACTAGTTTGTTCAATCCCTATGAGAAACGTACTAAACTATATATTTTCTTACTCAACCTATTGGGCGTCTTTAAGGCTGCCAAAATATACCTTTTATTCAAACAATTTGTGCATAATTTGAAAGGGATTACCCATACTAAAAACTCTGTGTGAAAACACTTTTACATATTTGCTTCGCTAACTAAACTCTTTTCCACAGTATATTTCAACGGACAAGTCATATTTTCTGTCAATCTGTCGAGTGTGAGATAGTGTAATACATATTCAAGGTGATTATTACTTGGAGTTAATACATCTGTACGTACAGACATATATTTTAATTAATAGTATAAATTCAATCTGTTTCTGTTTTTATAAATTAGTTTTTAGTTAGTTAAATGTAAGTTTTAGTGAAAGTAGAAATATAATTATTCGTCATAAAGAAAAAGTAGATATAAACTGTAATATTTTTCAACGTCTAATTGATATAACTTGTTTTCTGGCAATTCATAAATGACCCTTTCGAGGGCATCATGAATCTGCGAATCGTGGTAATTTCATTGAATGCGTGAATTTATTAACTAAATTAGAAAATTATTTGCAGTGACATTAAATTATTATCAATATTTAGTGGATTTTCTAATAGGATTCAAAATGATCGTATTTCTAATATTTGTTAATTGATTTTGAGAAAAATTAGACTAGAAATAGTTAGCATAAACTTACGATGTATACATTTGCATATATAGATACATATGCAACTGAGACAATCGCTTCTGGTTTCCGTATAGTTACGAAAACGTCGTCGGTAACAGCATAACCTAAGTTTAAGCCTACTGCACGCCACTGCTTGCACCACGTGCTACTACTGAATCTATTAAAATTAACACTTTAAAAAATATATTCTGGAAAAAATCTTACATAGAATCAAAATTTTAAATGATAAAACGCAAATTAGTATTACTTAAAACGTGCGTGCTCGGCGTAGACCCCGTTTTTTTTCAACCTTCATTTAGGGTGACTTCTACGTCACCTCTGAAAGGGTCACATGTATGTAACTAATAAAAAAAATGTGTACAGAAAACTGATTGTGATTATTGTCTTCTGTACGACTCATAATCTTATACGAAAGTTCCTCGGTATAGAATTTATCATTGAAATACTGCCACTGATAGAAAGACACCGTTCTTTCTTCAGATATAAACTTCAAACTAAAACAAAACCATTTTAAATAGTAGATCTATAATGGGTGATATTTTCCTACACAATACATACAGATTTTCATCTGGTAACTCACGTTGGTATATTCAAATTTCATTAAATTTCTCAAGTTTCTAATATTTTTATTTTATCCTTTAACGTCTACCAAAATATGAGGGCTTCATAAATATACAGAGAGGTTTATGGACGATAAAACTCTAGTAAGTACAATATTATATACTCTGTTCTGTATATTGCAAAACTTATTAAACTGTGTATGTACTAAAACTCATTAAACTGAGTTATTTATTTTTATTATTAGTTAAAATTTAGTAAACATTCGATCAAAATACAATATACATTTTTAACGTAAATGATATTTTTTGAGAATTAATTTGAAAAATAAAATTTTAAACGACAATCGTTTCTGACAGATTCATTAGATAAACTGGAGAGATACGGTACAAAGTAAAGTGGTGGCGAGACTGCTCTCGACACTAATTATGAATGGCAACGAGATGTGAGGTACTTCAGGACGCCAACTTGTGACACTTCAACTATTCTGACAACATTTGCTAAGACACTACAGATTTTTAAAAAAAATTTTGATAAGGCAAACAGTACAATGTTCTAAAATAATTCCCAGTCCAGACAATAAAACATATTTTACTTCGATATATAAGTTCTTATTTGTATGCACAGCTTTTACTTTCAAGTACTACTGATATAATTCTCAATTCCTGAACCTGAAACTCGAAGCTTATCGCTCTATACGTGGACGGTTTAATGAAAAATGTTAAAAATTTTGTCAGAAGATTTAAAATTGCTGTACCTTGTGTGTGCCATTTAATATAAGGTGGTGATGAAGTGATTTTGACAGAGGGTGAGGTTGTTGCAATGAAAGATTGTTTGATACCTATATGAAATAAAGATAAATAATGTGACAAAATCTATAGTAATGGTATTCGAGAAGGGTAAAATAATAACTATATATTGTGATGCTGGGATGGATGTAATACTTATTATATTTAGGAAGACAGTTAAATATAACTGTAAAATAAAGATACGAGAATATATCGAGAGTAGAGTGACTAAAAGTAACGTAAATTGTTCATCATTAGCGATTCATAATGGGAACTTAGAAACTTACAGACTTAGAAATAGCATAGAATAGAACAAATACCATACGTAATGAAAATACTATTGGAGATGAATGGGTATGTTTCACATTTACGTATGAGATATGAGATTTTCTACATTAAGGTATAATTTTAGCAAAATTCCTAGAGTGACTAGGCACATATTATCCGTTCGTCTTTTTACAAAAGATGGAACGGATTATTAAAGTTTATGTATGCAGTTAGTTATTCATGGGTTATGATATTTTCATGGCCCACGGGCCAAGAGAATAAAACTAATATGGCCATGACACCAAGAAGGTCAATCATGCCGTGTATTTATTTGAGAAACAAATTAAAAATAGTCTATATCCATGGGAAAGGGATGAACGCGATTTCTAATTTGAATATATTTTAGGAAAAAACTTTTATTTCTAAATGTCATCGTATGTAGATATACACCTATTAATATGAATAAACTTGTAATATATATATATATACAAAATGACACGGATTATACGTGCGAACTTATTTCTAAATACATGTAAAACATTTGTATTACACATGACTTACCGCTTAATGATTTATCCCTTTTTTTTGCTTTCAAACAAATGCGTTGCAAAATTTATAGTCCATACAAGTCACAGAGATTTATTCCAGAACGCCATACATGTATCACAAGACCATTTGTCACACAACACGTTAACTGGCTCTAAATTACGAATACTTTTTGACACTTGACGACATTTTTTTATCAGATCGCCTCTTGTCCCTCGAGCAGCTCTCGGCATGACTCGGTCACGAAGCGTTTCGATCGTTCGAATATGGAACGCGCGGCGAGAATTATCCCGTTCAATTTGTGAACAGAGGATGTGACAGCGCTGCTCCGCGGGAAACTGCGCCCGATTTCCCGTTGAGTTTCAGTGTTTTACAGGGAGATTATTTCGTGGCGTCGGCGCGGGTCGCCGGGTGGCTGTCCGTGCGGGCCGGCTGGTCCATACTAGAGATCAGGCAGCCGCTTTTCTCCTAAACTAGATTCGACCATTGTTACGTCCCGTCGTCCGGGACGCAGCCCGGTGTAAGATGGCGGCGCTGCATGCTAGGAATGTTTATGTCATGTATTGTACATTTATGTACCTACGTTCAAGGTGATCTCTTTTATACTTATTATTACTGCTGTAGGCACTGATATCATGTAATATACATTATTGGAAAAAGTTTTTTCCTCGGGTATTAGGAATGAAATATTAGAGCGATATTGGGACAATGGCTGGCACACATATACATATATTATGTTAAACTATATTTAAATACTCGTTACATCAATATTATAACTTTTTTTTTAAAACAACCTAATCACATAACTAACTTGGTGCTCTCCCGGGATCGAATCCTAGACTACTTGATCGCTAAGTAAGTGTATTCACGAATTTCAGATTCGATTCATTTCAGAAATAAATAAATGTTTAATTTCTGTTTAATGTTTTTGAGAGTAGAGAAGGGCGGAAGGTATATAAGTATGTAAATTACTAAATGTACACACAATATATGAACTGAAATAAATAATTAGAAAGAAATTCATGAGTTTATTTTGTTTGGTGGTAAGGCGCTCGCCTTAGATGGGTAAGACATGAAAGATTTGAGGGTTTGACACCTTTCTTAGCGCGTAAAATATATGAAGATTATTTTTAAATGCGTTCTAATTTTGTGATTCTGAATAGGACGTTTTTCTAACGTCAAAATGTAATCCGAAATTTTGAATAATTTATGGTAGTTTATAGACAATTATTGGTGAGCAGCTTAATGTGTCATTTTACCTATAAAAGGGAAAACTGACCGATTTTCACTGATTATTGGAAAAAAACGGTAATTTACGATGACCCTCATGACTCCTTACATAAATAATTTAAAATTTGTCTTATATAATATGTATGTATATGTTGCATGTGTACGCGCTTCGTACATACACCATGTTATACGATCAAGCTATAGGCATCACCTATCCCATGTTAATCTTTCCCGTCACACAGGCTACGCTTCTATCACATCCATATATTACGCTCGCGAATTTTCAGCCTCCTTCAAATGTTCCATCCAAATTTGTCACTTTAATCAAGTCAGATTTTATGTGCTCGCCATTAATGTACTTATCCACGTTAAAAATATCTTTTGAAATGCAGGGTTGTAAAATTTATATTGAACTCGGACTATATTTTTTTGGAAATTTCTCGGGAAAATGTGTTACGAAACAACTTTAATAAAAGCGCCTTCAAAAAGTACTCAAAATAATAATTTACGAGAGAACACATCTTTGAGTCACCAATAAGGAAGACATTTCCACAAAACAAAAAAACTATCATCTGAACTGGAAATAAAATTCAGACGATATTTGAAGTAATTGAAACAAAATACAAATATGTGTATACGAGGTGCAGGGGGGCGAACTATAAAAATACTACCAAGGGGTGCCATATGTATCTGAGACATGAACCGCTTTTTTTTTGTTGAAATTAAAATATAATATTCCCAACCAGGAAGTATGTTTGTCAGCTTCGACTGGAATGCGGGATTTTCCGAGATGCTGCGCGGCCGCTGCGCGCGCCCCGGGCCGCGGAGGGCGGGAGCACGTGCGACAGAGTCAGGCGCTCTTCCTACTCCCGATAAATCTCCCCTTGCTGGCAATACCCGCTCCTCCTTCAAAACGTGCAAATCACGAGCACCGCGTCATTATATATTTATCAGATAAAAAAGACCCATTTTACTCGGTGTCTTAACTCTCCGGATTTCTAAAATGATACTTTAAGCGGCGAGAACATTTTGGATCTGCGTGTAAAGTGACGTTTTATCTGCGTCGAGTGTTTTTGTCGTATATTGGTTGCGTCTGTGTTTTTCTACTCAGAACTTGTGCCGTACGGATCAAGTGATCTCGCAGCAGGGCAAATGTTTCCACGTTATAACGTTATTTGTAAGTAATTATTTTTTTGAAAAAGGAGTGTATTAAAACATTTTCTAATAATAAGGACTTCTGACAGAAGGTTTTAAACAATATTTTATTTGTGACATTTATGAATAAACAATGAAAAATAAGAAGTTGGAAATTACGTACCTACTTTAACTGATCACCAAACATAATAAAGTCAATGACATTACGCTAAATGTTGATTGTGTTCTAGAGTCATATAAATTATTATCCACATACACATACACATATATCATATTTATTTATAATGTGATTAATCATATTTCATCTACAGATTCTTCTCCATGATCTCAATACCATTGCTTTCGTCTTCACTATATTATATGTCACCTCCATAGAAAACATAAAAAATCCAACCCAATAAATATCTAGTGTCCAACCTCTCTTGATATCTGTAATCTTCCAATGAGACTCTGATCTCTGATAGTCTCGAAAGTTACGTGTGTATTGAATGTGTCATTTTAATCTACGAGCAAAACATACGAAGAGTTGGTTCAGAGATTCGCTTTGTTTTGAACTCTATACCGTTATTTAGGCACACCCGTGGACATCTGTGGACACGGATTATGGAATATAAAAAAATGTAATTTTTTTTTCACCTTTAAAATATGTCGACATATAAATAAATAAAATTAAAATAATGTAATTTTCCACGAAAATGAGTAAAATTTGTGTGACTTCTTTACCATCACGCCGTTTTTTGCGGGGGTAGGAAGATAGGATAGAGCGCCATACTCCTATTTCCTGACACACAACTCTCATCTGATCACTTTCATACATCTTATCATGCTTGCTCGTGGTTTGTTAAAAATTCTAACAGAGCCTTCTTCTAGTATTTGGTTTACGCAAGATTACTCTGGCTTTTTTGCGGGCTTTTTGTGTTTCTAACGCCGTCAAAACTTGCGCCGTACGCAATGTGTGTCCCAAAATGTATCACCTCATTTGATTTTATTAAGACTTCTTATTTTCAATTTTGTTTTTCATTTTCTTTAGAGTAATTCAAAAAGTTTTGAAATGAATCGCTGTACTTCTCCACAGCATGCCGCGACAGTATTAGATTTGTTTTGAAACCGTATAGTCGCAAACGTTGAAGATTTATATTGGCCGGCGCTTTCACCGGATTTGACAGCCTTGCCTTTTTTCTTACGGAGATCTAAAGTCAAAAGTATACATTGATAATCCAGCATCTCTGCAAGACCTCTAGTAGAACATTCGAGACGGAATAGAAGTTCTACCACACGAAACTGTCTCGAATCATGGACAGCGCCAAATAACAAACTCGAAATTGTCAATGTTTGGTCTCTAATGTCAATTGTTTATCTGTAAAAGTCGGTATGTACCTGTTATGTTATTCTACTCAAAGTACAATGTACATGCGAAAATGAATCATTGTTCGCTTCGCGCTCATCTCTATATTGTCGCTCGATTTCAAGACATAACAACAGACAAAAGACAGATAAAAAAACAGATTGTATAAGGACATTTTGCTACTAGGACCTGCGGGCAGTTATTATGGCCGCTACACGGCCCATGGCACGGCCAGGGCTTCCGTAGGATCTATAATTCATATACAGCAATATAATAAAAATGCACAATACACTATTCTCATTATAACACTTGCTAAATGAAATTGCTCTGTATAATACTTACAAAATTTAACTTTTATTATTCGATTACAGTTTGAATTTTTTTTTATTAGTTTATAGATTATAACAAAAACAAATATGGTGATGAATTATGGAACACATATTTCTTACCTCATTTAGCTAAACTGCTTAAGCGACACATTATCTAATCCTGTTTATTATGCTGATGAAAAATGTATAATACATAAATGCTAAATTATGAGTCTTCGATTTATCATCTTTAAATTATGAAAGGTTCACACAATTTCCGATAATGGTATACAAATATTACATAGCATCAATTATCCTCTCGATAGCACCATCTTTCCTAACATCTGGAGTGAATTCTCTCTGTCTATCTAAACAAAGCTGCTCATTTATTCCCACTTTTACTAGACTCTTTTTACAACACAACTTTGTTTTACTTATGTGTTGTCATTTCTAGATTCGTGTTTGTTTGTTTGTTTGTATGTTTGTTTGTTCAGGCGACGCGTATTCTCCGTCTCGTCTCCTAAGTGGAAGATTATGACGTATTTGTCTTTCGGCATGAAGGTCCTTTACTTTGAAGGCTCTTCAAAGAAGAGTTACATTAAGGAAATTGTCAAAATCTTTTGTTATTTGGTCTTTTCTGAAGAAAGTTAATTCATTATCGAATCTCAACCCTCGATTCTTGCTCCGGCGCACGGTTAATTCAATTGGGTGGGGTTGTTTTATTCTGGACCATACTTTCTGCAAATTATTAAAGTCGACTTTTTTACTTTTCATCAAAAGAGTTAATTGTGATACTAAAAGGAAGCTAAAAATAATATTTTAGAAACGAATTACAGAGTTAAATTGAAATCGCTCAAAGTTAGCGCAGTCACTTCAGATTTATTAACGCTTGGAGGAATGGCTCAGTGACGCGTTGATTTCAAGGCTACTTTAATAGAGTTCATATTTTTTTCCAAATTCTCATCTTTTTCATTATAATCTCTATTGATGCTGATTAGGCTACCTGACCCATCGCGCTGAAGATGCAAAATGTATTATTTATTGTATTTTAGTCATAAAAATATATATTATACTTGATAAATAAACAATAACATTACTACTGTGTCCGAGGTAAGTTTGTAGAACTCCATAATTACATTTGTAAAAATAAAACACTTGTTTTTTATTCTACTTGTTTAATTTACATTATCTCCAAGGATTGATAATGGCGAATAAGACGAAACGCTTCTCAAGTAAATTAAACGAGCAGAATCAAAATATAACATTTTATTAATTAACAACAAATTATTAAGAATTAACCTAATTTGAAGCGAACTTAGATTTGGTTGTAACATAACCGATAGAATTAAGAAAGTCTCTGAAAAGGTTTGGGCGTTAGCAGCGTATGAGTGAGAAGAGAAAAGAAAAGAAGAGGCAAAATAAGGGGCATCAGTGAAAAACCTGACACGATCATTTAGACCAGATATTGGAAAACGTCTCTCTTAGCGTGCATGAGAAAGTAAATGAGGCAAAAGTGAGGCAAAAAATGTGGCATTATATCCTTTCTACCTCCCCTGCGGAGAAACGACTTGATTAAGCAGTCAGGTAAGATAAACCTGTAAGATACACATTTTGCCCTCACTGCTATACCAAGGACTAGAAATTAGTTTTTATATAACAAAACTGATTGTTTTGGCAATTTTTAATTGGTTGTTTATACAGGGTATTTTTTAAAACTTTATAACGATACATAACTGTGGTAATTTATTTTTTCATCGATATGCCTTTTTTGGCTGTTATTTTTTTTAGCATAAAAGTAAATATTTAAAATACAGGTAATTGCTTTAAACGTGTTCTGTTCCAAAGCAATACCTGTACAGTTTTTACAAGTTGTATATTGTTAAAGTAAAATCAAAAGTTATAAAAAAGTATTTTTATCTTTAATATAGTTGGAGACAAAAATGTGTAGGTAGTTAGATTAACACAAATGACAATTTATGTCCGAACATAATTTTAAAATGGAGGTAAGGTTATCCGTATACCATAACTTGCAAATTTCTTTAAATTCAAAATCATTGTGTACTCTTATATATTTTTTGTACATCTATTTTTTTTCCAGTGGATAAACTTTATACACAAAGTCATAGCAGCGCTTTGTGTCGTTATATTTTTTTTCAAATTTTATTAGTTCGTTTTATTTGTTGGTAACTTTTATTAGACTATTAATATGTTATTTCTTCATCCTTCCTACGATATTGCGTCCATTCCACCGTTATTACTGCGAACATTCGATCGTTATCAATAAATTTCTTACAAATGAATTCCTTTATACTTATAGTTCATAGTGAATTGGCATTTTTTACGTCAACCATTTTGAAATTTCGCGCTCTGTTGAGAGATTTCATTTCATTCTCGAATTCGCTTTGATTGAGATTTATTTCGAGTGTTGTGTGTAGATGGCGCGAGGTGCGCGCCGCCAGATGGCGTTTTGTTTTTGTTTTCGACAGCGGCGACTCGCTGTCATTGTGCAATTCACGTGTTATTTCCGATATAAACCATTGATACGTTTTATGTTCTTGAAATTCGTTTTATTGCCAAATCCGCCGCGGTAAAAGTGAAAAATTCCGTTACATTTTGAACATTTATATCGTGGGAATCGAATGCTGTGTTTTGACATTTAGTGCATTCGTGTAAAGTTGAGTAATTGCATCGTGTAAAGGTACGTAATGATTTTCAGAATACTGTTGACTTTTCGATACCGCGGGTTCTCTGCCATTGAGATTATGTGTGGAATTTGTTGTGCTATTGATTAAATATATATTAGTCGCTATTCATTTAAGCGGTGCATTTCCGACTAAAGCTGGGATTGATGTAAAATTTGATAATAATGTGCTTTATTTTGTTATTCAAAGAATTGTAATGAATTGTGTATATTAAGATAGCTCTTTCTCTTTCTCTCAATTTCACAATTAGCTAAAGTCTGAGTCAATATTTTGTTTAATTGATTAACGTTCGTTATACTAATAATCAGCGATATTAATTTCGCCATTGTAAATAGTTAATTATCGAAGTATTTATCCAATATATTTAAATAAACTTGATTTATTTTACGGAATTATATTAGTATTAAAGCTGTCGTCGAATATTACTAAATTTCCTTGCGTTTTCTCATTAATATTTTGATTTTCATCTCAAATTGTATTTTGATTTAATTAAAGCCTTTCGGCGTACATTTCTTGGCTATTGTTTGCCCTTTACTGTTCAATGTTTCAAAATAGCTTGCTACTTTTGCTCTGTTTTAAGAATTGAGCCAATTATTTATAGCTATGGAGTTGTAATTGAATCAGTAGTTTAGATTTTTAATAAATGTTAAGAGACTATTTTATCAGTAATACATACAATACATACTTTAAAAATAAACGACATTAGGTTAGCATTACTAAGTGCAACCTAGCAAAGAAAATTCTATGTTTAAAGAATTATTTAAGAAACTGTCGTGAAAGATATTTTACTTAATAATGTATATGTACTATTTTAGTAACTCAGCTGTCGTACACAAAAAATTGAAAGTTATTACTCCATTCAGGGCGTCAAAACAATGCTCCTCCCTTTGTTCACCCTACCCTTCCCCCTCCAATAAAAATGTATATTTAATTAAATGCCATCCAAGTTTTATTCAGTTGCACTTCAGGATCCTAAGGAAAGAGTATTCATTTCACCTACTCCACTCCCCCTTAATGATTTATAATCATTAAGTTATGAAAATAATGTCCTCAAGATGGCGGCCGTTAGCAGCAATACACTGTTGGAGACGATCTCTGAAGTTTTGTACAGCTTGTTCAAACATATTGCGGAGTATGGCGTTAACTTCTTCATTAATCCGATTTTCTTCAATAACCTTTCCTTAGTATGCTACAAGTTTCCTCCGACTGCCGAACCCAAGACCGAATTGTGTTCGCATTAGGAACGGCATTTTTACGCAGAATCTTGAACCGTAGCCGAAAAGCTCTGCGTCGCGATCACAGATCGGTTGCGCACGGTAAAGCCCCGATGTGCTCCGGTCCAAACCGCGTTGGCTACTGAAAAGGGGTCACAGACGGAACAGAAGAAGGCCACCCGCCTGCCTCTCGCAGATATCTCTTGATATCCTGCCATACATCTAAAAATCCTATCGGCTTGTGTGCGAGGCCTCCGTGCGTGTTACGGGACTCGTCTGCCTCCTTGCTTTCACCTTCCTCGGAATACCTGTGGCGGTATACCGTTCCCTAGGTACCAGGTTCTTAATCTCCTTCATTCTCTGGTTAAATGATCACGTATCGGGCCGTAATCTTACGCGAGACTTTACTTTCGTAGACATGCAACCTATTTTCTTGCGCTAAAGTGAGAGATCATATTTCCTACCCGTAGAGAACGATTTAGTCTTCAAATTTATTTATTTTAATCTTTATATTTGATGACAATATCCTCGATGGCAGCGATCATTGTAACTCAGTGTAATGCTTCATACATGTACAACATTATTTTTTAAAACGCTCATCACCACTTTAAAACAATACTTATTCTTGATGTTATATTATTTAGGATTAAAATGAATTCAAATGCATCATAAAATACTTAAGATAAATTATTTCTTACCGATGCAGAACTGTATAGAACAATCTCGAACTTTCTTCAAATTCTTACTGGGTGCTTTCGTAACGGATGATAATTTGTGTCCATTTTTTTGATGAATTAAACATATTAGAGTATTTTCAAAACTCTGTATTATAAAATATAACCCTCAATATACATACACCTCGAGTCTCAATATACACTTTCATTCTTGATTATTTTCCAAATAGTTTATTTTACATTTACATGTTAAATTATAATTTAATTCTGTCGCCTATTAATATCATTCATAAGTCGATTACGCAACAGAGGATTCTAAACAGTGGCCATTTCATTTATCTATATCTGTCATTTCTCGATCCCAGAAGGGATCAAAAGATAAGACAATAATGAAGGACAAAGAAAACGGAAGCTTTCGGCTCGGGGTTGGAGAAACACTGTCACTACACCCATTTTCAACTTCATTCCAATCTTTAATGAGGCTCTGATTGCAAGTTTCTTTAGTCTGTCATGTTCAGTCAGGTACTCTCTTTATTTTTTCGTATAGAATACCGCAATCCTACACTTGTATATAGTAATATTAGTACATAGAATTGTCAAAAATTAAACAAGAACCTGAAACAGCACGGTGCTTTCCCTGAAATGTTGTAAATAAATGGCTCTGGATTTATCTCCGCGAGGGTCCAGCGGGCCTTCTCCACTCCCCGAGTTTATAAGCTCTCCTATTTGTTTGAAGATCACAGAGAACAAACGTGATAGTGCATTTTTCTCGCAATGAATATCAATTCTAAGAAATGCATTGCTAAGAAAGCACAAACCCGAAAAAAATACGATGAAATCGCGTTTCAGATATTTGGTTTAAATTATTTAAAGCATTGTTGCGCTAGAGATAATTCTGGGAACATCACTTGACAATTGCTGGCACGAAAGATATATCATTAATCACATGTGTTTCTCTTCGGACCTACCTCAAGTTGACGTCATGTCTGGAACAGGTTACTGTAATTTGACAGATATGTTAAATAAATCATTAATTTATTTTGATACATAAATAATTATGTCGATTTTAGCGAAATAATTGTTATATAAAAATACTTTAAGGTTGAAAATGTTTTTATTATTTTGTACTATTTTGTGGGAAAAAAAAATTTATTTATTAATTATTGATTAAATTTGTCGCTCAATTAATTTGGTGTTATGAATTTCCAGACTTTACCGATTGCTGTTCTTTTATTATTTTAAGTAATTGAGCGATACAAATAACCATCTATTCGAGTGAGAGAGTTATTATTGTAATATTATTTTAAAACAAAATATCGAAAGTATATATATAATGGCGTCACAAATTAAATGATATATTTAAAAAAATATAAGAACTGAAATATATTATTCTCGTTTAATATTATTTTTAAAAGAGATGCATTGGAAATAGTGTCAATATTTGTACTTTTTTTTAAATAAAGCTGATCGCTTATATTATAAATAATTAGTTTAGCTTACCCTTAAACGCACACCCGATATCTTGATACGCTTATCAAATTGACTTGCAATTTTTAAGTTATATGAATCTTGTCGAGCATAATCCACCATACCCAACATTCTCTTCCCTCTGTCACACCGGGTTCAACCCCAAACTGCGTAATATATTAAACAATTTACCCTTGAGGAGTTAATCTTATTTTTCTATTCATTAAAAATATTATTAGTTTCATAGTCGTGAATGAACACAGTTTCCTATCTTGACACAGAATCATCAGTTTGTATAAATATTATAAAAGAGAGAGAAAAAATGTGCACTAAAAAATCCAACGTAATGTACCATAATGGTATGCACCCATGGATAAAATGTTAGTTGGTTCACTCTACTCTCCACACAAATGAATGAAAATATATATTGCGCTGTATACGATATGAGATTTACAAATAAATGAAACGCTTACGACAATACCATATTTTGTTTAATATTTCCACATATATCACAACAGTATTAAAAATCTCTCGATAGCGACTCACATACATTCTCGTAGCATTCCATTCTCATACTCGCTTAGCATTCGTTCATTTGGAATGTATAATTTGTATACACAGACGGAACACTTAAATTACCGAACCCACCTGCGAAGAACCTAAAAGACACAAGCATTATGTACTAATACCCACCCATGGAGGTATCCATACTTAAGTACGTCCATGACCATACCGAACCTTTCTTTCTTCCTTCGTCCCTTTCGACCTTTTTTATTCCGACCGAAATTGCCAAAGCGAAAAAAAGAATTCGTTTCAGAATTTAAAACTGTTTTAATTACGCCGGGCTGTCAGTCGATGCTGAGTACCTGTACGTACTTACGGCTGTATAAATAATTAGTAATCATCATAAAAGTTTCCAGCTGTCTCGTCTCACTCTTCTCAAAGTCTATTTATCTGACTCTTGTCACATGTTTTTTTTTATTTTAGCTAAAAATGTAACCTTAGCATGCATATTTATGCCCCAAGTCCGCGGATGAGATATTCGGCTCGAGATACGTATTCCACCGTGCGCACACCAAGTCTCAGAGATTCGGCGTCTAGCGCTTCTCTTTACGCTTGTTGTACGCCAAATGTCAGTATTTTGACCATTGATGTTCCGATTGTCAGTTGGGTGAATTTGAATATCCCCAGCGGCAGTTAAAACGGAATAAATATTTGTAATTGAATGCTTTCTGTTTGTCTGTTCAGAATGAATAGTTACGTGTAACTATGGTTCTAGGTGATATTTACGCGTATGTGTATCGCATCTCACTTTCAAATCGAACGTGTACATGGATTAGAGTTTTTACCTCTTTCTACCAATGACAAGCTGATTGGAGTTTGACTGACTCTGGAGATTTATCGCATCGTGTCTCATTTCATGGATACGGCCCATAACGCATTTATATATTAGCTTGACGAAATTTGCTCAAAAAACGCAATTACTGTGGTTAACTTTGTATTCAATTAGCGAATGGTACGAATGGTACGAGTATTTACGGGCGTGTCTACTTTGTCGTGACGTGTCAAATCTGTATTTTTTATTGTATTATGATAACATAATATAAAGAAATGAACTCAATCAAAAATCTTTCAATAATTGCATTATTTAATTACATCATATTATCATTGCTATTGCGGTGCGTGTCCATAGAGCGGAAATAAAAAAACAGTACTGATTTACCACCGAGTGCATTTTATATGAAGATAACTTATAACCAAATGATATATACTAAGCTTTACCATTAGTCTCGGCGTGTCTCGAGGGCTGTGGAGTTACTGAAATGAATGGAGGTATTTGCGGATTTATCATGGATAAAAACAAGCCGAAATATTCTATTTCATATTTGCCATTAATACATTTTTTCTATTATTTTGCAAATTCTATACACAATTGCTATGCTGAACTTAATATTAGTCTTTATTATAAATTCAATAATGTTTTTGTAAGGTGCTACTTCTATATAAGAATAAAATCTTAATTTTAATCTTAGAATATTAAGAGAGAGATCAATTATATAATTTTAATACTTAAATAAAATACAAACAAATTAAATAAACACACAATAATTGAGAGAATAATATTCTCAAATCTGACAAGTATTCCATATTTATTATATAAAAAATAGTGCATGTTATACAAACATAAAAATAAATGATAAGAAATAGATATTAAAAATAATGACAAGAGTAAATAAAAATAGTCCAAAGATAAAGTAAATTATGGGAATAAATAAACGCATATAATTAAAAGATCGCCACAATACCATTATATTATATCATAACACATCATTACAGTACAGCACACAGGTCAATGTTCGTCCTTTAGAAGTAAGATCTATCCTATATAACGCATTGACGCGTGAGTTTGCTGCATTTTCATTACATTTTTTATTTAGTTTTTCCTTTCATTTAGTCTTCTTTCTCCAACCAGATATACAACATTGCTTTACGTGGATGGACACCAGCTTTTGCATGAAAGGGGTTGTTTGTTCATTAGGACCTAGCCATTCCTCTATGTTGTTGATGTTGGTGTAAAAACATTTTTCATTCACAGTAACAATATTGGAACAAGAACGGTCGACAGTGTTGACGAGCTAAACGGTGATGGTGCTGACGAGCTAAACGGTGACGGTGCTGACGAGCTAAACGGTGACGGTGCTGACGAGCTAAACGGTGACGGTGCTGACGAGCTAAACGGTGACGGTGCTGACGAGCTAAACGGTGACGGTGCTGACGAGCTAAACGGTGACGGTGCTGACGAGCTAAACGGTGACGGTGCTGACGAGCTAAACGGTGACGGTGCTGACGAGCTAAACGATGCACAAAAAGCACAAGTGGTATCTGTGCACTCAATTTTTGTACTCTGCTCAAAGAATGCAAATGTCTTACGATGGTTGATTGGTCACAATTCATCCAATTACCCTATTCTCTAGTTGATCATCGTTGATTGATGCGTTCAAGCCGTCTTCATCAAAATCTGACTGAAACGAGATAAGTATTTTCGTTCGGTACTTTCCCCAATGACTTTCTCTCGCTAAATGACACAAATGATTTTAGCAGCCTTTGATGCCTTAACTTCTCGGTTTAACTCAAATAAAAATACTTGTTTGGAAATATTCATATTTTTGTACTAGACGCTCCATTTGCTTGTTATTTTGTCAACTTTCAACATTTTGAAAATGAAATCGCAACAAACTTACAACGCAATACAGTACGTAAGGATTGAAGTGAATATACTCTTTCTTTCTCTCTCACGCAATGCCATCCTTGCGCGGCTATTCGTTAAATAAATCCTTTTCTAATATTTATTAGTAGTTAACGGAGGAGGCCTTTCTGAGTTGGATCAGCTTCCACCTCATAAATATATAAGATACAATTAATGAATACTGCGTGTGGGAGAATAATAAAGAAGATATCTGGGACAAGGAACATGTAGTATTTTATTTTATGCTGTAAGATAACATTTAACGTGAATCTATCGCTGTTGTGCTTCAATTCATCTAACCGTTGTTCTCTTCTAAATAATAGATTATTTATTATACCCCAGCTCCGCGAGATATTCCAAATATTGTTGTATCTTCGGAGCCCCTACGGTTAACCCCGCCACTTATTTACCTTTCCTTTCTGAGTTTATCGCTGATCGTAAATTTCACCCCGTGGAGGTGTGCGGCTGTGCGGCTGTGCGGCTGTGCGGCTGCTTTGGTTATTACACGAGTCCTCTTTCTTTGTGTAGCCACCCCCATAGTACTGTAGCGCGGCCATACTAAATTCTGCGAATTTAAATCAATAGCGATATCAAAACGATTCTTAAATAATTGCTTTTCTCATTGTCTTCAACTTCAATTATTATAATATATTACATTTTAATATTCATTACTACATTATAACGAATCCCCATTCACCGCACTAGACAATGGTGGCTATCGATGCGCGGAGATTTTCTCATGTTTAATATTGTTCGCCCACAATTGTTCGTGTATTGTTCCCGATCAGAATTGTTTTCCCGCAATTCTTTACCTGTAAATCTGTTCGCCGAAAATATCGAAAAAACACATTTTTGATAAATGTTACTGTTTTCATTCATAATAAATATCTACCATTTTTGGTTTTAATTTGGAATGTATAGTTGTATAATACATTTGTTCAAAGCTGTATATTTTTATTTATTTTAGATTAGTTTTTTAAACTTTTTTATCGAGGCAGTCCTGGTACCGACACTGATGTATGAAAGTGAAGCCTGGAGATAGCAGAAGAGGAACTAAAGTAGACTGAATGCAGTGCAAATAAGATCAGTTAGGCGTACATGTGGCAGATTCATTTATGACAGAGTAAAAAATGAAGAAATAAAGACAAAGAAAACATTAAGAATAAATAAATATATGACGCAGGTGCTGATGGCACCAGGAATAGAGGACGTCCGCGGAAGACTTGGCACTACCAGGTAAACCATATATTGGAAGATGGTCCTGAAGCCACAATAATCGGCGAGCTTGTATGAGAAGATGTATGAATATGCATGAGGCAAAAATTGTGCGCCAGTACAGAAGAGTGTGGCGCTCTATCCTCTACCTACGCCCGCGGGAAAACGGCGTGATGGTAATTAAGTAAGTAAGAAGTTAAAAAAAAGACATTAACCAGAACGTGCCGATAAATTAAACATTAATTAAATATATTAATTATAAAGATATACATATAAAATCAATTTTATCGAAAAATATTGTTGTTGCGCCACCGGGATTCGAACCTGGATCTCTTTCCTAACCGGGGAAGGTGCTTTATCCAACTAAGCTACAGCGACATCATTTTTAGCGACAATTTTCGACCCTATATGTTACCTTTTTGATATTAATACATTTAATCGTTCCATCATTTGACAGAGCCATTCTGTTCTGTTCAGTTCTGAATAATTACAACTTCACAATAAGAATGTGTTCTCCTAAAAAAATTAAACGTTTTTTTCATTTGAAAATTATGTTCACAGACCACAATTTTAATGAATATACATGAAATAAAGTGTACATATAAAGAGAGGGGTTCGGAACATTGGTTGCGGGACGAGGTGCATTCTACACACATACATTGTGGAAACAAAAAATTCGATTTATGTAACACATATTTAGAATTTTGTTTTCTTCATATGTTTCTTTATTTTGTGCACCGTACAGTTGTGCCACACTTTTTTTATTAATTCGGATATATATACATAATACATTTTTTAAGTACCGGATTTTTTAAAAAGAAATACAACACCGTTTTTACAACGCTTTACTTTCTTCGGACGCTACACACCTTAAACTACTTCTCAATATAGTTGCCACCATTATTAAGGCACTTGTTATAACGGGGCGCCAATTTTTGAATACCTTCATCATAGAACGACGCCACCTAGTATGAAAACCATGTCTGTACTTCCTCTTTTGAGTTCACAATCGTTAACAAAACGCTTGCCACCAAGGAACCGCTTCAAATGAAGGAAAAGATGGAAATCACTTAGGGCCAAATCAAGGCCAAAACAGGACATTCTTGGCGATGAATGTCATCTGGTTTCATGTTTCGTACATTCAAGAAACGAATCACGGACCGTATCTCACATGTGGCGGATTGATCTATTGTTTTGAACATTTCAAGCACTCACTACAAGATGGCCACACTATGTGAATGTCTCTAACGTTGCATGTAATGAGTCAACATATGAAGGAAACCATTGCGTATGCGCAATATCGCAACCGCATCCCTACACTGGGAATATCCGGCAACGGAACTTAGTAAACACGCCTCGTAGAAGCATTAAATACATTTTAAAATTACAAATCATTTTCCTAGACTAACAATATAATAATGTAGCAAACAGATATGTAAAATCACAAGGAAAGGTATTTATTTCTTTAAACTTCTTAAGTAACATAAATTATTTATTTAAGTCTATCCGTTCGAGTCGCGCAACTACATAAAACAAACTCATACCAACTGATCTCGAAACCAACATCAGCGACTCTGGTAGAAGTAAACAAGAAAGTCCTAGACAGTGCAGCCAACCGTGCATTGACTTAATAATAATAATAATAATGCGTTTATTCCAGCGTGATCAGGACTCGATTCGCCATAAAGATAATACTTATTATATAATACATTAAAGTTACCAAATATTATTTATGTTATGAAAAAGAAAACCATGGAAAATATAAATAAATAAAAAGTTCACACGTATATTTAAATATAAACAAAATATAAATACTTCAGTCACGGCCATTCTAGCTATTCTGTAGGCGTTGCCATTCTCTAGTCAGGGAACCAACTTTCCATGAAAGCGTCGCATGCACAAGAGCGTTGGTACTGAGCTCCAGCCGCAGCTTTACGCCCGCAACTCGATGTCTCAGAAGCGGAACGAATCCATGTATACGGTATAAATCTGGTCCATAATGATTATTTCAAAAAGTCTTGCCATTATAGTGGCTAGCGATATCGGCCTATAGTTTTTGGAAGACGATATATCCAGTTGTTTCGACTTTAATATAGGTACAATAATAGTTTTCGTCATATTCGCAAGTATGTATAGATGCTTGATCATGTTAGTGAACAGTGTCGTTATATATGTATAGATGAACTCAATGCTGAGAGAATCATGTCCAGGTGAATTGCCGGTTTTTGTAGCTTTCATTGCACGAGTAATCATTTCACATGTGACTATGGGTATGGCGTCTTCGGTTGATCGTTCAGCTGCGTGCACAGGGGAATCATGACCATTGACCTTAGAAAATTCTGATCTGAATATTTTTGAAATTTCATGTATGTCCGATATTCCATTACTATGACTAGACGCCTGATGTTTTGAATTGATTATTGATTATTTTTGTTGTACTATTCCAGAACTTTTTAAAGTCTTCGCTTTGAAATTGCGAGGCAATTTTATCCATTCGCAGCTGGTCGGAATTTTGTCGACAGTGTTTCAGTCTCTTTTCAAATATCGCTCTAAGTTTCCTTCTTTCTTCGGCGATAGGGCCGTTACGGGGTTTATCACTCCGAATCCACTTCTCCAGTGCCTCTCTGGATGTTTCATAACTATAAGCCACGTGATCATTCCATCCACAAATATTATGTGTGCGATTACTGATACGACTGCCGTTAAAGCTAATTTTTGCTGCCGTCTGCAGTGCTGCAGTAATGGATCGATACGATTCTTCTATATTAAGTAATATTAAGTTAAGACGCCCTAAAAAAATATTAAAAGGTCCTGTCATCGACGCGGTATTGCCACCAAAACATAACACAGACACGGTATTGCCACCAAAACATAACACAGACGCGGTATTGCCACCAAAACATAACACAGACGCGGTATTGCCACCAAAACATAACACAGACGCGGTATTGCCACCAAAACATAACACAGACGCGGTATTGCCACCAAAACATAACACAGATACGGTATTTCAATCTGGTGCTAACACAACACCAACAACAAAACATCACGCTATCGACACACGCTAATTACTCGTGGCGTCCGATCCGAACTATCCGTTGGAATAAAGAGATCGGAGACCCTTGGCAGCATAGGGCAGAAAACTTTTCACACAATTTTTTTTTTTTACTTACCGTCACGCTATTTCCCCGCGGGGGTAGACAGAGAGGATAGAATGCCACACTATTCTATCCTAACACAATTCTCGCCTCATCCATATTCATATATCTTCTCATACAAGCTCGCCGATTATTGTGGCTTCTAACAGGACCATTTTCCAGTATCTGGTTTACCTGATTGTGCCATGTCTTCCGCGGACGTCCTCTATTTCTGTTGCCATCAACACTTGCGTCATGTATCTTTCTTACCATTCTCTCCTCATTCATCCGTTCCATATGACCAAACCACCTCAGTGATCATTTCTTCGTTTGACTCACTATACTATGATCAGCTTTACATTCTTTCCTTATTTCTTTATTATTTATTCTGTCATAAATAGATCTGCCACACATACGCGTAAGTGATCTCATTTCCACTGCATTCAGTCTACTTTCATTCCTCTTCTGCCAATTACAGATTTCATTTCCATACATCAGTGTCAGTATCAGGACTCCATCATATACCGCTAGTCTTGTCTCGATTGTCAAGTTCCCATTAGCTATATTTCCATTCAAAGCGCCGTTCACTTTATTCCCTGCAGTCACCCTCCTTTCGATAACTTTCTCGGCCTTTCCGTTGCTATCAAACATACTTTCCAATACACAAACACATGTAGTTTTTTTCTTAAGGTTGGAAAAATAGACGTTGAGAGAGAATGAAAGGGAAAAAATGTGGTGAAGACGAAGAGTATTCCAAATCCAGAAGATAAAAATCTTACAATTTATTACATTTAGTAGCTTGATACACAAGAACATCTTATGCACTTGTCAAGGAGCATATGATGGCATCAATTGCAAACTCAGTAACCTCCATATTTTTTTATTTGGAGAAACACACGAAAAGCTAATAGGAGCTTGAATAATAATACATTCATGAATACATTTCTTATTATCCTATATCTGGTTAGAAATACAAAATAACTATAAATAAATACATCTTCCAAAAGCAAGCTAGTCCCCATACTGGCGGGCATATAAACTTCAGAGAAGCAAAAACTGGTTTCGGTCGAATCCTAATATATATGGCGGCTGGCAAAATTAATTGATTCGCAACTAAAGCCGTTTTTGAATGATCAGTTTACATCAAAAAGAGCTAAGTTTGATTATTAATAAATTAACACAATGCGTAAAACCTATATAAGAAGACAACTGCACTGAAGGCAGACAAAAAGTAACGGTGATTGCTGACTTGGCAACTAGTACCTTCACACACATACACACACTTCGGCCACATTTCTAGAAGAGAACCTGACACACCCTGGAGAAACTAGTGATTCTTAGAATCACGGAAGAATAAAGGTTACTGTCTAATGACTAAATATGAAAATCACATCAGTTATAAGATATATCTTTTTAATATTTGATGCAAATTTTACATTGTAATTCATACCATTTCATTTAACTAACTAAAACCATATAAATATGTCAAATCCGTCTATTGTTTTTTTTATTTAATTTAATATTAATAATTATTTAAAAAATAAACCTAACTTAAATTGTTACGATGATGACATATGTGGGTATTGACTTAATGATACAAAAATTTTAGAATAGGACTTTGATTAAATTTAGTTGGTTATTTATAATATTTTCGTTAATTTTACACGCTTTACTATTTTAATGATTCTAAATTATACAATTTAACACCAAAATTGTTTATATGTAAATTTATTTAATCGTTTTTGTTAGTTAATTTGACATCCCGATGAACGAAATGGTATTTTCCGAATCCGTTTGGTAATTCTAATGATTCTAAATTATTCAATTTAAGACCAACATTGATTATATGTAAATTTATTTATCGGTTTTAGTCGTTAATTTGACATCCCGATGAAGGAAATCGTATTTTCCGAAACCGGTTGGTGTAAAATATAACTCGTAGTGTAGTGAAAAACAAAGTTTTAAATAATCTATATCGTATGATAAATCAGTGGTGCCTCGACTCTGGGCTCAGGACCGTCCCTTGCAGAGAGAAAAACTGCGACATTCGAGCGTTGAACATTTTAGAGAATGAGATAATGTATGTACATATTTACGTAAAATAAAAACACTTAAGTGCGATTCTTGAAAGCCAAAATATTTCAAGAGACTTTACTGTTAGGTGGGGAGGACGAACAGTGATTTATTTTACATCCCTTTAAATTAAAAAGAATCGCTTGCTTTCATTTTCTCAAAAATGTTCGTACACTTTGTACTAGGCGCTCTCCTTTTGCCTTCACTTCCCAATTTAGTATCAGCTATGCCGCTCCAACCCAATCCATAAATTTGATGTTGCGTAAGCCGCAAACTATAGTAAAAAGGGGTTGAAAATATCTAGGCTATTTCATCATTACGGTACGATAGAAGGCGTCCCGGCTTTGCGCCGGAACTCGTCGTGGGGACCAGCTCGCTCTCGGTCGGCGAGGGTCGGTGCTGATTACCTTTATCGGCAGGAAACTTACAGGATTTCGGGAAACTTCCCACACACACTAGTGCTTGTGGAAACTTCTTTCTCGGTCGCGAATTTTCATCGTTAAAATGATTCGCTTTAGTTTATCCTCACAATCATTCTTAAACTATCGCTGCCACACGAGTGAGTTCCAGAGATAGAATAAAGATATCCGGTATCTTAAAAGAATCTTCCAGAACGATTATTACAATAAGTAATTAGTTAATCAACTGGTGGCGTTCAACAATTCTGGAGAGCTGGTCCGCTCGCGAACTGACAAGATTCCATTCCTGATTTGTGTCGCAAAAGAGTCAGGAATGAATTAATTGTTACTTCAGAAAACATTTCTATCAAACTTCAGAACCTTTGTTATCGGAATAATTAGGTGTTGTTCCATTGACTATCGTTAAGTAGATCCACAGTTCACAGGTATAAAAGCGGTACAAATTAATTTAATAGAAACGTTGAGATATCATGTTCTGAGCAGACTGGGATTAAAAAAAATGTAGCCCTTAGCGATACCTCAAAAATTTCCCATCTTGCTAATTTTAATCTACTAAGTACACATTCATTTGTATATCGCTAAACCAACATTCAATCTATCTTGGAGAATAAAATTTATACCTAGCTTATTTACTGTTTCTGAGGTAAGTTTGTAAAACTCCATAATCACATATGTGAAAATAAAACAATTGTTTTTTGATTCTACTCGTTTAATTTACTTGAGACGCGATTCGCCTTATAAGAGCATTATCAATCTAACAATTTAACTCGACAACTTGTATTTATATCTATAATGGAGGACAGCTATACAATTTTATTTGCATAATGAGGATTTCCATAAATTTTTGAATGCTTCTAATTATTCTAACTAACCTTTTTTATTTCAACACTAATAACATTTTAATGTCATATAAGTAATATGTCGAATAGGACATGCAACATAAGAAGACATTACGGTAAAAGATACATTTTTGGTATTCTTGGATTTATACAATGTGCGCATGATTCTAGGTAATAATTACGTTCAATAAGAATAGTGTTTCTAAATGAATTTAATTGGTGATCTTGCTCCACATCCACATTCTTGGTAGATCTGAAACAGAAAAAACATTTTTACTGGTTTATTCACAATTTTGTAAAGCATTCCCCTATCCCTATATATAGATTATATAATATTCTGCATTCACCAATGATGGTCCATTTCTCAACTCGTGATTAGAGCCGCGGTCAGAATTCGGTTACGCGGCGATATTGCAGATGCATTGGCGTCAATCGATTCTTCTCAAATTTTAATTTTATACGTATTATTACTTATTAGTTCATCGTATCAAATTATTTCATCATTTTAATAGTGGTGGAAATATTCGAAGATAGAAGGCGCTTACTTTTTCGGTCTGCCTGATGCTGGATCAATTGTCTCTCCTTTTCGACCACAAGACATGCGGTGCAGAATATGTAAATACTGCTATACAGGATTTTTATATATTAGGGAATTAAATATATATTCATTTATTAATATTAACGGTAGTAAAGTAGATTGAAGCGACGGAAAATTAGCCCGTATACGTTCTAAGCACACACTGAACTCATTGCAGCTCGAGAGTGTTGATTGCAGCGACCTCTTTCCTTCTTCCTCGTGCTCAAGGAACGAGTTAGAAAAAGAAAAAGAAAAAGATACTAGGTTTAAATTTTGATGATGTGCGTACGGATTTCTTGTAAGAGAAACTCAGTATTTCCAGATACAATTATACATTTATTACATCATGTAAGTATAATTAACATAATATATACACTTCAGAAATAGTCTTAATAATGCGAAGGAGCTGTGATGAGAGAGGGCTCCCGACTGATGTGACAACTTATAAGGTTCGCCTCCCCCCACTCATCCTCACATTTCCTTGGCTGACACACGCACGCATTCATACACAAAGTGACAGTTCTCACAATAATGTAACACTGGTTAGATATACCTACCTACTGTACAATATGTGTGTATACATATATATATTTGTACGATTATTAGATGCGTCAACATTAATATTCAATATGTTTAGTAGAGAGTAAAATCTGTTTTCTTCCCTGTACAATTTGACGCACTGTATGTGGCTACCGAATTTCGTTTGATGAGCAAACAGATAAAATAGCTCATATTTATAAAACCACTTTCAAATTACATTTCCCCATCAAAATATTTATTTGAATATGACGTAAAATGGCCGAATGTTAGGAATAGGATCCAATTATTATGTCATTATCGTCACAATTGAGAGTTACGTTAATTGATCGAAACGCAAGTGATAGTTGGGATGTCGATACTTCATTTATATACGGTATTGTTATTGAAAATTAGAAAAAATTGTTTGTTTATTGCTAATGTTTCAAATTCATTTTATTATTAAAATGACGCGTAGCTAATTATATAATTTTACTTCAAATGTATATATCATTAATTATTTTATTTTTATAATTTTATTTCAAATGTATATATCATTAATTATTTTATTTTTACTTACTTATATACTATCGATTTTAATTCATGAAAAGATATTAAAGATATTTTAAAGTTCGGCAGTTAGATAGGTTTCATATGACTAAATTAAGATGACCGTTGTTCATTTTATATTGTTAAGTCTTCAATAGTAAAACAATTATGATTTCATTATTCGTACATAATTATATAAAATAATAATAAAATAACGATACCCACATTCTCCAATATATTTAAAATACATATATCTTTTTCTATGCTTCATTCATTTCTGGCTGTAAATAAAAATCCATAATTATTTGGCTACACGATATCGATCATATTTGTATAACGTGGACAATGTGTTCACGTCTACAACAGTAATACCAACCTAACAAATAATGTTATTTGAATGAGAATAGAACCACCGAGTCATGCATATTATCAACAAAGATATAAAAGCAAAAATATATCTCGGAAATTATTAAGTCATGCGGAATTAATTTGTTGGAATTTTGCCTTAGTTGTACGGAGAATTTTTTCAATATATAACATTGACATAATAGATAGGAATGAAGGAATAAGCCAGTGGCGTAACTAAGAAAATTGGGCCCCAATGCAAAATCAACAAAGGGGCCTCTATAATATATACTGTAAAACAAATATAAAAATATTATGCGGTTTTATCCATTAAATAATAATGTCAAAACTGTTAAATAATAATATCAATCTTCTATAAAATTCACAAAAAAAACCTACTGTTACGTTTAATGTTTTCACATATTTACGTAATACGAGGGGCAAGTAAAAAATAAGGTTCCTATATTTTTTTCAGGTATAAGGTATTTTTTATTGCAATAAATAAGTAAACCATCTGAAAGCTTGTACTTTATTCTATTTTTCTACATAGTCTCCTGATTTTTCTATGCATTTTTCCTGACGAGTTATCCACTTCTGAAAACCCGCTTCGAAGAATTCCGCCGCCGTTAGCCATCACTTTCCCTGCGGAAAGCGTCTGCTTAAACTTTTTCGGCCTAGGCGATTCAGGATGGCGCCATTGTTTGGACTGTTCTTTTGTTTCTGGAGTGACGTAGTGACACCACGTTTCATCTCCCGTAATAATGGAGTCCAAGAATTCTTCGGTATTCTCGGCGCATTCTCGAAGAAACCCCTCGGCACACTTGACACGATTGTCTTTGTGGGTTTCTGAAAGCATGTGTGGGACCCACCGCGCGCACACCTTGCGATAACCAAGTTTATCGGTCAAAATGTTGTCGATGGTTTTTTCACAAACCTCAGGAACCTGGACAGCAAGCTCCCGAAGCGTTACTCTCCGATCTTCGAGGAGAATGATACATATGAGAAAAATTTATTTAATTTTTTTGATGTGTTGGTTTTGAATAAATATATGTTCACATTAGCGCTGGGAATAGTATTGATACTCGCAAAAGTATCAATACTTTTGGACACATTTCTAACGTCGGCCCCAATGCGCCGCATTGGCTGCATTTATATAGTTACGCCACTGGTATAAGCGTAAAATAGATCTAGAAACAACGAAACTTTAATAAGTATATGTAAAGCCTATGTTTTGAGAGCTAGAGCAATATATTGAAAGTACGGCGACGTTGCCATCGATGGGAACGCAATATAAACTTTCACAACTTCCCTCATATAACGAGTGGTGCGTCCGCCAGCACCGCAAAGAGAGGACGGCCGCGCGCTGCTCCAGCGGCCGTACGCGTGAGCTTCGCCATTCTTCCGCCACATTCCGATCAGGTAGTAGCATCAGTGCAGACCTTCGCTTCATCACATCGCGGAAAATATTGTCGAGTTTCGCGTATTCATTGTAAAAATCCCTAAATAAAAACTGAGTAACTGTGAGTAACTTTTACTCATGCATTACCTTATTCTATTGCCTAATTCCTGTAAGTTTGAGTCAATGCTGAATATTAAAGTGACGAACAGATCGATAGACAGATTAAGATTGGAGATGAGTAATCAGTCATCTTATCAACTCACAGTGGCAATCTTCTGACGCTTGCTTCAACACGCGCATCATCCTCCAAAGAAATATTTGATGTGTGTTTCTGAAGAAGAATATTGAAGATTCGAGAAGAGAGAAAGGGGAATGAAGTAACATTCCATGATAAAAATACCATGATGTATATAAACGAAAAATGAATATCTTTTGACAGAAAGAAATCAAACGTTAAAAATTCTTCAGCATCATAGTTTTATAACAAACATACTTGTGGAAAATGAAACTATATAAAAAAGGATGAGGCAGACCGGAGACGGTTTTCTCGTATCAACTGTTGAAATCGATAAGGTAACGATCCCTTAAGGTACCGAGTAATTTTGCTTGTTAGTTTACCCAAAACTTGATACTGCTGATTACCGACACAAAATTGACTGCAATAACATACTCGAATATTAAAAATGCCATAAATTATTAGTAAAATTGTTTCCATTGTCAAGTCAAAGATTTCTTTAAATAAATTAATGTATAATATATATAGCAAGTATTTAAAACCCGTCCCGGGATGTCGTTTAAGTGTCGCTTTTTCTGAAGTATGTCGTCTTCCATATTAATTAAACACCGCAAACAGTAATTAATAACAAACGTCATGAAACGTTGAGAAAAATAATTTGAACAAGGGGTTGAGGAAATACGGATTGTATCAAGGGTGGAGGGAGAGGGAGAATAGGTATCATATTTTTGTGGTAAAAAAATGTTTTCAATAAACAATATAAGGACATTTAATAATACACATTTATAATATATTACATCGAAACATTGATTTATTTCTTAAACAAATTAAATTCGACCATTGTGGTACTCCATAGTATTGTGGTGGCTTTATTCTTAGCATGTCTTCATCTATTTTACAAATAATTATTGTAACCTTGGTCAGCGCGTTTTAAATATAGTACCTATATAAATGTAGTAAAATATAGTAGCAGTATATGTATTTTATGGAAAAAATAATAATCGTTTTGCCTAGTAGTAATGATAGCAATGAACACAATCAAGCGTTACGTAGTTAGCATTTTCAAGACGACACTGAAAATGGGTTGAGTCATGGATACATTTTATCTCTGGGCGGCGCTAGGTGGCGCTGCCTGTCGCGTCCCGGTTGAGAAACAGCTCCCTGTAAGATCGAGTGCGTCATCTGTGAAAAATATGTATTACAGTTTAATGAAATCAAATTCTCTATTGTATTTTTTGATGAGAGATAAGAGGGGCTACATCTCTTTATAGTCGTGAAATAAATAATATTCCGCGGTGTGTGTACTTAGTAATTCAATACAAAATTGAATATAATACACTTAATATACGTCAACATTGTCGATACGCGATCTATTTGATCTGTTAATATGATATATGGGAGAAGAGGATAATGAATACTACAAAAATTATTTAAAGTAAAGAAAATAAAGCAGTATTAATTTTCGATGCTGAATAGTTTTCTTGTTCTGCAGCCAATGCACATCTGCAGTTGAACACTGGTGCAGGCGGAAAGCCACTTATATATATTCTATCTTCATAACGATTAAATGGCAGCATATTGATTAACCTCAGATTCCAGGTTGTTTAATCAATACAAATAGATGAAAATGGTATCACAAAGTAGGTGGTACAAGCGTATGTCAATAATTATCACTGTATATTTTTTGTCTAAAATTCTTTTCATTTAAAAATAATAAAATTGATTATAAAGTATGTGAATTTTCTCAGAACGATCGAGACATCACCGAATTTCTCCTTGTCTCAAAAACTAAACATAGAATACCCACTCGTATTAGAAAAAGTGGGACACATCTTCGAACTAACTCGTAAAGATGTCAACAGAAATTACATACGCCAAACCGCGAGAAACCTAAATATAAGAAGAAAAGAACATCGCCGTTGCCTTAAAAATAATAACATAATTGAAACTAACCATTCTTTACATGGCTATAAATTAAAACTTCTCCACTCGGTACTTTATAATGAATAATAATTAACGATTTAATATTAACAACTATTAAAATATATAATTAATAACTTAGAATTCAACGAAATATATTTAAATAAACGCAAATACTTCATTCCTACTGTTCATATTCCTATTAACGACCGAAAAACCATTCCCCCTTCCCCGTCCCGCCATTCTACCGAATAGCCACAAAACTGTATTGTAGATCAGATATAAATTACACACGATGATAGGTGCTACACCTCTCGAAAGTATAGATGGTTCTAGTTCTCAGGTTTTCTCAGACATTCAGAATCTCGTCAAGTTGTCTGGGAGGGCCGGGCCCACTCTGAACGACGTTTCTGAACGCATAGCAGGGTCCCTCGTCAACCCTGATAATAGCTCGTCAAAATATGATAACTCAAAAAACTCGACACAAGATATTCCGTGTTCATAAAAAACATTTTTGGCGCGTCTTGAGAATTATCCGTGACCCATATTATTGATACCTTTCGCGTCCAAATTTACACCCATCCTTTTTCCTTACTGCTTGTCGTCAGTGTAAATAGTGACCTTGACGTCAGCAGACGTCAACTAGAACGAAATTTTTTCGATCTCAACATCGCGAGAGCATTAGCAGTGTGGAAATCCACACCGAAAATTCAGCTACGGTGCATCAGTACTGTACTGTTTGTGTACATGTGATCTTATGTTTTGGTGATCACGTAGAGTTTGTTATTTATATGTCGCGGGTGAAGTGATTAATATCGCCATCTATATTCAGAAGCGGAAATTTGCCCACCGCGTGCCATTTGTGTGCCATCTCGGCGGCGACCGCGAGGTCGGAGACGGAGGCGTCAGGCGAGCAGTCTTTCCGAATCCTGATTCCCCGAGAACATTGGTCCTTCGACTGGAATCCCTACTCATCATCGACCCTTATCCGTTATATCTAAGTCCCTTATTTCCTTCCTTCTTTCCCCTCCGCCCCCCTGCGGTGATTCCGATTTACGACCGGAATCTTCATAATCTAATCCACGTACGCGCCACCCGTAGATCACGCAATTCGTTCGGTAGATCCTATCGGCGCAGAATTTACATCTTTTTTAAACAAAATACGAATATTTACCATGAAGTGAAGAAAAATAACTATTTCAGTACATTGCGTATTTAAAATATTTTGTTTAAGATTATATTCTTTATTTACACATCAAATATTTACGTTTTGGTTATCTGTGTTACCACGTTGCGTAAACAAAAGGATAAAGTTAGTAGTCATGTTGCCAATTTATTCTAGTTACCAGTTACCACCAATGTTCCCTCTGAGGTGTGCGGATGTGCGCGCGAACAGGATTTCAAGTCATAGCGCGCAGATAAAAATATAGCGCGCGCACACTTTTTAACCAGACTTCTTCTTCATGTGGCGCCTTCTGTTGAAGGTTGGCCGCCGTGATTAATCCTGTATGTGAAACTACAAATATTTTTGGATATTAAACCGCTTTACGAGGTTATACAGCCGAGATATTATTTCTACCTACCCCTCCACTGTTATAAAATATAATATTTTTCGTTGCGGAAAATGTGTCCGAAGTATACAGTTTTCCTTGATAGTTTTTAATAGTTCTCTTGATTTATTTATGCATCCTAATATATCTTCATTAGTAATGTAGTAAATCCAGGCCCCACCGGTGGCCCTATACTGGTATGGTAATGTTTTGTTATATTTTCTCCCCCAGAGCACAAATAATAAAATTGCACACAAGATAGAGGAAACATCGGTTACCATATTTGTACCTTTATTTTTTAACCAATAATGTTGTCATCTTACCACGTCATATTCAGAGCTCCTGGCTGAGTAAATGGGTGAAATTTTAAACGCATCACCAAAAGGAACATCCGAAGAACTACCCCCAGGTTGGGCAGATCTTTTGGCCGCATGGTGCAACCTGGCCTCCCTGCAAGTGCCCAGCAGCGAGTCTGCGGATACCTTCAGCTCTTTAACGGTGTTCCTACCGAGAGTGTTGTTCACCATTCCGTACTTATCTAGATTGTTCAAGCCTCTCTTAGCATCTCTTCCGGTCTTCCTTCCTACCGAGGAAGATCGTTCTTTCTCTTTACCAGATTTCCCTTTAGCGCTACTGGTGTCCTTGTTAAACTCTAGGAATGCAGCGTGGGATCGTCTCACGTTTGAATCTTTGATTGCTTCCCTACACAGATTCAGGTAGTGGTCGGAAAGGGTCGTATTTTGTCCGAGTTCGTAAAGAGTCGTATTATGTAGGTACTCTTTTTGGACTTCGAGGTCTAGTTGATCTTCCCTTACACGACATGATGGACTTTGTCTCTGGAATTTCACATATTATTATTAATTAAGAGAATCTAAAATAGCTTAGTAATTACAATATTTTAAAATGTAAAATTTGAAGAATGTAAATGATTCAGGAAAATAGATGGATAAGAGTGTAAGATGTCGACCATGAAAAATTTGGCATGTTTTAATTAGCACACCATATTTTGAAGGAAGGTAACATCTGATACATAAATAACAATCGACCAAAGTGTAAGAATAAGAATCTTCACCATCCTGCCGTCCGCGTTTAAATTCGCCTGCTTTTATATTCAACCATTGCAAATAAGATATTAAATTACGGAGCTGCATAATATAAAAATTCAAATAGCTATCAATAATAAACGAATATTATATGTGTTTGTTTGAAATTTTTAAAGAATATTGAAATTTATTCCGTGTATGCGTTTGTATTTTTTAAAAATGAATTTAATAGAAATGAAACATGCGAGTGAAGCTATGAATGTTTATATTATTGTCTCTCTATATATACTAATATGTACGGAAATACAGCGTTTCGGTACGAATGTTACATAAGGCATGCACACCATTCAGTTAAATATTATAGTACAGAGTTGCAACAAGCTATCCACTAGACGATGCCTGCGACTCGACCAAAGGAACTGAATTAAATATGCAGTAGTACTTGCAAAAGCATTGAAAATGCAGTCCTTTGATACCGGTATTGCAATTTTTTTTAAAAATTTCTTACTTCAGATTCCGTTAAATTTTCTGGACTGGTCATTTCTGGAGATGTCTGCTCTGACTTTTTTCCACTGCTTTCATCGCCGGACATAGCATCAATATTTCTACGCCGGTAGTACTGTCTCACTGAAGCTCTTATTTTATGTTGAATATTGGTTCTTTTGGGACTGAAAAAGCATCAAAAACAGGAATATTTTTAAAACCCTCCATTACTTCATTGATTAATTCATGACATTACAAATTTTAACATAGAATATGTTTATTTAGTGGGTCCCCCAGAATAATTTGTCACGAAAACTGCATTAGAAATATTCGCAACATTTTTATATACTCATAATGTACTCTCACTTTTATCATCTGTTATATTTATCTTTACTTGTGTATCTCTCTATCTATCTAAAAGATTTTGGAAGCGCCGAGTATGGATCGCAGTACCTCTCACATGTTAAACCAACGCTAAACTATCACAGCTACTTCATTAGTAGACTGTGGCGCCAAATTTTGCACAAGTACTATATATGAAAATAAGTTTTCCCGGCTGTTACATGGGAGACCGACTTTTGGTTCCCCGCCAGTAGGATGTTTATTTATATATATATTTTTTATGAATATAATTTATAAATATTTTTTCGAATAAGAAAATATGGTCTAAGCAGGAGAGATATGAGCCGGGTCCATGACTCATTTTATACCTTATTGTGTAGTTGTGTCTATGTATGGATGGAGTCTGATGGGGGAGCGGTCCAGAGGATCGTCTTCCTCCCCTAGCCAGACGATGTAGAGCCTTCAAGGCACCCGCCCTCTCTTCTCGCCCCGACAGCCACCCCGCCAGCTCCTGGAGCACCTGTTTAGTGAAAAATTAGTCGTAAAGAAGTAATAAAATCACTGCCTTCATTAAAATCGTTTTCCTTCCCTTAATTCTGAATTAATATCGTTTCGAAGACTGTCATCCAAGCGTCCGGTTTTGCTTTCCCAATTAATTATTCAATTAAAGCTGCCCGCAGACCAACGATGATATATAATATACTAACTGAAACTGTTATTTATAGTACACTTCGAGGAGTGGCAGCTAGTGGAGAGTCCAAATAAGGTATACGGAAACTAGAACCCTATTCTGTACTTTGTGGAAAAACAAGTTTAAATTAAGTAGGACTGTATTAAGGGTACCGCTAGACAAACTGCCAAGCGTTTATTCAAAGAAAATTCATGAAAACTAGTTAGATTCTTATTTCATACTGGAACTCATCAAATTAAAAATTTATGCAACCAGCAACAGAAGACCGATATGGATAAAGAATTTTTCTTTATATGCAATGAATCTTAAAAAATCACTAACAATCACAAATTTTACATTATATAAAATAACTCTTTTCGCTAACTTACGCTATACCGCTGCATGTTGATCAGCGCCCTGATGACGCCTCTGTACTCTCGGTGAGGAGCCAAGGACTGTCTTCGTTCCAAAACTAAGCTCAGAGGGCTGGCATCACGCAAGTGACAGTGTAAACTCGACTCAAGGTCATCTAATAAAATAAATTAAATATATGATCACCAAAGTGTCCAGTTCATATATTCAACTTTACTTCACAACAATACTGAGTAACATGGCATCATGATATATGTATTGAGGATTCCAATAGTAGAATAGTAGGAAATTTGTGTAATACTATTACACTTCTATTAATGTTTATTTAGGTGAAATACCTTCGTATTCTAAAAATAATGATAAATATAAAATATTTACGGATAGTCCTCGCCGGTGGTTTATTTTTTTAAACGGGGTCTAACATTCCTAAACAGAAATAATATAATATGTTTGAAATGAGACCACAATTAATTATTATTGTAGCACAGTAGGTATATATTTTTTCAGTAAAATTTGTCACGAAAACTGCGTTTACAAACTGCGAACATTTTTATTCTCACTAGTACCTTTATTTTTTAAAAATCCCGGCTTCTCTTACACGCTTAACAAATACTTTACCGTCTCAGTTACACCCCCAGTTGGCTATGATAATTTTTGCACCTTTGAATTGATAAATGAATTAATTATTAATAAAAAAATATACATGGAATACACAGACTACCAAATATATAAACATGAACTAACGTTAATTCCTTGTTTTAATATTTTCATTTTGGTGTCAACCACGTGGTCACTTTGGTACCACTTACGTATTCAAATAGCTCCCGGACTTTTTTTTAAAATATGACTCGATTGGAATGAAAACTTAAACCCTGACAGTACAATATGCATTAATGTAAAAAAATACGTATTTTTTGCACAAAGATTTAATTTTCGTACTGTACAATGTGTCATAAACTATCGAATTTATATTTTCACAAAGAATGTATGTAGAATGCCCCTCGTTCCGCAACTAATGTTCCAAACCCCTCTCCTATATGTACACTTTATTTCGTATCTATTCATGTACTGTGATGGAATACGATTTATCGGTACCTCCTACAGAACGTTAAAAATAGCGCGTTTAAAAATAGAGTTTCAGAACATTTTATGTGAGGTTCGTGAATGGATTGAAATATGTGGGGAAAAACACATTTTATGCAGACCTAGTATGATACTAGGCATATTGCATACCATATTCTGGGAGCGTCCTATCTTCACTGTGATTGGCTTCCTCCAGCACAGTCGGCCGCGGTACGCCGTGCCGAAGTCTCAGCGTATCTCCTGCAGACCAGCAGGAGCCGAAAAGGCTCTCAGAGTTCCTCAATGTGCTGTACTTTGAAGAGACACTCCTCAGCGTGTGGTACTTGCTGTCGATTGTTCCCACGGTGTCGACCGTTCCCGTGTTGCTTCTCAGGGTATGCGTTCTGGAGACGTCACCGTTACTGGTACCACAATCAACTTTTCCACTGGACAAGATTTCTTCACTTTTGCTCGTTTGAACAATTCCTTCAAATCTACAATGACAATAACAAATCTATTAGACTTTCTTATTATAACGTCACTAAATTTCATCTACATACATTTTCTAAGTAAGACATCTATTTTTTCCCGTTTTAAGCGATCGTCTTTTTAATTTAAATATTTCTCAAAAACCTTTAATCATTAATTATGATTAATTATGATAGGTATGTTTTTAATGAAATCACATTTTATTTGTAAAGTTAAAGTTTTCCAGAACATTGTTTTGTTCCACTAAATAATAATACAATAAATCTATCAAAAGGAAAAAAATATGTTTCGCTTAGCAAACGAATGTGGACAAAATTCGTGTTGCTTCGTCAGTTAACAATATGTTTCCAAAGGTTCGTGCCAAAACATTCCGGCATCGTTCTGGCTAAGGTTTCACGTAAAGAATAATCATTTTCGTTGAGAAACTGCACGATTTGCAGTTTGTATGGGTGAAACTGTAATTTCTTTTTCAAAATAACGTGCATTGTTGATTTTATTATTCCAGTACAGGCTGCAATCTTCCTTATCGATTTACGCGGATTGCGTATAATTTCACATCGAACTTGAGCCACATGTTCTGGCGTCGCTGCTGAGTTTGGTTAACATTTGTCCCTTCTTGTCTGAACTTTTAAACCCAACACCAGATAAATTGCGTGCTCGACCCATCACTTACTCGTCGTCGAATATTAAAGTGAGTATAAAAAGCGCGACGCGCACGAACCAATGAATCACCGCACTTTAAATATTGCTCAACCTCGAATGCGCGGTGCGCTCCCGACCAGTGACTCATTGCGACTGGAAAATCCGCAAATCACGCGCGTCGAACAATACTTTGATGGTTTATGAGTAATTACAATTTAATCTTCACGAATTTCACGTTATAACCTTGGATATCCCTGTAAAAATGAAACGTCGAGGCTTGACATAAAACGATGAAAGTACATATATAATAAATAAAATGAGATATTTTCATATATCGTTGATGATATTATGATTCTTTCATGGAGTTAAATATGAAACCTGGATGTGAAGGAAAGAAAGAAAAAGAGTCCCTTCAAAATGTGGTGTTACTGATACCATGGTCGGGTTTACTCAACAAAGTTTCCATACTTTGTATAGCTCCAATACTTGTGATGCTTTGTTGGGTGATAAGAGAATCCGCAGAGGCTTATTGTGGGGCAACGTTGAAGGTTATGAAGTGAGAGCAAGATCAGTCACTGGCTAAACAGGCTGAGTAAGATAATAGACCCTTTTCGTTCCAGCGTATATCATCCGAGCACTGAAAACTATAGGGTGCCAAGAAAGTCAGAGGGACATTGTCACAAAAGTCGATTATGTACTCCATCACGAAGAGTTGGAATCATATAGTATACTTGAAATAGTCCTTCAATGAGGAAATTATTCGAGAATAAATAATTTTTATAACCTTAAGAAAATACACAAGCAAAATAATTGACTTGGTTTAACACGGTAACTGAACACTTTCACGTGATTAAATTGTCAGCAGATTTAATTTGTTTTATGATGCTATACGATAAGATATGGTATGACATAAGTCAAGAAATTATTATAATAGTGATCGAGATTTTTTTTTCTCCGTAATAGTGACATCAAAAAACTAATCATTACGTTAAAAGGTGATCCGCAATTCCCAATTAAAATCTTATTTCAATTTTTGATAATAATTTGAAAATACCAATACTCATAGATGATTCTACTCATTTAATAGGTCATGTGTAATAATAGATGTTAACATTTTCTGCATTATCAAAAGAGATCAGATGATCATATCGTAAAGTATATTAAAAGTAAATACTGTCAGAAGACTACGACGAAGACCTTGAGCGATCTGGTAGTTAAACTTCAAGAAGGAGTGAGGGACGCCTGTGTAAGGCAGGACTCTAGGACTGGCGCTTTAAGGAGGGCCGACCGAAAAGAAAATGATGAAGATTTTCTGTGTCGTCATACCCCATTGCTTCGTTGTCTAAACTGCAGGTGAAGGCTTCCACCACGCACTTCTCTGCCATGTTGAGCTTGGCAGCCAGCCGGTTCTTCTTATTTGCGTGAAAATTGTTCCATTTGTCTCTCTCTCGCGCGTCTGCTGGGAGACTTAAGTCGAACTTCATGTCTGGAGCATCCGATTTAGGAAAAACTAGTCTCAATACTGAAATTAAAAATCACGTAATATTAGGTATTAAAAAAATTAACGTGTCACCGTTTTCATGGTTCCGTTTAACTGATCACGTATAAAACTCAATAATAATAAACATATGAAACTCAATAATAATAAACAATTAGAATATATAGATTACCCGTTCCCGCCTCGGTGATGGTGTCCAATATTTCCAACATGTTCTCACCCCATTGCCAACCTTTGGATGCAGCTTCGACGAGACCTTGTGCTGGACTGATTTTTCCTTCGTGCACCAGCTTACAAAACGAAGTAAGTGCATTGAATTCCTTATCACATATTCTCGTCTTGAACTCTTCTAAATGCCAACTGTTCTCATGAGAACTGACAAACATGAGCTCCAGATACGGTTTAAGTACAGGAGATAAATATTTCTTATCGTCGTCTACAGCCTTGTATAACCATTTGAGTAGAGTCCTCATGAGGATACAATCGTCTGTTAGATCTTCTCTCTGGGTATCTGGATCTCTTCGAACAGCGTCTATCAAGTACGCAGCTGATGCATCGTAACAATTTTTCAGTTTGTGACGTTTGAGTGTGTCTTTTGAGGAGGTCTTTCTTTCTGTAGTCGAGGGTTTTTTAACGTCCATGTTTAAAGTGTCGTCAAAAATACCATTAGAGACATGCGTTTTCAAAAAAAAGTCTCTCGCTTGGTCCAGTATGATCGCGAGAAGGTGTATCAAGTCTTCAATCGGATCTTGTGGTTGGATGATAGTTGTTGAAAGGCCACCTTGGAACCATTCGTTCGAGTCCTGAAAATTAGAATTCTCTACACTATTGTTGCAATACGGAATCTAAAACATTACACGTGTGCTGTGCGTGTATATTAAATAAATAACGTATTAATGTAAAAGCCTGTTTTTGAGTCGTTGCCAGAAAGAAACTCATCATCACAGCTGAACGAAGGAAATCGAGTAAGAAGACGATCTCCTAAAAGATGGATAGGCCGAATAAAACAGTTAACGCAATTTTCTTCTAATGCTGAGATCAACGTGTCTTAAGATCAGGAGGAATACAGACGTATTGTAGACCAAGCTCTAGATACAACAGAGAACCACGACGCTCAGCATTGAACGCATGATGAAGGAGAAGTTTTTGCAAACAATTTGCAAAATTAATCACGCAGATTCGTAATGTCGTACGAAAAAATTACAAAAATACCTTTTCATGTATAATTTGAACTTTAAAAGTGTATAAAATCTCGAGATACGAACACACCACCTCACCTCATTCATCAAAGAGCTTTCAGTGGAGTCTCACGTGCATTCAAAATGCGTTTTTAATAAGTTCCGGTAACAATTATTGTCTATACGATGTCTGTCTTACAGACATATTTTAGATAATTTTTAATGTCATATCTTTAATTTATATAGCGGTTACTTTGTGATGTAACACGATTATTTTAATTTTCACAACTAAACTCTGTTCTACACACACGTTGAATTATTGTCACTACTATAGTTTCGAGAGGTACAGTCCCTCTCATCATCAGGTGATAACTAAACTAAATACAGTATTGTAGTCTATGCGGATAATGGGGCGGGGCTTGGTAAGAGGGGAGAGGTTTCAGTCGTTAACGGGAATTTAGACAGCAAAGGTGAAGTGTTAGAGAATTAGTTTTTAATGTAATTTATCGGTAAAACCTTTTATATTAAACGTATAAACTAACTTAACTTAATTCGCCACATTTAAGCTATATAATAGCAAATTTCTTGAACGTCAATGGTATTAACTTGTAACGCAATATTCCCTATTCTATAATATTGTTGTACTGCTTTCTATGAAATAATGTTTTAACTTGTTTAATGGCACAAAAAACTCTTGAAGGTTGGATTGCCTGTTTAACAGAAGAAGAAGAAAAAACGTATAAATTGTAACTATGTTTTTAATGAGTATTCAACATCATTATAGTGATGGTTAAATCGTTTTGTAACTGTGACTGTACTAGATGATTGTAACTATAATTATTGGTAACTGATTATTCGTAATTCTTCGATCTATCACTGGTATATTAGAAACTAAATCTCAAATAGTTCAATCTTAATTACCAATCACAATCACAGTCACAAAAACAATTGAATTACTCATTTTCCTTCTGAATCGCGTAAATCAAGCAGAATTTTTTTGCGGTATACGCGATTTATCAAATAAGCATATTTTAAAACATTGTAGTAAAATCCTGAAGGTACGTACTTTTCTCGTATCATTATTTTTCCGATAATTTTTTCGGCTTTAAATCAGAACTAGCCATTATAAAAAATAACTATTATACCTGTATTACGACCTGTCTCGCCGTGAGCAGCCCCCTAGCCGCGGTGGCCAGGTAGGACAGTTGCCTGGGCGAGTAGGGCGCGGCCCCTGCACCAGACAGGCGCCCCCCTCTGGTGCCCCCCGCCGGCGTCATCTCCTGCAGCAGGAGGCCCCACCGCGCCACCAGGGCCCCCTCTAGCCGGGACCGACCCCATGATGGTTCATCACCTGTTAATCATTCAATAATAATGAATAAAACATAGAGCATTCACTACGAACATAATTGGTTTTTAGCAGCTTTTAATGAATTACACTAGTCAGGTAGATTTGCGAGATATTACAATATTTTTAAAAATTTGAAATACCTACGTATGTTTTATTTCACTATTTCTAAAATGAGTACTTATATTATGTTAACCTTTACCGTGCCGTAATCAAAAATACCCGTACGTGGCCGTGCTGTGTTACCGTAAGAAAGTAGAGTTGCTTTAACATTTTAGCTTTAAAGTTAGCTGGGATGGTGGTTGGGGTAAAAAAGGAAATATAGTAATATAAAATGGAAGATATATGAAATCACACCTAATACAACCTTCACCTTATATCTCACATTATAATTGGTAAGAGAGATCCCACCAGACACTTATACTCGTATGCTTGTTATTCTTTTCACTATGACTTTAAAGTGTGATGTCTTATTATTGTGGATACCTTACTAAATTACGAGTCGTAAATGTTCAAGGAATATGTGCAAATACTGCAATTATTGTTTGAAATTTTAATAAAATCGTGTTAAACTTGAAGTCTACGTACTTCGAAATAAATACTTGCGAAATTGTTCTATTATTAATCTATACTTTTGGTTTAGGTCCTAAATCATCTAACAAAAAATAGTCTTGCAGCTCGAAATTCGATGACTTTTAACTTTTTGTATTCAAAATATAATCTGGAATCAATAAAATATTTCAATTAATCGCATAATTACGATTTCGTTTTTGAAATGCTTATATCTCTGACATGGTTGAGATTAGTCACATATCCCTCCAATATTTTCGACTCGTAAGTAAGGTATTCTACCCATAAAATATTGTGGACTAGGTTGGTTGCACTCTGTATAAAGTTTTTTTTACGAATTTAATATCCAACTTATCAATTGAATTGAATTGAAAAATAATTATATTTTTATGTTTCATTTATTCACAAGTTATTTCTAAGGCAAAAAGTTTTCCTTAGGATTAATTATTATAAAAGATGTAATTATCCGCTTATATTATATATTAGTGGTTTAATTGGCTCAGTAGACCTGTGTGCATGGCTGGGAAAGGATTAACAAACATTACACTATAAATTTCTCTATAAAAAGCTAGAATTTTTTACATTATATTATATGTATACGTGTAGTTGTGTGTTCTTATGTATATTTTGTTATATTTATATACTTAAGATTAAGAGAGGATCACGTAGGTGGTTTGGTCATATAGAACGGATGAATCATGAGAAAGATATATGACGCAAGTGTTGATAAGCAGAAGTAGAGAACGTTCGCGGAAAACTTGGCACGACCAAGTAAACCAGATGCTGGAGGATGGCCCTATTAGAAGCCTCAATAATCGTCGAGCTCGTATGAAAAGATTATGAATGTGGATGTGGCGAGAATTATGTGTCAGGACAGAAGAGTGTGGCGCTCTATCCTCTTTTCCTACGGCGTGGTACTATTTTATTAATTATAACTTGTTTTAAATTTTATATGTATCTCGTGTTTTTATTGTTAAAGTTATGTGTGAAAATATTAGAAATATAGTCGCTCAGATCTATGTGTGGAAAATCTATGTGCAATAGAGTGAAGAATGGACAAATTAGAAACGAATGTAGATCTATATTATTGATAGAATCAGCGTTAACTTTATAGTTCATCATCAAGGAAGGATATCAATAAAAACAATGTTATAACTCTACATCACTTTATTAGCACTACTCGACTTTTGAGAGAAACAGTAACTCTCATCATCAGATGAAGTATTAAACTTCACCATCGATGAGGTTTCTCCCGAAACTCGAGTAGCGCAAATAAACTCAAGCAGAATTATAACATTATTTTTATTTATATCCATCCAGAATATACATCTGTCTGTGGTTTGAGATGAATTTCAATACATAAAAAGTGTAGAAATACCTACTTAATTATTGTCCTTATTAAAACTTATTGGGGCTGATTGGAGCTACTTTTGTTAAAAATTGTCTATTGAACATTTACTTTTGTCGAATAATTTCGTAACTCGCAAAAACCCGCACTTAGTGGGTCGCACTACATGTGATGCACACGTGCTTTGCTCACCATTCGCGGCGTGCAGACTCTCGGCGTGCAGCTGTGTCAGGAACCCCCCTAGGCAGGCCACGTCACCCCTCCAGTCCCGCTCCCCCACCCGGGCTCCGCGCCAAACCGAGAGCTTGATGACGTCACATCCGGGGAAAAAGTAGTGCCTCCCCGTCTTCGTCAACACCTGACCTAGAACCCTGTAAAGATTCTCATATTCAGATATAACCAGCATGAACTGAATATATGTGTAGAAAAAATTATTATCATTGTATGAATTTAGTCACACATTTAGTGTATTTCACTGATATCAGTCAGTTCCAATTACAAAACAAATCTAAGAATTTAAGAAGAACAAAGTTAACAAAAATCAAATCAAAGCATATTAAATAATAAAACAAAACACTTTGTTTGAACCACTATTTATTGATAAATCAACATGTTTCGATCCCTATGGTATCTTCTTCAGGAAAAAATCAAAAATTAAAAATACAACCATAGATAAAAATAAAAGTATAAGTGGTGGGTAACTGAGTAGGAACTACTATGAAAACAAATTTAAAAGGTGACTATTTGCAAAAAGTATTTCGTTACTTATAATATTTAGCTTGCTATTAACACATTTTCGTATTTCTAATTCCGTATGACGTATACGTTCACGTATAGGTACATTGTTTCCTGAAGAAGATACATGTTTATTTATCAATAAATAATGGTTTTGTCTTATTATTTATATAACATGTGGCCACAAAGTAATTTTTCTAATATTGAAGAAGAAAAATATATTACACCACGTATAAATTAAATTTCTAAAATATTTATTACAGTTGAGAATATTTTCAGACAAAAATCACAAATAATCATCAGTGATACACGATGATCAGATATAATATCAGTGATTGACTTACAGTAGTGGTTATGAACTCATAACGAGTACACATATATAATGCACTACGAACTATGAACATGTATCGCTCTTCCGGTCGGTTCCCAATGTTAATGGCGGCCGCCTGTTCATAAATGAGAAATGTAACACATTCTTTATGTATTATGGCTTTGGTTAATAATGAGAGAATAGGCACGGATTATTTAGTATTAGTGATTAGAGATAGTGCTAAAAGTGACCCTTGAGAGGTTTAAAGATAAATCTTACGTGTCGATGATGCAGAGCACGTGGTGGGCGAGGTGGGGAGAGGACCAGGCGCGCAGGTCCCCGGCCGGGCCCCGAGCCGCGGGCCTCTCCAGGCGCCAGAGAAGAGCTTCCTCGAACGTGAATCGGCTCACCGCCCTCAAGGGAGGCTGGAGGATGAAGGGGTGTGTTTAAATGCATTACTGTTAACGACGCGAGCAAGGTGGTGTCAGCCGATTGCCTTGTACCAGTGAATAAAAATAACTTGCGGGTTATATAAATTAATACGAGCCTAGTATCCTCACCTGACCGTGCTCTCTGAGGTTCTTCAGCACGGCGCCCAATGTCTCCCCCACGCGGGCTGCGCCCTCGCCCCGGGCCCCCAGCAGGGCGCGCGCCCCCTCGGCCCACATCTGCCAGCCCGCGCACCGCTCCGACCACTGTATCCCGGCCGCCGGGGCTCCACCCACTATGTAAAACCCCTGCATTTAATAAATTCAGATCATTTTATTATTTTTTATTTCCTAGAAATTATTGTTTTGCACAGCTCATTTTAATATATAAACTGCACGCGCTTAGAATACATATTTTTCTAACTTGAGTTAATTACGTTAACACTAATGTAAGTCAATTAGATCTGATCATTAGGACCCTATTTTTATATCTTCCTAATTTATACAATTAATTAGTATTTAAAATATCACAGACCTAATATATAAGACTGACTGAATAATTACAACTTCACAATAAGAATGTATTCTCCTTAATAAGATCATTTTTGTTGTTCTCCAATATTTCCATATCAGCATTAAGGCGTTCAAATTTGCAGCTCCATAATTCTTTGTTTTTCCAATGTGCCAATGTCGATATTAAAGGGAGAAAAATTATTCCTGTCACGGTAGCATTGTGAGGATTTTTAATATGTTATTAAAATACTACTAAATTCAAATAAAATAAAAAGTATTTTAAACTGTTAAAAATGTATCCAGCACGACTATAGGTACATATTAAAAACCCAGGGCCAATACATATAATATATAGGGGGTCTCTTTTGTCATTTTGCATTAGGGTCCAATTTTTTTAGTTTAGTCACAGTGTGTGGATTATGGCCCGTATCCACGAATGAGATTTATATGAGGTTTTCGACTCGAGATATTATCTGAGATAAGGATTATGCTCCCTTGAGATTCTTTGGAGACAACTCTCGGCTTTCGTAATCCACCATCTTTTGTCGCTCGCGCCTCACTTCACGGTTGTCGTACGCCAAACGTCGGTCCATTGACCATTAATTTTCTGTTTGTCGGTTGGATAAATTTTAATCTCCCCAGCAGTGATAAATGTTTGTAAAATAATGCTTCTGTTTGTCTGATATTCCAGAATAAATATTTGTATCAAGTCTCGCTGTCAAATTGAAAGTCGTGTTCGCGGGTTTGAGTTTGTGTCTCTTTCTACCAATCTCAAGCTGATCTCCGAGTTTACCTCCAAGTCAAACTCTGGCATTGAGATGTATCTCAAAAAAATCTCCGAAATTATCTCGTCGTGTCTCCGTCCGTAGATACGGGCCATACTGTTGAATTTGATTTTGTGATGTGTCACTTTATGTAACAGCAAATGTTATATAATGTGGAGCATCTTCGTGAATGGTTTTATCATTTTATTATGAAAGAATATTTAATACACTAGTGTTTAAACCGAAGCCTCCAAGTTCATCTCCAGATCAAAATCACAATACTTGTACTCGTACATAGTACTAAGATTTATCTCAAGAAAATCTGTTAGATTTAACTCATCGTGCCATGGACACCGGACATTTAAAGATCGTTATACTGTTGGACTGTGATACGCGTCAAGATACATTTAGTTCTTGACGTTATTCGAATTCATTCTTACTGTGTTAGTACCGGAATGGATAGAACCGGAAAGATTTAGAGTTCAGGGCTGATGAATGCTCACCGTCTGCGCAGCGCCGTAGAAGAGCAGCGCGTCCGGGTGGCCCAGCGGCGTCCTGTTGGGGAAGTCGCTGCCCGAGGGCCAGCCGCTGTAGGGCACCGCCAGGGCCATCTTGGCCTCCACGCCGCGGAGGCCAAGCGCGCCCCCCGCCAGGCGCACGCGCACCCAAGGCGCGCCCTCCACGATGGCCACCCGATATCCGTGCTGAGACGCGGCGCAGTCCTCGTGAACTGCACCAAATAATCTTTAAATCATTTTTATTTATCACGTTGGTAATTTTACTTTTTCATTAATTGAATTATGCATACGTAGAAGGATATATATGATGTTTTACACTTTCGAGGATGAAATGATAAAATGTTGATCCTTTTGTCCATACTTTAAAGTGTAAAATATATACATACATTATTCTACGTATTCATAATTCAATTATCAAAGAATACATGTCACATTAATATTCTTATTATTTTATTTTTATTTAAGAGAAACAAACAGTAAAGAGCATAATAACTTATATCTATTTTTATTGAAAACAGCCAAGATCTGAGTTGAAAAGAATAACTAAAAAAAGACTTCCCACATCCACGATCAAAAATAAAAATATCAAATAATAAATAAAATTGATTACAATACTGAAAAAAGAGGGTGGGAAAGGGGGATAAAATCTACTTTATAAGTGAAGAACTAAAAAGTATATATATTATACATATTTATATATATATACACATATACACACATAAATGTTTGTTAATAATTACTAATGATTGTTAGCACCGTTTAAGTTAATTAAATTATATTAAGTTTTTTGGCGTTTGTCCCGTTGCCTCACTCATGCATACTCACACGTGCATACCTTTTATTCGCGATTTACCAAAATTTAACTTGCGTATCTCCGTCCCTTTCTTTTCTAACCTATCCTTAGGCACAAGGAAGAAAGAAGATGATATTAGTAAGTAACAGTAATTAACACTCTCCAACTGCAGCGAGCTCAGTGTGCGCTTGGAACATCGTACGGACTAACGACCGCCGCCTATTAATTAACCGCTAACGCTTATAATCAATCTTTACTTTAATCCCGCTAATGCATAAAAATAATCCTTTACGCGAATGTTAACAGTATTAGTTTACACATCCCGCTCAAACGCATGTTCTCGTGGTGGAGAGGAATCAACGACTGAACCAACACCTGGCAGACGAAAAAGTAAGTGCCTTCCTTTCTTCCTAATATTTCCACCAATGATGTAATGCACTTTAATTCTGAAAGGAAGCAAATTGTTTTTGAAAAAGCCATTTGAGGTATTTACGATATTGTAATTTGACATAGAGCGAGATATAAAAGAGTTTTTTATATAATTAGATGTGCCAAAATTAGGATAAAATATATTTTTGAACGCGTCGGGTGTGTGAGACAGTTTAAACCTATTTGCCTAATAAATTTTAATCAAGTTGTTTTAAATTTGATGAAAGCAATGAAAATCTTATACGCTTCTTCGATTCGATAGAGGAGGAATTGTATGGTAACACTCACTTTCTGAATAGATTTTAAACTCTAAATGGGGACGGAAATTTATTATAATAATTTTAAAAATTTATGATAGACATTTTTAAATCGCACGCTGTAGGTAAAATAATGGGTCTTCTAAACTACCGATCTAAATTCCAGTTGACTGCGTACAAATGAAATATATAAGATAAATTTAAAGTAAACGTGGTGGGTTTGTCGTTCTACCAATGATCCAAGAAGTCTATAGGTCTTAATAATTACTGGCTCTATGGAGGATCAAAGTAAATGTAAAATTTCTCATAAGCTACTCTGGTTTTATTTGCAATTTTAACTATTTAGTTTGTATGATCGGTCGCTTCATAATTTGTAATCTTTGAAATGCTGAATAATGCACATTTGGTTCGAACATTCATCTTTAATTTGAATGCATTGTAAAATTGTCTATAAATTTTAATATTACAATCAAGACTGGTCAAATAACTGTGGTTTTATTGTTGTAGGTGTGACCTCACCGTCACCATAGTAGCACTGTTCCTCGACGGGTAATTCCCTCAGATGGGGGTAGGTGGTCGAAGACACCAGAAGTCCCGGAGCCCCTCCCCCCGTGCAGCCTTCTCCAGCGGCGGCCCAGGCAAGAACCTCCACCCATCTCTCGACCATTTTATCCCTGGAAATATCCACAAATAATATAATTTATCGTGTTTCATTCGTCACATCTACCGCTACTCAAATATGTTTGTAATATTTTTTATTATGAATTCTTACAGAACTTTTTACAATATATTAGGCTAGATTTTTGGTTTCTAATGTAAGGACTATGAGTCAAACCCTCTAGCTTATTTATTTATCCATCCTACTAGTAAAATACTAGTTCGTTTATACGTTTATCGAAGCGATATTATCCTCGCTCGCAATGATACTTTTACTGCAATCTTCTGAAGATATCATTATTTTAATTGAAAATTCATAAATGTTATATTTATACAAATTAAAACTTTAACTATTGATAAAAAGTTTGAATCGTGGCACGCTATTCACACTTACGCAGGTAACGGCAATACTAGCCGTCATCATCATTCAGCCAAAAACTAACAAGTTTAGACACGTGACTTGGTCAATTTTTCAAAAAAAAATGTATTTAGATAGACACTATTTTTTTAAATAATTTTATGATTAATTATTTAGTATAACATACATGCATCAGATTGATATCTCGAACAGTGAAAATAATCAAAATACTGTGATAAACATTTGATGACAACCCAAATCAACTTTTTAAATTTAGTTCGTTTATTGATCTTTACGCAATAAAACAGTAAGAATACATCAACAGTGTGTTCAATTATATGTATGTAATTATATGTGCGTATAATCTTATCTGCAATATTTTTTTGATATTATTTGTTTGCTTCATGACAACTTTTTGACGGGACCTTGCGCAGGGGATAATAGGATACACATATCGCTCTCTCCAAAGACGCTAGTTGTGGCCGCACATCAGCCACAATATAGCCACCCGCTGAAATTGGCAAAAGTTTTTACTAGTCAATAAATAAATAAACATGACACAACGCTTGCAATCTTTGATAAACATAATATTGACGCAGATGATTTACAAAACTCAACAGGAAATCTGTGAAAATGTAACGCGAATCGCCGGCGTGACATTAACGATGACTGTAAATGTTTATCACAACTATAAAAACAAACTGAGATTGTGAAATCAAGTTATCTGATAACAGTATTGTTTTAGCTTTTTGCACTATGTAAAATAAGCTCATTGATATTGCACTTTTTTACTATGAAACATCATTAAAAAAAAAAAACATTAACCTGAAATCAGACACCCGTGGGCAGAATATTCAATATAAAGTTAAGTTAAAGGTTGAACTTGACGTTTAATTGACATTTGTCATAAGAGCACACACAACATATGGCCAAAGGAACTACAAATATTTCAAACCTCAACTATTTAATAGGATGCAGAAATGTTTAACTCGATTGAACTGTCCCGGTAACATGGAACCGAAAATTAAAACTTGGATTCGTAATATTGGTGCACTCACCCAAAACAAATTATCAAACATATAATAATTATCACAAATTTCCTAAAATAATGTATTGAAAGTCCACTTTGTAATTGCTTTTTGTACATACATCGTATGTATAATATATAAGATGTATGTATAAGAGGTAAATGTTAATTTCGGTCTGAAACTTGTAAACTAATTGATTGCACAATTACATGTAAACTATGCCCGTCTCAACAAACAATTTTCTAGTGAAACGGGCACAGTTCAAACATAGTATACATAGCCACCCCCATAATTCAATATCATCCTTATTTGGGGGTGAATAACTCTATTGTTGTTCAATGTATATATACATATATATAACTCGTACATTTTATTTGTATTCATATCAACAGTTCTAAATAAATAAATAAATAATATAGCTTGTTGGTGCAGTGCTTAAGACGCTGGCTTAGTGATCTAGTGGTCGGGGGTTCGCACCTCATTCCGGGACACCGACAAGTTAGTAGTTTTTTTCAAGCGTTTAGCTTAGTTTGAAAACAGTAAGAATATTGATGTGACATGTATTCCGTGTACGCAACTCTATTTTTATTAAATAAAAAAATAAAAAATTGTTTAATGGGTTTAGAAAATTAGAAAAGCATCCACATGATGCTGTACCGCTTGGAGAAAGGGTGGAAAGCTGCCGAGTCATTTCGCAATCTCAACGATCTTTTCGGCGAAGGAACAATTAGTGAAAGAGCATGCCGAGAGTGGTTTGGTCGCTTCAAAGCTGGTGATACCAGCTTAGACGACAAGTCAGGAAAAGATCGATCTTCGATTCAGATTCTGGCGACTGTGGAAGAGGGCTAAAGTTGCACCACTAGGACACTGGCTGAGAACTTCAACATCAATTAGTCCACAATTACGGTGACTACGCCCCTAAATGATAATTGTACATAATATTTTTTGAGTTTGTTTTCGTTTTTGATTATGTTACAATCTAATTTATGTTACAATCTAATTTATGTTACAATCTAATTTATGTTACAATCTAATTTATGTTACAATCTAATTTATGTTACAATCTAATTTATGTTATAATATAATTTATAAATAACGGATGATCATAATTATTATGCATCAACCTAATAACATTAGTACGTGAAAGGATTATCAAACAAAAGTACCTTAATTTTATGTTTATACCTTCATGTAATAAAGAAGATAAAAACTAGGGGGAGAAAAGGTAGAGGTTGAGGTAGAGGGAGAGCAAGGAAATGTGTATGTATGTAGGTAAAATCGATAATATAATGATGTAGTAAGGTTAATATTGAAATTGCAATTTCCATTAAATTATTATTATGATATTTACAAGAGATATTTACCAAACCAATTTTTAAGAAAAGTTTGACTTATATCTAATAAGAACTACAGCAGTTATCTTGTCTACAAAATTCGTTATATCTCATGAAGATGATTTAGAGGTCTCCTGGTCTTGATTGAAAAAGTGTATTGCAATTTTCCGAAAGTTGTGTTAGAAGACTCTCTGCAATAGGTAGTATTTCTGTCGAAATCTACTTCAATACTAGATTAGAACTGTATTGAAATTGCTAATAATTAAATTTTGACTCCACGGATCAGATCTATAGTTCCTACGCGAGCAGTAACTATCTCCACTTACCTCCTCAGGTAGCCGGTGGGGGTGAGGAAGTCCTCCCAGAGCACCGAGTCTACGGGACGGAGTCGTGCGCAGCCCGGGGGGCCCTCTGCCATCTCGCACTGCCCCCGCAACCCCTCCAGCACCACGAGATACTCCAGGGACCGGGACTTGAGCTGGAGGAAGAAGAAGAGGTAAAGGAATAGTTATCGCAATCCTAATGGCGCGTGTACACGGGTGAGATTTCTCTCGGAGGTTCGTCTCGAAATGAGATGAGCGTAAATCGAGCTATGACCTTTACCGACTCTCAGAGATGAAAGTCTCAACCGCGGATACACCTCAATTAATCTACCAGATGGATGGCATGGGCTTGGGAATAATTATCTCAAGTTCATTATAGGATTATGATTATAGAATGTAATTCTGGGATTATTACATATAACCACGAAAGAAAAGCTTTAATTAATTTCGTTTTACTGAAATTAGATCAAGACTAAAAGATAATTGCTTTGGCCATTATAGCACAATAATTAAATAGTTCTACATTCAAATTAACATTTGTCAATCTTGCATTAGGTATTATTTTTTCGTTCAAAGATTTCTTACTTACTTCCTCAAACATACAAATCTTATATAAATTGTATTTGTTCTTTTTGGCCATTTTTTTAAAAGTAATTAGCATTTTCTAATTCCGCGAGATCATCAAAAGCTTATTCCGAAATCCCGGGATTGCGATTTTGGCTCGGAGTTGGATCCTTAATTACCAATATCAATATTATCTAACTAACTTATTTTTACACCGTTGTCTTGCTGAGATTGACAGAGATAATAGAACGCCGCACTTTTCTGTCCTGGCTTACAATTCTAGCCTCGTTCAATTTCGTACATCTTCTCATGCACGCTTGGCGATTGTTAAATCTTCCAACAAGACTTGCAGTATCTGTATTATTATATTATTATTATTAAAAGATTACTCGCCATTCGGTGATGGTTCAGGTAAACGATATGTCTGCATTTAAACCGAGAATCCTTCTCAGCCGCTCCACCTACTATCCTCTGCACCAGTCTTTCGGCTATTATCTCCATTTCTTCAGAAAGGGGTTCTAAAATTATACATTCACATACATTAAACACAAATGTATATATTAAATTATTTACATTACATTATTTTAAATAATATGTTGATCGGGAATATTTATTCCAAAATTGACTACAGTTTTACCCAGGCCAAACCAATGTTACCACCGTCCATGTTCGTGATTTCCATAATATTCTGAATCAGCCACCTGTCCCTGGTTTGTAGAAAATCAAGAACAACCTATCGCACTATGAGCTTTTTCAAAAATAAGTACATATTTTTTGGAACAGTAGTTATTATCAAAGTCTATAACATTATTATATGTACATAATTCTCTTCTATTGTAGTCGATATTTACCAAAATTCTTTGTTTAAAAATTTTGATGTCTGTGGATTGATGATCGAGTGACAGCCGCATGCGCATTCGGGTCAGACATGTATATGTGTATAGTGAGCATGAAGACACCTGTCAGGGAAGCGTGTATAAGAAGGACCGGCAACCGAGCTCGGCCTCCTTTCGCTCCGCATCACTCTCTGAATACAGATCTAAGATAATTTGTAATATTGTCAGTCGTGAATAAATACTGTCAATTATCACATTGTACAAACAGCATATTATTCTCATCACCACATCCAACCCCAACAAAGGACGCATCATCATCAGAGCCGACAAACCATAACAAATGGCGTTATAGGTTTTTATCAGGAGATAAAAATACAACAAAATTTTTCCACGTATTAATAAAATAAAAAATATCATTTTTATAGTATTCTTGCGCTGGTTTTTGATGTGTAAATACATTCGCCCCCTCCAAAATTTCTTATGAAATTGTAAAAACATGTAACCTGACAAATACGTCATACTCGTTACTTACATATTTTAATCAGTATTCATAATAAACGTCAAACTTAGTTTTGACATTGTTTATAAATTCACATGAATTCACGAAAAGCCACGACACTCATATGTTCGGAAATTAAAGTATGTTTTTTACCATCCAGGTAGATAGGTAAATAACTTATTTATGAATTCAGTAATCACAGTGTACCTACTTAAAATATGAATTGAAAAAATTATTCATGCCTACCAAATGAATTAGAACGTTAAGCAAAAATTAAAAAAAAAAAAAATTCAATATCAAAAATAAATGTTAAGTAAAAGTAGAAAATATGGAATGAAACCTTATTTTCTTTCCAGTACACTATACAGATAGGTGATAATTCTTCTTAAAAAAATTGTTATATTCATTAGTTTTAAATTGTATCGACATAAATATAATTAAATGTATCAATATAAATAAAATTCTCGCCGTTCGTACGTCATACTTTTAATAATAACTGAATAATAAAAAATAAAAATAAATATGCGTAATGAAAAATACATAGGTATTTCATATATTATAAAATATAATACACATTAAAATTATCAGTAGGACATATATATATATTTCTTTAACATTTATTTCTTCTCTATGAGAGTAGGACTCGTGTATAGAGAAGGAGTATGTACGAGATAATTTGTTTCAGTTAGTCTGTGTATATATTTATTTTTTCACATAAAAAATGATAATAGTCTGTAATTGTTCTAATTGTGATGGGAAGGTTGTTAAAAAATTTGATACCTTGATAAATTTAATTTAAATATTCTACTTTTTATTAATTGAAATTCACGAATAAACGTGACAGTCAAAGCATAAAAATAGCGGCTCTACACAGTTCACTAAAATGCACTTAATATTAATTTGAAAACTATTTTTACAAACTTTTTAAACGAAGTAATGAAACATTTCGATATTAACCAAATGGGATCTATAAACTTTCACAATTAAGACTATAATACTTAAATTAGACTTATCTAGTGCAGGCACTGTTTAGCGATTGTCAAATATTACATAGATTGTAAACCTATGAAAAAACACATAATTTAAACCATAATCAATTGTTCACAATACGACGTACAAATACTTATTATTCAGAATACTTTCCAATGGTGTGACACATACTATGCACTAGAGAGTAGAATCTGTTTAGTAAAATTTAAATCTATTGTTTACTTTATAATAAAGCTGACCATCGAAACCGGAAGTGGGAACATCAGCCGTCAGAGTAACGGAAGTGAGCGACATTACACATGGGCGATGTTTTGATCTGATGACGTTTTATCAACTGACTGTTACAATCCAGTTGAATATCTTGAAATGATTATTTTGGTTCCCATATATATTCCAAAAACGTTATCATTAAAGGAATGAAAAATTATTATTGCACAGTACATTCTTCATCCTAATTATAAGTCCTCGTTGAATCCACATTGATCTAAACGGGAAAGAGACAAAGTTATATGACCGCTTCACACTAGACCGTAATGCAGCAACGCACTTGACGTATGGTATCGATTATGTACACCGCGAACAGTGTATTGTTGTTCACTACAATTATTTAACCAAAATGTATTTTCTTCACCTACTAGTTTCAGCTGATAAAGGGCATCGACAGAGTCAATATTATTATTAAGATGTGATTAATATTATATCATTACTAATCCATAAATAATTAAACATTAAATAAATCTTTGTACTATAACATTGTAATAAATAATAAAAAAATATATACTGGCAACAGATTCGTCAGTGGTCGACTGTACAGCGCCATGAGTAAAAAATCGACCTGTAATAAGCCTATTTAAAGAATGGTTTGTTAGTGTTATAATTTATAATTTGAAATCATCTTCCCCAACTTGAAAAATAATTACAATAATAATAAATTTTAAAAACCATAAATTACAGAAATTTTAACAATAAATAAAAATTTAACCCCCGGGTTTTAGAGAGCATACAATTTTTTTATTTAGTCTCTTTGAATTGAGTCAGTTTCAGTGTGCGAAATCCAAGGCTTACATATAAAATTGTTCAGTGATACTTTATTAATAATAATAATGCTGCTTTTATTCCAGCGTGATCGGGTTTTAAATAAATATATAAATTTCGCTACAAAATATCATTACAAAAGGAATCCATGTAAACAGCACAATAAATAAATAATAATGATGGTCGTTGTATAATCGCGATCATCATTAAGTTAATATTAGAAAATAATTTATTTAAATACTAGTCTGACACAAAAATGTTTCGTTCCGTATCGGCGATTGCTTCCCATTATTTTCACATATTATAATGTTAGCAAATAATACGTCATATCCGGTTAATGTGAACGAAATATAATCATCCTAACGTCATCTGGCGATTCTAAACTAACTATGTATATATCTGTTCTAAATATTTCAATGATAATTTTTACATGTTTGGTAGAAATTATTGTTTTTTTTAATATATACTCGCAGCCTTGTTTCCGGTGCGACACTAAAGATTTCAGACGATAGTCGGGGCTTTGGATGGATCATGGATTCAATCTTGAATTGCGGTGGTTCAATTCCGAGCGTCGCTACCTTCGGAAGGGTATTATCGTTTTTGCAAACGCCTTAATAGTGGCATCAATTTGGCTTTATTTGTCGACACTAATTACAGCGTTAAGTAACACTCCTCCGAGAGGCCCTAAAATCCCTAACTAAACAACCGCCAGCGATAATTTAAGCGCCGCACTGGAGAAAAGGCTTTCGGGTAGTTTTGCATCAAATTAAATTATTAATTAAATTTACCTAAAATATTTCAACACCATGACGTAACATCGTGTGTATGTCATATATGTGGGAAGGAAGGAAGGAATGGAATTTAAGTACTTTTTTTGACGTTTGAAAATTTAATTTGTTATAAAACAGTTGCATAGCATTGTACCGTGTAATATTTACTATTTTTTTAATTCTAATTTTTAGTTAAGTACCATATAGGTACTAAGCTAAGTTCTTTACCTACCGGTGAAGGTCATATTTTAATTATTTAATACACACAAAAACTTCATTTTTACTATTGTTCAATTGATAATATTAATTTGAACCTAATATCATACACTACTAGACTACTAGACCATCAATGTGATGTTTAAAGAGGCTGCCACCATTACCACGTTATAATGTATGTATTGTGGCGCTATGCTATTTCACATTGGAAAATATACAACAATCTTCCAAACTACAAATTGTAGACACTTACGCGCCATTCGCGTGGCATAAGTAATAATGGCGCCAACACACAGTGAATAAAATGCAACAAAATGGTCTAGAATAAGACATGAGCGGCTGTTGTAAGCAATAGTGGTGCTATATCACATTGCAAAATATAATTGTTATGAATACAAATTATACTTGCACTAATCTAATCGACACTAAATATGTTATACTACCTTGGCCGGGAAACTCTTTTGCGATGAAATATATCAAGAACAAAAAAATTCTAATGTTTAAATTGATTTACCATATTATTGTTTAAAAAGTACGCAAGTACGTACTTATTTATTGTGTCGTTCAACGGTGTTTTGATTTATTTAGTGTTTTGTTAATATATTTATTTGTTTGTAGATTATTGTTTAATTATTTATATAGATATTTGTTTATCTATTTAGTAATTTAGTCATTTTTATAAATTGATTTATGTATATGTATAAATATTTATTGTATTTATTAATATATTAATTTGATTTATATGTATTTATTTAGATATTTGTTTGTTTATATATTTATAATTTATATTTTGTATATAATTATTTATTTGTTTCTTATTTATATATAACAATTTTAATTGTATATTTTTACATATTCATTTTTTTATTATTCCATAAGTATCTTCATACGGAAGGTACTAAATGCAATCTCAGTAACTTTTATACCAACGTCATTTCGTAGTTCGTATGGTAATCGTCAATTATCTGTCAAGTGCATTTTTTGGGTTCATTATTATCATTAATATTGAAACACTAAATGTTGAAATGCATTTCTTTCTGTTATATTTTCGATTATGATATTTTGTACGGCTAATTATTTAAATATAATTTTATGACCACTGCCTTAAAAAAACATTTTAAATATCTGTTGTCCGAAGGATATCATATAGGTATAATATGTTAGGCGAAATCGAAAGCAAAGTATGGTATGGAGCAACAAAAAAACTCACCTGCTGCACGCCACTGATATATTTTAAGGACTTACCCAGATTCAGTGGCCCAAATCATAATCTTTTAAAATGTTCTCTTTAGGAGAGTGAAAGTATTAATAATGTACCATATTCAATACCATCAAAGTTCATACAATCGTAATTACCATTTTGTCACCAAATAACTATTTGAAAATTGGATCTGTCAGTGCAAATGTGATCTTACCGTCCAGCTCGTCTTCTGTCAGCTTGGTGAGCCGACTGTTGAGGGCCCTCAGCTGCCTTAGGGTGAACTTGAGTCTGGAGTTAGGCAGCAGCAGGGTGGTCCCCGTGACGTCAGGCGGAGGCGCCGCGCTCGCGGAGCACCCCATTTCCGGTTTCTGCTTCTGGGAATTTTAAAAAGGTTTTTTATATATAATCTTATATTTTTAAAGATGTACTCTAAATACTCGAATCTTCGTATTTGACAACATTACTTAAATTTGTAGCATTCTCTTCAGGGGTAGATGAAACAGATTGAATTAAATCCAAATATTTTCCCGTAAATTAGTACCTATGTAATTATCATTCAATCAACTTTGGCAATCAGCCTGTCTATATGAGAACAGATATTTGAATACAGAGTGATAGAGACAGTCACTCATACCCATTCCAGTTACAAATTGATTTGGATAGGTTGCCACACGCTGTCGACGAGCGATCAATCATGAAATCTTTGCTACTACGAATCAATTTTCACTTCACTTGAATTCATTTTTGAAACCTTGCTTAATATTTCCAACCTAATAAATCATTTCTGCATTGTTCCATCATCTCTTCTCGATTTTTCTCTATGCAAGTATAATATAATATAACCCATATTGTTCAGGATCTACTTTCAGATTTCAAGGCTCTCGTTCTCCCGGATCTAACTTCAAGGGTCAGCCTGAACCCATTATATAAAGCATAAAAATCATTTGTTGTATCAAATAATTATAAAATTTTAATATTACCCTGCGAACTAAGCCGTATGTACGCGTGTTTCGAAAAAAATAATTAGATAATCAACTGGCACTTGGTCACTTTCTAGATAATGAAAAAATAATGCTATTCCATTTTTTCAAATGAATCAATTGAACTTTGCGTAACCTGCTTCACATATGTTCTATAATAATTTAATTCGATATCAGCAGGTAGGTGCTGATACCTACCTATCAACTTTTCCGTGTAAACTTGAAAATATTTTTTTTTTCTGTTATTATTGTCGGGTTTCCATTAAATACTTACGTATAATATATAAAACTTATATAAAATAAGTTGTGCGTAGGTGTATTTATTTTGATAATCTATACGCTCTAGAATACGGAGGCATTCTAAAAATATCTATAGAGCCTTTTCGTTAGAATTGTTCTCTCCTTAAATTCTCGTATTTATACAAATTATTTAAGTAGTCTATAATTATTTCAAGAAAGTGTCAAAGTTTAAGTATGTCACTTGCGTACTTTTCCGTGAAAGTATTTTTAGCTGGAAAACCCGTACAAACAGAATTTAGAGTATCGAAAATCAATAGGATTTTCTTCTTTGCGTAGTTATAAAAGTACGGAAGCTTACACGGCTAAACTGATGGCTTGTATTTAGAAAATAAGACTAACTTGGTTCGCCAGGAAGAATCTGTAATCCCCGACAAGTGGATGAAACAAGTCCCAATAGGGTAGAAAAATCATGGGAAATTAAGTTAAACATTATAATGAGAAAATAAATTGCACGGCTTGAATAATAAACCTTCTGTTCTGAATGAATCCCACAAAAAAATATTTAATTAAAAACTTATGTGTAATGATAATGTTTTACATTTATTTTTGATATCTTTGAGTTACTGTTGTTTAGCATTATACTTTGTGTAGATAATTTTAGTTTAGTATCATGTAGGTACTGATTTCACGGAGAAATTTTTTACTTTCTACCTGGTCGTGAAATGCCATATTTATAACTTTTTACTATTAAAACTGAAGTTTGAATAGTCACTTTGAATGACGTTATTTATTTGTTCACTTTTTTGTCGCATGTTTTTCTAAAATTTACGATTAGGGTGGGGAGGGAGAGATGTTTTTAAATCAAAAAAATTAAATAACTAATCATTAATATCTTATTTTGTCACCACGTTTTTACCGCTACCCTCGCTAAGAACCGCTCGCTCTGAAACCGGACAGCAATAAACATCAAAACCCGTATGCTTGTTAAATATAATAGATAGACCTTTTATTTAATCATTAATATATTGCGATCTATTTACTCGGCTACATACTTTATTTACTAAGTGTTCACAATTGCAGCCCATAAAGTAATCTTGTATCTTGTAAAACTGAGAGGAGGAAAGTGTAATATACTTTCCAATCTCGCTCATGCATTTATCTCGATCTAGCAGGTCTTTCCGCGCTATGAAATACCCTTACGGGGTGGTCGCAAATACTCTACGATTAGAAGTTGTCTCCCCTCTCTTGTCCGCATAAATTGTAATCCTTCCGAACACCTTCTCGTTAGTGGTTGGAAGAAAAGAAATCGAATTTGTAATTAAAAAGAAATATGAGTCCATTTGTAGAGTAGTCGGTAGAATTAAATAATGGTCCCTGAAATGGTTTAGTCACATGGAACGTAAGCGAAAAGAGGATAGTAAAAGAAATATATAATAAACGCAAATATTGAAGGTATCAGAAACAGGGAGCGTCTGCGAAAGACCTGGTATGATCAGATAAACCAAATATTGGTGAACGATGCTCTCAAAACCATGTGCGAAAATGGACGAGAGCCGGGACAGAAGAGTGTGGGTTCAATTCTCTCTACCTATTCCTGCGGGGAAACAGCGCGATGGAAAGTTAGTTAGTAAAAAAAACCGCCCGGACAAGCGCAGCTCGAGGAATAAAGTATGTTGGTGATCACGTGGTAAACTGATGTTGTGAGATGCTATTTTTTTTTAAATATTTTAGTTATTATTTATTGTATTATTCTTTTTTTTTCTTCTGTACTATTATTCTTTCGAATATAAGTTTTAATCTTCTTATATGTCTTATTTAACCTGTATTATGTCATATATATGTAAAAGTAGAAATATTGTGAATTTAAATATTGAAATTATATAATTGACATACACACATTCATAGTTTTCTCACAATTATTAATAAGAACGTTATTTTTTTACGTTATTACTTCTAAAATCATCAATAATAATTGTTCTGATTTATTCATTTATGTTAATAATTGTTTTAGTGTAATATTAAATTACGCCATTATTTAATAAATACTTTATAATTGTGTATGTTAACTATATACGTAGTTGTAATGGCTAATAACTGCTAATAGCTAATAGCTAGGTAGATAAAGAGAAAAGAAAAATCATCTTTCGCAGTGCTACGTGTTAGGAATTATGTTTTTTGCGTACTGCACACTTCACAGCATCATACTGCACTGTCGCCGAATTCATCGTCCACTGAATTTTTTGTCAAGATATTCTGCAAGTCGAGGAGTTAAAGTTAAAGCATAAAATCAAAAATACAGGTACCTTGATCTTCAATAAATTTCCAATCGTAGATCAAGGGAAAACTTGAAAAATTATGATATATAGAGGAATGCATGCAGGTAGATTCTAATTAGCATCAATTTAATTACTTTATCACATTTGGATTGCTCGCCGGATTGGATAAAGATAAAATTGTCAAAAATATTAGTTTTAGCGAATGAACTCTTAAATGCAAAAACAAGAATTATTTAAAATAATTTAGTACATATAAAATATATATATTAGTACTGCAGAAAATGTGCGTGTTGGAAATTTTGCTCTATGTGGGATAACGGTGCTGCACTTAATCTAAATCGACATTTAGTATATTATTACAAACAGTATCATTATTTTATGCACGAGAAAAACACTGCCCACCTCGATTTCTCAATATTTTGTAGTGCATATAATTGGTGAAATAATTAATCGATGTAATAAATACCCATGCTGTATGTGTGATTACTGAACCATGGAAAATAGAGTTCTAATTGTCCAATTCCAACTGAGGTAGTTAGTTATAGCTATGGAAACGTTGATAAATTTCAAAAATATTTTTCTACTAACGATTTTAGTAGTTTAGATATATTCGTCTTGAAAGACTGATGTTGTAGAAAAATACAAACGGGTGAGAGAGAATTCATCGGAAAGAAGAACAGTAAGAGAAAATATGAGGAATGTATAATAAAGGTGATGGTGTGTGAAACGTTAGACGTAGATAATATTTGAGTATTAGCTACGTCTAACGTAGCAACGGCAAAAACTGTAGAATTCAAAACTCAAACCAATAGGACTTTACAACACATTTGTGTTAAAAATGTTTCATTTGTCATTTATCATTTAAAAATAATTATTTTTTAATTTTCTTATTTTTTTTGTAATTAAAACTACAAAACATCTTGCTAGACGTTTGTCTGCAGTTACATTCAGATCCATTTTATTACATTTCATATAATCAAAACATAAGAGCTAATCAGTGTCACAGTTTAAACAATTCATTTCATGCTTACAAGTAAGACAAATTATTTTCGATATGCCACTTTTTTATCATTTCTTCCGAATTAAGCGAAAGCGTACTATTTTCTAAAGACCCGGGTAATTTATATTTTAGTGTAGGAACGACCAATTTTAATGTCCTCGATCCATACTTATTGGTAATTTTGGGAATTGTTAAATTCAAATTAGCCACACCTTTTGTATTTTTTCCGTGTGAAACTACCCTATTTAGAGCTTCATTGTTATAATTTTATTTTATTAGAAGGAACTGTAACAGCCCGTGAACAGGAAGAACGTTTACGGAAGAATATAACAATTTTAGATTGGCCCTCAATTTAAATGCTTTCATTAAATTTATTTACTTAAAATAGAGATGCGTACACGGAATACATGTCACATCAATATTCTTGCTTGTGCCATGATATTAGGACTAACTTTATCAGATGATCTCCTGGAATGAGATTATCTGATAAACCATTAACCACTAATTCACTAGACGAGGGTTTTATGAATAAACCAACACAACCATTAAATTCACTTCAAATCCAAATTTATTGTTTGGAATTTGGGCCACATTTTACTCACCATCGTCAAGGCTGATGTCACATTTATAAGTCACTTAATGGAGACATGATGGACATTATAATGTGACAATGTTGGATATGATGGCTATTATCACGCGACTCTTAATACTCTTGAAAGTAAATAATTAGGTATACTAATTTTTCACACATTTTCGTACATAATAATCACAAAATAAATATCTGAAAACCTATTGTTGCCTGTCCTCAGTAGGACAGTTTCTGAAATACAAAACATAAAAATCTTCATAGATGTCTTAAAATCATTTGCGATAATTGCTTCGTATATCTTCATCCCTTAACCATGTCAGTTCCATTATTTTCCTCATTTGTTTAGTCTAACGAAAAAAGTCTAGTGATTAAGTTGTAAAGGGTTCGAGCCTGGTCCTGGGTAACCACCACGTTAGTCCTGACGTCATAACACAACTGCTTAGTCTAGTTTTAAAATAGTATGAATATTTACTTGACACGCAATATGTGTACGAAACTCTGTTAAAAAAAAATCCGCATTTCGCTGAAATTTATAAGTGTCGATACTAAGACCGCATTACGTATCGCTAGACGCAATTCTCTAGTATTTCCCGATAATTAAATACATATAAGGCAAAGCTTACTTCCTAAAATATATTCACTCTTATGATTTATATTTATTGGATTAGTAAAACATATACAGAATTAATAAAAATTAAAAAATATCGTGAAATTATAATAAAAATACCTGTTTTTATTTCGTATTCAAAATCTTTTGAAAAAAAAACATTTATTTTATATGAACACTTCACGCCTTTCGGTCGAACACTATGTTATATATGTTTTTTTAACACTTAACTATTTTTGTAACGCACTTGGTAGACCAATAAATGTCGATCCGAGGATCATCACTGATTTGGGGTTGTATCCTGAGCTGCGGTCGCATTCCTGCGCGATAAACCGATCGCCGCCAAAACTAGATGACAACTAAAGTTGTTTGTTGTGAAGACTGCAGATAGTGCTTTAACATGGTAATTACCTTTATTGATGTTCCGTGTACACACACACACACACACACACATACATACACATTGTTAAAACGAATGCGTGTCTCGAAATCATCTGCCCGTATAAGGTACATGCATGTGTGGTACCTGCATACTTATCACAAAATGGAAACATTCATCGAATACAATGCATCGGAACGCATTTAACTATTTTAATGTGTGACATAGAAATAAATTGCATTAAAATCGAAATAAAACATTTTATTATCGGCATTCAATCTTTCAAATGTGTTTTTTTTTAATTATATGAAAATAACCTTTACGGCACAAAAAAAAATCGGTCTGAAATGAAAACCAAATGGTAAATAAAATGCGTGACGGAAACATTTCCGAGACTCTCAAATAATAGTACCTGACCTTGAACTGGATTATCTGCTACCGCTCCGCCTCAGTCACTTACGTAACATATAAGTTGGTTCGGTGAATAAACGATTATTGGTCTTATCTTCGGTTCTAAGTCTCCGACTTTAATCATTTTAACGGTTTTGAATTTCTGTCGCCGCCTATCTATCAAATTATTCTAATATCAAATTTATTTTCATGTAGTAATAATGTGTACAATATTTTGAAGACTCGTAATACTTCAGCTGTCTAAAAAATGAGATTAATAATAGAAAATGAGAAAAAAATGCTATAAACTGTTTTAAATGTTTCGTTCTTTTCAACCTTATTCAAGCCCAAAATACTTTCGCAAATAATATCTTTAACATATTTCATGAATATAATAGGACACACTTTTGTTTTTATTTTTCTTTTAGTCATATTTATCAATGCAGGAAATTTTAATTGCTCTTTAGAAAAAATATTCAAATTCAAATATATAATATATATAAATGGTTGTTGATTTTTATATAGTGTACTGTGTCAACGATGTAACCAACATCTGAAATTATACTACCAGATTCGGTATTGCATAACGCATGTTTGCATTATTTAATAATATATATGTGTACCCCACATACCTTACCTTCTTGTAATTTACATATTTTTGTCACAAGCATGATCATTATTTTAATGCAACGTATTGCCAAGGGTATAAACTGTGTTCACTTTTCGTGGAAACAGTTATATGTACAATACAGCAGTACGTCACATCAAAAGATCTACTGAAATATTTATATCTAGGCGAATACAAGATTTGGACTAAACAATTAACTGCCATTAGCTAACATAAACCTGTAAACAAAACAGAAAGATGACTTCATTTAGAAAAATATCTAAAAATATATCATTTTACTTCTTCTTTTCGAGTCGGTCTGTCCTCTTTATACACCTTTGGCATTAAAAATGTTCGAGCATCTTCGCTTCATCAGTCATTATCATGCTCCCGCTTGGCTTGGCATGTGCTCTCGAACGCAATAGACTGGTAGCAATGGGTTTTCTGGGAGATGGTTGGCAACCTGTACGACTCCACATTCACACTGTGGTTTTCAATTTTTCCTGTTTCTGAGAGGATTCTGTTAAAGAATTTTCCAGGTTATATGTCTTAGTGGTGGCGCTTCTTTTGGTTCTTTTCAGATTTACGCCAGCTGTAGTCATCGACTGACTTCCTCTTCATGTTGCCGCCTCGTCTCCATACACTTACTTAATGACACGATGACTTTTAAGAACCTTTTTCACTAGTGATTCGGCTGTCGTGGGTAAGTTTCAATCGTCATATATTTACTTATGTCTCTCAATCATCGCTATCACTAGTGGATTATATAATAATGCTTACGAAAGACTATTTACGTTGATGAAAAAAATCTTTTAACAATTTAATTGAGATTAATACGTGCAATGAATTTATTTAAATTGTTTTGCCTCTAATCTTAAATCATAACTTAAAATTGTATTATATTTAACATAAATTAACAATTAAAATTTCGATTATTTTTATGTCACACCACAAGTACTGAAATGTTATACTAATATAATATTATATTGTATTGTGGTACTTGTATCGTTATGTAAAAATTAATAACGTAAAAAAACATTTTAAAAATGAATAATAATTTCGGTGAACAATACGTTAAATAATCTCGGAACTTCGTTTCTGTTTGCCGAGTTCAATCTTGGTGTTACCAATTTTTCATTCGCGGCTTGCTGTGAACCGTAAAGATTTTATGTAACCCATGTTTTCATTGTCTTTATATATTACTTAGTTACTTCTTTCAGTTATATTATGTTATGTTACTTGATTGACATATGTGTTTAATAATTGAACGTCACCTGAATAGTTTGTAGAAGACACATGTATCCAAAGTACTAATCTTTTCAAAGGAACACAATTTATATTTGAAATACTTAAAATGTATGTGTAACGCAGAAAATCGCAAATCGCAATAACTGCACATAAAAACGATATTTTAGCTTGACAGTCTAGGTACTTACTTATCTATCTAAACCACGTAAATTTCGTATATTGTACTGCCAAAAAAATATCACCATTTGGATATAAATTGTAAGTTGTGTGGTCTGAAAGAATATTTAAAAATAAATAATGTTGCTTCATATTTCATTTTACCCAAATCGTTTACATGTCCCCATTGCGCTTTACATAGTAGTATATTAGTTGGAGTATAGAATGCTTGGCTGTTTTTCAGGAGTATATTGGCTGTTTTTCAGGAGTATAAAAACTTGGCTGTTTTTCAAACCGAAATATTGATTCACGCGATTATTTTTCGTGAAAGAAATAATGGCGTCGCTTTCACTTAGCGCGTTAGATGCCTCGGGTCAACCCGCGTTTCTATAAACGGTACCCAAGTCACACGCAAAGGCTCGTCATTACAACTTTGACATTGTTCCTTTAGAAAAGTTGAAATGTACCCTGATGGTGGGCGCGTTAGCCTTGCAAAGCTATTATTCCAATTTCCTTGCCGCCGCGCCGAGATGTGCGCCACTGTTATTTTTTCAACGCGAACTTTTAAAACGAGCTGTCTGAATAAAAAAAAGAATGAAAACGAACTGTACATTATACCTGTTGGTGTTTTGGTAACAAATATGTGTACAATAAAATGATATATGTTTCGTAATTAGTACTGACAGCTGAAAGGGGTAGTCGGCATTACATTTTGACGGTTGGTTGTAATGACCGAAGTAAAGTAATTGCATGTAGTATGTATTAAATAATTTCATTTACACCACAAAAGATATTTGAAATTAAATATTTTATTTTAATTTTAATTAAATTATCATCATTAAAGTATAATATATCATTTATGTTATTAATTGCATATTATTCTATAAAATAAAATAGTATACACTTAACGGACATTGTGATATTTTTACCCGGGAAGCCTCTAAAAAAACATTAAAATATATTCTAATAATATTCTATGGTAAAATTTTTATGTATTTTATCCGCTTAAATCATTGCATTTGTTTATTTCACACGTTGTTACGTATTTCATAATTTTTCAACATTTTATCAATAACCAAATTTTTTAATTATTCCATTTTTGTTACACTAACATTCTCAAAATATGTTCATATTAAAAATCTATAATTAATCATCCTGACACTGATCAAACCTATGCATATGATCCATTAGAGTAATCGTAAACTCTTTCTGTAAAGTTTATCAATTAATTGTATTCAGTTCATCTGTTGTTTCAGATACAAAATGTGTTCAAACGATCGATAAATCACTCTATCGCTTCATACTCACCCAACTGCTTAACCTTTCCCAAACCATGCAGTAACACAGGTCTACCATCATAATTAAATCTGTAATATTTCGGTAAATATATGCAACATAAAATTCATATTTTAGATAATCCTAAATAAAGTATTAGCGCTTAGGAATGACTAGTAAAAAACCAATTATGAAAAGGGAATAGTACAAAAACAATTATTTTTCCTATTCAATCCGTTGTAAAATTAATACATTGGTAAAAATACCATTTGTGATATGAAAGACAGAGATCACACACTATTTTCACAATGAAAAGAACAACAAACATACAAACTTACTAATTAAACGAAGAGAGATAAGAAAGAATGATACATTATATAGGACTTAATGAATGCTCTAAATTATATTATTAATCATTTTTTCAAAATTGAACCCTAAATATTTAGAATAAATTCGTGCCATTTAAGCTAAAAAAAACATTTTTTCTAACTGTTATTTACGGTAACACGAGTTGACAGCATGGCTGCGTTCGGGTATTTTATATCATGGTATGGTAAAGGTTAACGCATATGAATAGATCAACAATATAAGAGCCGGTTATGTGATCAGTAGTAACTTTTTAGTAAAAAAGTTACTAAAGTAAAAAAATATGCGAAAACGGGTTGTTTGATCGTTGGTATAAAAATATTTACTTCTCGAAATTACATCCCGTAGTTGACTCATTTTACTCTGTGATATCCGATAGTCAAAACGAGAATCAATAGTTAGATATGGTGGACTTTTCACAGCTGTTCCAAAAGCCATCCGACACATTGATACGTTGAAAATTGCAGTATACGACAATTGATTATACAATATCCCGCTATTTTAGTGATGAGAGTTCGTCCGTTGATGGTCTCGTTGTTTAATACATTTATGTATACATTAGCACATAATACGAAAAAATTTCACCACCAAAGTGACAGATTTCGAATGTCTAGATGGAAAAATTCATAGATAATGCATGGAATCGAGCATATTTTAGGATTATTTGTCGCCCCTAAATTTAATATGTAATAAATTTGATGAATCAACAACCCGCAAAGGATTTTTACTACGGGCGTTAGTAAAAAGTTACTACTGATCACACAACCGGCCCTTAATTAGTGAATAAACCCTGGCAAGATACTTTACTAATATACTGTATATGTAAATCAAGAACACAGCCACAATTTATTGACAAGATAATGAAGAGATGAACATGAAACAAATCAAGTCAATATTACATTAAATGTTTATAAATATGAATTAAATATATTAATTATAAAGATATACATATAAAATCAATTTTATCGAAAAATATTGGTGTTGCGCCACCGGGATTCGAACCTGGATCTCTTTCCTAACCGGGGAAGGTGCTTTATCCAACTGATTTATTGATTTACTGACATTATTTTTAGCGACAATTTTCGACCCTATATGTTACATTTTGATATCAATACATTTAATCGTTCCATCATTTGACAGAGCCATCTACCTTATTTTTACAGAATCTCAAATACCTTTGAGTAAACTGATAGCAGACGCCAGAATTATCAATTTATAGATCGGGAAATAACCACATCCATTAAACAAATCTGTACACATACCTGTGTGCGTGTGCACCGTGTGTAAAGTGCCTGGACAGTGGACAGCAGAGCCCACACATACAGGTGTACTTGAAATAATACAATTACAATGACCCAAAAATTACATTGTTCAATGCTTTTCATTACGGGAATCTGCCTGGACATCCGGTGCATACAATGTATCGTTCGTCACGTGCTACCACACACAGCCAGGCCGCGACGTGCGCAGACGCGGATTCGAAAAGTGTGAAAACTAATTATAGCATTTCGTATAAATTAATATTTTCATGTCGCGAAGGTTCGTCTCCATCATCCAATAATATTTATTTATCTAAATTCAATAGGATAATGATCCTGATAGATAGTCGATTCTAATACGACATCAAGGTCCAATGTAAAAACATTTTAAGACAATTATTGGGATAATATGTTACAGAATACACTTTTTTTATTGTTAAGAAATTAAAAACACTGTAAAATTTGAAAATAAAAATTATGGCCGTGTCTACAATGATCTTCGAAACAATGAGACTTCGATCGCCAAATGTACATTTAAGCTGGTGATTCATAAATCGTTTCGCCCTGAACTCTGTACCATCCTTTAGCTCGCCACGAGAGAAATCTCTTCCGTGAATACGAACCGCTATGCTCCAAATTGACTTTTAAAGAGAATGATCAATATGTGTATAACTACTGCACAGATGTATAAGAAATGCACAGGTTCCAAAGTCAACGAAGTCTATTCACGTGACATGCGACAGTTATTGGCGTTAAAAGCAAACATAGTTTATGGTAAGCACATATTGCACGTTTGAATAGTTATTAACCATGAATAATACATTTTCGTTTTTAACCTAAGCCTATGTTATTTATTTATTTGTATTTTATTTGTAAATATATAATACATTGTAAAAATCTGTGTGGACTGTGCCCGTCTCACTAGAGAAATTCTGTGTCGAGACGGGCTTAAAATATATATTCATGTTAGTGTTAATCGATGAGATCTCGTTGTGGTAATTTAGCATTCTAGACAGTGAAGAGAAATAGCCTAGATTCCTAATATATCTTCATAATAACCACTCTCGATACTTCAATGTAAACTTGATCAATTCAACTTTGAATCTCCGAATGGAAGATAATTCCTGGCTCCGGTCCATTGACACATCTCCGGTGGAAGTTAATCATTACTGCGTATACTCGTACAACACATTATAGCGCAATTTTACTGATTTTTGTACTCATAACGAAAAATTACCTTGCGCGATTTTCTCATTAATCTATTGGAATTTTCTATTCATACAATGTACACACTGGTCACATACTCGTACATCATAGCACTGAGAGTGACTTAATTATTCAAGCTTTCCTTCAAATTACAATATTTCGAATGGTTAATTGAGGAACAATAAATATTTATCTTGGCAAAGCAACACGTCAAAAATAAATACAATTTTATACTTGAATATTATTTAATTATAAGTTAAGTTAATTACGTGTTACAAGTTATGCGCGCATACTCGTACTCAGTTTACCCATGACTCATCGTATTGAGGCCGTTTCATTCCTCTTTCATCCTACTCGTCCAATTTTTGAGATTTGTTTGCGTACTTTAGTCTCGATATTCAGGCCTATTCTCAAAATTGCAATATTGAAATGAAGGTGATTGTTACACCAACCCTCAAAAATAGTGTTATATTTGAATGAGAGAAAGGGAGAGAGAGTGAGGGAGATAAACGTACCATAATCTGTCAAAACTATCTGTCTATTTTTGAGGGTTGGTGTAACAATCACCTTCATTTCAATATTGCAATTTTGAGAATAGGCCTGATTAAAACTCTGATGTTGTTTTATATATTTTTTAATTATGTCCTAATTTTTCTCAACATACTAGTGTAATATAGGTATTACAAATCAATTTTAGTATAAAATAATATAAATTTGTTTAATATTTAATTAAGACATATATTAAATTAAGGTATATCTTTATGAGAGATACATTATTTTTCATTTTTAAAAAAGGTACATCATTACAATATTACGGTGAAAAAAAAGGATTAGATAGAAAAAAATAAAAGAAAATTATTATTTATTATTTGTGTAGAGACCAAAATTTTACATTACGTGACGTGTATATATCTACTACTATCCTCAAACCGATTGAAATAGTCCAGAGACTTTAGAAAATTTCGAGACACGTAATAAATTATATGTTTTTTTTTTGTATATAAAAATAAAATAAAATATTTAGGATTGATAATGAAAACAGAAAATCAACTTAATTTTCCTAAATACAACACAATGGATGCACGCAGCATTACCCTGACTTGGAGATTAAATATTTAAATGACACAAATAAGAAAGACCGACAAATTTAAATATGATAAAAATCTCATTTTTCAATTAAATTAGAATTTTTTTAACATTCATAATCTCTCTTGAGAATTACATAGAACATTTCAATTTGTACTTAGATTAAGATAAATTAAAAATAAAGCATTTAAATTAATAACATAAACATTAACTTGTTCTAATGTGAATGAAGTTCAATAGTACAATTAGAAAAACTTTAATATTATAAGAATAAAATATGATAACAGAATACAGAAGTTTTAAAAAATATATATTTATACATGAAAAACATATACCTACTAACTAAAGTACCAAAAAACATTAAAAATAAAACATACACACCTAAATAAAAAGTCTTTGGAGGAATATCAGTAATCGGTACAAGCATAACAATACAAAAGTACATTTTATACATCTACACCAAAAATACCTAATGAAAAAATAATAGTAACATCTTCAAACAAATAAATAAGCCATTGTAAAATTAGTTAAATCAATATTATTGTGTAAAAATAAATATCTAGTATACGGGAATGTTACTTATTTTGACCATAATATATTATATTATTACGGAGAACACATTCTTATTGTGAAGTTGGAATTATTCAGTCAGTCTTATAGGTCTGTAATATTTTTAATACTAATTAAATGTATTAGTTAGAAAGATATACATATAAAAACAATTTTATCGAAAAATATTATTGTTGCTACCGGGATTAGAACCTGGATCTCCTCCAATCAAAAAAAAAAATAGTAGATGGCTTTCATATAATGAAGCAATAGATGTATTAATTTGAAAAGTGTAACATATAGGTTCGAAAATTTGTTGTCAAAGCAGTGTTGATATAGCATAATCGGTTAATGCACGTTCCTCGGTTTGGAAGGGATCCAGGTTTGAATCCCTGTAGCAACAACAATATTTTTCGATAAAATTGATTTTATATATATATTTTTCTAATTCGTATTAAATATATTTTATGTTTTAATATTTTAACAAGTTATATATCATTTGATTGTTCACCATATAAAATTAATAAATAAAAGAAAAACAATTTATAAAAAAATAAAAGTTAATAATAAGATTTTATAGTAAAATATATTTTGCAAAAGTATGGTGCCCCGTTCATAATTAAGTTAGATGCGCATTTTTTTACCTTTAATTTCTTACACCTCTTGATGAAATGAATAGATTTTTACTATAGAGTAATGAATGACCTGATATATGTGTAGTAAAACTGTAAACACTTACCATAATTTCTAAAGTAGGTACTTGATATAAAATAATAAAATATACACATTTAATTTCTCATTTAAAATAGTAACAGTAATATCACACATTGATTTCAACCTCAATTATAGCCTCATTTTACTAAAACAGACTTCGGAAAGTTTCCTCACTTAACTTTGAAAGTCGTGTCATAAACACGGATCGTAAACCATACGCTCAATTTTATTTGTTTAAAGCTACAATTTATTTCAACTTGTTTAGTTTGATGTAAATTTATTAGGCTCTAAAAAATATGATAAAGAATATGCAAAAGTTCTGCCACGACATGGCGTCGCCCCCGACGTTCCGCAAGAACTAATTCCTCCTGGAAATATGTGAACTCACACCCCCGGGGGTGAAATGCATTCTTATATACAACATGTAAACTGGAGACACTTGGTAGAGGGATTATATTGTTTCATTCAGTCACTTAATATTGTGTAGTTTAATTCTGAACTGTTTTATAACCAACCATTTGCTATTATTCGTTTTTGTTTATAACCAGTTGAATTTTAAGGGCTGCCCGAAATACTATTTTATGAATATCTTTATTTTTTATTTAAATTGAATAATTAGATATATAAACTGGAAAATGATTATTTTATCTTATTAATTTATTTATTTAAAAGTCATCCATTATTTTCTTATTTATTGTAATGGCATAACAGATGGTATTCTTCGATAAAATGAACTCGACTATTGTAAATTAATCACTAAATAATTTTTCAGGCACGCAAATTCACCAATAAACAGAAAAAAAATAGAAATAAAATATATGTATATAAATTAATTACTAATATTCCTATATGTTCAATGATTCAAATAAATTAAAATGGCAGTCGATGTAACAAACGCGATACTCGAGAAGTGTCAAATTATTCGCGTAATTACGTATTTACCGATCAATGGAATGCACTATTTAAACATATGTATATAATAAATATCTACTAAAGATTTAGAACAAGCATATCGGATTACTGTAGGCTCGTCCGCCACAGCACAGCAGTTATATTAAACTAGCAGAAAGCATTTCCAGTAAGCACGGCCAGTATTTCCACACCGATTGCTTATGCTACATAGTGCAGAAGCCGTTTCTTGGCCAATGTTAACCGTTGCGCAGCCACAGCCGGTTTTTCCGTAAAACTTATTTTTCAATGTTGAAAATATCATTTATTATCCAAAAAGGAAAGTGGTCTACCACAGTACAACTTAACGTAACCAATTAACGCTTTACGTAACTTAAAATTCCCACGATAAGTGCCACCTGGCGATGACAGATTAACATAACATAACAGCGTGCAATCCCGCATTCGTAGAGAATTCAACTATATAGATTAGTTAATGGCGACCGATGGCGACTCTAATGTACAATATGTCTTGGCTACTGACTCAGAACGGAGTAGACATGTTTTTATTAATGAATTGTTAATTTCATTTAAAAATTATTTTATTAAAGTAACTAAAGAATTTAAGGCAGTCCTCGAATGTTAATAGCTCTCAAGGTAGTTCCTTCAAAGACCCTTTTTCACTGATGCGGAATAACCGAGAAAATGACGTTAAAAATATATATCATTCAACAACGTATAATATGTGTATATATGTACAAGTGTACCTGGTATGTGTATGTGTGTTGTATAGGTTTATATGTGTTCATCTCAAAAAAAAAATTAATTGAGATTCGTTGACAATCGAATCATCGCGGCCGCCATGTTGTGTAAACAAATGAAAGTAGTATACTATAATTACTTCCGCATTATTCTGTTCTATTCTTACTCGACCCTAACTGGCTGTTGGGCCACGCGGGGTATCTGAAATTTAGATCAAATTGAAAACAAACTTCGCAGACAGTTGAAACAGTGTAGAACAAATACGCAGAACGATTCAGATTTATCTATATGAATGTTCTAAATTCATTATTTTTGTTAACTACCGATATTAACTTTAAAAGTATTACTTTATTAATGTGTGAATCTGGCAGTTATTTAATAAGCACACGCGCATGTACAAAAGAACTATAAACCTATATTTAATTTAACAACAAAAAAACGTGATCTTATTTTTCTTTTAAAGTCGGCTCTTTTTCGACATCCTGTACTGGATTATAAAAAATAGACAATATTTTAGTAGAAAAAAAATAATGAGAAATTAATAAATTGTATATATATGATGGTTAATTGTAGATTTACGAAAACCATCTAAACGACCGCATTTATGATTACATATATATAATGAGTCCTTTCTCTCGGTCTCCATTCATCTGCATGGAACGATGAAGATGTAGCACTCAGGTTTGTGAAAGCGGCTAAGGCCAGTAAGACTTCTAAGGGGTGGCTAAAGAAATCCACTGCTCTCCGCACTTCCTCCGGTGGAGACTGCAAGCGAGATAAAACAGTGTATTTCGAAGAGCGGGCATAAAACATTATGATACTTTATTAAAAATTCAATTTAGTAAAAAAAAAAAATAATAATTAGCTATTGTTGATTTTGGTTAAAATTCTTTAATCGCTTTCTCTTCCAACTTCTGAATCATAGAATTAGTTATATTATGGACTTAAAATATTTACTAAATTATCATGAAAATCTGTTCCCTTTTTTAATATAAATTATTTTTATGATAATAATAAATTAATCCGTTTTGGCATCATTTTTAAAAGCAAGTCGAAAAATTCAAGTTCCTTGGAGCGGAATTCTCTAGCGACGGGAGACGGGAAGATGAAATAGAGAGAAGAATCGGGGTCGCTAGGAATGTTTTACGTTCCTTTTGTAGTGTGATGATAAATTGAAGTATCAAGACCAAAATGATGCTGTGTGCGGCTTACTCGCCAAATATAGATTCTTATGGTGAGAGTAATATCAAGAATCATTGAATCTTAAAAGCAACGTTACTGGACCGAGTGAGAAAGGAGACCCTCGGTATGGTACCTCTACTTCCACGTACAGGGAGATCTCAGTTAAGGTGGTTTGGCAACTAGGGATTGAAGGCGGCCCAGCGTCGCTTTTTTTTTCCCAGGGTAGAATAAACAGCAACGAAAACTGTATGAAAACAGACGAAGTCTTAAATTGTCATCAAGTATTGAAGCGGCACAAGACAGGGAGAGATGAAAGCGCCACTTTGTACCTTCGATTCTCCTAGGATAAGGGGACGAAAATAGTGATGACGATACTTTTTAATTTACTAAGACCGGCCGCTGTTTCCGTAAAACGTACATTCCAATATTGAAAATATAATTTATTATCAAAAAAGAGCCTACCACGGCTCAATCTAACATAACCAGTTAGTTATTAGATAAGTAATGTACCTTTCCGGCGGTGATATACTTCCACCACTTTTCACAGCCGAAAGGCAACTGCCGTGCGTCTCCGCGGTTCAAAGTTTCGCCACGTTTATCGGCAGAACTTGACGGATATTTTGAAAACAAATACAGCGATTTGTGTATTTTTTAAATGTATAGCATTGGTATTAGCATAGCGTAATATAATATACCAATGATTTTGCAAATGGTATCGTGGAAATAATATCCAAGTATTTTTTAATTCACGTCATAAAAACACCAAATATATTTTTTTAAACTCGCAGCCTATTGGATTCGAACCTACGCTCCCAGTCTAGTCTGATGCGAGGTGTTTGTATATAATCGAATTTATAATAAAAGTGTTCACTATAAAAAAGTATTAACATAACATACATACATGTTTTTTTTTTTTAAGCTGTAGCTTAGTTGGATAAAGCACCTCCCCCGGTTAGGGAAGAGATCCAGGTTCGAATCCCGGTAGCGCAACAACAATATTTTTCGATAAAATTGATTTTATATGTATATCTTTATAATTAATATATTTAATTCATATTTTACATACATGTACACTTTATTAAATAGATCGGTTAGTTAAGTCAGTGTGAAAACAGTTTCTGAAAATGAGTGAGTGCGCCACAGATCTAGGACCAGCGTGTAGCTAAACACTGAGCACCGAATATTTATCGTTGCGCGTTTCCCTTCAACTTTGACGAAGTTATTTCTCAACAGCGAGGATAATCTCCCCGTGGCGTTATCGAGGAAACCACAGCCCACAAATAAAAGAAACTTGCCTTATTTTCCAAATGAACCGTCATTATCACGCTATTTCCCGCGCATTTATTACACCAATCTCACGTTCACAATGCTTCACTTTTTGTTATTCTTCAAAAATTATCTCCAATGAGTGAACGATGCAGGGCTGTTTTTGATGATATTTGTATTTGAATAAACCGCCACTGTTAGGCACACCACCACACACAAAGTAACACAATATTTGGTAGATTAATATAAATCACTGATTGGTTTCGTTAAGTTAGGTTAGGTTAGATTATTTAATACAAAGTCACTCCAACAAGAATAATAGACTGACTGTTTGCGTTTGTCTATGTGTGCACTGTGTGCAGTTGTACACATCATGTGCACCTTTCTTGTGTGGAATAAAATTTTCGTGGAATCGTATCGGACACGTGTATCGTATCACCCATGCCTCAAATATATTTATTAACGACCACATTGTGACGTTTCATTTCTGTGGATACTAACAAAAGTACTCAATCTTCACAATATCGTGCACAATGGTCCGTATTCACGACGAGATTTTCGACTCGAGATCATCTCTGAGATATAGATTTCGCTCGCATGAGATTCTTTGGAGACAATTCTCAACTTTCGTAGTACCCGTGTCTCAGAGATTCACCGTCTCGTACCTTACTTCACGCTCTACGTCTAACGTCAAATATCATTGTCGTTCATCAGTTGAGTGATTTTGAATCTCCCCAATAACAGTTAAAACTGAATAAATATTTATAATTGAACGCTTAATATCTGTTAATGTTAATGTTAATATTTAATGATATATGCATATACACAATAAATAGTTGTAAGGATTCATGATGGTTTCAGGTGACGTTTATGTGCACGTGTCAAATCTCGCTGTCAGATCAAACGTCGTATACACTGGTTTTAGTGTTTGTCTCTTTCTACCAATCTCAAAGCTGATTTCCAAGTTTATCTGCAGGTCAAACTCTGGCATTGAGATGTATCTCAACTAAACCTCCGAGGTTATCTCGTCGTGTCTTCTTCCGTGGATGCAGTCCTTAATGTTGAATTTGATTTAACATGTGACACCTTACGTAACAGCAAATGACATATAAGATGGAACGATCTTTGAGCATCTTCATAAATGGTTTAATCACTTTTTAATGGAAGAATATTTAATACGCTAGTGTTTAAACCGAAAAATGCGAAAGACATACATGGTTTGATTTCTGTGAAAATATTTATTAATTTAAATCTTTATCTACAGTTCAGCAACAATATGTTTCAAATTTCAAATTTCTGACAATAGAAATAGACTTGTCTTCTATTTAAAAAAGTACCCTATTCACTAACTCTATATTTCAAAGAAAATTGACACGTCACTTTAATGTAAAGCATCAGTTGTAAAACATCAGCATGACTTTTTATTATATCATTAGACGACTGAAGCATAGATATGGTATATTCGGCTTGATACCCAATTGAAAACAATATTTAGATGATTTGGATTCTTACATAGAATTCAATTTCCCGTTTCACTCGACAAAACACAGAACCTGACATTTTGCTCAAAATTGACTTTTTGTATCAAAATTCTGACAATATTTTTTTCTTTAAATCTATGTTTCAAACATATCAAAATTCCTAGTGGTTTAGGAAATAACAAAAACACAAAGTTATATTTCATTTGCACTTGTAATCATTTAACAAGTATTGTTGGTTGGTTTGTTGGTATGAGTTACATTTTATTACGCACCCAAAAACAGATATCATTTATAAAAATTTCACTGAAGCTCAATTTCTCAGTTTGATGTAAAAATCAGATATCATGTTATTCCAAGGGCACGATATAGCATTCTAGCTAATATATCCGACGTTGCACGGGTAGAAATTTTAAATTTCAAGATCTCTTGAGAACCATCTAGAAGTTTCTACTACTCACCACCGAGAAGTCCATGTTATAATTTATATAAAATGCTTTAAATTTCCATGTACAAGTTTCGAACAAAATATGAATATATATATATATCGCTTCTCATATGTAGTTTAGGTTGCTTAGATTAGGTTAGGTTAGGATTTATATAACTCGCTGCTTCGGGTGCGGGTTTGCACAATAATTAAAAATCAGTCACGCAAGAACAGTTCTTAACCACCGAGGAAACCAGCTCGCTACGTGGCAGGTCGCATGTATACGACTGCATGTTAATTAGGCCGTTTTCTTGCTAATTCCTAAAGGTCGGCCTTACTGCGAACTTTGACATAATTCTTAAACTTTCAGCGTATTTACAAACGTTACTGCCATTCTTGGGATTCTTTCACAAATGAACAAAACATGCTCTTGATAACTAACGTGCATTTTTTAAATTGGTTATAAATGTCATCTATTGGTAGGTACCAGCGGCGTGCACTAGGCATAGATTTAGATTATGCTGCTAATATCGATGCTGTAAAAGTACGATGGCCTGTATCGTCACTAAAGGTGTATTGAAAGAAATACACTGTTTTAGAAACATGATTTTGTAATAAATACTCCCGTTCTTGAATAAAATTACTCCCATTTTTTAATAATATTATATTAAGGTGTAGAATCGCGAACCCTAAAAACAAGGAATATAAGATATTGGTGCCTTTGAGATGTAGTGCTGGAGACATGTGCTGCGCATACCATGGACGGTGAGACACACAAATATGTTCATCTGCAGGAGCTTAACATCGAGGATAGACTCTCAACTATTTACCTAAGAAGAAATCTTTCAATTCTTTGGGCATCTTGCAAGAAGGAAAGACAGTTCGGAAAAGATTGTTGCGGTGGGCCACGCCGAAGGACGGAGAGGAAGAAGAAGAGGAAAAGGAAGATCCCCCACCCGTTGGACCGAGCATAATCAAGAGGTGAAAGTTCGCGGTGATCACGATCCTCAGTCTGAGGGACCGACGTGGATGATGATGATGATGATGATGAATAATATAATTACTGTGGGAAATTCTTCAAGTTTTTATATAATGAAGGGGTAAAATATTTCGTGATATGAAAAATGTCACGTTTAAAATGTATTGGAACTAATTAGAACGCATATTCAAGTCCGCATTGTTTTGCAACACGGCTGTTCAAGCACATGCGTGTATTCTGATTTAGAACACCGCGCGGCGTAAGAGATGTACAGTACGTATTGCGTTAATGCGACAGATTTTGCGAAAAGTTATGCGATATCCATGCAAGCTTTATACGTCATTTCTAAAGTCTTTCACTAGATGGTTCGAGCTAAAATATTAACATGCGAACTATGAATTATTTGAGCGTGAACTTACATACTTAATATATATACTCGTATATCAAATAAAAATATAATTTAGATTGAATTCGCAGAAATTATAGTTATGCGCAGCTTTTTTGATAATAAAGAGTGCACGCCCCTGGTAGGACCTTATTATGACAATAGTGACGTGTGCCAAGATGTCATCAGTGAAATATCGTAGTTCTCTTGAAAGAGACGTGATGAGATGCGCCTTGCGATGGCTCAGGCGTGCGAGTCTCGTGGAAGACGTTCTGGAAGATATTCTTTACGATACCAATAATATTCAGCCCATTGAAAATTTTCGACTCGATATAATCGGGGATTATACGTGAAATTCTTCGAAGACAACTCTCGGCTTTCGTAGTCCACCATGTACACCCCAAATCCGCCAAATCGCGCCTCACTTCACGCTTGTTGTACGTCAAATGTCAATTCATTAACCATTGCTGTTCCGTTGGGTGTATTTTAATCTCCCCAGCAGCTATCAAAACGGAATAAATGTTTCTAATAATAATCTAATGTTTGCCTTCTGTTTGTCTATCTAACTTTCAGAACAAATGTTTGTAGATATCTATGGTTCTAGATGATGTTGGTGCGTACTTTCTCTGCCAAAACGAGCGTCATGTACACGGTTTTGAATTTTTGTTTCTTTCTACCGATCTCAAACTGACCTCTGAATGTATATCCAGATCAAAATCTAAACTAAATCTCTGAGATTGACCTCATCGTGTCCCATTCCGTGGTCCACGGCCCATTAGGAATGACTGTAGGTCCTGTCCTTTAAGAATGGCTGTAAATGACATAAATAAATGTATATTGACGTCTACCAGTGAGAAGATTATATCAAAGATAGACCAACATTGTTCACCTAAAAACACTTTTTTTCATGAAAACGTGAATATTAGATAAGACAAGGGACTCATTTTGTTCTTTCAATTTAATAGATAAATCACGCAGGACTAATATTCGTATATCTTATATACATGATACTTATTTTGGGGGCCTTTTTATCCGTTCTGCATTGACACCCAATTTTTGTAGTTACGCTCCTGCCCAAGATGTCTAAAAAATTGAAGAATTCATTTTAGGCAAATGCTTTAGAGTCTGTCCTTAATGTTCAACTCCTGCAGAATGGAGACATTCGTACGTATTGTGTAACAGTAACAGTTGTAACAGTCGTAGACATGGAGAATTATAAAACATTAATAAACTAAAATATATTTGTATTTAACTATTGCGACTCTTTTTTTTTAATCCTGTCGGCACCACAAAATAAAACTCCAGTGGTTAAATTCAAGGTTATTTTAGTTTGACGATTTAAAACATCTAGCCAAAAAGTTACTGCTTCAAATAATATCTTTATGGATGCAGACACAATGGAAGGCTGAAGGCTAAGGTTAAAAAATTACAGATTGCTTTTTGATTTGCTAAACTCAGTTTCTGTACAATTTCCTAAAATATATCTAAATTACATTTTGGATTTAAAAATAGAACGCGGCGAGTATAGAAAAGTTTTGGTACACAGCCGCCTCGCGTGACTCGGCGCATTTAGGCGCGAGTCATTCTAACCTCAAACGATGGAATAATGATACGATTTGTATAATGTTCTTCAAGTTTATCTGCCATCTGCGGGATTTGATTGCACGTGCACAAGTTGTTTCGACGCACAATTGTAATGAAATAGTATTAGCTACAGCCCTTATCTTTCTATTTGACTGTGAAAGTGATGATTTAGGGCACGTGCTCATCCCCTTCCGCAACGGTAGGACAATGCAACAAGCAAATAATTATTATTTTACTATTTAAAGGTCACCAAATATTAATTCTCACTGAAAGAGATTAAGAATCCAAGATTATGAGATGAGATATCTTAAGGGAGTAGATAGAATAACATTATTGGACCGAGTGAGAAGCGTCGTGATGAGGGAGACCCTCGATATGGAGCCCCTACTTCTATACATAAAAATATATCAATTGAAGCGACCTGAACACATCTTAAGATGCTAGAGGAACGTAACTAAATGTAACTTCTTGATAACCGGCCGATGGACCGCTCCAGACGTGGGGTAAACAGCAACAAAGACTTCATATTTGGTTTTGATTGGTCATCAAGTACGAAAGACTGGGGAAGATGAAAACGCCTTGTCGAAACTTTGGGCCCATTATCATCTATTGTCTTCTCTGCGTACAAAATACAACAAACAACGACGGAAAGACACCTTCCTCAAAACATCACAATTAGTCCATACCCAGGGTAAACACTATGAGCGTGAGTCGAAGGCATACAGGAAAAGTACATCGTTTCGGCTATAGATATTTGTATAAGATACTAACTGCCATATTAAAAAACACTAGGAAGTATCTATTATCCAAAGGATGTTTGTATTTGTAATAAAAAAAAACACTTACAATTTAGTTCATTTATCTGCAAAATTAAAAAAAAAATATTGTTTCAATAAAGTTTGTCAAAATAATTGGACTGTATATCATGTTAAAACAGGTTGTTACGTCACTTTTGATATAGGTGCAGATTGTATATAGCAAATACCTATAATAAAAAAATTGTGATCATTTGCATGTTTTAAGTTTTTAATTTGCTTTAAAATCCGCCAATAATTTAAAAAGTTAAACCTACCGATGAAGTAAGGAAACATTTTTGACATTTGTACACGCTAAAAATTTTTACCGACTGAGCAATGGCGATAACTCCGTAAAATTGTTATTTGGTTTATCAAGTGGATCTTTAATTCGTTTAAGCAAGCACAGGTTTCAGATTAATTAACTATATTAGACTTTGACCAATTATTTAAAGCTACTTTAATTTAGCAACGATTGACACCTTCAACCCTAATACACAGTTAGCAAAATGACATAAATAATAAAATAAGGTTATGCGGCAGTGATTGTTATTCTTTGGGAACAGAGATTTAAGCTTTCCGTTGTGAAAATGAGTTACAATCGGAGTGGAGATGCAAATTCCGGCTACAAAAAGTTTATGGGCTTCCAGTTGCCCAAGAGGCAGCCCAGCGCACATTCCATGAATGCAGTTCCTCCGCCATCAACAGGGCTTTCCAAGCAAGGATACTCCACCATGTCGTCAATAACACAAAATGCAATGACGGCAAATTGGGGAGGAGTCAGTCGGAAAAGAACCAAAACGGAAGACGAGTGAGTTAACCAACCGTTTGTTACATTCTTCAAACTACAATGGATATTTGTGTCTATTAAAATTTCTATGTATACCTATAATTGCTTAATTCATTCCACTTTAAGTGAAATTAGATCATTGTACTTTATTCTGTACGCATTTTTGTTACCAACTATTACTAGGGGTATTCTAGACAAGGGTACCTAACTAGCCTTGTCAACATATTTATTTTTAGTTGAAGTTTTGTTTGTTTGGTACACACTTCCATGTACAATATCAATGAACATGCGTGATTGTGTGGCTTATCTTGGCTATTCCATTTCAAATATTAAAACTTTTAATAATGTGAGGTCAATGATATGCCTGATGCATTTCAATTAGGAATTACAAAATTACACCATTTCTCATGTTCAGTGTTGCTGGGAACTAAAGTAGACTGAATGCAGTGGAAATGAGATCACTTAGGCGTATATGTGGCTGATCCATTTATGACAAAGTAAAGAATGAAGAAATAAGGAAATAATGTAAAGCTGCTCATAGTACAGTGAGTAAGATTAAGAAAGGATCACTTAGGTGGTTTGGTCATATGGAACGGATGAATGAGGAAAGAATTATAAGTAAGATATATTATGCAAGTGTTGATGGCACCAGAAGTAGAGGACGTCCGCGGAAGACTTGGCACAACCAGGTAAACCAAATACTGGAGGATGGTCATGTTAGAAGCCTCAATAATCGTCGAACTTTTATGAGAAGATGTATGAATGTGGATGAGGCGAGAATTGTGTATTAGGACAGAAGAGTATGATGCTCTATCCTCTCTGTCTACCCTCGCGGGGAAACGGTGTGATGGTAAGTTAGTTATTATTTTCATACCTGTGGAGTCATTGAAAAAATTACCTAATCCGATTATATCTTTACGTTACACTTCGACTCCGACTTCGACTCGAATTCCAACTCCAATTCCAACTCGACAACAATTTAAAGATGTCCATCTGATTTTTTCCTTTGCGTAATCTCATTTTACATATATGTAGTCGTAATAAAAAATAATGACTGACTCCCAAATTATTTTTAAATAATACAGAAAAAGATATAAAATAATTAATTAAACATAAAAAGCAGGCACTAAATTGATTTTTGTTGACTTGTTGGATGATGGTATTATGTATTTGGTAGGTTTGTATAAATAAAAAAAGTAACTACATTCGTGCACAAAGAAATTAATTTAATAAAAAAGTTGTACAGTATATACAAATGTGTTAAGTCAGTATGAGAGTATGTACATACATTATACATAAAACTTAAGCAAACATGTCCACATGTATTGGTATGGGTATTGAGGAATCACTTCTGTTTCCGCACTTCTCAGAACTACTATTACTACTTAGTCGTTTTAGTAAACATGGCATGCTTTATTGATTGATTAAAAAAGGGCCAGGAGTCTGACTCCACCTAAATTACTGTATCTCCACAACTCCAACTCCACAGCTCTGATTAGTTTATATTATTGGTAATTGATTCCTGTAGTTGTTTCAATATTTCAGTAATACCGAAAGTAGATTTTGGTTAATTTCCAGTAACAACAAAACCGGTAATAGATTGTTTGGACACACTCACATATTTTCACATTAATCAGCTGATAAATCTATGAAAGGCTTTTTGTAAATGATGTAATAATTTACCTTACTCCAGGTACTTTGAGGAAGAAGATGAGCCGGCTCCGCCCGCTTTGGAGTACATCCCCGCTCCGGGCAGTCCATCCTACCGGGAACCGGCCACTAAGCAGCCCAGTTCCGATGAGGAGGACCCTCTGGATGCCTTTATGGCTGGACTGAAGGAGCACAGCGGGCGTGGAGACATAATCAAGGGCAAAGGGAAGGCAGCGAGTGGGAGAGGAACCAGAGGAGACATAGATGAAGAAGATAATGAAGAGAGCTATTACAGGTTTACAATATTTATGATTATCTGCCACAAAGAAAGGGAGAAGGTGTGTGAGTATTTAAAACTGTATTTTATTACTCTTTATTAAGGAAAACAATATTTACAGTTAATTAAGATAATAGCTTATGGTTATTCTCACAAATATTACATATGTTCATATACTTACCTTACAATTATTACAGAATAGCAATGGATGGTTTTTCTGTTATTTATTTATTTTTGTTTTTTTTTATTGTTTAAAAATATATATTTTTAAGAATACATTATTATTGTGAATTTGCAGTTTTTCAGAACATAGTTTTGTGGTATTTTTAATACAAAATAAATTAATCAACTATAAAGATATACAGAAAAAATCTATTTATCAAAAAAATATTTTGTTTTTTTTTTCAATAAATTGATTTTTTTCTGTATATTCTTCTAGGTGATTCATTTAATTTGTATTAAAATATATATATTAGATCTTTTCAATGAAGTGATGTGTAACAAAAAAAATTTAATTCAACTTTTGACAGCCGACCCTAAAACACTAAGCAAGTTCATCCAGACCTAAAAAAATTATTTGCTCGGTATATATACAACCCCCTCACACACTCTAACAGTGATGCATGTTGTATGCCACCAGCTATCCATTTCTATGTCCGATTAAATTTGTGCAGTTTATAGTAAAAATTACTGCCTACTATGTACTTCAATTTACCTTAATTTTGTAATTTTGCAAAAAGAACTAAAATTATTAATGCTTAGTAAGGTAATCCTCGTTTCCTCTTTTGACTATTAAAGTTGAACTCCAAATCTCCATGTGTTCTCAATTACCATCATATTGCTTTTCCATGATGGTAAGCAAAGTAGATACATCCTCACACTCTGTATCCAAATACACAACTCTGGATGTGACCGATGAGGGAACGACCAATAGATATTATCAATTAATTCTGAATATAATGAATAAGCAGGTGTGGAGCTTATTTAATAGTGTATGGTTGGTGCAAGGTTTAGATTTCTCTTGTTATCCAAAAACCCACATCCGTGAACGAATTCTCAAGTTGTGCCACCACAAAAACACATCCGCTGCTATTCTGCAGCCACACTCATGAGAACCGAAGCACTGACAACATGCGATGTTTTCTTCCAAAGAATCCATAATTATGTCCAGGAGCAGCATGCCCCCATAAATTAACCCAGGTTCTGCATCTACATCGTCTCACGTAGACGGAGGAAGGCCAATAATATATTCTCAGACATGCTTGTCAATTGTTAAGATTTATCTTCAGTGGTTCCTGGTTACGAGGATAACGTCTGCCATGGTTTATTGATTGTAAGCCTCAGTGTGGCTGAGGAGCCCTATTCTCAAATTGTACACCCTTCCACATGTTGTGCATATGCTGGGCAGAGGAGTTTTGAGGGACAGATTTTCTTCCTTTTCTTTACTCTTTCTCCTTTTCTCAGTTAAGTCAGCCCTCTTCTGATCGCATGTTTCCTCGGTGCAATGTATTTTTTAACATCATATCTTCGATCATGGGCTGCGGTTTCTCATTGTTCAGGATCTATGCCACATCTACTCAGATTCGCATTCAGTCTTTGAATCTTTTCCTCAGCCCAGCCTGTCTTCTTTTGCCGTGAGATAGCTGCGCAAACATAACTTGTTTGGGAAACCGTGTATCACCCATACGCACACAATGACCTGCCCATCGTAGTTGGTGCTTCAGGACCATAGTTAAGATTTCTTACACTACCATTTTATATCATTCTGGTTCACCTGGTCACATTAGGGGTTTTGTGAAAGTTGTCTATTTTTGACACTCATGTTGAATGTTCTTCTACCATCCTCTTTTCACTCATTCAGCTCACGTAATGAAACCACCTTGGTAATTAATAGTTTCTTAATCCTATTCACTAGGCTACATTCAGCTTTGCATTCACTCTTATGATGCGTCACATGTACGCCTTATTTTCATAATTTTTCAGTGGAGAAACAATTGCGAAACAAGATTTTGATTCATTATTATTCCCAGTCCAATTAAGTATTTTAAAAAATATATAATTAGATAGAATTGTTAGGCTAGTTTTTACTGACTCTCTTTCTTTTGAATTATTATTATTTTAAATTGGAATTATAATTTTAGGTACATGGAGGAAAATCCCTTAGGTGCAAATGATGATGGATCCGATGTGGATTTGGAGTACGATGAAGACGGGAACCCCATAGCGCCAGCAAAGAAGAAATTTATTGATCCGCTACCTCCAATCGATCACACAGAAATTGTCTATCCCCCATTTGAAAGAAACTTCTACACACCACATCCCGATATTCAGGCTCTGACAAAGGAACAAGTTGATGACTTGAAGAAAGTGTTAGGAATAAAAGTTAGTTTATCTACAAGATAATCTTATTTAATTAGAATACACCTTTTTAAATTCAAAAACAGATATGCTTGTAAATTTTGAAGACCATTTTTTTTATTTTCTTCCCATTTTGCTTACATTCGTCCCATTTTTTTCTCGCATTATATCTCAATATATTATGAATAATATTTTGTTACTGAATTTTTATCACTGACTATTGCATTCATTCTTCTAGTTATCCGGTGCCCAACCGCCGCAACCTGTAGCTAGCTTCATGCACTTTGGTTTCGATGAGGCCTTGATGAAAAGCATTCGGAGAGCGGAGTACTCGCAGCCCACTCCCATCCAGTCTGCAGGAATTCCTGTTGCTCTTTCCGGGAGGGACTTAGTTGGTGTGTACGAGCACTTATCGTATTTTCTATTTCCAGAAAGCTTAGCAGCCGCTACTTAGGAAAATATTAATTTTAACTTTATTTATTTTGTCACATACATTAAAAAATATAAATTTAATGTGTACACATCAAGATAAGGAAATTAAATAAAATGAGAAAAAAATCAATAATATAAATAACATATTTTATTTTCATTTTTATGTTTCCGTGATCTTAAATGCAAAGTCAGTCCAGATGGATGTAATATACATATTATGTATAAATTGCCTGAGTACTATTACAGTAAAATTTGTATACCCATATTTTCCACATAATTCGCACTTTTTTCAAAAAATTTTGCCCTGAAAATAACATTTCACACTAATTAATACCGATAATTCGTAAAATTCGTTAATATTCGTAGTTCGTATGCAGTTTTTATACCCAAAGTGAATAATTTGTTCATGTAATTGACATATTCATGTTTTTTTTAATCCAAACTCGCGCATTCATCATCCCTTCGTAAATATCTGTAGCTAGCTCCACCCCCTAGCCAATCACGGCACTATTCCTTATCACAATAAATCGGTGCGCTTAGAGCTCGCAACTCCGCGGCCGATCTGAGTGATACCATATTGATGTACACCAAATTCTGCAGTGCATTTTATAAGATTTGTCGTTATTTCGATAATAATTGTCGGCGCGTTAGGAATTATATATTTCTACTCATCCTTGTAACCCCTAATTTAAATAATTTGAACAATTTTCATTGAATCTCGTAATTTATCAATGAATTGTGTATACTGAAAGTAATAAAAAAAATATTAACATTGACGAATCAAAACGGGAGTAAACAACTCTCAAAACGATTCGGGATAGGGTATAAATAAATAAATGAATTGTGTGCAACAGTTCTATTGATTTTATATCAGGTTTTTTGTTTATGAAATGTTGCGATTTGTTTAATGTAATAAAGAAACTGAAACCTATGTACTTAAATACACAACTTATTTTATAATAATAAAAAAAAGTGTTTCGTTACCGTAAATCTTAAAAACTGACAAAAATTGATGTCAAAGATAAAATCAGCAGGAAAATTTCAATCCTGAAAACCTCTAAGTTCAAACTCCACTCAACGTTCACTCACGGAAAAACAATAAGCTTCAACGAAGTATGAAGATTTAACAGTTTTTCATTCTTTTTCATGGGCTTTTTAATATTCCAAATTCTTGCTCAATCTTGATGGAAAAGGTGAGTTCGACCGCTAATGAAATTAAAATGTCCATGATTTTGTTGCATCAAGCACTGCTGAATCGTTTGAAGAAGCCTGTTTTTAATATTGGACTCGCCACATCGCCACACTCCATTATTCAGGAGAAATTAATTATTTGATAAACATTTCGACACATAAAAAGCTGAAATAATAGACAGTTGCCATCTTGAAAATTATGATTTATTATTTATTTATTATTAGTAACTATATAATACTATGTACAAATCAGTTTGGACTGTGCCCGTCTCACTAGAGAAATTCTGTGTCGAGATATTAACAGCGTCGGCGCGTGCAAAAATGTGGAAGAGTAAACTGATGCGTTTTTTTAAATTTCTTTCTAATGTTGCCTTCAAAAATTTGTTCTCATTATTCATAATTTGGATTTTTTTTTTAAATTTCGGTCCCGTGAGTTACGAATTAACGGAGTTTTTCTGTAATTGTATTTGCAGTTTGTAGAACACTTGCGTTATTGAGTTGTTTTTCACACATGCGTACATATTTGTAGCTTTTATTGAATAGATAACTCTCAGGCAAACACATCATTAGGTTGACATACGTCAAAATGGCGATAAGACCGTTAACCTTTTAACTGCCAACTATATTTGAAATGGAAAACACCACATAGGGTAAGACTAGACTTTAAGGGTCTTGACTTATCTATCAAAAGCTGGGACCTGTCATTCACATATGGCAAAGTGATTTTAAAATATTACTTTAATCTCTGCAAGTTTGCAAGGTCCAAAAATCTGTGTTAGCACGCTTATAGGTTGGCGTGACATACAAATTTTGGCGTGTTAACACACTCATGGCATTTAAAAGGTTAACAGAGAGCAAATTCAATTAAGATAATAAATTTGCGAATGATTCGGTGAGATGGGTAAAGATGGGGCAGTTTTTTGTCTCTCCTGTTTGGTATTTTTGATATACAGCCCATTGCATTTACCATGACGATGTGTGGTATTAAATGTAGTCATTGTAATTTTTTAATATTATATTATCACACACACAGTTGTATTCATAAGGACAACCTCACTGGAATGAAGAATATTATTGAACAATACTCTTTTTACTCTCACTTTTACTTTGTGCAGTATTCTCTGGGTTATCGTAGTTGAGGAAAAAAATTGACCTAAATAAATAAAAAACTGGATAATTTCCATCAAAATAATTGTATAGGTTTTTTCTGTTCTCAGGGGGAGAAAAAATCATTTGCAAAAACAAAATGAGATTAAATGCTTTGGTCACACGCTGTCACTAAGGCCCGGTTGTGTGATCAGAAGTAAATTTTTACTAAAGTAAAAAAAGTTACTTTAGTGAAAAATTTTGCAAAAACGAGTTGTTCAATCGTTGGTAAAAAATATTCACTCATCGAAAGTACATTCAATAGTAAACAAATTTTATCCTCCAATATCGGATGGTAAAAAGGCGGGATTAACTTAAACATCTCATGCATATAGTTTAATGTTTGAGACTGATCTAAATTGACTTGGTGTCGAATGCTCGCATTCATCGGGAGCTCTGCCCCTAATGGTGTATCCATTGATCATCTGCAAAAAGTGGGCGCATTGGGGAGACTCAAGTCGCAATTGTGTCCCGTCCTTTTCCCTTTTGGAGAGTCTATATGCCTGGCCCTTAAATGGGTGTCTTGAGCCACTGTCTCTAATTTTATTTAATTGCTTATTTGTTCAGAGGCAATTCCCAGCACTGCCCGCATGGTGCTACCCAATGTTTTTTTTTTGTGTAATTTGTTCATATTATTTTGTTTTTGTTTACATGTATCTGTTACTACAATAAATAAATACAGCACTTGATTGAAGATTAGATTATTTTTGTTGTAACTTTACTTTAATTTGTGACTAATCGTCTCAGTTTCAGTTTTGCTCTTATATTAAAATAGTTTAAAATTGCATTATTATAACATTGTAGCGTGGAACCAATAAAGGGAGTTTCAAACTCCTACAATGTTTTCGGAAAAGGTTGGGTCCTTCCGGGGCCCACCGAGGGCCCTTAAAAAAAAATATGGTAAAAAGTTACTGTAGTAAAAATTTATTATGATTTTTTGATTTATTATGATCATTTACCACTTATCACACAACTGTCCTAAGACATGTGGATAGTCAATTATCATAATTATGAAGATTTGAATATTACCAAATATGTACCTATATAAAAAGGGAGGGAAGATATAAAGAATATATTTGCAATTTAACAGTGATATAAAACCATTTCACCCACTTTTTTTTACAAGACAATTTAATACAGAGTAATTATTTATTCTAGGTATTGCCAGGACCGGCTCCGGTAAAACTGCCGCATACTTACTTCCCCTGTTGGTGCACATAATGGACCAGAAGGAGTTGGTGGAAGGAGACGGACCCATAGGACTCATACTGGCACCCACTAGAGAATTGGCGCAGCAGGTAATAATATATTGACATACTAGGCAGCACAATGCTGGTGAAACATTAATCTACAATATATATATACAGTAAAACTCCATTAATTCGTAACTCACAGGACGGATATTTAAAAAAAAATCGAATTACGAATAATGAGAATAATTTTTTTGAGGCAACATTAGAAAGCAATTTTTTAAAGCGCATCAGTTTACACGTTTGCATTTTTGCACGCGCTGCCGCTGTCGACATCTTGATTTTCATACTGAAACATGGTGACTGTCTATTATTTTAGCTTGTGCCGAATTATGTCCTATTATATGTCAAAATGTTTATCAAATAACCAATTTCTCCTTTTAAATCTTCATGCTTCATTGAAGCTTATTATTTTATTTTTATAGAGTTATTTGAGACTCAAATTTTCCCCCTTTTTTTATCTTTGACATCAATTTTTGGCAGTTTTTAAAATACTCTCCATTTTTTCAAATAGTCAAAGATCTACAAGAATTACAAGATGTTTGTGCCGTTTTAAAAAACAAAACACAAAAAAAATTAAGTATAAAATATGTTAATAATAATAATGGATAATTTGTATAGCTCCATTTTCGTAAAAACTTTCACCTCAAGGGCGCTTAAATACAAAGGTTTCAGTTTCTTTATTACATTAAACAAATCGCAACATTTCATAAACAAAAAACCACATATAAAATCAATGGAACTGTCGCACACAATTAATTTATAAATTACGAGATTCAATAAAAATTGTTCAAGTTATTTTAATAAGGGGTTATTACAAGAGTGAGTAGAAATACATTATCCGCAACGCGCCGACAATCACTGTCGAAATAATAACAAGTCTTATAATACGCACTGCGCAATTTGGTATGTATACATATGGCATAACTCAGCTCGGCTGCGGTTCTGTGATCTTTAAGCACGCTCATATTGCGATAAGGAACAGCGCCGTGATTGGCTAAGGGTTGGAGCTACCTACAGATGTTTACATAGGGATGATGAGTTTGGATTTAAAAACACTATGAATAATCAGGTTTTACGAATTATCGGTAGAAATTAGTATGAAATGTTATTAACGGAGCAAATTTTTTTTTAAAAGTGCGAATTTCGTGAAAATATGAAATATGGGACATAAATTAACGGAATTTTACTGTATATGTATATATAATACATTTACCTTACTGTGTTATCGCTGTATCAAAATTACATTGGTTTTTATATAATTTTTGCTATGACATTTTCCATTACAAAAGATATCTCTGTATATTATTAATTACTAATTGATAAGTTAATATAGTAAAATCCCGTTTATTCGAAGTTGAGGAGACCGAAAAAAGTTTGAATAACGACTTACGGTAATGAATATAAAAATTTCAAAATTCAATTTTCTTTACATAACTGTTTTAATTACAACTCGTAGTAATTATATACATATACCTATATCCAAACATTTTAAAATAACTTGTCAAAATACTGCATAAACAAATCAATAAAAATAGAAAATTACGATAAATAGTATTAAACCTTATTTTCACTTGGTCACATGGATTATTTCCACTTAATCATGATTAGAGCACAAATTTAATCAAATAACTTATTTTTAAAAAATACCATTGTAATGGTCTATCTTTTCGCGCCACTTTTAATAACATAATTGTCGTACTTGTCAATACCATCATTTCTCTGCTGTATTGAAGTTAGCAACAAAAGTTTCCAGTACTTTTAAAACGTTTTGTGGTAGTCGTGGCAGCATTTCGCACTCGTCTGTGACGTCTTATTTTTTATCTTCTTCACTCGCCGCTTCTTTACTCCTTTAATTCTGTCATCATGTTTATAATTATAGACAACATCATTAATGGAGTCGCTACGCGATATTTCTTCTGTTAATTTTGTTTAAGATATTTTTTGTCAATCTTTTGTATTACTTAATTGGATTTTTTAGCCACTTTTGGCGCTGTGAACGAGTTTTGTATTGGAGCCTTTTTCGAGAATATAGAATTATCAGTCAAAATCATTTAAGAGGCAACTTTCATTTTTCCAGTTTGAATTTCGAGATATTTTTGCATTTTGCATACCCTTTCAATGGGATGGAGAAGATATATTTGTCATATTATTTTAGTATACTGAAAATGAGTGAGAAAACAAACAATGCAAACTTTATGCGTCGTGAGGATACTAGGATACTACCCATTTGGATAGACTTTGACAGGCACATCGCGTAACACATGTGTACGTATTTTCGTCAGTCAGCTGCTAACCTTTTCTTGTTAATTTGTAATACGTATTGCACATTACATACAGACATTTGACAAAAAAAATAGAATTAGGTGAAAAATAGATTGACAATTTCATCTGATAGGGTCCAAAAATAGCTTTGAATAACAATATTCGATTTATAAGTACAATTTAGTATGAAAACTTTGCAGAGGAACCACATTCTGCTCCAAAACTTCAACTTACAGCGAATTTCCAATAAACGTTGTTCAAATAAACTACTGTACTGATTTTACTGTATATAATTCATTTATTCCTATTATGAACACAATGCAATTCCTTGCAATTTCCTGAATCTGCATTATTTCTGTCATTATTTCCATTTTGAGTTCTCTACTTCTGTTCTAGATTTACATGGAAGCAAAGAGATTTGGAAAAGTGTACAACATACAGGCGGTGTGCTGTTACGGAGGAGGCTCCAAGTGGGAGCAGTCCAAGGCGCTAGAAGCGGGCGCTGAGATTGTGGTGGCCACTCCCGGCCGGATGATTGACATGATCAAGATTAAGGCCACTAACTTGCAACGTGTCACATACCTAGTCATCGACGAGGCAGACAGAATGTTCAATATGGGATTTGGTGAGTTGCACTTAATTTTTTGTTTAGAAAAGAGTATTAAGGGTGTACTTTCATTTCTCCAGTTTGAAATTTGAGAAATCCTACGTGAATAACATACTCTTTCAACACAAAACTAACAGTTAAACTTCTTGTGTTCTTGCTTACCGTACATACCCGTCTAAGTCGAGGGCAGTTTTTTGACAAACAATTATAAAATTTGCTGAATGAACTTGGGGCTATGAATTCTGTGATTTTTATAATTTTGTCCGATAACACTCTGCAGACTACATATTAACGACATGTCTGAAAAATACCATATATCGATTAATAAGACTTTATTTATTTATGTCAGCTAAAAAGGAACAGGAACATTTCCATTTATTAACTGTAGAGAATCCCTTAAATTTATTACAGGAAATTCCTATTCATGTCCTCCAAAATAACACAAAAATTGTTGCCCCGCATTCAATGTACATAATTCTATTGAAACTAGCACTAACCCGTGACTGCATTTTATTATGAAGTTTACGACTAAAATTTCTCAATGTATGCACAAGTAATTGTAAGCATCACCTAAATGTGTGGGTATCGCACGTAAAAATGATGACAATGTGCGACCTCATACTACGAGAAAAAATTAATGCTCTTGGATAGAAAATTGTTGATCACCTTCCGTATTCTCCTGATTTAGCTAGTTACCATTTGTTTAGGACTTTACAACATAATTTAGATGTGAAAAGATTTAATAGTGTCAGCCCTCACTCAATATTTTAAATCAAAAGCATGTCAGTTTTTACAAACAAGGGCCTAAACAATGGAAGACTATTTTCTTGATTAATATTGTGAAAATAAATTTGTATTTTAAAAAATGCTTTTCATTTACAAAAATGTTCAATTTTTTGGATACCCCTAATATACTTACTTACCATTACGCCGTTTCCCCGCGTGGGTAATTAGAGAGAATAGAGCGCCACACTCTTCTGTCCTGACACAATTCTCACTTCATCCACATTCATACATCTTCTCATACAAGCTCGCCAATTATTGAGGCTTCTAACAGGACCATCCTCCAGTATCTGGTTTACCTGGTCGTGCCAAGTCTTCCGCAGACATCCTCTATTTCTGATGCCATCAACACTAGCTTTTTATATCTTTCTTACCATTCTCTCCTCATTCATCCGTTCCATATGACCAAACCACCTAAGTGATCCTTTCTTAATCTTACTCACTATACTAAGATCAGCTTTACATTCTTTCCTTATTTCTTCATTCTTTACTCTGTCATAAATGGATCTGCTACATATACGCCTAAGTGATCTCATTTTCACTGCTGTCATTCTACTTTCGTCCCTCTTCTGCCAACTCCAGACCCCCGTCCTCCTCTTCGCGCCATCATGGGGACCGCGGTATAATAGGGGGCGAGCCTAATATATGCATATTTAAATACATTATTTATTATTAGGAGAACACATTCTTATTGTGAAGTTGTAATTATTCAGAACAGACGGTCTGTGATATTTTAAATATGAATTAAATATATTAATTATAAAGATATACATATAAAATCAATTTTATCGAATAATATTGTTGTTGCGCCACTGGGATTTGAACCTGGATCACTTTCCAAACCGGGGAAGGTGCATTATCCAAAATGTTGTCGCTAAAAATATCGTCGCTGTAGCATAGTTGCGCAAAAACAATATTTTTCTATAAAATTGATTTTATATGCATATCTTTCTAATTTAATATATTTAATTAATATTTACATTATTTATTAACTGAGCCTTTTCAAGAAGAAATATTTCAAGAGAAAATACTCAACGTGTACATTTTCATCAATTATATTTTATGTTGAGTAATTTTCTTCCTACTGGCAAGTATTTGAATAACTGTCATCTCTCAGAAAACAATTAGGCTATGGTTTGTGGCGTCTTTTGTATTGTGATAAATGTAATGATTTAAGAAGAATCGCAGATAGATTAATGTAATTGTTACTATGTACATATATAACAATGCAAAAATAATCATTTTAAATTCTTTTCTCTTTTAAAAGTTTTTTTTCTACAATTGTTGTTTTGCATAATATCCCCAATAATGTAGATGCACTCCATATCGTCAGCAATGGCCAGATTTTTAAAATCATTATTGGATATTGGTGGGCGTAGTTTGAAACCTCAGGTCAGCCACATTTTTTTTTTAATTTTATTTATTTGATAAATACATTTTAATATTTGTTTACTATAATATGATAAGGGTTATTTATATCATTTTTAATTTAAAGAAGGCTGTTAAGTAATGGCCGCAGGACGTTGAGAGATTATATTGTCAACTTTTCTACTAGTTCATAGTATAATGTTCACTATACTACAGAAAAACCACATCAATTAGAAAATCGACATAATTCTAAATTTTTCAATCATTCTAAATATCATTTTATTATTGATTACCCCCATTAATTCGTAGTACAAAATTATTTTTTTAGACCCTTGCGCCATCATAAACCAATATCTTTTTATGTCACATAATTATTTTAATTTTAAAAAATTATAATGCGCGTGGTTTTTTGCCCGCCATTAATGCCACATGCTGATAATTTTCAAATAGATCAATACTAGCCACCATCACACGCCGGTAATTGTAGATCAATACTAGCAGCCGCTGTCACAAATTGTCAAATAAATCGATACTAGAAGTTTTCAACCTGCGTGCATAGTTTGTGCTAATTATTCATACTAATATAGTGTTTTCGAGATGTTTTCCCGGAATACGTGAAATCATTAAAATATACAAAGTAAATTTTTTAATTAAATTAGCTCCTTTATTCACGATTTTTTACTAATTTTACAAATTATATTCGTATAATATATTTGTATAAAATATTTGAATAATATGTATTCATTAATAAATAAAATCGATTTAACGAGGTTTTACTTTACACCTAACTGCATTCAATAACACAATAAAATATATGCTAAGATAGAGAATTAAAACTGTAATCACTCCAAGTCTTATCATTGTATCATCTTATATTCGGGATACCATTAATTATACTGCAACTACCAAATGATTCCAGAAAGTCAAGTGCGCTCCATCTGTGGGCACGTACGGCCCGACCGCCAGAGCCTGCTCTTTTCTGCCACTTTCCCCCGCCGTGTGGAGCGCCTGACCCGCGACGCCCTGAGGGACCCCGTACGGGTGCAGCAGGGTGATGTGGGGGAGGCCAGTGCTGATGTCACCCAGACTGTCAGGTGAATTATAATAAGACAAACCCAATTAATCATCACCTGCCGCCTATTACCGTACTATTCAGTGAAAACTAGTTGCATTAACAACCAATTGTTCTGATTTCAGCAGAAAACATGCAAACCTTACACCGGACGTGAAGGATTATTTTGCTAAGTTGTTTATTTCCTCATTGGCAATTAATTGTGTGTTCATAAAAAAAAATATTTTGTATAGCTTTCTCGCTCATTTTAGTAAATTTTGTTTCAGAATATTTAAAAACCAACAACAAAAGTGGAACTGGCTTCTGAAGACTTTAGTAGAATACACTTCTGCTGGCAGCGTTCTAATATTTGTTACAAAAAAGGTAAAGCGTCTTAATTTTGACTAATTTAATCATATGTTTTAGATAGACAAGTTTCAGTGATGGAGGTCCTCGCCCGTGTCATTTTATTTCTCCTAGAAGTTTGTTAGAGTTGCCATTTAATTTTATAATAAATATTAATTATTCAGAGCAATGTTATATCTCCGGTATTGTTGAATTTTAAAGACATGGAAAAATTATTGGTGTAACAACTACATTAAAAAAGATATGTTCAAAAGATGAATGTGAATGATGGCATATGAATGTAAACTAACTTCATTGTGCACATGTTATATGTATAGTTAGTTATAGTCAAGGAAAGGCGGGTAGAGGGAGTAAGTACAAAAATGCAACAATAAATACAATGTTAGGATTAACATTGTGGTAAATGGTGTATTCACATCTATACGAATATTCAACACATGTAGAATAAATACTAGTCATTTATTTTGTTTGAAAGGTCGATGCGGAGCAAGTAGCGGGAAACCTCACGGTGCAGGAGTATAACGCACTACTGCTGCACGGTGACATGGATCAATCAGAGAGAAACAAAGTTATCACAGCCTTCAAAAAACAAGACTCAAAAATTCTTGTAGCGACAGATGTAGCAGGTGAGAATAAGTAAGAAGCACGCCGCATCGCAAGCGCAAGTGTCGTGCTTATTTTATGTATGTTTTTTATTTGTATTTAATATTTGAATTCCAATAATTTTAAATAATTAAACTAAAACACTTAGTAAATTAAAATCACTTAAAACAAAAAAGCGGTCACTGAAACCGGTCGACATTTTAAGTATTTGGAGCATTATTTAATAAGATAAAAGAACAAATGAATGGCACTGCAGGCTGGCATACGTACATGCATACTGTAAGGAATAATGGTCTCCTACTTTGACATCATTATTTTTTCATATTATGTATATTTGTATAAATCTTGAGCATGTATTGTGTAATGCAGTCCCACTTGTGAGTTGGGGACCTTGTACATATGGAAATATAAAAAGATGCCACGGGCTAGGTGCTGGTAGAGCAGATTCTATTATCTCAATAAAGTTGTGGGCATCGAATCACTAATTGAGCAGGAAAGGTCACATCAAAGAGGTTATAATATAGAAGGACATTTATTGGTGAAAGAAGTTATTATTCCATTACGATCTATTATAGTTGGATCTTAATTTTAAATGATGAGATGAAAATTGCCTTATGTTACAATGATAGGTTGCTGACATGATATAAAAATGGAGAACCCCTTACGATGTTATATGGAATAACCCAAAGGTATATGAAATTCCTTTTAATATTATAATTCAATTACATATATATATAAAGGGCTTCACTTAACGGAGACTTAACGGATTCATAAAACACTGAAGCTAATATTTATTTCACTGGTTGTGAGGAAGAAAACTGTATGTAGAAAAAACCTTGTGTACCAAGTAACAGATGTCGAGAAGGCTGGCCTGATGGATGACCAGATGCGGAGGGCATCAGTAGAGTGGGATGGATGGCGGATGCAGGATGATTGTTAGATGGTGGAATGTAACACATGTAGTCGCTCGAGGGATGACCAGATGGAGCGTATTGATCTTGCAGTATAGATGAATGTACCTGACGGGATTTAGTTCACAAGATTTTATGCAGATTTCTCTGCAGATATAAAATGCCTACAATACGGTTATTTCAGAACCAGATTTATTAAAATCTTATGAAAGTTAGGCGAATCACGAGCACAAATTTAGTTTGTCATAACAACCGAAATAATAGAAAACATTATGCCCTTGATTGTGGCTCAAGGCAGGGTTCATAGAACCAGCTGAGGTAATGTAGCTATAAACCATTTCTCACATGGTTAGAGTTAATACTTTTTGCTTGCGACATGTGGAAACACATAATGAAAAATTAACATGTTCATTTAAACACAATTAAAGGTAAAATATATATGTTGCGACTGGATAAGCTGACGCGATACTCTCTGGTGAGGTTCAACATTGCTTTTTAATGTTAATTACCGGCCGAAGAATGTGTGTTTTTACCAATGCGGGTGAACAGAATCTGATGGGCGGGCGCTTGGCATGCACGGAAACACGAAATTGCAGAGAGGGAGAGACACGGGAGACTAGAAGCACTGAGGACCGCACCATATATTTCATAAGACGCCTAGGAACTTATATTAATAAGAAATATACACAACAATACCATTAGCGAAAGTCTTTGATTCCCAATCTGGTTTTAGTCATCTTACCTTTTGTTAACTGTACATTATTCTAATTATTGAATTTGGAATCATTTGTTAAATATTCTGGTAACATTTTAAAATGTAAAAATGAGGAAATTATATAATGAAAAAATCCTCTATCACGGTTTGCTTTGACATGATTCTATGAAGGATGCAGCAACATTGTAACATGTGAAATTAGGTTTTTTAATTATTCTGTTAGTTTGTTACTAGTTAGTAAATAAAATAAAAACATTAAAAAGTCTATCGCCAATCCTCAAAATGAACCCAATGTACTTAGCAATACAGGGAAAAAATACAGATATTAGTTTTGAGCAAAATAACAAACAATAGATTATTATTAACAATTACTTTAATTATATCAGCCCGAGGACTTGACTTTCCACACATCCGTACGGTGGTGAACTATGATGTGGCTCGCGATATCGACACGCACACACATCGCGTGGGGCGCACCGGAAGAGCAGGAGTGAGAGGAGACGCCATCACGCTGCTGCTGGCCGACAAGGACAAGGACTTTGCTGGACATCTCGTCAGGAACATGGAGGGAGCCAGTCAGGTCTCAAAACTATTTTTACTTAGGAAACGTATAGTTGTCACTTTCATTATTAAACAACTAGCCATCATTACAGGATTCGTTGAATTTGTACAATATATTGTGAAAAAACAAATTAATGTTAAGTGTATAGATTTGTTTCTTAACTGAATTATAATTGTGTGAATTTACACTGCGGCCTTGTGGATTTCTGGAATTTGATTTTTCTTGTTTTTAATTAACTTTTTGTAGTGTTTTTAGTATGTGTTCAACAACTGCACCCTCTAGCGACAGAATACTGGTGTCGCCACCTAATATTCGGCCATCCTGATCTTTATTTGTGAACTCACAAAAGAAAACAGAAATTAGTTGCATGCATTAATAAAATTAAAAGCCTTTTTTTGTAATCTCTTTTGTCCTTAAACATGTCAGAACTTATTCTTATCCAACCCTTGATGATTGTCACAAAGGTGACGCTAGTTTTCCAGGAGATCAATCAAATCATCCTGGTCCACTTCACTCACTTGGCTATAGTCTTTAGGCGCTCCCTTGTACCTGCGGCTACCGCAGCAACTTTTTATAGCCACGCATACCCTTTATACTCCTTATCTCATACCGATCAATATCGGCCATAACCATTACAAGGCCGCCACTATAAAGAAGGTCAATCTTTTGATTGATTCCTGCACCCCCTTTGACAACGCCTTGCTCAGCTGTCACATTCATATTCTTCTGAGCCTCTTCCCGATGTTCTTTCAACTATCAATCAGCTTCAGGTATGTCTCCACTACCAGTCTCTTCTAGCAAGTCGGCAAGTAAACTGCTCTTATGTCTGAACATCAACTGAAAAGGGGTAAATTTAGTACTGAAACTGATTGTATTGTTTATGCCCCAAAAAATATCTGACCATTCTGCATCCCATAGCCTAGGATCTGAGGATTGCATCCCACGCATTACATCAAACAAAGTACGGTTAGTCCCTTTCACATATCCGTTGGCTCGCAGAGTTGCAATCATAGTCAAAATGTGCTTAAATTGTTTGTCACCCGAGAAATGTCGACAATTAAAAGCTAAATCTCAATCTGACACAACTCTGGTAGGAGTCCCAAACATGCTAAAAACTTAATTCAGTTTCTGCTGAACTCACTGTGCGTGCTGGATGTTCAAAAATAAACATTGAGAAAGCATCAATAACAACAAGCAAGTAGTTATTGTTCACTTCTTCTTTGTTTTCATATTAGTTCTTACTTATTCACCCTTTTATAGTTTTGTTTTTATCTATACTAGTATTTTTAATTTCAGTATACATTGTTTCCTGAAGATAATACCATAGGTATCGAAACATGTAGAATAATTAATAAATTGCTTTTCGTAAACGCTAAACATAAAGCTTACTTTCCCTCTTCCCATACTGACCCTTAGCAAAGACACAATTTATACACGCAGCTACATATTTTCGAATGAACCTGGTCATTATTGAAAACCAAAACTAACATTAAATCAGTGTTTCACATCTGTCAAACCGAGGATGGCCAACATCATGGTATTTCCTGATCAACGTCCATTTAGCCATTATCGGAACAACTAGTGTTTCGCTTGCCAGCGTCCTGCGATATAATCTACTGTTCATAACACAAAAATCATTACAAATATCTTTATTTGCCTTACCACTGTTAAGTTCATCTATTATGGCAGCGATTCTCTGATTCTGTAATACAGGGAAAGTAGCCAGTCGTCACTACTAATCATTATTGACCTGTGTGGATGCCGGGCTACGATTTAGAGTATTAACATGCTTCATGCGATCTCCAAAGCGGTACTCCGGAGATCCCTCTTGACCAATGTTGCTCTGACAGCGGTGCAGTCAGTCACTACCTTGAAATATGTGAATTACAGAACCAGGCGATGTGTCCGGCTTTATGGCAAATATAGCAACCATCGCTTTGTCTTAAATTCGCGAGATCATTACATTGCGCGCAAACTTTCTGCTGGTACCGCTGACATTTATGGCTTGCTTTACAGCACTTGTAGTGGGCTTGTAGTTCTCTTGCGAGGACAATACCTCATCAGGCGTCGCACACCGTTAGCTCTCGGCATGAGGCTGCAGTTTCGAAGGCAACCTGATAATGAGGCATGAAATGGTTGGTGATGAGACTTCATGGTAATGAGTCATACTCTCACTTTCACGCTTTGTAGGTCTCATCATCTCCTCCCAAAGATCGGCATGCAATCCATCGCGGAATTGCTCACGCAATTGTTCACGCAATCTGTCAGATAAACATTTGTTTCTCGACATTTCAATCTACAACAAAAACAACCAGGCCTATTCTCAAAATTGCAATATTGAATGAAGGTGATTGTTACACCAACCCTCAAAAATAGACAGATAGTTTTGACAGATTATGGTACGTTTGTCTCCCTCGCTCCCTCACTCTCTCTCCCTCTCTCTCATTCAAATATAACACTATTTTTGAGGGTTGGTGTAACAATCACCTTCATTTCAATATTGCAATTTTGAGAATAGGCCTGAACATGTCAAAAAAATCAAAATGACGACTTGTTTTGTTTGTACACAAACGCACATGAAGTGATTTACCGGAACTAGAATCGTCTCTATTGTAGCACAATGGTAAATGACTTATATCCCACTTCTGAATTGTTAAATAGAAGCTTAAGGCTAATAGAATTTGCTTATTCACACAAATAAGTAAGTAAACAGAGTTATTGGATTCGACCACACATGCTAGTCGGGAAAGAAAATGAGTCGGTGATTCCTCAAAATATGGCAGCTGCAACATCCGCCTCTGCTTTCCATCTGCACAGCTGCACCCTCTAGCAGCAGAATACTGGCATTGCCACATTCTTGTTAGCATTTACAAACTAAAAACTAACCAAACGTCATATGAAAATAGAATTTAGTTTGGTTACCAAATGCGTTTGTCAATTCAATTGATTGTTTTTTTAAATATCTGAGACATTGCAATTACATCAAAGGACACCACTTTAGTTTTGTATGGTTAAAACAATTAAAAACTGCTGCATACAGCTTATTTCAATGATGAATTAATAATTGATTCCTTTGTTTTCTCAGGAAGTACCCCAGAGCCTGTTAGAGATGGCGATGCAGAACGGCTGGTTCCGCAAGTCACGTTTCAAATCTGGCAAGGGCAAGAATCTTAATATAAGCGGTGCGGGGCTCGGCTTTAAGGAACGACCCGGCTTGAAAACCCCCAGCACGGAAGACGAAGTCGATGTGAGCGGAATAGCCTATGCAGAGAGTAAAAAGGGCGGACCAGCAACTGACAGGCTGGCCGCTATGAAAGCAGCCTTCAAAATACAGTATACCCAGGTATATTTTGTTTACATACCCTGAGCTCTGTCATTTCTGAATTTAATAAATATATAATATAGCTTTTTTTTTCAGTAGCCTTCTTTATTTTATTATATTTAGGCAACGTGCAAGTGTTCAATGTAAGATTCAATAAATATTTATTACAAAGTTTCATCCTTTTCCTCAACTACATGCAGGGATGTGCACTGCATACAAGCAAAAAAGCTATACATTACTAAAGATTCTGGACAATAAAAGTAAATTTTTATCTTATGAAAAGACCCTATAAAATTCTAGCCTTTATTACCCGAATTAGCATAACCCATGGCTATATTTTTGTCTAGTATGAAAAATGCGACTCATTTGTATTCAACTTCATCGCCATTCGTCTCAGCATTTTGCTAGAACGCACGCGTCAGTCACTTGTTTGTTCAATCCCTATGAGAAACGTTCTAAACTATATATTTACTCAACCTATTGGGTGTCTTTAAGGCTGCCAAAATATACCTTTTATTCAAACAATTTGTGCATAATTTGAAAGGGATTAACCCATACTAAAAACTCTGTGTGAAAACACTTTTACATATTTGCTTCGCTAACTAAACTCTTTTCCACAGTATATTTCAACGGACAAGTCATATTTTCTGTCAATCTGTCGAGTGTGAGATAGTGTAATACATATTCAAGGTGATTATTACTTGGAGTTGATACATCTGTACGTACAGACATATATTTTAATTAATAGTATAAATTCAATCTGTTTCTGTTTTTATGAATTAGTTTTTAGTTAGTTAAATGTAAGTTTTAGAGTATTATCTTTGTAAACATGAAATTGACGACATGATAAAGCGCTTTCATTGACGAAACAGCCGAAAAGAAAAAGAAATGTCGCTTATGTTAAAATATATTTCAATTGCGTTTTCAGAGAAATCTTAGATAATATTTTTAGCGAATTTAGAGAATAGGTATGGAGCAATAAAAGAACTTACCTTTTTTAATTAATGATTTCTGAATTATTTTCTACATTTAAGAATTATTAATTTCTAATACAATTGTTTTCAAGATTAGAATCATTTTATTCAGATTTTTTCGATTATGATCGCAAAATTTTATATAGTTCATCAGAATTTCAAGAAAAAAATGTTTTATAAATTTTAAAATATTGTCTTGAAAAAAATTTACAATAAGTTTTTCCACAATTAATTAAATTAGCCCTTTTAATTAGCACAATTCCTGCTAGCAGCGCGTCAGCTGAATGGTCGTTTTCGGCACTAAAACGAATTCATACTTATTTACGGAATACTCAAAATCAGACACGAATTTCGGATCTTCCCATGATTGCTATTGAAAAAGAATTGCTTTTAGAATTAAAAAGATCGGGAACTTTTTATAACAATGTTATCGTGAATTTATGAAAAAACAGATGGATTAAATTAGAATACAAATAATTATCTTTAGTATTTAACATTACACTCACATGCTGCAGTTGATGATTAACCCCGGATATTAATTCATATAGCTGGATGCCATTTATATTATTCACTTTTGAGATATCTGAGCCGGCTAAGAGAGCCTCTTCTGCTCTAAAAACCCACGCGCATACTCTATATATATATATATATGCAACCAAGACAACCGCATCCGGTTTCCGTATAGTTACGTAAACGTTGTCGGTAACAGCATAACATCATTAACCTTTTAAATGCCACGAGCGCGTTAACATGCCAAACTATAAACGAGATTATACACACCTTTTGACCTTGCAGATATTATTAAAGTCTATTATCAAATCATTTTGCCATCTGTGGACGACAGTTCTTAACTTTTGATAGATACTAGTCTTGACCCTTAAAGCCTACACTTACGCCGTGTGGCGTTTTCCATTTCAAATACAGTTGGCAGTTAAAAGGCTAATTAACATGGCAGTAACTTCGTGGTGTAGTAACATGATTATTTTAATTTTCACTAATCTAAATTATATTTTTCAAGAGGTGCAGTCCCTCTCATCATCAGGTGATAACTAAGAAGCTAGTTTAACTTAAAATATTTGATGAATTAATGTTATGAATTAAATCTGTTAAGGATTTTTAAATCAATTTTGACAGCTGCCTCTTTGAAAACTGAGATTCCCTTACGATGTGCGGTGTACACCTTACAAATAATAATAAGCCATCATTAACTTCTCCACAGTTCACGGCCGCCAGTGACCATTCCTGGCACAAAACCCAGGGCGAAGATCCGACAGAAGGAGAGTCCAGCAAATCCAGTAATGACGACGACAACTGCTTCGTCGTGCCCCTACCGCCTCCCCCCTCAGGGCCACCCCCTCCCGAGAGGGTGAGGAAGAGTGGAAAGAAGAGCAGATGGGAATAAAAAATGAACAGAATAACACTTGAATGTACAGTCCATCATAAATCATCCAAAAATTTATTAGAACAATAATTTTACATCTGGAAATAAATTCCAATATGTAAAAAATCTTATAAATGCCTAATAGAAATCTAAAGGCCCGATTTAAAGAATCAATCTTTGGATTTGTTTCTTTAAAAAACTATGCTGCCGAATTCGACTTAAACTATGGCCACTTTTCATAAGCTAATAGTGTGTGTCCATATTGGAGACTTCTTTTAACTTACCTAAACATCAATGAGTGTTACTCTGTTAAGAGTCTACAATTATATATAAATTAAATTCTCTATATCTATACAATGAAAGTCAGTTATAGCATCACCGAAGGGACCGAGATAAATTAGGTATAAGGAAAGCTGTATTCGACTCCAATGATCAGTTTTATAATCCAGCAGGTTTTTTTTTGTTACAATAGTAAATAAATATGTGATTTATGATTCTAACTGAGACTCTTATTGTTCTGTGACAGTTTCACCTGTTGAAAGACTTTCCAAACAGTGATAGAGCTGGACTTTGCACGCCGATCCATATGGATGTATGGCTCCAATTCATTTGTGTGCGGATCTGTAGGAGCTGGAGTTGTGGAAATAAATAACTGATTTTTATTTATGATTTTTTAAATTTTAATTTTTTGTGTTTTTTGCAAGAGCGGTTATTGTAAAATTATTTATTCTTAACTTTTGTTATCGTACATACTTTCTGAAATAGTGATGACACGATTTTCTTAGCGTGTTTTGCAAAAAATAAATCAATGCCAAAATATCGCCTGCGAAATCAAAATATGTTTATTGAAAAAAATAAAGTCTCATTCATATTATGAAATTAATTCCAATTTTTGTGTTTCCTTTGCTTTAATTTAAACCCCTCATTCCTCCCATCTCTTCACCCCGCACATAAGTAAGGTGCCAGTATAAGTATTCTATATGTGAACTATTATAACCCAAAAAAAAATTACAGTTACAAATTACATCAGGGTTTGTTTATAAAATGAACTGGTTAAGCGTTTTCTGAGAGTGATCTGATAAAGAAGAAGAAAGATTAAGTTATGGCCCTGAAATATCTTGAAATAAGTTAATCAGAATACTCCAGGAATATGCACAGATACTCCCAGGGAGAAAATATAAGTTATATTGGGTATACATATTTCACAAGAGATTTACATGGAATTTTAGAAAGTTTCGGAAATTGTTAATTAAATCAAAAGTAAAGATAAATATATAAATGACATTGTATATGTCTAGAGAATGATTTGAGTTTCAATAAAGATGCGCTTAGCGTAAAGCAGGTTGTCTCTTTTTTGACTGAGGGGCCAATTTCGCAATTCTTTCAGAAATAAATGCAAATTTAATCGAGACAGATATTTATGTGTTTGTTGCCTTTGTTTTTGTAGTTGAATACATTTACAGACCTCAAACTGGATGCTACGTCCATGAAAAAATGGAAGTATACTCTACTTTTCAATTTTAGTTTGATTTCAAGGTTATGAAAAGGATCACTAACAATTAAGATTTCATTTGAATACTAGCATTTTCACTAGACAAAAATGGTGTGATCTTAAAAAATCCTACTCATCTAATTCTCTTGAAAACTCAGTGTTATTTGATTTGTAATTCTCTAAGATAATTTGTAAATTGGCCCCCACACTTGGTGACTTATATTTAGGTCAATAAACTATTTTAAGGAAAATACAGAATATATATTTGCATCAATACATATATATAAAAAAGAAGTTTGTGGAATTGAACTCAGATTCTGTCGATCTTGTTTAGTTTATTGTATTATTTACAACCATAACAAATCTTTAAATGAGAATTATTGTGATTTGTGAATTATTTCAAATAAATGTCAATCAAATAAAGCTGCTTTTATTTTAGAAAAAACATCCTCTGCAGATCCAAACCCCATTTACTGTTATCAGGACAAACTAATTTATTACTATTTATACAGAGAACAGCAATATTTCCATATTAAGCATGTGTACATTCTTATAATATTACAAGGGACACCCCCCACAATCTGTTTTTTCCACTCCCATAAAATCGGCTCGCTCCATGCTCTAAAAAATGTCAATACACAATATCAAATTCCTCATACTCTATCACCCCCAACCCCATATACCCCCCCTATCATAATTTATTCATTTCAATAAATAATGTATAAGTCACAATTACAAAAAATAAATAAATAACAAATTATTACTCACAAAAATAATCCACAAAAAAAATTTAATAAAAAAAACCAAATACATACAAAACATAAACAACTTATTTGACATCCATAAATTCCCCCCAAAATTAAAAATAACATTAACCATCATTTACTCCTTTACACATATATTAAAAAAAAAAACCACATACAAAACTATACCACAAAAATAAATACCACTCACCCAATCCCAATACCCCAATCTCAATCCCCCACAAACACCTCTAAACCAAATAACAACTCACCCCATCCTTTAATTTTACCCAAAAATACAACTTAAACAATCACTCTATACATTACCTACATATCCCACCCCACCCAACCCCCCCATCACAATCATTGAAACACATCTCCATACCACCTCCTCCCCCCACCTATCAACCCATACACACCACCCACAACCAACACACAAACACATTATTTTTGCCACAATATCCTTCTATTAAAAACCAACCCTACATACAAAATTTAACAATTCCAAAAAAACCCACCTAAACTTCCCACCGATTTGTAACCCCATATTTAAAACAACCCCCCCCACACAAATGCACCCTCTGCTATCCACACCGCCCCCGCGCTATTTCCCCTCCGTTCCGCTTCGCACTTCCCCAAATCAAATTACTCCCACTGAACACAAACATGAGAGGTACACACTTTAATACCTATTTCCATGTACCCAACTCCATACCCTCCTCGCTCATTCCCCCTCCCTATACATAACGCCCCTTCCATTTTATTATTTTGACCTTCTCGACATTCGGAAACACATTCTAACCCACAACAAACCACACCACACACACCCACTCCATCCCCCAAACCACCACATAACCACCCCATAGCCCGTTAAATCGTGCTGTCACAAATCACATGCCTGCGCATTGGCAACACCCCTACCCTGTCAACACATCCCCCTCTATGTAACATACAAACCATTGTATTAAACAATAAAACCACCACAAAAATAAAAACCAAAAAACTATCCTATCCCCCCCTCTCGATCGCTTTAATGAGAGAATACTAATGTGGTGAGTCGGCATGTCTGAAGCACGCTAGTGGCTCGATGCCGTCTGTAATAACAGTTGAGGGACAAGTTAGCAGCTTGGTTATCACATAGCTTATCTGCATTATACTAATGTTAAATTAAAGTAACGGCTATTACACCCTGGCACTAGTTTTGTACAATAGGTACTCTTGCTATTGCGTGTGGTTTGAACTCTCAGTAACGACATGAGCTCGTCGGCTAAGAAGGCGTGTTGATAGTAATGGTGTGGGAGTGTGTGATGGTTGGAAGGCGCTTTTTACGAGGGATCTGTGCATGCAGACACGCTGTGTATCTATTTGGCCAAGAGAACGGTAGCGGTGGGGAAGCAGTAAAATGGTATGAAAGGTGGAACGGAAGTCGGATTTTATTCCAAGGGTGTTCCGTACGGAGACGGTGTTTCTCTCGTCTTGCAGAAGCTTAGTCTATGTGTTTGATTAGCGGGTTTGAATATATTTATTTTTATAGACATTCTCAATAATTCAGAATTTATTAAATAGAGATGAATCTCAATCTTATGCATCGTCCTTAAATGAATGTAATGAGAATTGTTTGGTTATAAGCATACAGAGGTCGACATCATTTAATTTTATTAATTATCGTCTAGTATTAGAGTTTTAGAGTACAATTGGTTAGTACCTCGCATATCTAGACGCTGAAACATGTTCAGGATTCAGGCTCGAACTCAGATTACCAGCGTCGGGGCAGCGACGTGTTCAACAGTTTGATTGGAAACAGTCAATTAGTTCAACAACTGTGCTCTTGTGCGAGAATATCAATTGTTCACCATTTCCTCCAGCTTCGATATTTCACTGACAACTTGATCCTTATTTTTAAATATTCTCAACAGCTGTATCCTTTGTTCAGGATTTTTCTCAATGTTTGTCGGATGCTAGTTGTTTTGTCATGTGTTTACTTCTTCTGATGAGTTGTCTTTTGCTCGTTACTCGCAGGCTCTACGCTTCTGTGAGAATTCGGATTGTGTGTATTGTGCTCGTTGTGCTCAGGGGCAGGCGCATGTCTTAGGCGATGTGTGTGGTTGATGTTGGAGCTGGGTAGGTGTGTCTGATATCTACTTAACTTCGAGAGTGAGATAGAAGGCTCGGAGCGAGCTGAGAGGGAGGGGCTTTCGCGCGCATAGGTGGAGTTATGTTCGCTGTCGCACTTTGCCAGCTCGCAGGCCAAATACTGTTGAGTCACGAGTACATGGTGTGTATCGTGTCTATTTTTTTTAGCTTGGGTTGGGTTTGGTAAATTTGATCTAGGTGTTCTACGTGAATGTAAGGTTTAGATTATTGATTTTGGGTTGTATGTGGTGATTGTTGTGGAGTCTTAGCGGGTGTAATTTTGTGTAGTTTTTTGGTGTGGATCAGGACGAGTAGGTGTAGTTTGTCGAGTTTTAATTAATTGGGTTTTGGTGTTAAGTGATGATTGTGGCCCATTATATCAGAGATTACTAGAATGTGGAGGAGATAGACTGTTAGAGTTGAATCCTCTTAGCATTGTGTTACTTGTGTTATGTTATTTGTATATAGAAATTATGTGACAGTCCTGTATTGTGAAATCGAGAATTCTTTTAGAAATGTGGTTTGTGGAATCACCTGGAGACACGCATCATAGGGTGTTTTCATTATTGTTGTTGGTGTGAAAGCAAGCATTTCATTGAATCTTAGAAGTTAATCACCGTCTCAACTCTTCTGATTTTAATATTATCAGAGTTATGAAGATTTTGTTTACCATTTTCTAGATATGTTAGAATTAAATAGACCAGTGATATTATGTAGTGGTGAGAGAAGATTGTGGCTGTTTGGATTGCGATCAAATTTGGAAGAAAAAATAATCTCTGTTGGGGTTTTGTTGTTGAGCGTGGTAGTTGTCTGATATGGCGAGAAGAACCAAGATTAGAGAAAAGATGGATGTTGCAGTAGAGAAGTGTGTGGGGTAGAGAATGATGTCAGGTTGAATTGAATTTGTGAAGGTTGTGTAGAAGTGAGATGGGACTCAAAGAGACAAAAGGAGGGATTTATAGTAATGATTGCCCACTCTGTTTTTTTTATGTGTGTGTTTTCTCATGTTCGGCCTTTAGATATTTAAAAAGCAGGGATGGACATTTTGTCTCTGGGGGACAGAATTTTGTTTGCTGGAGTTGATGGATCCGGTTTTAGCTTGCTTTCGCTGCGACTCAAAATCTCCGGCGGCAGCCCGGAGTGGGAGTCCCGTGGCGAGTTGTTTGATCTGTGGCTGGGGCAGCCAGTACTGCCTTACTTTTTACTCTCATACAAGAGGTGGGACCTCCTGTCCTGGGGCCAACGATTAGACCCCATGCTTCTATTGCACGTTGTGTAGCGGATGGGCTTCCTCCATAGTGTCACATCAGGAGCGGCTTTGACGCGGTAGTTGTGTAACATGAGCCCCTCAAAAATGTAGAAACTGTTTACTTTAGTGTTGGTCTCAGAATATATAATATGTCTTGATTCATCCTGTGATTGTGAAGGCTCAATAAGCATTTAAGAAATAATTTGGATCCCATTAGCAGATTTATTTTATATGATGCCAACGTGCACGTGAATATATATGGTTATAGTTACTGAGAAGAGTGGGGAGAAGAGACGCCCAAAGAACTCGTGCGGGAGAGAGAAGAGTGTGGAGGTAAGAATTAGAAGAATGCAGATAGGAAGACTGCTGTGTAAGGTTCCAAAAGTGGAATGGCATGATAATTCTAGTGGTTCGCACAAGCCAGTGAGAGAAGAAAAAAAAGGAATAAGGAACAAATGGAAAAGAAATGTTATTCTTTTCAAGATAGGTATTAGATGGATTAGATAGTGAGATTATTGTGTGCTAAAAGTTAGTTATGGAAATAGAATAAAGATTTATAATATATGGTATATCTAGATTGGTGTTAGTCACCGCGGAGTTAGAGAGAGAGATTTAAAAATATTTTTGTTGACAGATAATATAAGTAATAGTAAGAGCGTTATTGTATTAATCCGGCATCATTTTATTTATATGAGAGAGATGTGACAAATATATTTATTAGGTTGAATTATTGACCCCCTAATTTAGCAACAATCAGAAGAATCAGTGCTCTGAATATGGATAAATTGTATGTGATTATTATGTTACGTTCTATGATAGAATTTAGAAGAACTCACTTATTAACCCTATAAGTGAACATAAGATTGAGATAGTAGATCTTAGAAGAGAGATAGATATAATAGCATGATCTCACTCCGTACATGAATCGTGTCCAAACCCTCGTCGCTCTCACACAACCCCCTTAACAAACAACTAACATAATTCACCAAAAAACATTTTTTATTGGCACCCTCTCTAACTGTCTTTACACTATCGGCCCTACAGCCCCAATAGTTTTTAGGTCTATTAATAAAGAATGTGATTCGGAGGTTCGCAAGATTTTGATGTAGAGATAGAGATCATAAGAAAAGTGGGGTATTGTTTTTAAATAAGATTAAATTTTCCGAGCATCAGTTAAAGTCCTATACAATGTGTCTCTGTCTTATGCTAATCTTCGAAAATTAATTACGTGAGAAAGACGTAGCGCAATTAATATTTGTTGTTCTTGTTTTCAGACTGATAGAAAATAGTGTGCTTCTCTACTTTCATATCCATCATATGGTATTTTTACCGACCGTATTAATTTTTACAAAAGGATTGAATGCGATAAAATATTAATTGTTTTTGTATGTTTGCCTCTTTTGTCATAATGATTGGTATATCGCCGCACTAGCCTTTTTTCCTAAGTGCTATTTTTTATTTTGGATTATCTAAAATGTGAATTTTATGTTACATGTATTTACCGAAATATTACAGGTTTAATTATGATGGTAGACCTGTGTTACTGCATGGTTTGGGAAGGGTTAAAATTTTAATAAAAAATCTCATTAGTTGCACGAAAATGTCAATTTCATCTTGGATTACAACTTATATTAATATTTTATAATATTACTAAACATCTATTTCTTAACAAAATGACTAGTAAATAAATCTCTTTTTTTTAAGTTTAACAATTTGAGATTTACAAAATTCTTGTTTTTCCCTTCACCCCTAATTTAAATTTAAAAATTCACTGCATTTGTTTTGTGTTTACTTTAAGCTTCTTAGAGAAATGTTTAGAATTCTATCAATGAGACGTTAATTTATTATCAGTTTTACTCTTAGATTAACTAACTTCTAGAATCTCTGTCCTTATTTTAGTGCATACTTATAAATTCCTTGTGTATGTTCTCACTTTTAATTATATATAAATTAAATCTACCAATCAATTAACATATCCTGCTTTCATTTTTGTCGATAAAAAGATAAGAACCGCATTTTGTGTGTCAGGTTACGTAACTACTATAACATATAACATAACTTCAAGATTTAACAGTGTTGAGAATCTTGTCTAGATGTATCATACTAATTTTTATGTCTGGCTGGTTGTAATGTGGTGTTTGGTTGGACTGTTCTATTGTGTATGTTGTTGTGTCGCTTCCTATGTTCTGCTGTGTAGCAAATTGTGTACACTATACCACATGTATAGTGTTATATATCATACGAGAGTATAAATATTGCTAATGTGTGTTGTGTGAGTAACGCTGTTTGTGTGGTGTGGTGTGTTTTCAGTGTTCATTCACATGTGTGTTGAAAACCCTATACACTACCCGTGGAGAAGTGTTGTCATATGGTCTCATAGTTACCAGTGGAACACCACTTTCTACAGATAATATCGCATAGTAAATATATAAATATGTCTGTCCCCGCAGAGAGAAGATAGTGCCTTGTTTGATGTGTGATCCGCACTTATAGTATGATGTTGCATAAACTATATAGGATATATTTATACAGACCATGTGCTAGAAATATTGATGTTAAGTGATGACGCCTTGTGATGTTGCCTTAACCTTATATATACCACGTAATATGCTGACATATTAGTGACGTTTATAGATGATCCGTCATCGAGAATAATCACATACAAATGTGTCATCACGCGGTGATACTGTGTATAGTGTTTGTATTGTGTTACGCGCATGTTAAGTTATGATGGTGATTATATTTCTCAATAAAAATGTATTTGAGTGTGTGGATTTGATGTGTATAACCAGTGTGTACTAGACCAGTATGTCAGTCTTTGTCGTCAATGCGAGAGTGTTTAAGATGGCTATAATTAATGTTGCTGGTGTGGATCAATTATGTGTGATTTGTGTGTTTCTCTATGATAAAAGAGATACGATCGCCTGGACTATGTTGTAATGGCTCCACACCATACGTGGGCTCTGAGAGACGCAATTGGTATACTGTGTTATGATGAACTATGGAGTTATCGTTACTGATTTGGCGAGCATCATAACTTGTTAGAGTCATGTAAGTGTGGTAATTCATGGAGTAGCAGATAATCCTTCTACTGTGTCATTCGTTGTGATTGGAGTGTGTAGGCTCTTGAGGTTAGGTATTCGTAGACTATGAATCTGATTGTGGAATAGTCCGTAGTAATGTCTGGTACCATGAGCTATGCGATTTTGAAGACGTATCAGCCAATACTCCGTAGTCTTAGAGAGAGAGAATTATGTCGCTCATCGCAGTGTTAGAAATTCTTTAAACTTATAAAGCGAACTGTTGCGAGTGTTGAAATAACGGATCTGTACGAAATAAGTGTGTTTCGAGATTCTGAAAGATAAGTCACTCAAATTTTTTTTTTTTTCCCGCGCCCAGATTTTTGTTATAGTGCAATAGTATCTCAACTATTTTGTTTTAAAAAGCTGTGTGTAAGTCTTATACACGAAGTATTTTAGTATCGAGTTTAATAGTTTCTTGTTGATGTAAGATTTAATTGTGTTTTCGGTTGTTATAATTTCGTTTGAGTGTTGTAGGTTGTGTTTTGGTGGGGGAAATGTTGTCAATCTTGAAATGTTAGGAAGACAATGAGAATGCCTTGTTCTCACAGTCAGTCACATACTACTATCAATTGTTGCAATGTTACCGCTACACTTAAGGCCTATATTCAGAAGTTAATTCTATTATATATAGTTAACTTAATTAATGATTTATATATAGTTAACTTAGTTAATGATTTATATACAGTTAACTATTTCTGACATGGTCCAAACTTTTTTCATAAAAACAATGAAAATTAATTAACATGCCTAAACTGCAGTTTTGCCTTTTAAAGTACTAAAAAAACCCAGTGGAAACCACTGTTGTGCATATTATTATTTTTGTAGTTTTATAATACATATTTTAAACTTTTATGAAAACAAAGTTGATTTTTAAGGATATTGCGACATGAAATGGTGTTTATGTTAAACCTGACAATGAAAATAGCTGAACATTTAATGAAAGTATTAGGTACCTGAAATCGCGAGAGGATTATATTATGTAAAATAATCAAACCAAAATAATTTAAAAGCTTAAGAAACAACACAATACAATTTCAGATGCACCAGAAATAGATCAAAATATTAAATTAAATCAAGAATAGTTACTTAACAAACAAATTTATGCAAACTCCAAAATATTAATTAAAAACGTATTTTTTACCATCGTTATTTTTTGACGCCGTAGAACTCTCGGAAGACATTTATATACAATTATTCTATGACCCCCGAGAAGAATAAATCTAATTTTCGAGCAATAAAAGAATCGTTCCCCAGAACTATCCCCGCTAGCCCTCCGCCAGCCGCTAAATTTGACAAGCAGAATACCAACATCAGCATGTATATTTGTATAAAATATAACTTAACTTTTTGCAGGTTGTCACAGAATTTTAGGTAGGGCGTTGAGGAAGCCGGAGCAATACTTTAGAAAACTATTTAAAAAAAAAACATTATCTGATCAATACGAAAGGAAAGTATTTTTATTTGATACGGAGAGCTACATGTTATTTTTTTATTAAAAATGGTTTATTCTTAGGGGTGTAGAACTTTGAAATGAAATAAAACACATAAAAATCGCGGTAATTGCCATTGTTGGAAAGATAATTTTATGCCATTGCTGTTTAATACGATTTCACACATATGGGCGCCGCAGCTGGCTCGAATAAAGCACAATCTGGAAGTCCAATTTTTGACCACTTTTGGAGCAGCTGAGGACTTATATTGCCAATAACCACGACGAATGTTGGCTTCCAAATCGTCTATCGTCTCTGGTTTATTGGCATAGACTAGCGACTTCACAATCCCCACAGAAAATAATTCAAAGGTCAGAAAACAATCACACGATCTTGGAGACCAATTCACAGGTCCATTACGCAAAATTATGCGCTCATCGAATGTTGTGGCGCGCGCTGTGTGGCATGTTGCACCGTTTGTTGAAATTACAGCTCTTCTACATTAATGCCATTCAATTGGGGAACAAAAAAGTCAATAATCATGGATTTATAGCGCTGTAGAGGACAGGATTTCAAATTCACCGCCGACTCAGTCGGCATTGATACTAGCGATATAAGCACTACCGGCTGCCGTTACAAGTCTGGCCCGATCTCTCACCGAAGATTTCTCTTCTGTTTCACCGCTCCGCAACGGCGGCCTGGCCCAACCCACGCGCGCCGAGCAATGGCCGAACGAGACCGCCAACTCGCTTCATTTTCATAGTGCACACTCACCTTCTGCATTTCTTCATTCTATCTGTAATTCTGTATTCTTTGTTCTATCATACTGTTACAATAAACATCAACACGCCATCATCACTCTTTCATTTAACCACCGACCTAACCCACAAAGCGCTCTCCATTGACTGTAATGTTCTGACCGGCATAATTTTTAAATAATATAGACCAATGATTCCACCAACCCATAAAGCACACTATACAGTGACCTTTTGTGAATAATATGTCTCAATAATGGTTTGTGGATTTTCTTCACTTCAAATGCGGCATTTTTGCTTGTTGACGTAACCATTCAATCAAAAATGAGCCTCATCGCTGAATGAAGTTTTGTGTTGAAAATAAGGATCAAAAGCAATTTCGTTTTTGGCCCATTCGCCGAACGTGCGACGCACATAATAGTCAAGCGCCTTCAATTCTTGCATGAACTGGATCTTGTAAGCTCGTAAACCAAGATCTTTCCGCAAAATCTTCCATAAAGTGAATGAACACAGCTCCAATTGCTGTGCATGATGGCGAATCGACTCATACAATACTACCCTCCACTGCAGCAACAACTTCTTCGATGCGCACTGTACGACGAATGAATGTAGCGCACGGTAAGTTTCGTGAACTAAACCACTATTTTTAAAATAAATTTGTACAATTTAAGTATATTCATGGTGAAATGGTAAACCAAACTGAACACAAATCAGCTGTCAAATTGGCTGTCGCTGGAAAAGGTATTGCCAATTGTAAAATCAAACCTCTAAAAAAACACTATTTATGTGTCATATGTACGGAATATTCCTGGATAAGATAATTAATGATCCTATTTCACTCATCCAATCATTACGAGATTGTATTAATATAAAATTCATAAATAGAAATAACTTTTCTGGTAGTGTTATAGATAAGATAATCTATATTATAATTGCGCTAACGTATGCATCTATTGTTACTTGTTAGTCATTTCCAATTTTGTTAAAGAAATCCGCTAGATGGCAGTACAGATTAGCAAAAAATAATAAAGAATGTAGGTTTTCTGCTGGTATATATAATAGTGTCATAATTTGAAGAAATTTAATCAATATGTACGATATCACATTTGTGTTAATTATTTTAATAACCAAATAATCAGTGATCATACAGAATTTTTATAAAAGTTTGAGGGTTAGGACGGTGGTTAAATGAAATAAATGTGATTGGCGTGTTGAGGGGTGTTTATTGTCTGTATGATAAAAACAAAGAAGACGTAGAATGAATACAGTGAATGAAGATGTAGAAGGTGTATGTGTGCATGAAATGAAATGAAGCTAGTTGGAGGTCTTGCTCGGCGAGCGCGAGCCGGCAAGACCGCCGTTGTGAAACGATGAAACTGGAGAGACTGCTAGGCGGTGAATGATCGAGCCAGGCTTGTAGCAGCAGCTGGCAGCGCTGTCGCTAGCGTCAATGTCGACTGAGATGGCGGTGGATTTGAATTCCGATCGCTTCAAAAGTATCAATAATAATAATTTATTAATGGTGTTATTTTTATAGGTTATGTTTACGACTGCATGTGTGACTGTAATCATAAACATAATCTGTAATTGTGTTTACGTCTACTAGGCAGAATTTAAAAAAATATTCGTTTCCCCTTTACTATATTGTAGCAGATAGTGCTTTTCGTACTTACGTAAGATACGAATGTGTTTTCCTTGGATGATGCGGACATACGAAATACTAATGCAAAATGTACAGATAATTCGATAAATACATTATAAATTAATTATATGGAACGGCTATAATAATATTGAGCTAAATTTTTATAACTGACACTTTGGAACAACGTTACTATTTATATTTTTAACAACACATAATCTTAGCAAAAATAATTTCTCCTAATAAAATACAGCGGAAATCAGTTAACGTGAAACCGTGAGGACCGAAATATTTCTTCATATTAAAAAAAAATCAAAAAGTAATGGATGTTTTCGGTGTCGTGATAATTTAAAAGGTCACGATGGAAATTTTAAACAAGGCAAACAAAATACATTTTTTTACTGTATAACTGTACAAACTAATTTATTTTAAATCCTAAATAAGTTAATTTACTACAACACATATAAGAGTACTAGAAATACGAAAAATAGTGAATGATATAAAAAATTATTATAGAATAATTTAATTTAATTAGAAAAAGCTGAAATCTTTTTGCAGTGTTATTTATTATTCTTTATATCTTATTTTGTATTGACATATATCGGCCTAGTCAGTAGTAAGTTAATCATAAACAGGTAACAGTTCCAAATCACATTTCTTTAAGGTAGTGTGCAACAAGCATATTTATTATTATAATTAGATGTCAGCCCAATCAACAGAAAGTTAAAGTAAGTCATAAAAAGTAAACGATTTGGTAACGGCGCGACACATTTTTATGTTTTCTGACGTGCCAAAACTTTTCATATTAAGCATTTTTTGTTATTTGTTAAAATAAAATAAATGTTTGAAATCACATGTAATTTTATCGGGATCAGAATATTTTTTCACGTTAATCGATGTTTTATGTTAAACGTTTTCTTGTTATGCATGTGCCCCTGTATTATGTGGGAATTTCTATTATACAGGAAGTGGCCATGAGAAATCTGAGTTAACTACAATAAGAGAAAAAATAGGTTGAAAATTTTGATATAAACAACTTGCGAATATATTTATGAAGTATTATTAGTCTTAGACCTCAACAAAATGTAATAAAACACATCTGTAAAAATACAATGACTATTATAGTGAGAAGTAAACTTGACGAACTGCATTTTTTAAAATCTATAAATTTGAAGTTTTGTATCGTTTCAAGAAAAATGTACTTAAAACGCCAATTACCTACACTGATTTACTTTTACCCCCATCGTCCATCGACATGGGATTGATTTTGAAGGTACTTGCTCTTAATGGTGATTAATTACTCTTGTCTATGGTAATTATTAAATCTTTTGTATAATTCTATGTGCTCTTATAAAAAAAAAAAACTGTGACAGTAGCGGTCAGTAGAGGTAGGGAGTGAGGGAGAAGTTGTTGGTTCGGCTTGGCGTAGTTGTCAGTTGGTTCGCCATTTGTTGTGCAATATTTCATTGTCTTAAAAATACTGAAATCGGATAGAGAGCATTATTCTGAAATTTGAGACGATGTCGGAAGAAATATTAAACGTTCCAATAAAAGAAAACATATTATTCTCTCAGATTACCGCAAACAGTCACGTGTCAAATGATGGTGCAATACCTCCTGAATCCTTGATTGAGCAGCAGGAGTCGTCGCCAGAATTCTGTGATTCAGATTTAGCCATAGCACAGGCTTTACAAGCTCAATTTGATCTTGAATATTCCGAGCAAATAAAAATTAATGAGAGGAAGAGAAACGGACTCTACAAATACGAACTGTTTCCTGATCAACTACTCCAAGAGCCCGAGGAGGAGACAGACGAGCGAGAAGACTGGGACCATTTTGAATCAAACGAGAGGGAGTATGCCAGTATACCTTCATGCGGGTATAAAGTTCGGGATGGTAAAGTAGTCACAAAACATGACAAGACTCTCTCCGCCAGAAGGAATGCGAGCAAGGTCATGGAGTTCCCTCCAGAATTCCAAACTGGTGATGCTGCTTCTTTCGACATGCAACTTCCCAATAAAGTCTTCAACAGTTTAAAGGCGCATTCAAGGGCACAACAATCAAAGAAAAACAAAATGTTGGATAGGAAGGAAAGTCACGCCACAGCTGTCTTGGGAGTAGATGAGCCAACACGATTGTTACTCTACAAGTTCGTCAACAATGGCATGTTAGAAAAGATCAATGGAGTCATTTCTACAGGAAAGGAGGCTGTCGTCGTTCACGGGGATAGTGACCCCACTTATAACGATATGGTCCTGCCCAAGGAATGTGCTATTAAAATTTTCAAAACTACACTCAATGAATTCAAAACCAGAGATAAATATATCAAGGATGATTACAGATTCAAACAACGGTTCTCGAAACTGAATCCCAGGAAAATTATACACATGTGGGCAGAAAAAGAGATGCACAATTTGATGAGAATGCATAAACTGGGATTAAAGTGTCCCGAAATGATTTGTCTGAAGAAACACATTCTTGTTATGTCCTTTATTGGCGACAACCACAGGCCAGCACCGCAGATAAGAGAAGCAACATTGAGTTCTTCCGAATGGAGGTCGGCTTACAGGCAAGTAGTGCATTACATGGATACTTTGTATAATAAAGGACGTCTAGTTCATGCTGATCTCTCAGAATATAATATTCTGTGGCACGAACGTCACTGCTGGTTTATAGATGTCTCTCAGTCTGTAGAACCGACCCATCCTAATGGTTTGCAGTTCATGCTTAGGGACTGTAATAATATTGCCACATTTTTCAAAAAGAAGGGTGTCACAGAAGTCATGACAGCGGAAGAACTTTTCGAAAGTGTAACCGGCGTGCAAGGAAGTGAATTGGATATTCGAGAACATATGCACATTAAAGGACCGTCGGCGCGTGAAGTTGATCAACTACACGATGACAGCGTTGATAATTTTAATAATCGACAACAATATCCTTTCGATTTTGCCTGGGACGAAAGCCAGGAAAAGAAAAAGCCTCAAAAATCTTCGAAACATAATGAATATCAACATAACCATGTTCAGCATAGCGGCCTCAGGGATGAATTTGAAGAGATGTGGATACTTAGCAAGGGAGGAAAAAAAGAAGAATAACCAATCTATTTTTCATGAAAGTAAAATTTTAATCACTAATGTCCATTTAAAAGCAACACGGTAAAGCATTTGCGGATGATTTGTATTTGAGCTGCCAAAGACTAGTTTGAATATTGAGAGAATACGCATAACAACCTTTATTATTCAAGAAAAATTAACTAGGTTTGTTCAGGCGATTAAATCATATATCTAATGTCTGCATGTCAATTGTATTTATTTATTTATTACAATATTTTAATAAATAATATCAGACCATAAAAAAAGATTTTTAAGCACATTAAAGTCATTATTCATAAGTAATCTTTCAGATTTAGGATAATTTGAGAACAGAAACCAATAAAATAGTAACTGATAGGTAAAAAAAGGGTGCAGATATCCGTTAACAGAATTTTTAGTTGCAATGTCTACAAATAAAATAATCAGAGGAATACCTGCTAGGTCGTGTATTGTTACAGGGTTACGTGAGCACCAGACCTACAGACAGACCAGACAATTAAAAATTCATGCTCAAATCTCATTGTCCAGCCTAAATAGAAAAAAATAACTTCATTTGGATTGGGCGCCAATCATACCAGCTAGATATTTAAATCATTATTTAATTAAAATAATACATATTCATAGACATCCTTAAACCAGCTTCTCATTTTTGATTAACGATGGGGCAAACTATGTTTTACATATTTGTATTTATCTTTCCCCCGAATTACATTAATATATCAAACTTACCTATGTTAATTTAATGTTTAAGAAAAAAGATAAGTTATAGTAAAAAGGAACTTTTTGATATTGTTTATATACACTTATGTACTGCATTATACTAAGAATAAATCAATTTAGTTCCATAGCTTACGATGTTTTCAATTGTTGACAACGCACAGGTGCATTCAAGCCGTGTCACTGAGCAAAAATTGGCCGAGCTGCGATTTGAACTGCTTCCGCATCCTGGCTATTCACCAGATCTAGCTCTTTCAGACTACTATCTATTCCTGACAAAATAAAAATTTTAGTCAAATGAAGGTGTTATACAGGAAGTAAACAAAGCCTCGAAGAAACTCATTTCCGTGAAGGAATCGCGAAATTGGAGTAATGTTGGGGCAAGTGCGTTGAACTTCGAGGGAACAATGTCGAAAAGTAAAGTTCGTTACAAAACTCTTTATTTTCTTTAATATCAAACCACCCTCGTAAATGTATATAGAAGCTCTAAGAAACAATCGATTAGGTAAAAGTATATTTGAAGTAGATCCATTACTCTATTTGACCACAATCTTTTAGGACTAAATAAAATATTGTATATTGTTTAAAAAAACTTTTTTCTGTCAATTTTGGGCTTACATTCTAATGGAAACCTTTATGAAGCCAAATTTGTTTTCTAAAGTGTAGCTTTGTTACTTATTATTCTTTTACCTACCTACCTTCAAAAGCACTAATTACTATAAAAGTAAAAAAAAACTAGTGTAGCAACGAACAAAGTTATTAATTAAAGACCTTGCATATTATTTGATGAAAAACTATCATTCGTTCCACACGTTAATCAAATCACCAATAAATGTCTTGGTTTTGTATTAAGAACGGTGAAAGATATGAATTCACTTAAAGTTTTATACACGGCTGTCTGTAGTTCGTAGCAATTTAGAATTCAACTCAACTATTTGGTCTCCATTCTATAAAGTGCACAAATTAAAATTAGAAAGGGTTCAGCATAAATTTTGAAGGTTTATTAACTTCAAACTGTGTATACCTGCTGAACAATTGAATTATGATTTTCTAATGAGTACTCTTAATTTAACTAACTTGTCATGTAGAAGAACTTTAAGTGATTTATTATTTTTATTTAAAATAGTAAATGGCATACTGGACACCCCTAATTTAACTGAACTGATTATATACCACGTTCCTGCGCAGAATACAAGGTCGTCGGTGCTTTTCCATGTAAATTCATCATTTACTAATTTTTATAGGAATGCACCCACACAAAGACTTCACAGGCTCGGGAATGATTTTGGTCTTGTAGATATATTCCGATATTCTATATTTAAATATAAGAGTGATGTTTTTGATGCTGTTCTGAGTCAAAGACAACTGATTTTGATACTCAACCATTTCTGTGTCAAATGTAATTTTTTATTATTTTTTGTCTTGAACCTTCATTTTTTATAGTTTGTTTTGCTTATTTTTTCATTTCTATTTTTTTATATATATTCCATGCTACTTGTGTAGCTACTCATGTTTTTTTATTATAAATATAAATAATATAAAAATACCAAACCTATTTTGTAAAAACCCATAAGGGTGTTAATAAATTAATAAACTTTGCTACCAAGCCCTCGGCAATGATCTGCTGTTAAATTTTATATTGCATAAAGTAATTCTTAATATTCTTATAAAGTAATGAAACTCTGCAAAATTCTTTATCATGATGTGAGAAAACCAAATCATTAAAATGCAGGTCAACGAATCTAATGCAGATATAATAAGATTTGTTTAGAAATTTTGAATTTGTCTCGTTTTTCATTATGGTAGGATTGAACACAAAGAATGACGAATTCAAATCCATAAGCAATTTTGTATGCAAGTCAGTGATTTACGTAAAAATTATTCATTGATGAAATCATAATAAATATGAAACAATCGTAAATAGACCTTCCACCACAAACCTAATGTTTTGTTGAAGATGCTGATGAAGTACAAAGGATACAATTATCAGTCACATTCATGTACTGTTTAAACAAGAGAGATTACACCTTCTTAGTCATGTTCATAGGCTTAAAAAATGTTTTTGGAATTTTGCAATCTTGTTTATATGTATTATTTTTTTCAATTTGTTTTACTTTGCGATGATAATCAACTTATAGGTCAATCATTTTTAGCAATACTACTTTTACCGATTTTTGTTATTTTCCAGGCCCATTGGATAAGATAATATGGATGAGCGATGAGCACCCATTAAATATTTTTGTTATGAAGGCAAGCGTTTTATTATATGTAGTGCTTTTTATCAAATTAAGTCCTGGGCTTTTAGCTTTTAAGTGTTTGATTATCTTTCTAGGGATGCACTATTTTAATGGTTTTATTATCTATGTTTTTTCAAAGTGCGTGTGAAACTTTATTTTTGTCAGTTTATAAATAAAATTTTGAATTAATGTGTGCGATGATTCCAGGAAGATTTCTGTTTAATCGCGATTAATGTTTTCGGTTTGGTGTCCGTTTCTTATCAGGGGACGATGACTTCTGAGTATGACAAATTTTATCTAATGCATTTATTTAGAAACAGCATATTTGAGAGATTATGTTAATGAGCATAATATTATAATTACCATAATATTACCTACTCGTACAAAAACAATTTTCTTCTAATGCGTTTATTTAGAAATAACATTTTAAAGATGACAATAATTACCATGCCTCACCCCTATATAGTCTTAAAATTCAATGAGGTTATTTTCAAAAAGTGCTTTGCGTGATACTTTATTATAAAATTATGAATTTTCATTAACCATCATGGCCCTTCAGTTTGTCACGAGTGAAAAGGGAAAACAGAAACTTTCAGTGGAAGGTCACTTATTTTTCAAACAAAAACAAACTGACAAGATAAATTGAAAGTGCGAGATGTATCAGAGGCACAAGTGCCGGGTTCGTATAATAACAGTAGCGTAGCAGATACCATCGAGACCATGAAGGGAGTTCACAACCATATTAGGGAAGCAGCTCATGTAGAAACTGAAGACGAGAGATGTAATATTAAAATAAAATTGTATGTATTTGACAGATAAAATGATAAACTAAGAAATTAAATACGTTAACTGATGTTTCATGGTTTTTAACAAATAAATCATTGGCGATCAATTGTAGAATTGGTGAACTTTCAGTTTGACGAACTGCGGGTTGATGAATTTTCCATTCGACAAATTTACCGGTCGGTGAACTTTCCTAAAACCCCTGTACATCTATAACTGAACTGCTAACATATTAAAATTGTGCTGAAACTGCCAAATTGCATGATTGAGAGAAATTACCTCACAAACATTTATGTATAACTACATAGATGGATGAAGTATAAGAAATTGATGAAGAAAAATAATTTTAATTGTGTTCAATCATACATCCATTATATTTATTTTACCATCCATTTATTTTAACAAGTCTATTAAAACTATACAATTAAAATTATTTTGACTTGCACTAGTAAATGCCATAATAAAAATAAAAACAGCTTTAAACATAAAATAAATGACTAATTTAACATTATATTGTAGCTACAAGAATGAGGAATTGTTTATTTTCCAACAGTAAATTTGGATACACCTTCCAACAGGCCAATGTAGGCAGAGTGTTCGTAAGATGTGCTGAAGTCTGACAACTTCTCGGCAAACTCATTGCTGACGCCCTTCTCCTCTAGCAGGTTCATCAAAAGATCGTAGAGATACTGCAAAACATATATGCAAATGAATACACATTTCAGATAGAAGATGATAGATTAGAGAAAGAAAATTATGTTACCCCATCTAAAACGTCACCAGCAACAGCGTAAGTCTTTTCGTTCCATTCTCCTTCGTACATGGTTATCTCATCTATACCAAAAACATCATCTGAAAAACCAAAAGAAATCCTATATTTTCTAGTTTTTTTTAACCATCACTGAATGATAATATTTTGCAAATATGTATATCATTTTTGTATTTCTGCACCACCATACAAAAATTAGTGTAGTTTCGAACCGTAGATATAAATATGTAATCCCCACCAGTAGAAAACTACATTACAAGCTTATTAGTGAAGGTAAACTATTACGTGATTGGTGTGAGAACTGTCACTTTGTAAATGTATGTGTGTGTGTTGTGTCATGAAAGTGAGTAGATGAATGGGAAGAACTCTCTTCCATCTCAGCTTCTTCTCAATAACAAGACTATCTCTGAAGTATATAATTATATTTACTGTAATAACGTGTTGTAATAAACGTATAATTATTTCTTCAATATTTGCAAAATTACTTTGTGGCCTCATTTAATATTAATAATTATACAAAATACTTTGTTTAAACCACTATTTATTAATTTGCTTGTATTTTTTAATTTCAGTATACATTGATTCCTGAAGAAGATACCATAGTTATCGAAACATGTATTGGTTTAAACAAAGCATTTTGTATAATTATTAGTGTAATTGTTATCTGAAAATACCCAGTTTCACTTACAAGGAATCGGGACCCAAGAAACTAGACAGTAATCAGAGGATAGAACCCCAAGGGAATCTGTGGTAATTAAAATTCATCACAATTGGTAACTGAGATTTGTTGCAATTTTACATTACATCTTATCATTTTTGCTCTCACTTAAGGCCACGCTTTCAAAAATAATAAGGGTTTTTATTATTCATTTATATCAGAAGTTATATGCTAGATTAGACTTTTTTTAAACTATTACTTAGATAGGACCTTTACACTAATTTAAAACTAATAAACTAAATGTCATTTGCCATAATTAGGACAATACAAACATAGAGAGACCACAACCATTTGATACATTTTCCGCATGTCACAAAATTGCCTAAATATGAATTTTCTTATAATCTTGAAGCCAAGATTATTGAGACATTAACAAAATGTTAAAAATTAATAGTTATACCTGTTAAATTTGCAGGACATATTATTAATTATCAACGTTTTTAAAATACTTAAAACATATGTTTTTTTAAATAACATATTGTATTTATTCACATGCTTCGAGGTTTCAACTACTATTTAAAATTACTTAATAATATTTATCCTATAAATTTGTAGTGTTTCACTTCATTCCCACTGGTGTCAAACGTTGAATCCGCGTTTTCGTTATTTTCATTAAAATATGCCGAAAGTACGTGTTTTCACGCATATTTTATCCACAATATGAATTAATATTGTTTTAAATCAATAATATTAAACAAAACCAGAAAATGCATCTGACAATTTAAAAAAAAATAAACTTTGTTTTAAGCGACCATTTAAAATATATAGGTACTTTGTCTGATTTCAAAACATATTCATAAATATGAATTAGGTACTCCAATAAATTATTTTATTTTTCAAAGGATTAATTCAAATGACAACACACATTTTAATTTTATTTTGAAAAACTGTGGAATAGTCCCAAAGATATGAGTTATTTTTAACATTTGTATCGAATGCGAGAAAATCAACATTTACCCTTACTCTCTCGCATGATTTACGTAACAAATAACGTCATTAATTATTTATCTGCTACTTTAAGAATTTAACTATTAGCTTCATCTTGAAAGCATATGTAATTCGCAAAGAAATTTGCGAATTTCAAACTGGAAAAATAAATCAAAAGAAAATATTACAAATACAGAGTTAACTGTATTATGTATTTGAATAAATATCTATAAAAGATGAGTATAGATTCTTTTTTTTTTGTGTTGTGGTGCAGTGAGTAGCTTTCTCAGAATTGATGCGGATGACAGTAGGTACAAAACATGGTATTCACAAAGATCATTAGTAGTTATTAAAAAAATGTGCATTTCAATGAAGCGGAATTTAAAGCATTGCTACTAATTACTATATTAATAAAGGTTAAGTTATCACATACTATATCCGTCACCTTCTTGTGCAGGGTCGTTGTCCTGAACAAAGCTGCAAGTGAAGCTGAGAGTTGACGATCCGCGCACAATGTCCACTTCAAACTGGGGTTTTGATCGCATTTCAGAAAACTCTTGTTTGTCAGATGATACTTCTTCCGCATCTGAAGGTTCAGAGTCTACTGTGTGATTTACATTAAATGTGATGTTGATTCTGAAAATAAAATACTAATAAAGATAGGTCTTAATTAAGTTTCGACCAATTATTATAATGTGATCCAAAATTGGATCTATATCTCGCGAGATACATTCTGCGGTTCAGTGTGAAGCTATAGCCAGGTTTAGCACAAACTAGATAACAGTGAAGTTATAAATATATATGTATTAGTTCAGATCAAATATTAACATAGATTTTGTTTTGATATTGTACTCTATACAGTTATAGTCGATATCATAGATTGACATTGTTATTGTTTAAAATCATTTCTCAATATCACAATGCTCCTTTTACTACTCCAAAGACCTCAAACTAAATTAAAGCAGTGAGTAAGGGCCGGTTATTTGATCAGTAGTCAATTTTTACCATTTCCCGTGGTAAAAAATGTTTGCATGTTGTTCAAATATCAAATTTACTATAAGATAATCTCTAATAATGGTGAATAATCATCAAATACCTGAGAAATTGATATATTTTAAATATTTACCATTGGGAATACATACAATTTTATGCTTTATCTATGGGTTTGTGTATTCCTGAAAAATCTTTGGTTTATGTGCTAATATAAATTCTACATCATCATCGGACGAACTCTTATCACTAAAATAGCGGGATATTGAATGATTCATTGTCTTATACTGCCATTTTCAATGTACCAATGAAACAGCTGTGAAGAGTCTGCCATTTTTAACTAACAATTTACGGTTTTACCATACAATATTGGAGGGTTAAATTAGTTTACCATTGAATGTACTTTCGATAAGTAAATATTTTTTACAAACGTTAAAACTCGTTTTCGCAAATATTTTACTTACCATCGCACTGTTTCTCTGCGGAGGTAGACAGAGAGGATAGAGCGCCACACTCTTCTGTCCTGACACAAAATTCTCGCATCATCCACATTCATACATCTTCTCATATAAGCTTGCCGGTTATTGTGGCTTCTAACAGGACCATCTTCCAGTATCTGGTTGACCTTTTTTTACTACAGTAAAAATTTACCGCTGATCAAACAAACGGCCCTAAGCCAACTAATGATGGAATGGTAAGTTCTGGGATTTGAACCCTAGTCTACTTTTGTGTGGGCAAGTGTATTACTAATCAGCAATCCATTCTAAATCCAATTAATCTGTATGATTAGTATAATTCTTAAAATGCATTAATGTACAACTGTTAACTTTCTTATACTACCTGATTAACCTCAGTTTAAAACTCAGACACTTCCCTTCTAAATTAAAATAAGGATTAATTATCCCAATCCACAAAGCTGGAAGTAAAAGTGTCAACAACAACAAGCCTATTACGCTATTAAATCCCTTTCGAAAATACTAGAGTAAATTTAAAAAATTCAACTTGTAAATATCTCTAGAGCAATAAAATCATTTCTAACCAGTATGGGTACAACCAAAGCTATTGCCTGTGTCATGGACTATATTACTAACAATGTGGATAAAGGCCATAAATGTATATCCACATTCCTTGATCTCACCAAGACCTTTGACACGATCTTATATTCGAGACTAATAGAAAAACTAAACAAAATTGGCATCTCGGAAAAGGAACTTGATATTTTTAAAAGTTATATCAGACAGGAATCAATGAGTTTGTATTAAAGATATCACAAGCAATCTTCTTGCCACTAGCTTCGGGGTACCACAGGGTGGCATACTTGGTCCAATACTGTTCTTAATATATATTAATGACCTATGCAACATCCTCATTAACAGAAGCATTATATGTTTTGCCAATGACACTGTTCTTCAATTCCAAGCTAATACATGGTCAGCAGTATATAAAAAAGGCGAGATAGGTATTGTTAAAAAATGGTTCGACCTGAACACTAATAAAACTAAATATCTAACTTCGAGCATAAAAGAAAATGGGCAACCCTCGTATGTTTACAAATTAAAAATTCACAATTGTTTAAACTCATACGATGATACATGTCAATGCAATTATATACACCGTACTGACTAAATCAAATACTTGGGAATTATAATTGATGGTTCTCTCAAATGGAGTCATCATACACAACTCTTTATAAATAAATTTTTAAAAACCCAAATACTATTTTAGAAATATTAGAAATTTCCTTAACATAAAACTTCTAAAAATGATATACTATGCAATCAGTCATAGAGCATGGTATAACTGATTGGGGAGTAGCGACTATGTCTGCAATTAATCCAATAATAGCAGCTCAAAATCTATTTTAAAAGCTATTCTCAAAACCCCACCCCAATCACAACGAGCACTGATTAAATTTTTAATAAATTCGATGTCTTTGATATAAGACAAATATATGCTAATACTACTCTTAATTACATATATAAACACAAACAGATACATTTTAAAGCAACCAAAAATATAATTGCCACACAAACAAATAAACATAATCTGCAAAGCTCCAAGAGGAAGCTGCAAGCTACAACATATGGCCAAAGGAACTACTAATATTTTGGACCTAAACTATTTAATAGGATGCTGAAAGATTTAACTCAATTGATTGTCCCAGTAACATGAAACTGAAAACAAAAACTTGGATTTGTAATATGGGTAGAGCTAGGATTGATGCACTCACCCAAACAAATTGATCAAACCTATAATAATTGTTACAAATTTACTAAAATAATATATTGAAAGTCCACTTTGTAATTGCTTTTTAGACATACACATTATGTATGATATAGGTATAAGATGTATGTATAAGAGGTAATGTTAATTTCTGTATACTTGTAAACTATGTCCATCTCAACACAGAATTTTCTGGTGAGACAGGCACAGTCCAAACATATTATACACATCTATGATATAGTTTCTAATAAATAAAATAATGAAAGCTTACGTTTCGGCGCTAGATTTTTTTGTAAGCGTAACCTCTGCCCCACTGAGATTAACCTGGAATCCATCCAACTCACTGGGAATGGTTTTAACTTTCTGTGCTTTCTTCTCTGCCAAGATTTCTTCAGTCAGGAATTCAACCAATTCTCTCTCACCTAATATGATAAAAGAGGTTGCAATGAAAAATTTAATAAAATATATTAAATTCCAATAGAAAAAGAAAACAATGACATTTAAAGCCATTAAAATAATAAATAAAATCATTAGCAATCCTATTTAAAAGTTAGTATCATAATATTAATATTCCATCATATTTATGAAATTAATATAACTTAATTGTTTGGAATTCAAAGATAAATTGCATAGGTTGCAAATTTAAACACATTATACCTGAGATAAATGCAATTTATCAAATATATTTTTAAATAAAATAAAAACATCTGATTAATTGTTAAATAAACTATTTCAATCATAAGTTTGTCATTTTCCTGATACTGTAGATCACTGGATTCCTTGTGAAAAAAATTATGTTAGCAATAACTAAAATAATAAAAAATTAAATAAATCATTATAACCTAAAAAGAATAGGGAAGGGGATAATCATCTTACCAGGAAGTATTGGGATCACAGGAGCGGGAAACTTACTTTCTACGAACATAATAAAGAAATTAATATTTTATTATGAAATATGCTTAAGTCTGAAAATAAAAGTACCATTAGTATAGCTCGATTACGAGTTACAAATTTACGTAGCATATTATAGGAACATTAAATGCAAAATTACATCTCAGCAATTTCAAATTATAGTTATACCTACCAATGACACAATATCGTGCCGCTTTTAACAAGGGTTGAGATAAATTAGTGGCTGTTTTAGAATTGACATGAATTGTTGTACAAATTATTTATCATACCTCTCGTACTTTGATAATTAAACTCTATAGAAGTTGGCGAGCAACAAAAAATAAGCGATTCCTTTCAACTTTCTTTCTTTTAAAAATGTTCAAAAATTGTGTCATGTATATATGTGTAATATAGCGGATATGGGATACTTTGGAAAAAGGAATAAAAACAAAAGGTATTAAAACATTACATAACCTCACTTCTTAAGACGTCCATAATATATAAAGTATAATGTAATACCTTTAGTATGAATGCCTTTGATGCCACAACCACAAGAACATGTGTTGGAGCTCTTGTGCAATACTGATAATGAGGCGAGGCTCTCGCCTTTTGTGCCAGCGCACATGTGCCAAAAACTCCGAGTAAAATCACGCTTCACGGGAACCAGGGGCCGGTTAACCAAAGGATTTATGAAATTCTTCAACGTGGGAAGACGAATTACTGTTCTCACGATTCCGTTCATCTTATTTTCGTTAGTTATATTAAACGAAATAAAAAGAACTAGTTGAATCTAACCAAATCAAAAATCTCACCCCGGATTGTGCAAGTATTTTACGTCTGGCTATAAGCTATATATCTTTTTTCTATACGTCTGACTCGGTACGGCTCACTTGTTCAACGCTCATTCCAGAGATAATTTCAACGACTTTTTCATATCCTATGATAAAAAAATTACGAATGCTGTTTCAGGAACCGTATTTTTTATTCGGAAAATCTGTTTTTATGTATTATTTGAAAGTTTTTTCGGTTATATTTTATATCTGTGTTACGGCCGCGTCTCACGTGTGACGTTCACGTATTAGGTATATTATTATTTTGGCGGGAAATTTCAAATTAGAAATATACATTTAAGAGATATGTAATGTATAACCGCGTGACCCGCGCTGGGTAACGCTAACCCCCATCCCCCCGCTCCTAAACAGGCATTCTTAGCTGGATGAAGGGTAGCTACTCTCTCCCCTGCGGGTTGGCCGAGGTGGGCCGCCGTTCGAGCTCAGGACACACTCTCCCTCATCAACTGCTTTGCGCGCCGGACCCAATCATCCGCTTCCGGAAGTCTACTCTGTTCCTTATTTCTTACACGTCTTTAGTCTGTACTTATTTTTTTACTTCGTTGCTTTTTTTATTTTATTATTTATTTATTTATTTATTTATCTGATATAAGTACAATGATACTGATACGCCTGAACGGTAATTTGTGTCGTGAGTCGATTTTGATTCGGACCGACCAATCATAATTTGACACCAGCAAATACTGTGTGTTCTTGGGAGTGTATTTTGCAGGGACCCACGTCACACGCGAACCTTTTCTTCCATCATTCGAAAACCATCATTTTATTTCTCGGCCATTCATCGGGGAGATTTATCTTTTCCGTAATTACGAAGGTCGACTACACGCGTTACACAATACAATGTTCGGGCGACAGACATAATAGTCGGGAAAACTCCCAAAAATCGAGTCAAGCGGTTGCCTTTTATCTAAGGAGTAAATTGTTCCGAGAAATATCTCACTCGGGAGCGGTTAATGGCAAAACAATATATCATCGTCGGCCGAAACATTGGGCACATCGCACAAAAGAAAAGCCATTAAATTGCGAGCCCTATTGTCGCCTTTAGGATAATTAACTCCTGGATAATAAAGTAGATTTTGTTGAACTCGGGCCGGAGCCCATATGCAATGGCCCACCATGAGCGGCGACTGTAAGCAGAGAGGATAGAGCGAATACCCACAAGTTGATGTACTCGGATTTACATCTTCCACCTTCATGCACCTTATGTGTTGCGTAAATCGGACTATTCCATCGTCAATCACTCATTCCACACGGTCAAACCGTTTGAGCAAGTCTAGAATCGATCACGATTAGATCTAATCGGTGTAGTAGCACTCCCGCAGTATTCAGTCTGCATTCGTTCTTAATCTACCAGCGATAATCGAGACAATTAGAATAAGTAAGAATGAAAGCGGGCAAAGAGATTGCAATGTAAATGAATATAAATAATATGTAATTATAACTGGGCAGGTAGGAAAAACATGTAATAGGTAATGCGGAAATCACTCATGAAACAATGTAATTTAAAGCTGAAATAAAGAAACCCCATGTGTACCTAATCATAAAAGTTTTCGTCTCAGAGGTAATAAAAAATAAAATGATTAGTTCATAAGTAGGATTTTATCTGAAATAATTTTATTTTGATTGAAGATGTAATAAAAGGAAACTCAAGATTTAATTAGAGATAATAATAATTATGATGAGGAGTAGGCTTAAATTGAAAAATGGTGAGGATATATAGAATATAAGTTATTGATAGTTAATATATGTTAATGGATTATTGTAGGGCTTTTAATGAACAATTTAAGTAAACAGTGACATTATTAAGGTTTTATGCAATAAGGCAGGACTGTAATTAGTTATGAAGAAAGTGGGCGGAGCCGAAGGCGTAACGCCGCTGTCAACGGATGGACCAATGGGACAGCCTCAATCCTGTGAGGACGAACCGACCTCGAGCGAGAGATACGCCCTCGCCACAGGCAATTTAAATTACGCGATGGGGACGGAAGTTCGGAGTAAGAGCTAAAGGCACCCAGGAGCAGCCGCCCAGTCCAGTCCGCAGTCCAGCAGACCAGTCAGCAGTCTCCGGAAGAAGTCCGGAGGAACGTCGCCAAATGATCCGAGGTAGACATAGTTTTAGATTAAGTTTTTTATTTTATTTAATTTATTTAATTTAGCGAAAATACAATGGCAAAATAAATTCAATTTTTAAATATATGCTTACATACATACATGGTTTTTCTTTCGCTTACCTCTCCAAAAAAGAGACCAGCTCTTGTGCTTGGAGAGGGAGTTACACTACAATAATTTTATATAATACCTTACATATTCTATTCATTGTCCATTTGTGTGCTTCTGAAGTATTCTGTAATATTGTTTATTGTCCAATAATGTGTTTTTGAAGTGTTCATTTAGTTTCTTTTTAAACTCTTTTATATCCTTTATTTCTTTAATTTAGTTAGTTATAAGTATTTCCACCTGCCCGTGAATGTAAATGTGTTTAATAAATATCTAATTTGTGCATCTTCCGTGTGTTCATATTCACCTGTATTCTTCCTATAACCATGGTACTGTAGCGATCGGAATTCAAATCCACCGCCATCTCAGTCGGCATCGACGCTAGCGACAGCGCTGCCGGCTGCTGCTACAAGCCTGGCTCGATAATTCACCGCCAAGCAGTCTCTCCAGTTTCATCGTTTCACAACGGCGGTCTTGCCGGCTCACGCTCGCCGAGCAAGACCGCCAACTCGCTTCATTTCATTTCATAATACACGTGCACCTTCTACATCTTTATTCATTCCTTTCATTATATCTATCTTCCTCATTCGATCTATCCTACTCAATAAACACCAACACGCGCAAAGGACATTTATTTCATTTAACCACCGTCCTAACCCCCAAAGTACTAATGAAGGCGTGATATCTGATGGATGGGTCGCGAAGCGAACATTCCATTAGAGTGCGGGGTATCGTTCTGGCGAGCGATCAGGAGCATGATACATGTTCGATTAATCACCAATTCATCAAATTATACTCCTAAAGAACCCCGACTTGAATCATATGGCACCCAACTGCAGCGTGGCATATTTGTATCACGTGGCACCCAACGTCATGTTCAAATTATATCACATGGCTTCCGAACGTGGGACAGACGCGACGCGTATTTTGAAAAATGCTTTCAAACTAATCCGAGAACCCTGAGATAATTTAATTAAAGTACGATGGTTATTCGAAAGACAGGTGAATACGGAAAACGATTTAGGATATAAAATTTTCACTGTTTTAATGAGATATAATCAGTGTTGCGTCCAACAAAAATAATAATTGATAGCGTAGATAAGGAGATCGAATATATTTTACAAGTTAGGTTAAATAATACTGCGGATACTAATATTTTAAATGTTTACATTTCTCTAAGGAATCAACATAAAACAAGCATAAGCGGCAAACATAAGTCAAGCCGGGCGAATAACGAAGGGAATAGGTGACAATGGAAAAAAACCCTCAGCCCTAAGTACTGATAATTGCGGTCGATTATGAGTACGTCATTACCGCCGGAGATTTATGACAAGTTAAGTAGGTCACTATGTCAATAAATATGGGTCATTGAACTTCGTCGAGTCGGAGGCTTTTAAGACGGCCACCATTCATAAATATTTGGAAATTTGTGCGATCGTAAATATTGATGAAAGCGAAAGTAGATAAATATGGGTCAGGAGCCGAACAAGTCGAGCGTAATTTCAGAAATGTTTTAAATTGACGTAGAATTTAATCGCTGTCTTTTATTTCACTTGCGTTAAGTATACGAGTACTGTTGAAGTTTGTGTAATATTGTAATCGCGGTAACGATAGTTTTTACCTCTAATTCCGAACATTTAAATAGGTCGGGATGATATGTTGAAATCATCTTAAACAATAGGTAAATTAATAATTGTTTTTTTTATAACGTTAAATATGCAGGTACGGCTAATGTTCATTCCGTGTGTGTACACGGTACGGAATACCATCGCAAAACGTAAATTTGAAGAATTGATAATCATGAAGCAAAGGGTTACAACGCGCGCCGCCAACGGTGCTCCGACGGACAGTATAGATGCGGCGCAACAAACTGAACGCCGGGAGGAGCGTGTTGTGGAGATGGAGGCTGCGCCCAGATCCTCATGCATAATAGATGGAGGACCATTTCAGCGGCTTGGCGGAGGAGGATCCCGAATCGTTTATTCGAGCCTGCGAGGTGCACTTCCAAACCACGGTGTTCTGATTCTTAAAAATATGTATATTCATTTTCTAATCTTTTTAACATGACAAATTTGATTTTTCCATTTAAGATTTTTAACGATGATTACTCATTAAGACATTTGATTTTATTTGTTTTTTTTTAAATCGAGCAGTTTTACTTATTCTCTACTTGTCGCCTTTTTGTTTTTACTGTTTTACTATTTACTTTGTTTTAATTAATTCTTACCATTTACTTTTTACTTTTGCACATATCAGTTTTCAGAAATATTAAAAACAATATTAAATAGCTAATGTAATCTAATGGCTACATAATTTAGAACAGGTACTTTATATGCACCTAACAAAGTAGGTATCCGTTTTCAATTTTTTTTTTATTTCAGTAACTTTTTTTACTATAGTAAAAAGTTACTACTGATCACACAGCCGGCCCTAAGTTGGAGTGATTTGTAATGCACTTATTCTTCACTATTGGCATTGTCGAAAAGTATTGAAATCGAACGCGATTAAATCACCAATTGAGTGAATTGGTGATTTAGGAGGCTACTGCTATTCGATACTGTCTATTAATGGCCAAATTGGAGTTACTGGTCAACAGAATGAGTCGGACATTGATTTTAATAACACCTTAAAGTATTCGAAGGATTATATGACATTGAACGGTAACTTTTTGTTGAAAAGATGTGTAAAGTATACAAACTACGAGTCTCACTTATTTACAACTATTTTATGGTTTAAAATCGTAACAAGTAATGGTGGTTAATATTTTGGAACCGTACTTCGAGGTATATAATTATTGAATCATTGATTCAGTTATTTTAGGAAATTAAGAAAGTGAGACGAGTTTGTTTTAAAAAACATTTGTTATTATTTAAATAACATTGGTTTTTAAATTACATTGATTTTTTTTATATAGTTTTGACTTTTTTAATACATTTCTGAATTTTTTAACCTAAGCTTTGTGTAATTTGCATTGTTTATGTTAAATTAAGAAATTAAATATTTCATATTTACAGAGGTAAGTTACACTTCTATCTAAATTAGCACACTAGTAGTGCTGACAATTGTTACTGTTTTTGGCCTTCTTTTATCTACGATGAAGATCATAGAAGGAAGCTGAGGCAGCTCTTCTCTTGATGGCCGTTAAGTCCAATACCGAATCCGCACAGCCAATCAAACTTTCATCATTTTTATTTTCTGATTGTTTAGCCACTTTTTATCCAGCTGTGTCTCTGGCACTAATAGCAAACAATTGTAATTAAACATCAATGCCAATTCGTGTAGATAAAACGTCTTAAAATCAGTCACGTTTCATTTATAAGTATTGCGATATTTATGGTATTTTTCAGTGCGCTAGAAAACCTGAGATTTTGCTTTTGTAAAGCCATTTTGTATCTCGGTGACTTGGCAGTAGCCGGTTAAAAATAACAGCGACACAAAAAAAAGTGGTCTCAAACACTTTAAATTACTTGTCTATGTTAAACACCTTATCCATAGATAAGGGATATACTACCTTATTTATGCTTAAATTTTGACAGTTTAGGCATAGTTTTTCTCTTTCTAATTAACCTACGTTTGCACATGGTTTGCACGAAGAAGCGTGCAATCGAAATTAACCTCATTTTAAAAGTTCAACATTTAAAAAATGTCAAAATTTGAAAAAAATAATGTATCACGTGGTGGTAGTGCCCGAGTAGATGTAATATTAAAAGATCTTTCCGATCACCCTTCCTGTCCTCACGGACCTACTCTTTTATTTCGCCGGGAGAAATATAAATTTTACGCGTGTTCGGCTTGCCGAAATCGTAAAGATTGTTCGTTTTTCATGCTGGAAGAAGATTGGATACGCAAGAAGAAAATTTCCACGCCGTTAATTGATTCTTCACGACCAATTGTGCGCCCAATAACACCAGACTCACTTGAAAAGGTTTGTTCTTCACTCATTCACCCATATTGCGGAACTATTGTAAAATATTTTAATTAATTAATATTTTACTCTGTTGATGAAGCAGCATATTTTTTATGTGGGAAGGAAATAATGCACATTTGTAATATTTTAGATAAAACTAGCAACTCAATTTGACAGAGCATATTGTCACACCTGTGCTGAGCTTTTCTTGAGATCTGAAGATAATGAGAAACATTTGCACCATGATCTCAAGCAGAATATTGATGCATCTTTACTGCCCCACCCATCGAGGATATTAAAAACTCTGGAGAACGATAAGAAAGAAGCTCAATATTTGTTTTCTCAAAAATGCGTTTCCACAATGATGGATGTATTGAAACACAATAACCTCAAGTAAGTGCCTTTTACTCATACAAATCACTGTGATACGTGAAGTCTTTATAGCAAAAGGGTCTATCGATTTTTCTTTATTTTCTATAGAACCTATTGAATATTATTTAATTACTATTTTTGATATATTTAAAATCAGCTTTATCGTTACAATAGTGGGATACAATTTTGCAATGTTATGAATTATGATTAAAACAATGTTGTGGACCCAAAAAAAGATTCTTTCAGTAGTTCCCTTTGTCATAATACCGTGTTTCCTCGAAAATATGACCTACCTTGAAAGTAAGACCTACTACGATTTTTCAGGATGGTTTTAATATAAGACCTACTTCGAAAATAAGACCTAATGAATAATTAAATTAAATCAAAAGTTGACGTGTTTTTCACAAGTTTGACCCGCTATGCTGCACGTGCCAATAAGCTATTTTTAGCTCCATTCGACTTCCGTTTGTTTACATTTTTACACTCATTCAGTTGAGATTGAGAAGCGAAGTAGTAGGAACGTATGCTGTTGACGTTATTTTTTTGGCATTTCTACTGTTCGTTTCGGCTGTTTCGTAAGTGTTAAATAAAAGCACGTTTTATTTTAATTATAAATTTAGACCCAATAATATTTTTTCTTCCAGACAAAATGAGTGCAAAAAGAAAAAGTTATTCCATTGAGTACAAGAAGGGAATTGTCGATTTCCAAAACTAGAAGATATTACTTATTATTGGATCGCAAACAGAAGATCAAGAGCTTTAGTTGTACACAGAGCGGATATTCAAGCATTTGCTATTGCAACAGCACCACATTTAGATATATCCCCAGAGATATTCAAAGCATCACAATGTTGGTTGGATAATTTCTTTCAACGATATGAACTTTCTTTGCGAAGAACGACAACACTGTTCAAATTAGAAGACGTCAAAGTGATTAAACGTACACTTGCATTCAAGCACTTTGTTGATACCATCGACTTTTCTCAATATAATCTCTCCAATATAAATGCTATAGATGAAACTTCAGCATACATGGGCCAAGAAACAAAAACTACTGTTGAAATCAGAGGTGCCTCGTCGATCTAAGTTTCTTTAACAGGATACGAAAGTGTAAGAGTTACCTGTGTTTTGGCAATTCGCCTTGATGGAACGAAAGTCCCACCACTTATAATTGCAAAAGGCAAGAGAGACAAAAAAGTTTTCAGGAATTTATGTTCTTGAAATGGAAAAAGCATGGTGCACTTAAGCCGTTATTAGACAATGGGTTGATTTAATTCTGCCATCTATTCTTCGAGGTTCTCAAAGAGGTCTTTTGGTGTGGGATTCGGCCGGCACTCATCGTGCCAAAGACATGAAACAATTTCTGGACAAGAGAAGAATTGATCAAATAATGATTCCCGCTGGAATGACTTCATACCTACAATCTTTAGATCTTGTCATCAACAGGTTTGTTATTATGGTTATTCAAGGATTATTTGCGGATTGAAGTTAATGATTACATCGAACATAAAATGGAGAGAAACCAACGTGGAAACTTTATTAAGCCAAACTTGACAGAAATCGTGAAATGGGTAAATAATTCATGGAATAAAATTACCGCAAATTGTGTTGCTAAAGCACTTCGTGCAGGATATTTAGACAAGAAGTGTTCCTTCGAAGAAAGTTGTATCGCTAAACACGAGAGATTTGGTCCACATATTCTAGAAGAGATCCATTTGCAAGAAATATAGTCTGGCGTTTGAGGTTTGATGTGTTATGACGATGTCCCAGAAGAGGATGAAATGATGGTGTTAGAATAAATGTTTCTATTTTTTAAATGTTTTGTTTTGTTAATGTATATTGCTCTTGCCTAGAAAATAAACAATTTTGATTGCATAAATTAAAGTAACGTGTTTTGTACTTTTGGTTTTTCTCACAAAAATAAAACCTACATCGAAAATAAGACCTAGTTGGTTTTTTGGCTACGAAATTAATATAAGACCGGGGGTCTTATATTCGAGGAAACACGATACTATCAAAAAATACAGTTCAATTAACAAATCAATTAAAATACACTTGCAAAATTGTTTGATGCTCTAACTGTACACTTTAACATGATATAATTGACAGCAGATTTTGTTTATTCTATGTTGCTGCACAACACAGACATACTGACCCAAGAAAAATTATATATGTAGGATTACATGTATTGTATAATTTTAGAAAGCCTTGACTATGAACATATTTTAAAATAAATAAATTATTGAGTAACATAGTAGCCAAAAGTTTTATTATTCAGTTATTTCATTTGAAAATTACCAGTTGACAAATGTTGACCAGACATTTGAAAATTGGGATAATTTAAAATCAAGATTGAAATTTATTTATATTTTATTATATTCCTATAAAGATTTAAAAAAAACTTGTAATACATTTTTAGTAAAATTATAGCAACCCATAACTATTTCTCGCATCAGTTGTTTTCAGTGAAATATGTCAATATTATTAACTGGTATGGCAGTTACTTTGTTGTATTACATGATTATGTTTTTATATTTTATTGAAACAAACTTTGTATTATATGTACATACACAACTAAGTTTTACATATAAAACAACTGTGGAAGTGCAATTAAGTGTCACATAAGTTGCGTGTATTTTAGGACAGGTCTATCTTTGTTCAAGGAAGGATTCAGGATTCCCCCTGCTGCAATATAATGCTGTATTAAATTTTGTTTCAGAAATGTGATTTGCTTGGGAACACCGAGCATTCACGAGCACATCCAGCAACATTGTCTGGAGAAAGGAGTAACTTCCATATTGCTGGATATCGACAGCCGCCACAGGGCTTTCTACGAATCAAACAAGTTTTGTCATTATAATATTTTCAACAACCACTTTTTTGAAGACAAGGAAAAATGTGTGTTTAAAGAGTTTCTTAAAAAAAATCTGTAAGCTATTTTTAATTGCCAATTATATATTGTCACTAATTTATTAATTGTTTGTCAGCCCTAATTTGTGCATTCATGTAAATAATTCTTTCCAAAATACCTTATTTAACTTATAACATCATGTGTGTAGACGTTATGAAATGTGATAATAGATGATCTAATTTTCATATTGCTCATTCTTTCGTGATTTCAAGAGTGATGACTTGTTCATCCTTGTCATTTAAACCAAAAATTAAAAAATGATAATTAAACCAATACATATATGTTACTTATAACCAGATATGCTACTGAAATAAATATAAAGGATAAAAACAATCAATCCGTAGCAACTTGGTTTTTTTGGATTTTTAAATTGGAGTCCTTTACATTTTTTCAGGTACTTATTTAGGTTAACATGTTCTGAAAAATTGTAAAATCATTAATAAAAATCCCATCCGGCACTGACTGCAAGAATCGGGTAGATTTTGTCTATGTAAGTGTGTTATTAACTTATTTCTCTAGGTCCATCCAATAATAACATTTTTGAAGCTGAGAATTTTACTGAATTTTACTTTAGTTTCACTGAATTTTAGTAAAAACTACGGGAGTTATTGTGTCCACAAAATATGAAAAAAGTGTATTGAAATTTTCCAGAATATGCATCTTCACGATTTACGAGTCTCTTTGCTTTTTAGAAGTATTTCTATTGAAATCTATTTATTGCAGAGGGTTAATAGTTCATTTTACATCATTAATTGCAATCTTTTTGTCATTCTCCGCTTCTTGTCTGTTTATTACTATCCACGATTTATGAATTTGCGGTCAGGATTGACTTGAAATATGAAGTATAATGAATTGCTCTTATTGCAGATTATAACTGACCAGTGTTTATGGTCCTATTCAAATTTGATAGATGTAAAATTATTATTCAACTAGATTTTTTTTTAAATTCATCTTATAGGGGGAAGAATATGTGCATTATTATGGACCCACCATTCGGAGGAAGGATTGAACCATTAAGTCAAACATTGCAAGAAATTTCAAAATTACACCAGGATGTCAATAAACTTAAAGAAAAAAGTGACACACTGTTACCGACTATGTTGGTGTCACCTTACTTCATGGAACCGCAAATAATAAATCATACCCCATATTTGGAGATGTGCGACTACCAGGTAAGCTTGATTTATTTGTAACTGAACTGTATACATATATATATTTATTTTAAAAATAATAAAAGACGTGTGCGAGTTTGTGTAAGTTATTAATTTCAAAGTAGGACTTTAGTTAAACAAAATATGTACATCAATTGGGATGAGAAAGTTCACTGGAGTATTGTTTTTCTATTTTATTTGTTTCAGTGACTTAAATATGAATGATTACCTTATATTTTTGGCACAATTTTAAAGAAGCCTACTTTGAGAATACGCATTGTAAAACTAAACTCTTTTTGGGTAAGTAAGTATGATGAAATAGATGTTTGCATTATTATTACTTTTAGTATAATGAAAGTTAGTTGTGAGTATTGTAGGTTTGAGGAGTTTGCATACCTAAAGTAGTGTTTAACGCAAATTCTTAAACAAAGTATGGAGAAGACGAATGGCGAAGAAATAAATGGGTGGACTGCTATAATACTAGACAAAAAAAGAGTTAGAAAATGAAACTTTTAAGTGTAGTAACTTTAAAAAAATTTGTGATGCAATCATTTTTTCTTTTTTGAAATTGAGGCACTCATTCTTAATGGAAAGTGGTTTTATGTAATAATCCGAGAAGTTACCATTTCCGCCAATTACATCATATATTTTTTAAAACTTTTTCTGCCCTTTTTTTTTTTTACAACTTTCTCATTAAAGTTCTTAACTTAAAATGTGATATAAGCATGGTTTATGGCAAAATCTGGAGTTTGCACTTATGTAAATTATGCCGGTTGGGATTGATGATTGGCAAAAAAAATAACCACAATAAAAACACTGATGAAATTAATGCAAGAATTATATTTCGCTCCCAACTTTCTTAACAGCAATTAAAATATGATTTATTTTTTAGGTAACTTACGCAAACCATTTGAATTTTAAAGATGAAAAGGTTTCGAAGGGCGGTTCTCCCGTGCGAATATTCACAAATATTCCTTTGAAGAATTTCAAGTTGCCCAGTGAAGACGGTTACAAGTTCTGCAAGACGTGTTTGAAATGGATTGGCGGATGGAACAAACATTGTCAAAAGTGTAAATGCTGCACCAGTAAGAATGGGAAGCCGTATTTCCATTGTAACGTGTGTGAAAGGTGCGTGAAGGCCTCGTGGGAACATTGCAATAGTTGCAACAGATGCAGTTTAAAAGACCATACTTGTGGAATCATTTTGAAGGAACAGGTAATGTTGTATTTTATATAGATTACATTCAGTATCTGAAAAATTGCTTTTTAATGGCGTTTCAATGTTTAATAATCAGATCTGATTAACCAAGTTATATCCCCCTTCTGGTTTTTGCATTTTCATCATTTGCATCATGCAGCTTCTCAACTCGACATAGTATAGGAGCTCTTGTGTGTCAACATTCTTAAAAATATTTCTTCCCTTTCCCAAAAATAATTAATTAATCTAATAAGGATGTTTTTTTTACAGATATGTTTTAATTGCAAGGAATTGGGTCACAAAAAGGCAGACTGCCCTAAATCGGTGGAGCTTTTGCCTGTAAAGAGGAAGAATGAAAATAAAGCAGAGAATGCCAGAAAAATACTCCGCACAGATGAAAACAAATCAATTGCTCTTGATACAAAGGAATTCAAAACTGAAGTTGTTAAGACAAAGAAAATTCTTAAGAAAGAAAGAAGGGCACTATTACGATTAAATAGAAAAAAAACAATATTACCTGTGTAATTCAAATATTTACATACATTTATATTATATTATATTTACATATAACTGTTTCAATTATTGTTTTTATTTTCAATGCTGACACAGATTTTAAACACAATTATTTATGAGAATCAAATATTGAATGGGCCATATTCAAACACTTTTGAATGTTCTGTTTGTCGATGTGTTAAAGGTGAGCTTTCATTTTTCCAGTTTAAAATTTGAGAAATTCTACATGAATTTGATATGATTTCAAGACGAGGTTAATAGTAAAATTCGTATATTTGTATAGTTTTTCATATTAATATTATAGAATGGTCATTTGAATTAATCTATCGAAAATTAAACAATTTTTCCAAGTACCTAATTTATATACAGTAAAACTCTGTTAATTTATAACTCACAGAATCGAAATTTAAAAAAAAATTAGGCAACATTAGAAAGAAATTTTAAAAAATGCATCAGTTTACGCTTCCGTATTTTTGCGCACGCAGTGACGACTTGGTGAGTCCAAAATTAAAAACAGGCTTCTTCAAACGATTCACTAGTGCTTGACGCAACAAAATTACAGACATTTTAATTTGATTAGTGGTCGAACTCGCCTTTTCCATGAAAATTAGGCAAGAAATTAGAAAAAGTCAGTGAAATATAATGAAATATTTTTAAATCTTCATACTTCATTGAAGCTTACTCTTTTTCTGCGATTTTTCAAGTTTGACCTTAGAGAGGTATTCAGGATTGAAATTTTCCCACTGATTTTATCTTTGTCAGTTTTTAAAATAAGTTCCATTTTTCAAATGGTCAAGGATTTACACGAATTACGAAATAGGTTATGTATTTCAATACAAAGGTTTCAGTTTCTTTATTACATTAAACAAATCGCAACATTTCATCAACAAAAAAACGGATATAAAATTAATAAAACTATGGCATACAATTCATTTGTAAATTATGGGATTCAATGAAAATTGTTCAAATTATTTTTATTAGGGGTTGTGTAAGGGTGAGTAGAAATATATTTCCCAACACGTCGACAATTATTATCGAGATAACAACAAATCTTATAAATGCTCTGCAGAATTTGGTATACATAAATATGGTATCACTCAGTTCAGCCTCGGTCTTGCGAGTTGCGAGCTCTAAGCGCGCTGTTCTATTGCGATAAGGAACAGTGGCGTGATTGGCTAGGGGGTGGAGCTAGCTGCAGATGTTTACGAAGGGATGATGAATGTGTAGTTGCGCGAGTTGCGATTTAATGCACACAAACTATGAAGGTTTTACGAAGTATCGGCAGATATTATTATGAAATGTTATTTTCGGGGCTAGATTTTTTGAAAAAAGTGCAAATTACATGAAAATACGAAATATAAGTACACAAATTAACAGAGTTTTACTGTACATGAATATATTTTGAAATCAGACAAAGTACTTACTACTTACCAGTACTCCTTTTCTCCGCGGGGGTAGGCAGAGAGGATAGAGCGCCGCACTCTTCTGTCCTGACACACAATTCTCGCCTCATCCACATTCATACATTTTCTCATACAAGCTCGCCGATTGTTGAGGCTTCTAACAGAACCATCCTCCATTAACTGGTTTACCTGGTCGTGCTAAGTCTTCTGCGGACATCCTCTATTTCTGGTGCCATCAACACTTACGTCATATATCTTTCTTACCATTCTCTCCTCATTTATCCGTTCCATATGACCAAACCACCTAAGTGATTCTTTCTTAATCTTACTCACTATACTAACATCAGCTTTACATTATTTCCTTATTTCTTCATTCTCTACTCTGTCATAAATAGATTTGCCACATATACGCCTAAGTGATCTCATTTCCACTGCATTCAGTCTACCTTCGTTCCTTTTCTGCCAGCTCCAGGCCTCACTTCCATACATCAGTGTCGGTACTAGGATTCCATTGTGCACCACTAGTCTTACTTCGGTTGACAAATACCTGTTAGATATAATTCCATTCAAAGCACCGTTCACTTTATTTCCTGCAGTTACCCTTCTTTCGATATCATTCTCAGCCTTACCGTTTCTATCAAACATACTTCACAAATATACAAATTTATCTACTTGTTCCAAACATTCATTACCTAGAAGTATTTTGCACGGTGTCTTGCTTTCCTTCTTTTCAAATACCATCACTTTCGACTTATTAACAATCATCACGAGGTCGCTTTCCTTGCATACATCGTACATTCTACTCACCAGATTCTGTAGTTCTTGTTTATTATTCGCCATTAGTACTGCATCATCGGCGTACAATAAACAGCATACAATCAAATCGCCCATTTTTGCTCCTACATTCATGTTCTTTCACACATATACCATATATAAGTTGAACAGCCATGGAGACATTACATAACCCTGCTTGACACCCTTTGTAATGTCAAACCATGGTGTGAGTGCTCCATTGATTCTTACACACGCAGAACTTCCTTCGTATAGGGATGCGATTGCGTGTATAAGTTTACTATTCACACCGTAATCAGAGAGTACATTCCATAACCTTTGTCTTATAACTCTATCATATGCCTTCTGCAGATCTACGAAGGCACAAAAAAGTTTTTGGTTTTTCGCCAAAAACTTTTCCGTCATCACTCATAGAGAAAAGATCCAATCCATGCATCCTCTTCCACCCACAAATGCCCCTTGCACGTCCCATACTTTTTCCTTCGTCGCCATTCTTGCTCTTTCTCTTAAAATTCTTCCATACAGTTTACCGACAGAGCTCAGTAGACTAATAGCCCTATAGTCACCACATTCCATTTTCGACCGTTTGCCTTTGTAAAGAGGCATAATGACAGCCCTCCTCCAATCTAACGGGGTGTGACACTCTTCCAAACATTGATTGAAGAGCGTATGAAGCCACAAGATAACTAATGGGCCACCAGTCTTGATATACTCTGCAGCAACGTTATCATACCCCACAATCTTACCATTCTTCGTATGTTTTATTGCACACTTTATTTCTTCCATACTTATTACATTTATATCGTTTTCCTCATTCATACTTACCTCAGAGAGCCTCTCAGGTGCTTCCTTATTTGCATTCTCTACACTCTCATACGTTTCCTGGAAATATTTCATCCATCTATCTTTTATTTCATTCTCATTCGTTAACATCTCCATTTACTAACTTAATAAGCTTTCAGCACCACATCGGGATTTTTTGACCGCCTTCCAGAAGAATTTGATATTATCCTGAAAATTTTCAGTCATTTTCAGCTGCTCTTTCCTTTCTTTCACACCAGATTAAAAAAACTTCTTACAGGCATTGTACAGGTCTTTTGCTCTCGTGTATTCATCCCCATTTACTGTCAACAAATAGCGCCACGCATTCTTCTTTTCTTTCACAAGTTCCTTTATGCCATCGTCCCACCATGCATCACCTTTCTTCCTTCCTTGGGTAGCTATCTCACAGGTTTCTTTCGCTGATTCGCATAAAGTAACCTTAATGTATTTCCATGCATTGTCTATATTCAGATCACTCGCTCCTTGTTCACTCAGTTTTTCACACACTTTCCTTTCAAATTTTTCTCTGACATCATCCCTTTACAGATTCTCAATTTTGACTCTAGATGGCGCCGATACTGTTTTTTTCATGGACCGCCATCCTCGGACAAAGTACCTACATATATAATGTTCTAAATTAAAAATTATTATGACAGCTTCAATTCATTATTTTGTTTAATATTTTTGATTTAAAACGCCACGTTGCCGTTTTGGTGATATGTATGTTTCATAATTATATACTATTTATGAAACAGACAGCTTTGTTTAAAATGCAACAGTGTTATATATAAACAAAATATTTAATTCCGCTTACATAAAATGTTTACGTTGTTTTACCTTAAAATCAGTAGACATCTAATTTATGAAATTTGCTATTAATTTTTTGAATAAATTTAATATTAATTCATACCATGGGTAAGATATGCGTGAAAACATATATTTTCGGCATTTTTTAATGAAAATTATGACTGCGTGGATTCACGGCCAGATCGAGTGGCCTATTGAAGTTCCATTGGACAACTAAAATTATTGTATTTTATAAGACTGAAAATATATTATTTCAAAACTGATTGTGTTTTTTATATAAAACTTAGTTTTAAATAGTAGCTGAAGCCTCGAAGCATGTGTGTAAATATAATATATTATTTAAAAATGTATGTTTTCACTAAAACAAAGAATAAAAACGTCGAAAATTGGTAACATGTCCTTCAAATTGAATGGTTTATAACATTTTGTTAATTTGTCTCCGTAATCTTGGCTTCAAGATTATAAGAAAATATATTTAATTTATGCAATAATTTACTAAAATTAACACAATTTTGTAGCACGCGTAAAATGCATCTAATGGTCGCGGTATTTCTTATAATGCTTGTATCGTCTTAATTATGGTAAATAACATTTAGTTTATTAGTTTTAAATTGAGTATAAAGGTGCTATCTAACTAGTTTAAAAAGTCAAATCTAGTGTTTAACTTCTGATATAATAAATGAATAATAAAAACCTACATTTTCATAAAAAAATGCGAAAATTTGAATTATTATTGAAAGTAGCCCCTTAAGCATGGATTTTGTAAATAAATTTAGCCTTTAATTTATTCAACATTTTATTTATTGGGTGTCCAGAAAGTTAAAATTGCCACAATAAAGTTTTGAGAACCACTTTTGACACTTTCTTCCTCTCACTATACTGTCACAAATATTTTTTGCTACACTTTTAGTTTCATTTGAAATTTATAAAGTATGCAATGGTGAATCGCTTTTCTCCCATTTCAAAAAATTATTTATACTGAACAAATTGTGAAGCGAGTCAGGCGCCAAGGTGATACCAAATTAATTTATTAATGAACAATTGTGATGACTGTATCCTAGTGAGCGATGCATTATCAAAGGCGATTTGATAATGGTCAAAAACTCTCGGACAGTGTAACTTCTGGGAATGCGATAGCGACCTCATAATGAAATAAGGTACCGGCGGCACCAGAAGGCGACCACAAATTAATATAATCAAAAATTAAACAATGGCACAGGCGCCCGAATATGAGATAGTGAAAAACCAGCAACCGCTTGGAATAGTGGCTTTGTCATGGGAAACATTGGAAATAATACCAAGAAATTAATATACAGTTTAACGTTGGGAAAATATGACATGGCCACAAATGATTAATAGATTGACGAATGAATAATAATGCTATCGTCCAAAGTGAAATAAAAGCAGGTTCACTGTGATTGCGAAATCATTCTCTCGCTGCAGCGTCCCTAGAGTGAACATCTTTCTGTGTTTCATTTCTTCCGACATCATCTTCACCAGTTGAAAGCAAAGATCCGTTGTTTTCTTGTGGCTGTACTGTAATATTTTAGCATTTCGTAAATTAAAGAATTACGAGGATACATGTGAATGCTAGGGTACCAAAATTCAAAACTAATAAGTGTCAAAAACGACCAAATGTCGCAATTTGTTTACACTCGTAGAAAAAATACTCAAACTACCTATACAAATACATAAGCACTGTATTCCACATATGCAGGGATAGTAAGACAGAATAAATTGATACATTCTTATTTGACATACATCTTACATGTACCTAACTCGCTTATCAGTTCAGAGTTTTGATATTACGCTTCTTCAGAATTTGTTGTCTTGTGCGGTTGCCTGCACATCCTGTAACAGCATTCGCATTCGCCATAGGTATAATTTTATCAGTCATTTTAAAGAGGTCGGAACAAGCCAGCAAATAAATTGACTAATGAAAATTGTTTAAAAATTATATTTTACAATATAATAATATATTAATTTTACAATATAATAATTTGATATCTTAAAATTATTTGAAGCCTTAAAAAAATGAGGATGGTCATGTGTTTTATTGTTTTATTTATTGATATCAAATTAATCTTTTTCATACACTTTATAGTACAAAATTACATTGGTAAATGTACAATTAATTGCTGTAAATGATTATGCTTATATATTCTGATTTCAAGATGATTGTAGAAATTAAATAAGTAAAATAAAACAGCGAAATATGGAATTAAAATATTTGCATTGGTGAATTTTAGATATATATTACACTGCGAAAATTGAAGTATATGTTGGAAAAATAACTGGAAAGTACTTATAAAAGCGATAATAAATCGAGTTCTGTAGTAAAAAGATTGATTGAGCAGATTTTGCATACAGGGCGAAATAAACTATGGATAACTGATTTAATTCCATACCTCTAGTAAACGATTTAGTAAAAAACTAGAATGATGGAATTCAATATTCTAGCTTAAAAATGTAAAAAACTGAGAGGTGGCTGTTTGCTCAGGCGCGGCTATTGCCACAAGCAAAAACGAGCCAACGTGACCAACAGCGGGTTAACAGAATATATCATTAGAATGAATAAATTAAATGATTTTACAATATCTATCTGAAAAAATATTAAACACCTATAAAAATAATTTTTATAAAATACAACCTTTGAGGGAGGTTGGGTCATTGTTTCGTGAATGTAAACACACACTCAGTAATTTGTAGTTTTATATCTAGTGTCTATTTATCCTGCTGGTAAGGTCTATATTATGAAGATGAAATACATTCTAACACTGACCTTTAAATTTCACAAACAACAAACACCACATCCTGTAGCAACATTTTTGGTGTATCGTGGAGTTTTTTTTGAGTTGGTTCTGATTTTTTAAGAGTGCAAAAAAAAATTGGTAAAAAATAATATTACAGTATTCAAATACATAATACAATTACATACATACAGCAATAACATAATTAAAATGAATGACATAAAAAGTTATAATATTATAAAATATACATTCACGTCCTTAATACGAAACAGCGCATTGAAGGAGTTGGAAGTCTCTTTAATTACAATGTGGAGCACAAATTGCTGACCAATTGTTACATTTTATATTATTTATACAGCCTAATAAAAACATTAGTGCCAATTATAATTTGATTATTACAGTATAATATAATATGCCTACTATAAAGTAAAAAATGTTACAAAACAAAAAAAATATGTAAATAAAAAATGTAATATTACTATGTATCTTAATATTCACTCTGCGCAAGCTCAGGAACTGAAAAATAAATTAATAACAAATATAAACAAAATAAATCAAAAAAATTAAATTTGTTATGGAAAAAAAGATAAATATTAAGTAAATATTTTAAATCCGGTTGTGACATTTAATATTATGTAGTTTCAGATCAACATTTATTATTACATCTAGAATTTAAAGCGTAAGCAAAGGATGATGACATGTACATACCTATAAAAAGGTATAACATTGAGACAATTCTAAAATCAAGAATAACTCACTTGGTGTCCATTTCTTTGAGTATTTCTTGGGTTTTAGCGTACCTTCCTTCGTACTTTACGGACTGCTCGAACCAATTTCTTCTGACGGCAGACCAACGAGACTTGTGCATATTTAATAATACGTCTATAGATGGTGGAGACATCTCATTCTGTAACATCAATAATTCTATACAAAGACCAAGAAAGGTTAGCACTATAAATTAACACATTTGAAATAAAGTTTATAGTCTGTAAACAAATTTTACGTATAATTAATTATCTTTGTCCGACTGTAGAAATTCATCAAACTATTAGGATCAAAAAGAGTAGTGTAATTATGGTACGTTTGGCCTATTTCTTTAGACAATTTTATCTGCTAAATTTTCTCTAATACATATACAATACTTACATAATTGAAATTAATGTTGAGTTTCCCATAATGAAGTTGCTCGGGCAAAAGTGGGGGAACTCTGGGAATGACGGGGCCTTCTGGAGAAGGAAGATCTATTTTACAAAATGACAAGTCTTCTGACTCAGGCTCCGGAGACTTGGGCCTGAAAAGTGCGAAAAGGAATACACATGTGATAAAAATGTATCAAGTTCAGACAAACAAAATTTTTCATCATTTTTAGGTTACTTAATCTTTCAATGTCCAAGCTACATATGTTCATTAGCATTGTAAAGCATTTTTCATAATTTTCTATGAAATTTTTTTATTACAGAACTCAAATCCATTTAAATTCATTAAAGTTTTAAAATTTGTAGTGTAACATTCGAACATGCTACCTAATATGATTTACCTAACGTGATTAAAAAAAAAAGTTTAAAGTATAGGACGTTGCGATACATTTGTCTGTATTAAATATAAATTGAAAACAAGATTGTTAATTACGTTATGTATATTATTATTTTTCATACCTTGTTTATTTTCTCATTATTAATTTGATTTGTTTGCAATGTTTATTTGATTAATTTTTTTGTTTATTTTTATCTTATTATAGCCAATGTTCCTTCTAATTTTGGAACACAGTGTGCGCATAAAAATGAATTGTGCAATTTTAAAAACTAATGCTATTATATGTGCTCTGGGGGAGAAAATAAGATAAACATTACCAAGCCAGTATAAGGCTACTGATATGACCAGAGGTGATAATATTACTAATGAAGATGTATTAAGACAAATAAATAAATCAACAGAACCAATAACAACTATCAAGGAAAGCTGCATTCTCCGGTCACATTCTCCGCAGTGAAATATATGATATTTTACAACTCATTAGGCAAGGGAAGAAAGAGATTGATTATCTTGACTGTGTAAACTCAGAAAGTAGTTCAATGTCCAAAATGTTGGTGATCTTATACAGGATAAATCAACATACTTCAACATGGTCGTCAACCTTCGATAGAAGGCGGCACATGAAGAAGAAGTCTTGATAAAAATTGTGTACGCGCTATATTTTTTTGTATGCACTGTGATGCCAAAGTGTGCGCGTGTACAGCCACACACCTTAGAGGGAACATTGATTATAGTATGTACTAAAAAATATAATTTTTTAATTAAAAGGTCTTTGTACACTAAATAAATAAAATGTGCTCATTGAAAAGTATAAAATTCTATTATAAGAAATTTAAAAAAATGTAGAAATGTCTTTTTAAATACAATAATATTATGATAAAAATACTACAAGGATGCAATTGTGGTCTAAAATGATTTTGAGCAGAAAGTCAATCTAAAAATTAAAAATGTTGACAAATAATCATTTTATTAGCTAACTAAAGCCAAAAAATGATTATTATAATTTACATTTTTTTAAAATAGATATGCATACACGGAGGTGCGAACCACCAACCACTAAATTACTAGTCTTAACCACTACACCAACAAGCCACTCAATATGTGCCACTTATACATATATGGAAACAACATTGAAATCCAACAAATCCAACCAATGCAAGCTCTATTTACAGTAGTAAACAAACATTCTTTCAATTTTTTTAATGATATTCTAGAAAAGGAAATTATGGACGAAGATCTGGAAAACAGACTTGTGGATGTCCATTATGAGCTGACTATACGATGTATAGACCACTATACATCGATACTGACATGAAAAAAGGAAGAAGAATCGTCAACAAAGTAGGAATGAATGCAAAGGTGATGGTAGCAAAAGCAAGAGACTAAGAAAGTGCTACAGATGAATAATATGGATAACAAACCTAAAAGCATTTCTGGGCTGGTTGGCCATCCATGCCCTGCAGATGGGATAGAGAGGTGTGTCTTCCTTGAACTGAGCAAGATCCACACTTCTGTCAAAAAGTTTCATGACGTACGAGTTTGACCTGTTGGGAGACAACAGTCTTTTCCTACAAGATACTCTCTTATCACTCCTGTCAGAAGCGTACTCGTCATTGTCACACGACAATTCATTCAGATCCCTCTTGGCGTTTGATGATATCTTTGCTTCAGCCAAACCGGAGTTCCTAGAATTTTTACAAAATTCACTCATTTGAAGTATGCAATGGTACCATGTTTGAACATAGGTGTAATGTTAATGTAATAATGGTTTATCTTGAGGGAAAATTCCTATAAGGAACATATTTTATTATTAACGTGCTTAACTTAAAAAATTAAATAACATCACTCTCTTTAAAACTTTTTCCCATCAACTTTTATGTACCTGTTTCGATCCATTTGTACATCTGGCCTTTTATCAGTCATTCACACCGTGCCAGAAACAATAAGTGTAAAAATAAATTTACCGCAGTGTTCCTTCAACTACGAAAAACTGGTGAATTATTACAAATTTACAAGTACACATTCATAAAATTTTTTGACAATGATTTTTAATTAAATATTTGCCTAGTTAAGTGGAGAATACAATTCATGTTGACTCCATTTCATTTTTGACCATCCAAATTCACTATTTTTAAAGAGAACACATTATTATTGTGAAGCCGTAGTTTTTTACAAAACATAGTTTTGAATATATTTTTCTAATTGATATATTTAATTTACATTTGTAATGTATATTATTTAATTAGTATGTGTGCATCAATGTTTTTCAATGCTTACTTATTTGAAAACTTGTCATTACTAAAACTAGTGGTACACAGAGTCCTGGTACCAATATTGATGTATGGAAGTAACGCCAGGAGCCGGCAGAAGAGGAATGAAAGTAAACTAAATTAAATTAGGCGTACATGTAGCAAATCCATTTATGACATAGTAAAGGAGGGTCTCTTGGGAGGTTTCATCATGTTGAACGAATAAATGGGGAGAGAATGATAAGAGAGATATATGATGCGACTGTTGACGGCACCAGAAATAGAGGACATCTGTGGAAGACTTGGTATTACTAGGTAAAGCAGATACTGGATGATGAAAGCCTCAACAATCAAGGTGCTTGCATGTGAAAAAGGCAAGAGTTGTGTGTATGAACAGAACAGTGTTGCGCTCCATCATCTTTGCCTACCCTGTGACGTAAACATAAACGGCGTAATGGTAAGTTAGTTAGTTGACATATGATATTCATAATAAATCATATAATTTCTGCAAGCAATATAATATAGTTTATGCTTCACCTTTAAAAACCACAAGAGATTTTTCTCGTTTTAATTAAGATATAGTATATTGTTTAATTCAAGTCTGCTCACAAGAAGTTACTGCAACGTAGGAAACAGCCGAAATAAAGTTCAAAATAGTTGCATTATTTTATTTGTGAACAAATGCGTACATCATATTTTTGAAAGCCACTGGACGCCACGCCGTACATACATAAACAACGGTTCACAGCGTTATACTAACTTTTCGAGTTTAATAGGAGTGTTTTCGTTTGATGAGTCCGCATCAGGATTAGGGTCTAAGGCATCTTGTAGGGCCCCTTTCAGTCTCCCTCGTGCCATCCAGACAACGTCATCTAAAAATGTAAAAGTTATATTAAACAAAAATACGAAAAACTATATCGGTAGTACTTGCGCTTCATGAATAAAAAAACGCGCGTACTATCTTTCATTATATCCTTAATCTTTTTATCAGGACTGTAATATACATCAGAACTTGAGGAAATCAAATTTCTCCTTTTTTTAGGCATTTTGTTCACGGATTATAATTCTACAGAGGTAGATCAAAAATTAAAATAATTTGACAGTTAATAAACAATAAACGCAGATAAAATTATAAATCGTGTTATCTATGGACAAATCTGTCAACCACTGCAAATAGGTTCTTAATTCTTATATTGCGTTTACGTAGGTACGAATGAGTGGAGCATCCCTGTAATAAACAAAAGAAAACATCGACCGGAAACGGTGAAAAATATAAAAATTAACTTACTTTCCGCCATGGATTCCGAAAGCGAAGCCACTGTTTTAAGCAAGATTGCTGAGGATATAAATGTTTCAAAACTAGAAATTATGTTTAAGAAAGCTTCTTGTAAAGGTAATTAATTTATTTTTAGTAAAAAAAAGTTTTGTTTTCGTATTTTAAGTAAGTATAAGATTTTTTTTCAGTAAGAGGAAAGCTCATTCAACGTTATCAATATGAAATCAATCAACAACGAATACTTAATATGGAAGCGCGAAATACTCTTTTGGATCGACAGACAAAACTTGCTCAATTGCAGAAGCACTTGACAGGGTAACTAAATTTAATATATTTTAATATTTTCACTAAATTTAACGATATTTTCACAGCTATGTGGGCTAAACAAATAGCTACCCAAGGACCAAAAAAATCCTAAATTTTATTCCCATACCCAAAGGTATTGTGCATAAAATAAAAATTTTGCATGTTTTTTATACAAGAAAGAGATGAAGGTGATTTTTTTCTTTAGGTTAAAAAATATACTTAACTCTCCTAGAAAACAATAATTAAATTAATTTATATTCTAAGGTATAACATTTTTTATTGTTAATAAAACTGACAACTTATTTATGAGGACCATTCAAATTGTATTAATAATAATTTGTATTTCACATTAAGGTTAAGATCTTTTACTGAGACAATGGATAATTGTAAAACTGAAAGCAATAAATCACTTTATGAACAAAAAGAAAAAAATAGAAGATATGAAGAAGAGAGTCAAAAAATTATAAAAATTTACAAAGATAAATGGGCTCAGCGTAAAATTACTTACGAAAGCCTGCCACTGGCTGTTGAACTAAAAGCATTACAAAACCAAATAAAGTCAAGCGAATTTCAATTAATGGTGAAAACTAAGACTATTAATTACTTCATTAAACCTAAAAACATGTATAAAGAAATACAGAAGCAAATCAAGCAAAATATTATAATTAATTTTGCTAGTTACATGGTCAACACAGAGGAAAAAAAAAAAGTAATTCTAGCACTCCGAAAGAATGTTGAAGAGAATATGTTGAAGAGTCGTATATTGTCTGATCAATTGAAATTGAAAAATGAGGCTCGGGATGGTCATTTCTATCGAGATTCAGTGAAGCCTCTTACTAATTTACCAGTTAAATTAAATTTTAGCGGATATGATCTTCCGGATGTTGAGGTACAATTATAAGTAATTCATAACTTTTAATTTTTTTTTATTTATTAATATTTTCCTTGGTTTTCTTTTTCATAGCATTATATTGATTTCATAACCTTTAATGTATAACATAATATGTATTATCTCTATGGCGAATCAGGTTACAAAAAAAACCTGATCCCAATTTTTTTGGTGTAATGGTACACTATTTAAATGATAAAATTTTCACAGCACACTGAATATTTCACAAATACTCGTACTCGCATGACTTTTTTGATATTCTTAAAATGTTGCCAACTGCAATTCTTTGTAATAAAGGTTTTCCTATGATCAAAGAAAAAAACAGAACAGGCATGTGCTATGGTGAAAATACTTACAACAAATTGTTTTTTCACACTTAACTCAATATTCCTTAAATTATGTACAAACAGTACACCTATAGTATCGCATATTGTCTCATTACAATTATATCTGCACTATATCAAATAAATAAAGCAAAAAATACATAAAATTTTAAGTCAATAGATTGCATTTACGAAAATTAAATAAAAAATTGTTTCAGATTCCTAAGGAAACTATTTTAAATCGAATCGGAAGTTTGAAATCACACATTTCAGGACACAGTGAACCGGTACAAGTGGTACCAATGAAAGAATTATTAAAAGATACCAGAAAAGAACAAATATTGTATTCTAGTAATCTTCAAAAAACGAACATAGAGGAAGGCATTGAGATTGAATTAAGTAATAAAAAAATCAGCAAACAAAATGAATATTTCGAAAAATCAAACTTCATTAACAATAAAAAAATTGAAATGTTAAACAGTGTTGTTTTAAAACCTGAGGAAACATTCGTAATTTTACGTGACATTAAAATGAATCAGCAATTTAATGATAATGTCACGAAGGCGCGCAGTGTAATTAAACCAGCAGATTCGGTAAGCCTTATAAAAAAAAAACAACAGTGAGGGAAACAATAATAGAATAAAAATGTACACATATTGTGAAATCCAGAGAAGTTTTATTTTTGAAGTTTTGATTTTGTTATCTGTTTTATATTTTAGAAATATCCCGATGGCACCGAAATTTACACTGAGGACTACAATTTAAAGAAAAAGTTATCGCAAGAAATATGCTATCAAGAAGTTATTGTGGAACAAAAAGAAAAGGTGTGTTAATGATTTTATATAACCAGGTATTTATTATTATTTTGTGTGCTGTATGCAAGAGATAAAGTATTGTAATGTGAGACAAAATAAAAGGTGTCGTGTATGGGGAGATTGTGGGCTGGCCGAGAGCTGGGGGGTTGAAGAAGCAGTATGAGGACTGCCTTGTGGTAATGAATGAATTTGTGTGGAGCACCTGGCCTGGGATTAGATGGCTTAAGATTGTGGGAGTTGGAGGAGAATCTGCACTCGGGCTGATAATGTCGCAGCAGCTGGATGAACTAGAAATGAGCAGCAAGCAGCGGCCATGCGACAACAGAACAGAACCGCTTTGTACGTGATGTCTGTGGGAGGGGAGTGTGCTTCTCAAATTGGACTATTCTCCCATTGAAAATCGTACGTGGAGAAACTGAGAACCATAACTAAGTGGGAATAGCGAAGGGATCCTCAAATATGAGACCCGGGACAACCAAATAGAGGTTTTTCATCCAAAAGATGAACAATATTTCGTAAAGGGTAAATTAATTTTTATTACTTCACTTCTCAAAATAGAAAACATTCATTCCATATATCCATATGACAAAATTTTGATGAATTATCTCAGTAGTGATTGATTCAATTTAACGTGCCTCTTTCATAACATAAATCAATAGCTCCTTCATTGAATAACATTAATAACAGACACAAACATGTTGACAAAAATAATTGATGAAATCACTTATAAAATCATACAATACATTAGTTTGTTTATCCATCATTCTAAAAATTGTTCACTTACGTAAACACTAAGTTCAATTTTTACCCGATTATCAGTAGACTTTAACACATTTAAAGTCGGCAAACCAGGCTCATAGAGATTTCAAATTCACTCACCTAACTCTTCCTTTTGGTACATAGCTTCGTCCTTGATTTTCAATATCAAAAATAATTTCTTACAATTTAATAGATATTTTTATATTTAAAATATTGAAAACTTCTTAATTAAAATTGAAATAAAACAGAAATGTCTTGTTTAATTTTATTTTTCAATTAATATATTTTAGTCCAATATCATTTGAAATATTCAATAAATTATTTAACTACAATTGACAATATAAACAAAACAAAAGTAATTACAATTATTTGATGATCATTACAAGTGGGTGACAAAACTTGTAACAATTTAGGAATACTAACAGGTAGTTTATAAATTAGAGTTCATTGGACCAGAATGTACTTCAAAACTAATAACAAATATAGAATCTAATTATAAGGAGTGGGTTAAGATATTTTTATTCAGGAGAACACTTATTAAGATGTGAGATTACTTAATATATTAAGGAGAACTTTTATTAAGATGTGAGATTAATTAATATATTACGGCACTCATAATTATTTTGTTAGTGAAACTTGTTTATAATGTTCCTGTGAACAGATATTTGAGAAAAAATATATAGTACAGTATTTAATTGTTTTTCCTTGTAATTTGTGTATTTTTTAAAGTTATATTTTACTATGGAAAATGCCATTCGATGTTATCAGCAGATGAGTTATATACGAATATCTAGTGGAACTTACATCCTACAACAAAATTGTTGAACTAAAATAAATAAATATAATTATGTATTTGCAAACATGGCTCATTACCTATATGTAACATGTTTTATAGCAAAATACTACTTGATATACTAATACAGGCAGTTTTTCAATCAATTTACAAACTTTGCTATAACGAACATCATAATTTTAAAATTATTTTATTTACTTAATGCACAAAGTTAAATCCTTTCTCGATCATATTGAAATATTCAGCCATCTTCTTGGTTTCAAATTGGTTCGGTTGTTCATTTTCTTGCTGTTCTTCTGAGAAAGAGTCTTCCTTTCTGATGACCCAGTGCATTATCAATTAACATCATAAATTTAAATGGTAGGTTATTTTTTTTGTAATATTGTTCTACCTCTTGTATAAAATGATGACGAAACCAGACTTCAAAAATTTCTTGAGTCATCCATGCTCTTTGATTGGATTAGTGATGATTTGTAAATATTCTTTAAGGCCCTTGGGTTTTCACTGTGATAAATTAAAAGTAGTTTGATTTTGTAATCTCCAGCAGCATTTCCACCAAGTAAAAGTATTAGCCTATATTTAGACACCTTAAAACCTGATATATAAACTCAGATTTTTCTAATTGAGATATATATGACCGATCTGGCATTTTTTTCCCAACATACCCTGGTTTGATCCACATAAAATATTTGTTGTGGCCGGTATCATAATTTTTTATGATTTCTGCTATACTTTTAATAAAATTCATAGCTCTCTATATGTCTGCACTGGCAGCCTCACCTGTTGTGTAATTTATTACGGCCTTTAAATATTTGAAATCATCCGTGGCTTGCAGAGATTGTATTATTATCATTATTTTTACACTTTAGATCTAGGCTTTCTCCTGCATAAGCACGAGGCTTTTTGGAATTTGTTGTTGCTGCATATCTTCTATCCATATAATCAATTATTCTTCCATTTCTTCTATTAATATTCCTCTTTTCTTGGTAATTATAATAGATTGCATTCGTACTGATTTTTTTACATGATTCATGATTGAAACATTATCAAGTATCATAGATGACATGTGATGGTAGAATGAAAATTTTGGGGTATGTCAAATTAAAATAAAACCTGGTCAGTCAATTTAAAGACACTGTAAAGGGTAGTTTTACATTTGAAGACAAAAATATATGTTTAAATTTTTCATACCAAAGCGACATAATAATGCTAATTGTGATGGTGCTAGTGGTAGTAAAAGACAAAAATTTAGTTTAGAAACAAAGCTAGATAAACATCATTAAATGTGGACAAACCAGCCGCAGCCGTTTCATCGGAAGTTCAATCTAATTTGAGTACGCAATGGACAGGCATGTGAAAATAATAAACACTAATGAAAATTTGAGCGAATAAAAGTTGAATGTACAATATTTGTACATATATAAAATATAATTTTGTTTTGTATGTTTTTAATTAAAATGAACTGTTACTATACATATTTTGTATTCTCTTAGTATTTTTTCAACTTATTTTACGTTCGTAGCGTATCGTTATAATAAAACATACACATTAGATGTTTAATACAATACAATGCTTTTCACATGGAAAAATGACTATATGATTGCATGTTATATGCAAAAGATGCATATTAAGGTGTTTTGACGCATAACAAACAAAAACACACAACCTAACACACACGACCTTAAGAAACAGAAGTCATTCGTAAATCGAGGACTGCCTGTATATGATTTATTTTTATAAATTTCTTTATTAATTGATAACTAAGCGTATTTTATATAATAAAAAAATTAAAACACATTGGTTTCTTTATGAATAAAAAAGATATATTCAATGTATGGATCAAGTTTACTTTGAAAATAACAGGTTGTATAAGCCACATTTGTAAATAATCCCATTGGATCAATCCGGTTTTGGAAAATAACTTTCAAACAAAATTCGGCCAACGCCATTACCTACAATGACTAAGAAGATAAGCTTCTAATTGCTAAAATATATAATCAGCCTTTGAAACTTAAATAAAATTGGAATGGGCCATATTTGAAAATAATATCATCATTTAATCAATATTTGTATGGTATCAGGTAGTGATGGTATACCGTTACGTGACTGTGATTGGTAACTGAGATTTAACTATGATTGGTAATAAGATTTAACTGTCGGAGACTTACTTTCTAGTGTACCAGTCATTGCTCGAAGAATTATGTTGATCAGTTATCAATAATCGTTACAATCGAACATAGTCACAGTCAAAATGATGGTTTAAATAACGATTTTACCATCATTAGTATCAGGGCATTCAACATTTATTTTTCAAGTATACTGGAGTGTGTCATGTTTGCAAACAATAATAGCATCATATAATAGTTACACAATATGTTTAGTTATTATTGTCTTAATGGTAATAAAATTAAATCTTTATAATGTAATTTCACATTAAAATTTTGCAGAAATTAAAGTTAGATGTTACACCTCCAATTATAATTGAGGAATCAGTTGAACAAATCGATGATGATTCTGAGGAAAGCGGTGACAACATCACAAGTGCACCGACTGCTGATTCTGATGTGGGAACACAGGGAAGTGACAAAAATGAAACAATGAACAAAAAACAATATTATGAAGAAAAATATATTCTGATCCAGGAGCTGAAAGAAAAATATAGTAATATGAAATTACCACAAGTTACATCTCATGAACGAAATGATCCTTTGAAACAGGTAATGCATGCTCAAGTTCATGTATTTAGCAATTCCCTCATTTAAATTATAAATCGTTTTTTGTGTAAGTTGTTTTAATTCACATTATTTTTCATCTTTCTTACAGTAATTATACAAAAAAAAAAAAAATTTAACTACTTTATTTCAGCAGGTACCTACTCCACCTCTCAGTCCATCCGTTTCCAAGTTTTTTTTTAAAAATGAAAATACCAAAATTGACAATGATAGTTCTGTTCACCGAAATGATCAACTCGATGAAGAAACAATCAAGTTTTCAAATAAAGTAGAAGACACTAACAGAAAAGAGATGACTCCGAACACAGAAATAGGAAAAAAGCAAACTAATCTAGTATTGAATCAAATTGATAGTTCTACAACACGAGTCAATGGCGTGAGTAAATATATAGTGTATTTTAAACCATGATATAAAAAGTGGATCTAATCAAAATATGTACATATTGAGAATTGAGAAATAATTTTGAGAGTTTCTTAATTCACTAAATCTTTATTCTCATATAATTTGTATTTGTGAAGAATGCAAAAATAATTTTAATCAAATCAGAAATTAAGGTTATGCTTATTTATTTTTGATAGGAAATTTAAGATCAGCAAAACTTTCAACGGATGTAGTTTTATGAATGTTGATAGGTAATTTATTTCAGAGTTTTTTTTTATCAGCATTTCAGATGGGTATAAAAAATTAATATATTTGAATAGAATAATATATAATACTTAATAATAATGTATACACAGTGGACCAAAAGTCACATTACTTTTATTATTTATCTTTTACATAATATTTAAATACCTACTAGGTGGCAGTGAGATTTTTTTTACCTATACATGAAAAATAATATTATGTAAATGATCCCCATTTTCATAAACACAAGCTTCATGTTTTACTTTGAACACTATATTTTAAAAATTGTATTTATATTTAATTTTGTTTAAACCATTGTGTTATTTTTATGTCGACTGGTTTCGATACTAATGTATCTTCGTCGATACATTATGAAACTGGTTGACATAAAAATAACACAGTGGTTTAAACAAAGTTAAATATAAATACAATTTTAAATGATGTCTAACCACAAAGTTAACGCTACAAACATAAACAACTATGTATATTTTTACATTGTATGTTACATATTTAACTCAATCTTGTTTTACTATTTTTACTTAGTATATGTATGTTATTTAACTCAATCTTGCTTTACTCTTTTATTTATATAGATTGAACACAACACTTTTACCTTGATTTGTATGTTACTACCATATTGGAAAAGCAATGTCTACTATAATACAGTAAAATACTAGTGTAGAAGGTGGCAGAGCACTGAATCACATGTTCTTACATTGCTGCAATGGTTTATCCTTATTTTTATAACAATATAACACAATGTACGTAGTATGAATCTAAAAATTAATTATTATTATGTATAGGTAAAAAAACTCTATACTATGAGAATACCATGTAAAAGATAAATAAAAATGAATGTTATTTGATTTTTTAATGGTGAAGTGACTTTTAGTTCATTGTGTATTTATTATATGCGTATAAAAAATAATGTGAAAATATCATTTCTTTGGGGTGGGTTAGTTTTGTAATAACCAACATTTCAGTGGTCAATCATAATCAGGGCTGATGTAAGAATGTCCTTGCTGTAAAACAGTTATGCAGTTTGGTGAATATTTAAAATTATAATGTATATGTATATGAAATTAAAAAAAAACATGAAATGATGAACTGCAATCTGGTAACACCAGTGTCGCCAGCACTCAGGTGGATACATTTCTAATATAAAAAGTCTTATAACAAATTATTATTCTAGGAATATAACAATTCATTCTTATCAAAGACTGGATCTGAAGTATTTGAAATCCAAAACACTGATATGGACGCTTTATCCATGACAAGCCTCGATTATTCAGAGTATGAAGACGATAGCAGCGTAATGAGTAAGAAAATTTTGCATACAAAAAAATGTAATAAGGCATTACATGAACTCATAGAACCTAGGAGAGATTATTGTAAATTTTACAAGTTTATACATAATGAATCTAAAATAATATTAGGATAGGTACCATTTCAGAGTGACCACTTCATTATCGAGGCAGGATAAACCTAAACCAAGATATATTGATTTATTTTGTCATTGTTTCACTGTGTAATGATTTGAATGCTATTTTAAAATAAAATATTTGGTGTGATATCTAAATATGTCTGTACTAGTTGGAGGGGCTTCCTGAATATGCACTAACGTATACAACCATTTTAATTACAGACACTGGTGCAGACTTTATGCCGGCAAAAGAAACCGTTATGAATCTAGAACAAAAGGGTGAACAACACAGAGAAAGGGAATCTAATAAGATTTTGTTCAGAAATGGTAAGACAATAATTCAGATCACTCTCCACCTACCTTATAAACATCCCCTCCTGACTTAGTTTATGTATAAAGCACCCTTGAGGTGAAAGTTTTTGTGAAAATGGCGCTATACAGATTATCCATTATTATTATTATTAGAAGTGGCCCTTCTAAAAGATCAATTTCCTGCCCCCATGCAAGTAGTAATCTTTCTCTTCTCTATTTTCCCCTAACACTGCCACAAAAGATGAAGGAGCAAGGGGTTTATGTACCCGGAACTCTGTTTGACGAGATCAAATAAGAAATGATGGAAACATCCACCATAATTTCACAACCCATTTTTGTGTACACTTACACCAGGATGAACTATAAACAATACAGATGTAAATTTTGCAGCCAAATTAATTAAAATAAAAGAGTTGCAAATTGGAATTGTTCATACCATAGGAATGACATGGAGCCTAGCCGGAGAAAAAAGGTGGCACCAGAAAGATAATTGCTGGGCCTAAGATACTGAAATTCCGTCAATTTGAGAAACTGAATTCATATTATGTTATATTAGTACAACTGTTGAAAAGAAAAGCAGCCTTTATTATTTTTATATGTATAATGGTTATTTTTGCACTAAATTTCTGTGATCTCACTATCATTGGCAAATATGTGATGTTATAATCTGTGACAATCTGACCTCAATGACAAAGCCATACTGTAGGCTGTTTCCGGTTTCATTGATGTTTTTGAACGATGTCCCTGTTTGTTCACTGTGGTTTATACAAGATACAACTTCCATGATACACAGGTATACGGAATCTCTCAATACTGAAGAGAATACTTTTTCTTTCCTGATTCAGAAAGTACTTGATAGCTTATTTGAAGAATCTTTCCTTCATCGGATTTTCTCACTGAATCATTAATAAGGCACTATGTGGAGGATGTTATACAAAACAGTAAAATGCACCTTCTACATCTCACATCAACTTTACAATTTTGTCAATCAACACGCACAACTCGCTGAAGGCACCCCTTTATAATATAAAGGTTGACAGTTTAAACATAAAATCAACTAACTTGGCCCAGCGTTGCAGTCATCTCTCAAAATGAAACATTCATAATACAAACATGCTGGTCATAAGTTAATACACTTTCAGTGTCCTCTACACTTCTCTAATCAGACCTCAGGTAGAATATAATTCAGTCTTACGGTCTCCACACTTCATTGTACACTCGACGGCGGTTGAAAGAATCCAGAGAAAGTTTCTAAGATTTATTAATTTTAAATTAAATATGCGCTCTGAGGATATCAATTATGATTATCTCCTTAGTCGTCTGAAGTTGTTAAAATTATCAGCGAGACATACAATGACTGACCTTATATTACTATACAGATCATCAATAGTATGATAGACTGCCCCCAGATTGTTGGTCTGCTTGACTTTCACGCACCGTTGAGGTTATCGAGACACAATTCATTGTTTTATTACAGTAGTAATGTCAGAACTCATGCACTAGCTAACTCCGCAGTCCCCAGAATGCATTCTTTGGGGAATGAATATGCAGAGTCTCAACTCAATGGTGATGGATAAATTGCTTTACTTCACATTTTATATTTATTTTAGATTATGTAAAAACATGCTGACATTATGTAATTTTTTCTTTGTGTATTGCACTTCTGATGAAATTTCTGTTATTTTAGAAATTATGTTAATGCCTGAATAGGACGTGTATAATAATAATAATAAATACTCAATCACAGTAATGTACGTATTGAATAGAATCAGATTACGTTTGACCAGAGATACTGTAAGTCAATTCAAGCATCAGTGTGATAACTGGATGAGCCGCTTGTGCAAACTATTTGGAAAATGCTATTTATGAATAACCTTAGTACAGAATAACTTTTCAAATCATTGTTACTAATTATTTTTTTACCATTTTACCAGATTGTAGTCAGATTCCTCATGCGCACTGAATTCCTTTCTTTCTGTCTTTGTCTTAAAAATATACAGTATTGCCTGTGTACATTTTATGTGGGGAGACCCTGTAGTAACCTTGTTTATTTTTTTGTTGTCACATTTGTACTGTAGGAAACTTGATATATGTAGTACAAAACTTGATGAAAGAACCAAACAGATAAAAGTTCTATCCTGATTTACAGAAATGAAGTGTCATTGTTAAATAAAATATATTGTTCAAACATTGGTGTAATTATGCAATATCGTAAACTTTGCAGCATGAAACATCTAATCTGGAGTTGATTTAATTTGAATGCACTTGATTATAGTTTGATACAAGTTATCTAATATAATAAGTGCTATTTTTTTTATCATTTTTTGTAAACAGTAAGTGAATTTGGATTTGATGTGAATAATTTAAAAAATATATTTTGTTGGTTTTCAGGACTGGGTAGTTTTGCAAAACCTTCTTTTTCGTTTTTCAATAGTGGACACAATGACAAAAATGAGAAAAATAAAGAGAAGGAGCCCGAAAGCAGTGGATTTAATGTTTTGTTTGGCATATCTGATGAAAAAAAACCCAAAGGCAACTTTTTTGATTTTTTAAAATGAATTATTAAAAACAATAAATTTGAAAAAAATGCTATATTAAAACAAGCCACTACGTAAAAATAATTAAATAATATAAATACATATTTAAGTTAATAATAATTACATGATTATTGTCAATACTGTGACATTATATGAAAAATAGTTAATTATATGTAAAAATAATTCAATAATATGAACACATATTTAAGTTAATATAATAATTACACGATTATTGTCAATACCGTGACATCAATAAAAAATATTTAATTTGGAGTATTTTCTTTCATTTTCCATGATCCCTGGCATATTGATAAATTAATTAACACATGACATTGTTTAAGATAATAGTTCCGGCAAATCAGTCTCAGGCATCTTCTCTTAAATCTCAGGTAAGGCTAATCTGATAATTGTAAAAATGTAACATTTGGTACAGCCTTACCTTCAGGATTGATATTGTACATGTATACATTTTCCAAAACACTACCAAAAATCATTTGATTATAACGGACGCTTTTTATAAAAAATATTATGTCCGTTCTGGCAGAAATCACGAAATTGTGATAATAGTTTTGAGGTTGCTCAAAGTTTATAAATGAAGAACAGATTATTTTTTTGTTACGTCTAGTTTCATCATCTTTTAGAATTATAATTTCTGCCTGTTTAAAAATATATTTTTTGCCCCTGATGGCATTCATCTCAAAACTGCAATTTTGACATTTAGTGACATCTAACCAAAGGACAATATATGTATAGGAAAAAAAACATTTTACTTATTTTAGGCATGTACACCATATTTTAATAAAAAAACTAGAATTATTTAATTACACATTAAATTTAATTTACAGTACATACTTAAGAGTCATTTGAATATCAAAGATCACTGATGAAGTTGACAAGCACGAACGGCAATAAGTTGCAGCAATATGAAGAGAGGGGCAAACACTTCACTGTACTCTATTGTAGATTGGCCGGTCAATTTTTTACAGAGTAAAAATTTAAACACAAAAGTTAAACCCAAAAATATTGCACTCCAAGAGGCGCGATACAGAGACGCTTTAAGGGTTGTGTAGAGGTTAAGGCGAATGAATATAATCACACAAAAATATGCATTGAGACCGTCACTAATGAAGAGTGGAGAAAAAATTATCCACCAAGATTCCGATAGAACTCCGTCCACCTTGAGGGCGAGCAAAACTGAAAATATTGTTATAGAAAAGAGGTTTATCCAGATTTCGAAAACTGTCAATCCGATCCATGAAACGATTTCCTTAAGCGTAAAAAACATTTTGCAAACTGCAACCGATGCACTATTGAGTTTCTAAGCAGGCTGTTCGATACACTCTAATGTGAACGGCAGAGTTTTGTCTCACTTGAGATCCAAAATCCCCTTCATCAGTATTTGGCTCCAAGTCATCTGAAAAGATAAAGATTGATTTTTTACAAAAAAGCTACGCTGGCATTTAGTAAATATTAGCAAACATATCATTTTCTATTGACAGAATATATAATCAATACTTGAACATATTTAATTAAAAAGTAGAATTATTTTATAAGTTCATGTATTGGAGAAAGTAGCACTATTTAAATAATGAGAAAGTACTGTTTAAATAATGGTACCTAATGCGGGGGTTGCATTCCTGGATAATCCGCACTAAGCAGGGGAAATTAATAACTCAAAGTTTGTAATTTATTTAAAATTGAATTAAAAAACATACATGCGTGTGCATTTAAAAAATTGAACATGAATCTTTAAAAATTATACAATTAAATCTTAAATAAATACAAAGCGCACTCAATAATAATAAAACCGTAAACCTTCTTAAAATTATAATTATATACATATCTGTGGAGGTCTATCACCTCCACAATCAGCAACACCGCCGACGGTCCCTGAACGCACCCTGCATATACCTGGGTGTAAAAGTAGGCTCTCATTAACCGCAAAAACATTCCAGTACTGACTGGATAACTGTATATACTTCTAACTGTAACTGTGCAACGATCATTAATAAACGTCTGACAACTGAGTAGCCTGTCTTGTTGAACCTTCTCTGGCCACACACACTCTGGTTGAGACTGTAGTAGTATAGTGTAATTTAATGTGTTTTACTGTGGCAATTGCAGACGAGTGAGCTGGTGAAAAAGCACTTTTGTCTTCACCGAATAGGGCCTTTTTTCACCAATAAATCAGCATAGTACTGCCCCATGATTGTCCTTCTCTTCTCCAAATAGTTGGCGCTGAGAAACATATCCAAAGAGTGCTTCGAATTTGTGATAGTATTCTGTTTTTGTTTAACTGTGACCAAAAGCACCACACATCTCGCCGATAGCTTTCTGATGCCCAATTTTTCATGTAGGATATTTTGTATGCATTCAATTTAAAATTTAAATTCTTGTAGTTAAATTTTATAGTCCTCCATAGTCACCTCAATCGGAAAGGCCTGAAAAATGGATGTTCGGCCACTCTTGAATTCATTAAACCAATATTTGATGGTAGTCATCGAAGGTGCTTGGTACTTATAAAACAGCATGCAATTTCACTTTGATTTCCTCACATGTCTTCTCATCCAAAAAAAGGAATCAAATCACTGACCGGTATTGCTCTTTTTCCTTGGTTGCAAACAAACACAAACTTTCACACTTTCAACAGCTATCAAAGCAAAACTACTTGATAAATCTGTCTGAAGTTTTAACAGGCATTATTGGAAAGATGGCGTTAAACAATGGTGTACATATTTTGCGTCAGTGGCGCCATCAGTCGTTAAACACAGATACTTATTATTCAGCCCTGTACCGTACAACATTTCTTGTGTGCCGCATTAACGGCTAAAAAATAACTCATGCAAGCTTTACTCGCGACTCCCATGTTATATTGTATCTAAGAACACGTGTCTTGAAGTATATTGTAATGGCCTAGTTATATCACATCTACCACATAAAGTACACAAGTAAATAATACTTAGGCAGAAAATACAAGGGGATGGTTTCTGCCTAAATAAATAATACTTGGGCAAAAATATAAAATATCGGCCTATATAAGATGCCAGTAAATATTTTGTAACCAGTTCTCTTGAATAAATCCAGCGTGAAATAACATCTCTTGAATAAATCCCACGTGAAATAACTTGACTTTTTTTATGCAGTTTTAATACATAACCATTACATATCTCTTTATAAACCATTATCAGTCAGTTAAAATATCCAGAAGATTGAAAACCCCACCACCTGAGAATGTATGCAAAAACAAGGAAATACAATCTTTATTCTGTATATAAAATAATTTTCTTTACGTTTCATGATGCATGAATAGTCGACTCCGCCAAAGTAATATAATTTAATAATTTTTACTTTAATTTCTAAGCCAAGCAATTTTCTGTTTCTATATAACATTCCCACTCACTGCTTGAATTTGGTGTTTTTATAATTTTTATTAAAAGCTAGATTACAACAATGTTGACAAATGTTGAAATGTTGTGACAGGTGTTTATAATAAAAAATAAAATAAAAAAAACCCTAAGAATTAACATGAATAATGTTGTCTCCAACCTCATTTACATAAAATTGGATATCTATCCTTTTTCATATATTACCTTTCATTAAAATGTTCACAGAATTGTTCTTAGAATCCTGCCAAAATTCCCATTATTACCTTTTTTAAGTACTTAAAATTATATAGCTGTCCCTTTTCAATAGATTTCATATATATATACAAGTTGTTCAGTTTAAAATAATAAATATTGATAATGCCCTCACAAGGCGAAACGCGTCTCATGGAAATTAAACGAGTAGAACTAAAAAACAAGTGTTTTTATTTTCATATATGCAATTATGGAGTTCTACAAACTTACCACTGAAACAATAGAACTAACCTTTAATTATAGAGCATTCAGATATTCAAGATAGAATATGTGTATAATATTTGTCAACATTATTACTAACCTATAAGATCCACGGTAGAAGTGTTAACTTCTATTTGACAAGTTCCATGAAAAGACGTTTCCAACTGCAAAGCTAAGTTAATACAACGGCATATAGCAGCTCCCAAACCGTGTAAAATGATTTCCTTTTCGCCATTCAAAAGAAGACTCGAACATTTCTCCAGCTGCGCCTAAAAATGTTTAAAAAGTAGTGATTAATGATGAACAATCACGTGTAACCATCTTATGTTTATTCGAAAAATATATCACCTTAAAATTAGTTTTCTTTGTTATGTACACATCATTTTCTCTGCTCACTGGTTTAGGTGGAACTCTCTTTTTCAACGAGTAATCTCGGGGCGATGATTTTATATTCTTCTTTAAAAGAATTTCTCGTTTGTCAACAGGAGAATTTTCATCTGCCATTATGACATGCATAGATAAAATATTTAGTTGAATGTTCACATGTTAAAATTTTTGTACTTCAACAGGTGCCTACTTACGAGAAGTATCTACGTATCCATCAGCCAATAGAAAAATCGAAATGTTTTTAAGTTTGTTGTCAAGTTGTCTAGTCTTAAATCTGACAGATGCAAAAACGTTGTTGTCAACTAACATTGTCAACGTTGTTTTCTGTCGCGGTGGGTCTGTTTGTGATAAATATATCATAATGGATTCCGATAAAATAAATGTAGTAGTGAAATGGAGTGGGAAAGAATACGAAATCCAAGAATTGAGTACTAATGACACGGTTATTAAACTGAAGGAATTAATTGAAGTGCAGACTGGCGTTCGATGTGCGAGGCAGAAATTATTGAATCTCAAATTTCAAGGTACGTACACTTCGTTTTCATGTTTTGCTTAATCTTCTGTTCCACTTCAGAATTAAATAAACAGTTTTCGCTGCCCGACATTTGCTATCCTTTGCTTGCAAGTTAATTCGCTATTATAACAATAGTCTATGAATGTTGATGCGGGCGTACAATATCGAACAAATCGAGTGGTTTTTCTATTGAACCGTGTTTCCCGTTTAATTTTTTCTGCAAAACATAGGTTCTGTAATAATTATACACTTATATTTTAACATATAAGTACATATAGATTCCATTGCGTATGTTCAAACGGATATTTTTATGGAGGCTATTATATGTATTTATGCTATAGGTTCGTCGGCGATCGTGGGAATTATACCGACATCTTGATGCACCAAGTAAAGAAATATGACTCAAAGTTAAATTTATTCATCAGTATGCTTAAGTTTCTTGCTCGTGTAATATTTCCATTAATTTTGTATTTTTCTTAATATTCCATACCATTCTTATACCATTAAGCATTCTACAATAACCATAAAAATATTTCTGTTACATCTGGAATAAAAAAACCTACTGAACTTGTATAAAGGTAAATCATATTTTAATTATTGTATTTTATCTGGTAATTTTGTTATTTTTAATCTTTACAGTACCTACCCAGGATCAATCTGTTCCTATTCCTTAACACATTTACTGCCGATGACGCTCACAGGCATTATGTTTTATTGCTAGATGCTGCCAACCCCTAAGGGCAGACCTTGTTCGTACATGTTTATTTGTGACAGTATGTCACGGGCACCCTCCAACCTGTTTTTGTGGCAGATGTGTGCTTGATTAAAATATATTATCGGCATTTATTATAGCACAGTCAAAAGTCAGCATCCAACATTTTAACAAATACCTTTTTTAAATTTTCTTTCAGATTATAATTTCTGATTACGTTAGTTCAGTCATGATTAGTTTCAACCAAATATTGTAATATAAAATATTATTTTGAATCTCTATTTTATCTGTAATGGTAGGAAAATTAAAATTTCACACAGTATAATATCTTGGCTCATAATTAAGACTCTACAACATTGTGGATCAAGTTTGTTATACCTATAAAGGTGTGTGGTATATAAATACTATAATCGTAAACCTCAGAAGTAAAGTTGATAATAAATTTGTCTTACTTGAGTGGTTATGTTTAGCACAACTACATTAGCACCAAAGTTTGAAGATTAGATCCATTTCATCCAAGTTGGTCCTTTATTCATGGCTCAAGACTTAGTTTTATAAGTTAATAAAAGCACTAATGTGACCACAGACCACCTGTAGAATAAACAGACATGAACTAATGCAAATTCCTTGTCCTAAAATTTTAATTTTGGTGGCACCCACGTGATCACTATGGTGCCACTCACGCAATCGAAGCGTTCTGTGACTTTTTTAAAAATATGATTCGATTGGAACGAAAATTGAAACACTGACAATATAATATGCATTAATGTTAAAAATACGTCTTGTTTACACAAAAATTTAATTTTCGAAGAGTAAATACTTTTACTGTTGCTTAAATGTGTCATAATCGTTTCGTTGGATATATGTGTGTAGAAGGCCCCTCGCCCCGCAAATAATGTTTCAAACCCCTCTCCTATATACCATATACACTTCATATCATGTCTATTCATTTACTAGTCTGTGAATGTGACATATTTTCATTTTAAATTTTTTATAATAAAAAAATCCTTTGTCCGTTTAAATCAACATTTTTATTTGAACAAGTAGTTTTGAATCCATTATAAGTTAATCAATATGTGTACATACTAATTCAGTATTTGGGTCAAACATCATGGCCATCAGCCAATATCTTGGCCCTCGCAAAGTAATACTAGTTATTTAAGTAACTTATTAGTTCAATTTGATGTAGGATAATCAGTAACGAGAATGAAATATCAAATTTAAAACAATTCAATTAAAATACTAGTAATATGTTTTATTTTCTTTCATAAAATTATCTCTCTTAGTCTATGTGCACATGCAAACCCAAGCGACGTCAAGATCCCAGGCTTTGTTTAGTGTGGCATGCCGCGAAGATCTGGTCATTTTTCAGACTTGGTCTGTTACTTATTATAATATGATTAATGGAGATCCACCCCTCCCGCTCTTCGTCCTTGTTATGTCCAGTTATCGCTAATTTTTCTAGGCTTACTTTCTTTCTTGTGTCAAGCGCTCCCAGGTAGATAAAATCATTGACTTCTTAAAACCATAAAATTATGTTTTATACATTAAGTTACTATATTTTGACTTTGTAGGAAAATCTGCCGAAGACGATTGCACACTCGGGGACATAAACCTGAAGCCAAATTTTAAGATAATGATGATGGGATCTCTGGAGGAAGCTATTCAAGATGCTTGCAGTAAGCCAACGGGTTCCGAGGATGTTATTAACGACTTGGATATCGAGGACGAGGAAATAGCTATTGAAAATGCCCACGTAATGTTAATTTACTGTAATTTTTTTAACCATTTTCAACATCTGACTATTTTAATAAATAAGAAATAACCTTGCCATTGCTTTTGATTTCTCAATAGTCCATAATAAGTATTTCATGCACTGTTTAGTTCCATCCACCATTAAAATTATCAAAAATTATATTCTTATAAATAAAAGAAGCCAAATTAATATGATAATTTTAGATCACCATAAATCGTTGCATTTTGCAATAGGGAATGTGTTAAACAAGAACAGATTATCATACATACATCAGACATCATACCTTAATGGCGGTTTATAAGGCACTTGTGAAAATAATAAAGTTGCCCCTTTTTTCATCACAAATAATATATTTTTTTTTTCGCAAAGAACACATTTAAATGATTAAATTTAAATATTTTTTAGGTGTATCTTCAAAAAATTGAAAAAAGAATTAAGGAATATAAAATAACCATGCTCAATGAACCACGGCCAAATAAAAATTTGCTCGTTCTTGACATTGATTATACTTTGTTCGATCATCGATCTGCTGCTGAATCAGGTAAAGTTACATTGAGACTATATTCATTAATGTCGTATGAAATCCTCGATTCCTAGACTTTCTTTATTGGTATCTTACAACAGCTAAACCAATACCTAAGCAGACATGTGTTAAAAGCGAAAAATACACAAGATTGCTGGTTTCATGGAACCTGAACTTGTCAGACTTTTCCTCCATTCTTAACTATCTGAATGAGAACAAAAAACTTATTTATTTAATTTATGCAATTTGTTGTTGACATGTATGTTATAAATGTATAATTTGATCAAGTTTAAAAATTTCATTCATATATCAATTTTTAAACTATTAGTTATATATATTGTACTTCCAAGAAACAAAACATACTCATCTTTCTATTATCTTTTTATATATGTATAGTATATCCAAATCGGTATCATATCCACCTACTTACTTTATAAAATATTTTAATATAATGTATATAATTCTAAATGTTAGGTAATTCATAAATTTGTAAACCAGGCATGTAGGTGTAAATCATGAATAATCAATTTAAGGTTATGAACTGATGCGCCCGTACCTGCACGAGTTTTTGACATCTGCGTATAGACACTATGACATAGTGATATGGTCCGCCACCGGCATGAAATGGATCGAGGAGAAGATGAAATTGCTCGGCATTTCCACACATGAGGATTATAAAATAATGTTTTATTTGGACCATCTGGCGATGATAACAGTTCATACACCAAAATATGGAATTATCGATGTAAGTACTCAATTATATTTTCATACTTCATACATTATTTTTTTGTTCGTGCTCAATGTAAATGTACTATTTACTTCAATGTAAATATGAGTGTAATGTAAACGTGTATCTGTATAGCGTATACAGTGGAGCATGTTTAACATGAAAATATTTAATATGAAAAATTGGTTAACGTGAAAAAATATTCTGGTCCAGACCAAATGCTATGTGATTTCACACATTTATTTTCGTTTAACTTGAAACAAAAGATATCAAGTTTATGATTCAACTTTTTCTTGACAACAGTTAACATTGATAATAAACAGTCAATTCTTGCCCCCATAACACCCTTTGAACTTGTCATATTTATGATTTTATAGCTCAACTTTTTATTGAGTAGGCAGACATATGATGGTTTTATAGTATTACCTGGATTACTTGCCAATTTAAACATTACCTGAATTACCCATCGCCCAAGTCAGCGCCAACTTGTTTATTGTTTATGAATTTATGATTTTCTTTCTATTGATTTGGCCGACTTGCTGCACACTACCCTAACCATTTTAAACAGACGGGATTAGCCATCGACGAACTAAACATTTCATTAGCATTCTATTTTTTTACAAAAAAATATTTCACACTTTTAAAATTTTTATTTATTTCAGATTTGTCTTTTTATCTGATAATATAGTGTTTATGTGTATTATGTTTCCAAAATACCCCTTGTGGAGTATAATAATGTGAATAAAGTATTAAACTTTTTAAACTTTCTATCTTTACACTTTTATTATGACAATCAAAAACATTGCTGAGTTTTTTTTGTTCATTCAATTTAATATGAAATTCTTTTAACATAAAAATAATATTCCTGTCCGCGTGGTTTTATGTCAATCCTGCTTCATTGCACATACACTATTAATGTATCCTTGCACACGATAACTCACTAAGAAGTTCATTCATATTTTTCCTTCACTTGTCAACAATTTTTATTATAATAAATTGTAACTACTTGTGCTTTATCTCTTTTTTTAAATGACTCAATAATTTTACTTTAATTGAATTGTCTCTGTAGTTAATTTGTCTGATTTTCTGAATGCAAAATTAACATATTTTAAAAATTATTGAGAAAAAAGGTACCGAATTGACACATTTATTAAAAAAATGACGTATCAAATAAAATTTGTTATATTATTACAAATAATATGTATTAGATATTTTAAAGCATTTATACATACATGTTGCTCATTCTTATTCTTAATATGATGAAATACTATAGCTCAGTAACTATTCTCCGTCTTCTGTTATCTCGACATATAAAAAAATTGGGTTAGGTGTTAGAAGAAGCTGTTATTCAACTGTGCTATAACATTGACTGCAATTGGGTGGCGTGTAAATAAATAAGGTCTTCAGGCTATGAGTAAAAATGATATTATAAATACGATGGATACCAGAAACCATTAATTTTTTCATACATTTGTTTTTCTTAAAATCAGTACGAATATAAATTAATAATCATATATATAATTATAAGTGCAAATAAATATAAATCAGTGCCATTCTGAATAAATCAATACACCTGCTCACTTTATCTGCCATTTTAGACCATATGTATGCAATATATATAAGGTGTAAAGTTTTAGACAGAATATTATAGTTGTCAGTTTAATTTTTAATATTTGTTTTCAGGTCAAGCCTTTAGGAGTCATTTGGGGAAAATTTAATCAGTATAGTTCCAAAAATACAATTATGTTTGACGATATACGGCGCAATTTCATTATGAACCCAAAAACTGGTTTGAAAATCAGGCCCTTCAGACAAGCTCATTTGAACAGGGACAAGGACCGCGAGCTACTGTATCTGGCCACGTACTTGAGAGATATTGCCCGTCACTGTGAAGACTTTAATGAACTGAATCACAAGAAGTGGGAAAAGTATCTTCCTCCCTGTGCGGACACTGAGAGGAGGCACTGTGCTAGTAAAAGAAAAGCCGATGACGATGATGAAGACTCACAATAAACTCATTGATATAATACAGAAGATCTGACTACTGTAGGCGCCACTTATTCACATTTGTTCAAGTCAATTTCAACCGGTGATTCTAATAACAGATAATTCTAATCCCAGTAACTGTTTGATAATCATTAATTACAATAATTAATGATTCTGATTATTAATTTTTGGGGAGAACGTAAGATTTAACTTCTGTATTCCCATTTTCTATTTGGTTATAATTTTTTTTTTCTATCCTGATATTTATATTATCAAATTATTTCAAACATTTTTTTTGTTCGTTGTTTACATTCCAGCTTAACTATTTTTAAAAATTAAAAAAATTTGAACACTTAAATGAAATGATTACTAATTATAAATGTTAAGTTGATGATTTAAATTTTTATTAAATTATGTTCCGGTGTCCATCCACTGGACTACTGCCTGATAAATTTATTGTTTTTTTTGTACCCTGAGATTCATTTATAACAAGTTTATTCTTCCGGTGAATCTCAGTATTGAAATTGTCAGTTGTGATTTTGATAGAATAAGGGCCGGTTGTGTAATCAGTAGTAACTTTTTACTAACGCCCGTAGTAAAAATCCTTTATGGATGTTGATACATCAAATTTACTACTGTCAAAACATAGATGGAGATGTCTACAGCTGCGAAAAATAATCATAAAATATGCTTTATTTATTTTATCTATGGATTTTTTCGCCTAGGCGTTCGAAATGTGTCAATTTAGTGGTGAAATTTTTTCTTATTATATGCTAATGTACACATTGATATATTAAACAACGAGATCATCATTGGATAAACTCTCATCACTAAAATAACAGGATATTGAATGATTAATTGTCGTATACTGCAACTTTCAGGCCCTTAGAGAATGTATAATTGATAGTGATATGTCTGGGAAATAAAAAGTGTTTGGTAGAATTTCTGAAGTCATACTGGGAATTGCGTAAGACTACAGTTTGTCATGAAAAAATACACTTTAAATAATGCTAGTCACTTTTTAAGCAAGTTACATCAATTTTTGCAGTTGTGCCAATATTCGCCAGTATTCGCACATAGAAAAATCTTCTGCTGAAGTTTTATGCATTTCTTCTCTGACAATTACTAATCTCATTTTATCACTTAAAAAGACTCAATGTATTTAGCTTGGGTTTTATCTAGATGCAGCCTTCAGTTGTTTATCATCTCACGGGTTGCATCATGATTAATGAATTATTGCTTATGTTTGTGCTGTTTTGTGCACAGTATAAACATGTTTGAATAACTGTAATTGAAGCAGGTAACATTTTGCGTACCTCAAAAAACTAATTAAACCTTCGAAAATTAAATTCAATAGTCAGCAAACACATGAAGTGGCGCCCGATGCATTTTATATATGAATAGCGTTGTTATTCCTCTTTTAAAGTTTAGTTTTTATTTTTTGTTTAAACGTTAAATCAAATATTTTAATTAACACAATGTGCTTGTTCACATGACTCATAATTCTTCAGTACACTTTATAAACGATAATTTCTTGAGTAAATTTTAAAATATAAGTTTTTCTTTTCTCAGCAGTCACGTGCATCATTTCAAATTTTTTTTTATTCATGAAATTATTTCAGTGAACATTAACATTTGTCAAAATATTAAAATGAGATGTTTCAAAATAGTTTGTAGTTCATTTGAGATTATTTATAAGAATGTCTTATTCACAATTGAGGTTTTCAATGCTGATACATCGTAAGCCACGAAATAACCTTCCTAAGAAAAAGAGAATTAGAAAAAAGGCTCATCTCAATAATTGAGTAATTAAAAAAATAAAGTTTAAATATTTGATTTATGTACCCAGTAAACCGTGTTATTAACCCATTCCCCGCGGGTGACTCGTATATGTGTCATGCCTTACATGCACACAGCGCGGGTGGCTCAAATATGAGTCGCCGAGTTTTGCCCGCCGTTAGTGCATATATACGCACTGAGGAGCGGTGAAAATCGTACCAAAATTATTTGGAATCTTTATCCTACCGACATTTGTCAAGGATCATCAGCCATCTTATAAACAAACACGAAATAATAAAAGTTCTCGTATCATCCAGTATCACTCAGTTATTTAAATTCTCAAACTCAGTTTGTGCGTGTAGAATGTAATATGTTTCAAGCTATAGAGTTCAATTTAATGTCAGTATTTAAAAATTTGTAAATAGTGTGCATTAGTCTCAGAAATCAGAGCCCGTGCAGATCACATCTTCACTCTAGTACATATATGAATATCACCACAAATGGCGCTAATTAAGTGATGGTGTAGGGCACTGTTGTGTTCTCTCATAGATAATTTTGTTTATGTTATTTTATAATTATAGTTCTGATTTCTCTATTTTTTTATGCTCGCGGGGATACTTGAGAACTTTTGCTATCGATTTCTTAAAAACAAATTATAAATTATAATACCGCCGAAGAGTGCCGTGTATGAAAGATGTCATGCGTATTTATGAATGCGATCAATGGGTTAAAAATACTAATGGATTATTTTATGTTTTTCGAAATTCGTCCATTTGGTATAATATTGATTTGATTAAATATTTAAATAATTATATTATCGTTAAAAAACTGCGGTAAAAGCTTTATATATTATTATATTCAGTTTGTTAGTGAAATTTGTCTTATGTGTTTTTTCTCCCCGTTTAAAATATTTTTACTGCAAACCTATACAATACACATAAATATTGATGTTAGCATTAGATTTTGTAAACTACACGTGGTATTATTAAACTATATTATTGTTTTTTTTTAATAATAAATTTTATTAAGTACACTGGTAATAAAATATTTTTATAATTTCTCTAAATTTTAGCAAAAGCTTTCTGACATTTTCAAGATGAATTTAAAAATACAGTATATTATTATTATTTCACAGGTTTAAATGTTTATCTGTTGGATGCAAAACTGTTTTTCCGTGCTGTAGATATGTTTGATGATTTGTTTTAATTTCTTTGTTAACAAATGCTATCGCATTGGAATTTATAAAAAATTGGGGAAAAAAGTTTTTGGTTGTGATTTATTTCGCATTTAATAATATGTTGTCTTAAGGTTAAAAAAATGCAGTGATAACTTTCCCAATTTATATTTTCATTGATTTATTATAATCTTATGAGATTTATACACTTTATTTAGCAAAAGTAGTAAGAGTATTTTGAAGATATTCCTATTTAAACTCATGTTTATTTGTAAAATGTATTAATAAATAATTGTAAAACATTTTTTGTACTCTGTTCCATTTTATTATTTTATTGTACATCCCACTTATTTTTTATGCCAGCAATGATGAAATTAATGGCTTTGTGTTCTTACAGTTTAAAGATCTCACTAAAGGTAATGCGCAGCCAGTCTAGATTTTTGCACTCGGATTAAATTAAATCTAAATTGCTCGTAACAAGTTAAGATCATGGCTACAACTTTTTAAGGGTCGCCGCGGTTAAACCTAAATTGTTATCTTTGCTCTTTGTATTCATAAGGACAAGTATATTCAGCTGCAGTGCACAACCCCAAACATTCTGAAATCCACATCTTTCCCAAAATATCCTACACCATATTGGTATTTAGTACCTATGAACAGTGCCGGCCCTGGCCTCTGTGGCGCTCCCATCCCTGATTTAAAAAAACCGGATCTGTTGAACCATTCACTTAGATTCCGCAACTACAACATCCTCCTGCGACCAGACCCTCTTTGTGATTCAATCTTGCACTGATGGTAAGGTGTAGTGTTGTATTACATATGTCTCTCAAGTTTCACTCCACATGGGCAAAATATTCCAGTTTCCAAATCGTCATTGATTTCTTAGCTCATTTTCCAGTTATTATTGAGATTACAGCCCTGGTGAGTTATTCAGTCAGTCTTTTTTAACGTCACCCCATAAGTTATAATTATTGTGATACTAGAGAATTAGCTGCCATTTTCCAGGGCATCACAGTTTGCTCGGTGCCCTCGGGCTGGCCCTGCCTACGAAGCTTTGCTGGCCATCGTACTGGTCTGCCATATAAATAAAGCACAATTTATAAGAAAACATTACAGGGTGTAACAGACCTATAGTCCACAATAAATTATGGGTGGATACCTGACTAAATTATGTGTCGAAAATGTTCAAGGAATATGTGCAAATTCAGCACCGTTACAAATTTTTACAAAATCATGTTTTAAGTCTACTTCAAAAATAAATATTTGCAAAATTTATTCTTTATTAATATATATCATTGCTTATATTATCATAAAACGAAAAACAGTGGCCGCTTGAAATTTGATGACTGGAATCAATAAAGTATTTCAAATAATCGCATAATTACGATTTTTTTAAAATGCTGTCTCTGATATGGTTGAGATTAGCCACATAGTTGACTGGTAATTTAGTCAGATTTCCAACCATAAAATATTGTTGACTAGGTCTGTTACAGCCTAGGTGGAAGAAATGAAACAAGAATAGGTAAATTTTGAAAGAAAATACAGAAAAAGGAAAAGCTAGTTTATAAATAAATAAAAACATAAAATTACACAGATATTTTTTTTAAATATGCGTACAAAGTTAGTCCACAACTAGTATCATTTTATGTTAGTACCATTGGGTCATAGAAAACTGAAAGACCTATTCATTTCATGAGATTGTGCAATAACTTTTATGTGACAATAATATTATTTACATTTCTATAATACATATGTGTTTTGTGAGATCATCAATTTTTACATTTTATTAGTTTGTGCTGTAGTTTGTTTTACCCAGGGTGTAGAAGGGGTTAAATTCATTATTTCAAACCTCGGTAATGTAATCTTGTCATTTTGGGTAATTTAAAACTATTATTTGCATTTTTCTGCTTTTCAAATTTGTGATGTGTGGTATGTTTTAAAATATTCACAAGTTATCTCTCATATATGTCGGTCCCTCATAACTGAGGATCACAATCTCCATGAATTATCTCTGCTTTTATACAATAAAATGAACGCTGAGATTTTAATGTCATTTTATGTATTGCTTCGATGTCGAACTGTCAAATAATGACCGAGGATCAAGTTTCTCTCCGTTTCAATGTAAATTGAATTTGAATATTGGGTGAAGTTTAAAAATAAATACATATTCAGAATGGTTTTTGGTAATTCACTCGAAACAAATATATCCATTTGAGGTTGTTTTGGAACTGAATAATTTATATGTGTTATTCTCATACACAACATTGCGTATTATCTATAATGTAAAATTGACTCTCAGAAAGGCAGGGCATTTGTTAATCTATATGTAGAAATAAATAAAACTAATTATTTATTGGAGTCCTCCCAATGCGATGGATTGAAATCTGGTGACCGGAATTGGAAGCTGCCCTGCAGCGGACTTAGATAGACTAATAGAGAAGATAGCAATTGGTAAGTACCTACTTATATTGATTATAGGTTTTTTGCTATTTTTTTATTTGATATAGCCGTGCCCCATGTGTGACTTCCTTTATCGCGTAACGTGTTGTGTTAAAAATTATGATGAACGTAACTGCATTCATATTTCCTTGTGTTTGTGGGTGTTTTAGACTTAATTTGTTTAGGATGATTCTACTAATGTAAATTATTATAAAATATAATGGATAGACTTAATATCCAGATAATACTGTATAATGATGGTAATAATAAGGTATCATTGTAGTATAGATATGCACTACCACAATTGTCATATGTATATATAATAGATTGTATAAGTGTGTATGAGTCAAATAAAGATGATACTGTCAACACCGGCATCCCCACCCCACAGCCAACCTAGTGGAAACACCCCGCAGGTTTATAAATTCTGGAGCGCGCTTTGAAAAGGTCTTCTTCTCTTTTCCATTTCGATTGAGTTCGCCGAGTCTTCAGAAGCAGTCACAAACCTTTCGACGAGAGTCTGCACTTCATCTACTGTATCACCAATCACGAGGGATCATTGCACCTCGTGTTGGACACGAGGCTACAGGGCAACCGCATTGGAGATGCGGTTGCTCTGCAGATGATTCGGAAATTCCAGCCAAGTCTGTAAACTGACGACGCCTGGTCACAAAGGCTGAGGTGATTGAGGACATCGATACGTGGCTGCCGACCCCATTGTGAGGACACGTGGCTGCGAGTCGGGCAGCAAGACACGCGTCCGGAACCTGAGCTTGAGGAGGCTCATCATCAGAGACCAAAGAAACCAACAGTATGTAAAGAAAGACGATAAGACTGTGATGGTGTAGTTTATATGTTTAGTATTGAAGTTAAATTGATAAATTTCAATTAGAAGTAGTCATTCATGATCACTCAATCGTGTTTTGATTAATGTAGTGAGATAGTTCCCACTTTCCATGAGTTCCTTAACTTCCTGTGGTGAAGCAACCGCGTACATGTGACACATGTCCAGGTCCATGCTCGTCAAATTAATTTGTTGAATTATTAAAATTGGGCATTTTAAAAATTATATGTAATAATTACTTTATTGACAAGTATCTACAAAATGTGTAAAATGTTTGCCTCAGCGTGGGTATGGCCCGGTGACGCTGGTTTTATGAATGCAACTGTGTAAGGCAATTTATGTATAAGTAAATAATAATTATAAATATTGCCATAGATTATGAATCATGTTTGCCAACTTAATCCAACCAATGAGAATAGATTTTATTTCCTGCCTGCCACTTGTTTGATTTGTTCACATTGTTTTGGACAGAATAAGCATAGACATATTGACTGAACTAAAAACTTGACCTGTAAGGTCAGTGGTTAGTTCATGATCATCTATCCAAATGCACATCAAACTGTAGCAGCATAGTAATATAAATAGCAAATCATACAATTGAATAGATTAATAGTTAAAACGAATGTATTCTAGAATGATAATAGTGCATAGGCAGGCAGGTGGAGCGTGTTCTGTTCTGTTATTAGTTAATAATTATAGGCAATACCAAGAATGATGCGGTGCAACAATAAATTAATCCAAATGAATAGGTAGATAGACGTCATTCATCATTCTAAATGTTCAACAAATTTGTTTCTTCCATTTCTTTTAAAACTGAACTACACCTACGTCAATTTCTTATGTCAATAAAAAACGGCAATTGTGACCTGCTCGATAGATTTATTAAAAAATATATATACATCGGCTGTTATAATGTATAAATATATTTTTGATTTAAATGTTATATTATAATACATTGTTAAAGATAACACGAACCCACAGTGAAGCCAAAAATATCATATCATTGTCTTATAATATTACTGTTTCGTACGAAGGTTCCTCGGTGACGCCAAAATGCCTGCCAAATGTAAAAATAGTTTTCATAAATGAACAATTTTTACGAGGTTTGTATTAGTCCTCTTATAATCGGTAAAGTTATTGACCGTGAAATGAAAATATTCGCAGACCACTGAACCAACATTGAACAGTTAAGAACGGTTCGCACTGTGACATTAAAATCACACTAAAATATCAAAAGTTGCTTCGTCACGCATCGGGCGCCGAAGTTGAGTGTGAACGCGTGTTTTTTTTACTGATTGTGTGATATTTTTGTTCGCCTTCGTATGCCAAAAATGCAGTGCACAATGTAAATACAACATCGAAATCAGGTCCGGCTTCGTAATTAATTACGTATGTGATGAAGATGAAATTTTGTTCAACTATTAATAAAATAACAAGATTTTTAGCCGCTACTTTTAACAATACGAATTCCACAGAGATGTAAGTAGGCCAGCCAGAAGAAAAAACCTGAAGTGTTCGTAAAAATTTCGCTGATTAGTCATTGAATTCACAACATGAAGAAATGCAGCCCTTATTTTTTATTGTATGATTATTTGCACATGTGATTGTGATTGAAAATATGGAATGGCCGATGTTTGTAGGTTATGAATATCAGAAGAATTTGTTTAAGGTGAGTCTGAGGGACCTAATCTCACGCGAGTAGGTATGTGAATGTCGCAATGTATATACACGATGCGGAGCGTGCGTGTGAATATAGGTGTTGGTGTTTTGTGGCTAGAGCAGGTTAATGAAATGAAACAGGACTTACAATCGGTTTGACGTTTTCTGTAGGACGATGCACAAATGAATTTACACAGGTTGAAAGTTAAATTTCACCATAAAGTTAGTGACTAGAGTTGCTCACTGGGGGTGGTTCCGGAAAGGCTGCCAGGGAAGACGTGATCGCTTCAGCTGGTTTCTCGAACTGGTTGCGTTGCGATGTATTGTCTAGACTAGTGGACGGACTTGAATGCCTGTAGATCGCCTGGCTAAACGGCTAGGTACTATGGGGCGCGTTCGTGACCTCTACACACAAAATAATTACATAACTCGCCGTCTCTAAGAAATATGAGATTCTTTTATAACGACTTTATCATTATCACGACAAACAGATTCCAATGTCAAGGCTGCATCGAGCTAAGTAAGACACAGATAGTCACAGTAAGGATATTCTCCAAAAGTGACGGTATTTTTTTTGTCGATCTCTCGTGGGCGAGAACCATGACTATTCTGGAATGGCAGTCTTCTAGAAAACGAGGCTTTTCGTTCCTTACGGTCGTCTGCTATTCGCATGGCTGAGTGAAGGTCGAACCCCTCACCCAGCTCATTGGTTATTTCATCGCATCGGCGAACGTCCTCGCGCTCGCTTTCCTGAAACCATTTTTATCCAGGTTCTATGGTCCACGGCATGCTCAAAAACTTGTTGCCAAGCAAATTGTAGACGATCGATACTTTATTTGGAGTTCCTGGAATGGTTTTTACCTCAAGAGGGCCATTTCTTCCATTGGCTTCCAATTAGCTGCCTAATTCGACTCAATAAGCTTTCAATCACTTGTATACCTAAGAAAACGGTTATGCAAACGCGTTTTTAAAAAGAGAAGAAACACCATCATTCTTTTGTTTGAATATCTGATGCATTTTAAAACGCGATGTTTTCCGAATGTTATCTAATGTTATTTTCTGCCGTTTAACCGAATAAAATAACCAGTTTTCAGATATTTGAAAATTTTGAATACTGAGCATTCAGGACCAGTACCGTGTCCCGAACACACCAATCCATGATACAATGCCGTACAGAAATATGGAGACCAAGGTTTAAAGGAATGGCGGCGTGGGTTGATACGTATTAGTTTGTTTAATAATCGGGATGCTTTGTTTTGGAGCGAAACTGATACGAGACCAACAGTTTCTAAAAAACTTTCGAAGTGATGTGGCCATTCGCCGTTGTTTTAATCGCTCTATAGAAAATGTGATAGACATCGTTTAAACGAATGTAGATAGGTACTACCTGTGTACTGACTACTGACGGATTTCGAGCAACCTCAAGACAAAATACCTATCGTATTATAGTATCCCGCGATTGTTTTGCGTATCTGATTTGGTAGATCTCTGATATGTAAGTATGTTAAAAAGCATCAATAAGTGTTTCAATTTCACTGTTTCCACACTGCTAAGCCAGTGAAAGTCGTATTTTAAAAGTGGAGTGGCGTGCGTCGATTTAGTGGCACTGAAAATGTGACATACTCTTGTAGCGACCATAATTCAAATCTATCGCCATCTCAGTCGGCATCGACGCTAGCGACAGCGCTGCCGGCTGCTACCACAAATCTGGCTCAATTCACCGCCAGACAGTCTCTCCAGTTTCAGCGTTTAACAAGGGCGGTCTTGCCGGCTCGCATTAGCCGAGCAAGACCACCAATTCATTTCATTTCATAATTCCTTACATCTTCATTCATGGTATTCATTTCTATCTGTCTTCATTGTTTTTATCATTTGTCACAATAAACCTCAACACGCGCCAATCACATTTATTTCATTTAACCACCGTCCTAACCCCCAAACTCTTATAAAAGGTAGATTTGTATTTTAGGTAGACCAGCCTGCCGCAGAGTGCAGGAGAAGATCATAGCAAGATGTTGACGTGGGTCTGTCCACTTTCCAATGGTAAGCATCTTCTAATAACCTTCCTCTAAATGAAGAAATAATTGATTTTAATGTAAATTAGTAATACATAATTAGCTTTGTTATTTCGCACCGAGACGACAAATTTCTCTCAGATTTGATACACGCCGTAGTAAAAAATATTTTTGTTGAAGTAAGACTGATTCATTTTATTACTTTAAACGAATATCTACCTACCTAGAATTTTTCGCAGTAAAGCTTCCAATTGACTTGCAATTAGTAAACTAACTAACTATTGTAGAATATTTCGAATCATATTTCTACTAAAAATGATAGCGTACCGTTAATTTCACAATGTTAATTATAAGAAAGTCTCGGATTTGTTTTAAGAACGGTGAAATCTTTCACTTTTAAGATTAAGATTTTTTAATGAGCTTTCGTAATGTAACTTTGGCATTTGAGCAAGTAAGGAAATAAGTAAATATTCAACAGTTCAATCATTGTCATGAATGTGCATACACTTTTTCATAAGTTAACAATTTGAAACGTTATTAATTCAAATGCTGGTTTTTTAATCCCTGTTAAATACATTAAATGTTTCTGCTAATCGCAACGTACTCAATGAAAACGAATCTATTGAAATCTTTGTATAATATAACCTACTATTATTGAGATCTGTGTATAATTTAATCTATAAACCTTCCTTTTTAATAAGCCAATCGGTAAACACCTTACTTCCCGTTTTTACAAAATTAATCTATTATATTTCACAATGTTTAAAGAAATTTATATGTATGGGCTAAATAATAATGTCCCTGTCGTGTTTTAAATAAAGCTCTTTGACATTTCACGTGCTAGGGACGCAGCTTTGACAAGGTTCAAGGTAATAATTTAAAACCGGAAGCGTTCTGCGTGGGACGGAAAAATTTGTTCCGCAAAGGAGCTCTCGGATGGTTTTTTGCTGTCTAATTTTAACATATTTCTGTAGCCAAAATCTTCTTACCTTCATTTTGTTTCGTTTGATCGCCCCGCGATCTTAAGTAGACTTTTTTGTTTAATTCGTATCTGAACGATATCAGATATCAGAAGGTTGCCACTTGAGGTGGTGGATCTCCTCCAAATTCAATCCATCATTTTTGTTCGACGTATGTGTATTTACGTGTTCAGTATTGATTCAAACATAGAGGAATTAGATAATCGGAAAAAATAATACATGCGTACAATGTACTTAGAGTTATTCAAATGTTTTATACAAAGATAGTTACAATTGACGCGCGATTTGAAACTCCACAATATTTAATGCGACATGGTATTTTACGCCGACACCATTACCGGGTCGGGATGTGACAGAAGAATAGTGAGGGTACGCGGCCATCCTTTCTTAGCGGCGCTAGCGGGCGTGCCGCTCGCCACACGGTGGAAATTTACATTACGGTCCCACAGATGGCACCATGTGTTCATACTATCATACATTTAATATAGTTGTTGGTAGTTTATAATAATATGAAGTATGTCAATAAATTCTTCAATTGTTTTAGATAGATCAATGGTGGTCTAGCGAAAATTTACAACTAGGCACTAACGATTGGATTTAATTTAATTATTACATGTTTGCAAGTTTATAATAATAAATTATGCCGAATCATGATGTCCCATGAAGTAAACAAAAATATATTTTTATTTATTATCTTTGTTTTATTAACCACTAAATTGAGTTTACCATAAAATACCATTTTCTTCTTCAGTTATGACATCCTGAAGAAGAAAAATGGTATTTTTCGAAACCGGTAGATGTATTTAAACTAAATTTAGTGGTTAATAAAACAAAGATAATAAATAAAAATATGAATTTTAACCACAAAGATAATATTGCTAATTTTTAATATTTTGATTTATTATATGTGATTGTGCAATTGGAATTCGATTGTAACAATGAATAGTAACAGTGATTATTTTTAACACTGGTGCATCAGAACCGAAATCTTCAATCGTCAAATCACACCTAATTAAAATTGAACATCAATCACAATCACTGTTATTTTCACGGTTTATCTCATCACTAGTATCAATCACTACATTGTACAAAGTATAATGTGGTATTTTACCTAGCTTGTTCCACGCTCAACTCTGTAGGTACTGTACGTGTTTCCGAGACACGTTTAGAATATAAAACTTCTGAATGCGGTGAAACGTTTTGTTTACGAATCAATATAAAATAATCTGAATTAATTTCGTGGAAGGAACCAAATTATATTAAGATAACAATCTAACTTTAGAACCTCACGGTCCACTAACAGAGTTTTAAATCCCGCGGACCACTAACAGAATTTTCTAAAGTGTTAAATATATTTAGAAAAAAGTGATCAAAAAACACATGAAATGCACCAAGTTAATAAAATAAAACTTTATTGTAATCAAATTATTAAAGCTTTATTAATAAAACAAAACAATTAAAAGATGATTTAATTATATTACACTTTTAGCATTATTAAGGAGAACACATTCTTATTGTGAAGTTGTAATTATTCAGAACAGACGGTCTGTGATATTTTAAAAAACAATATTTTTCGACAAAATTGATTTTATATGTATATATTTATAATTAATACATTCAATTAGTATTTACTTTTAGCATTGATAGCAGTGATGTATTTTCCAGCTTGCTTGAAATTAGATTATGGATATTTAGCTCCAATGATGTTACTGCAAGACAGAGAATTGCATTTATTTCAAGCCGAGATCGGTAGCGTGTTTTGATTGCTGTGACAGATGAAAAGGCCTTTTCGCTTAATTAAGTTGTAGAGAATTGAATCAGAGTATTCATCGCCTTTATGGGAAGCTCAATGCTTCAATTGCTATCTTGAATGTTCGCTGCAAACGGATCTATTATCCATATATTATCAGGGATTAAAAAATGCAAATAATATTCACATTTCTCTGCGGACCAGCGAAATTTTCTCGCGGACCACCATTTAGGGGACCGCTGATCTAAATGTTCACAGTGTATGAACTGGCGTATGATGACACTTCATATGTGAAGCCCTATTTAATACGAGTGTTGAGCACACATCGGACAGCGGAGGGTTTTATTCCTTTTTATTAATTGTGGATGATTGCAGTAAGCTAGCGCTGATATTCTTCTGCGATGTACATTGAATGTGGACCACAAGAGTCGCAGTACCGGCTACAGTCTGGAAGTCAGAGTAATGAAGAATATCCAATGAAACATCCTGCCAGTGGGTGTGCGGTCCGAAATGATTATAGAAATGCACAGCCGATATCGTCGAAGTTGATATCTTTTGTTGTGCATAATAATGAGAAATGAATACGACATATTTGACTCGTTAACCACAATAAAAGGAAAAATACAGAAATCTAGCGCACGTTTTATGAAATTGTTTATTTATTTTGAAAATTAATTTTTTCGTATTTTGTAGTTTATTTCTTACAATGTAAAATTTAGTCAGATAATTGCAGTTTATTTGATTCTAATTGGACCCGGCGACACCACTCATATTAATCAATCCACTTTTCTTCGTGGATGATGGTCCTGTACGTATTGCCCTGGTGCTAGATGCTGGACCACCATTTGTTACCATATTACATACGTTGATATTTTTGATCTAGTGAGCATTTGAAGAAGCTGGTGATGTTCTTTACCACATTCGTGTATATTTTTACATCTTTTCTCTCCCAGAACATTTTCAGATCTGATGCACATTACAATGTACACTAAGGGCCGGTTGTGTGATCAGTGGTAACTTTTTACTATGGTAAAAAAAGTTACCAAAGTAATTTTTTTTGCGAGAGCGATTTGTTCGACCGTTGGTAAAAATATATACCTTTCGAATGTATTGTACATCCAGTAGTAAAATTATTTTACTCTCTGATATCCGACGGTAAAATCGTCCGTGGCGGACTCTACACGGCTGTTTTAAAAGTCATTTATCACATTAATACTATGAAAGTTGAAGTACATATATGACAAATGATTTAATATTCCGCTATTCTGCTGATGAGAGTTCGTCCGGTGGTGATCTCGCTGTTTAATTTACATTAACCAAGATTTGTTGCCAGCAAAGTGATTCGAACGCAGGGGTGAATAAAGCCATAGATAAAACCGAGCAAGCCGGGGCGCCGAACAAGCCCAAATTAAAAACGTAAAAAGGAGAAAGAGCTACAGTTTGAACAAAATAAAAAGTTTATGAGCATTACAAAATACACAATACGCCATGTAGATCCAGAAGATCCATCTGCTTCTTCAAATATCATCACAAACGTCTCCGCTGTAGTTTTGCCCTGGAGAATGGAAGTTAATTCTCCTGTATCACAATAATTACAGCTTATGTGGTGCGGTTAAAAAAGGCTCATCTAAAAACTTACCTCGGCTGTAATTTTAATAATAACTGGGAAATGAGCTAAGAAATCAATGAAGATTCGGAAACTGGAATATTTTGGCCATACAACCCTCTCCACCTTATCATCAGCGCAAGATTGAATCACGAAAAAGAGGGTCTGGTCGCAGGAGAAATTTCACCCGAGGGCTATTATTATTCACACTATTGGGCGGGATTGTCTTTGACAGTAGTAAATTTGACGTACGAACAATCCGTAAACGTTTTTTTTTACCGTGGTAAAAAGTTTCAATAGTAAAAATTTACCATGGTCAAAATTCACTACCGATCACACAACCAACCGTCCCTAAGTTTGGATGCAATAAATGTCAGCGACGCGCACTGCTAGAATTTCTGCAAAATAATTCCAAATAAAATGCGCATCTCTTAATATCACAATTACTATCATATTACTTAGATTTGAATATATCATTTCGAATATATTCTGTCATACACATATTTAATCCCATTTATTTCCAAAAATATAATGTCACGTCCAGTTTATTTCAATGTACTGATTGCACGCGTCTGCTAAATGTAAGCGTTGACTATTTAAGAATTTAGTTTTACCTTAAACTCTAATACTTACATTTACTTTTTCTTTAGGAGAACACATTCTTATTGTGAAGTTGTAATTATTCAGAACATAGGTCTGTGATATTTTAAATATGAATTAAATATATTAATTATAAAGATATACAAATCAATTTTATCGAAAAACATACACCGGGATTCGAACCTGGATCTCTTTCCTAACCGGGGAAGGTACTTTATCCAACTAAGCTACAGCGACATTATTTTAAAGGTATTTGAGATTCTGTGAAAATAAGGTAGATGGCTCTGTCAAATGATGGAACGATTAAATGTATTAATATTAAAAAGGTAACATATAGGGTCGAAAATTGTCGCTAAAAATAATGTCGCTGTAGCTTAGTTGGATAGAGCACCTTCCCCGGTTAGGAAAGAGATCCAGGTTCGAATCCCGGTGGCGCAACAACAATATTTTTCGATAAAATTGATTTTATATGTATATATTTATAATTAATATATTTAATTCATATTTACTTTTTCATTGTGAAATATTAAGATAAGAGACAAAATGGCGGGACCAAGCGAAAATGTGCAGGATAGTCAATTTTATTATATTTCTGTAAAATGAGATCATTAATGATATATTACTAATGTAATAAGCATTATAAGGTCTAATTTTTTTTCAGTTTTATCCTTTATAATGCGTTTTGTACATACAAAAATTCCCGCATTCTTAATATTCGCTGACACGATTGCGAGTAAAAAAAAATAAGTCGGGCCAGAAGGGTCGTTGATTTATAATAGTATAGTTCACGTCTTGGAATACATTGGATACGTTTGATATCATTTCTCAAGCGGCCGACATTTCCTTGTCGCCGTGTGAAGGCGTTGGGGGGATGGGGGGTTCGGTTCGCTCGTTTCTTCTCCTCCCCAGTTTTCCCACCCTGTTTAGTGAGATAACTCGGTGAAACACTTTCTTTGGGTCTGAATGGGCCCGTTCCCACACCTTTTGCACGATTGATTGCGCCAACAGCTGTCGCACGGTCCGAACGGTTCCAACGACCGAGCTTACGACATGTCGCTAATGGGGTGGACGTGCGTCTACCCCATTTACTTTGGCATCGATCGTAGCTATTATACAGTGGACGGTGCAACTGAACACACGAAGGTCGAGATTGTGGCGTGAATGGGGCCACTTATGAAATGTCACATCACCCGTAGGTACCATTTTGATTCGCTAAAATACCGCAATTAATGTTATAAATTATGTAATTATTTTACATCGAACCGAATATAAATTAAAGTTCAGTTAAGTGGCTGATTCTTGGGTTTGTAGGCAAATTAGGTGCATTACATCTGAATGAACAGATAACTTCCGTCGAAATACGGATTAAATTGAATTTTTACTAAATTTTGACTCTTGAAAATATAATGTTTTATCGCTGCAACCAATCGCAAAGATTAAAAAAATATGTAAAATAAAATTTATGCAATATTCCTATTTTGATACAATTAAGAAATCATCCAGGCAAACGTCCGTATGACAGGAAACCCACAACAGCGGCAGCTTCTAGGAAATGTTCGTCAATGTACACGATGATGTTCGAAGAGATCTTTGAATTGTTAATCTAAATTATTCAAAAGTTATCGGGGCATTTTTATTTGATTCACATATTTTATTAATTATGACGCCTTAGAACAGATTAACGCCTCTAATTAGATTCTAAAAGGTAGACAAAATGTCCTAGAACGGACTAATTCCTAGTAAATATTATTATCCTAAACAAAGCGCATCCAATTAAATATGGCACGTGGATAAAATGCGTAATGATTTTCTAGGCAAATAAATTATAAAAAACGTAATTTTATTTCCCGATTTGTAATGTTTGAAACATGTATTTTTTTTTATAGAAACATCAGTTTAGAATATTTCTTAGAATGGCTCCCAATTTCAACAATGAGTTAATGGTACGAACCAATGAAGGGATATCACTGCTCCTACCTATTAATTTTGAATCGGTCATAACTTTGATTCTTGTTGTTCAATTTACGAGTTATTTTTATCATCCACCATCGAACTATTAAAATACCAAACCTTTATATGTACTTAAAGTTTTAAGGAAAATGCTGTACGTGTTTGGATTATTTTTAAACCTAAAACCTACTACCCTCATTCGTGGAAAATGAAGTTTACATTGCTCCTGGTTACGCGGATTGTTTTTCATTTTGTGACCTTATTGATTTCAAACATTTTTAATAAACTGACGTAAGATGCTTTGTCTTCTTGCAAATTGTCACCTTGCGATTGTCAGCTTTGATTGTCACCTAGAAATTGTCACCTTGCGGATCTGTCACGTGTTTCTACACGTGACGGATCGTAGTCGAGGAAGCACGTTGTTTTTAAATTAGAGTATATTCTTATCATGTATATTTAAATTAAACCGCCTTCTTGAAAATCATAAATTCGATCAAATTTTGAATGTTTTCATTCCCGCGAACTTCTTGACTTTATTTATTTGAAAGGTAAACTTGCATATTTACTGGTTTACTTGATGTATGGTCAGTCAGTCAATCATAGAAACGTTGAACATGGACAAAAAAGCAATTTGTTCGCCTTCTTAATTTACGTTATTTACTTTAAAAAAAATATACATTTTTCATACCCCAAGCAGGTTTGTTCGAACGTATAACCATTACAGATGACAAAATTACAATTTTAATTAAATAATTCAGATATCTCGTTGTAATATCTGATATTGTATTTGAATTATTATTATAAATGTGATTTTTATTATTTATTTAATTATCGCAAAATTAATTAATTAAGGTTAATGCTTTGAAGATCTTTTAAAACATTTTTAAAATTAGTTTTCTATCTGTATTTATATCTAACATATTATACACGTTAAATAAGTTATGTAGTATATAAAGACAGTAACACTTTAATCGCTCTAGGCATGCTACTCCTGTGGCAAGTAAATTGTTAGCTTCGTACATACGCGCGCTTATTTTGGCACTGGCGGGAGGCGCCCGGAAACAGCGAACATCTTCAATGCATTAGTAGGTACTTACCGAAGCGGCGCGAGACAGGGTTAGATGGAAGCGAGTCTTTGGCCCCTCGACCCTTCAAGGATAATATGATAATTATGAGTAATATTTAATACGAAATATATATTACACTTTGCTTGAAAATACTTCAGAACTTATAGTAAATGAATTATACGTTTAATTGGATAATTTTGGAGATCGTTTATTTTATTTTATGTCTATTAATCTAGTAGTGTATTATTTATTTAGAATTTTTCCATAGATTTCATACATACTATTTATAATGCATATTTATATATAATTTATGCGACGAAATACATAATCCCCACGTCTACCCTATTAGGTGATTACTTGTCTCAAGGCAGACTCTGTGAACATTAATTCATAGGAATAATATATATATATCAGATGTTAGATATTATTTATTAGTTCATATTATTAGAGTAGTGCATTTAATTTAATTTTTTCAATAAACTAAACTTTGTACTACACACTTGTTAAGTTATTTCGTCACTACTATAGTTTTAAGAGGTGCAGTCCCTCATCCTCATCATCAGGTAATAACTGAACTAAATACAGTTTCGTGTCGATCTATTCGCATAGAGAGGCGTGGCATGACGTGGGTGGGAGTTCGGTCGTTAATGGGAATATGGACAATAAGGGTGAAGTATTACGGAACGTGATAGTTTTAATTTGTGTTTTTTCTGAATGTAAATTATTTTGTATTTAAACGTTTTCTAAGTTATTCATAATTAATCCTTAGGTTCTAGTTTATGACCGTAGAAGAATGGTTAGTGTGAGAACTGTCACTTGTGTGTGTGTGTGTGTGTCCGCCGTGAGAGTGCGAGTGTGAGTATGCAAGTCGCCACCCTAGGTGGAAGAGCTCGCTCTCAACTTGGCTACTTCCAATTGTAATGACTATTTCTGAAGTGTATATATTGTTTTAACCTCTGCACTCCATGTTGTAATAAACTGATAATTGTTACAAGAAAGACCGAGTTTATCTTTCAATAATCCGTACACGAGATAACCAGGCAAGCAGCAGAGGATAGAACACCAAAGATATCACAGTAACTATAGTAGTGCCAAAATAATCTAACGTGTAACAAAGTTTAGTTTGCATAAAATAATTGTATTGCATCACAAAGTAGCCGCATTGTATTGTGCGTGTATAGCGGAAAAATTTCAAGATTAAATTGTAATGGCTCGTAAATCATCAGGGTGAGGTAAGTGGGAGAGATATTTTTCGACGCGCATGATTTGCGGATTTGCCAGTCGCAATGAGTCACTGGTCGGGAACGCACCGCGCATTCGCGGTTGAGCAATATTTAATGTGTGGTGATTCATTGGTTGATGGGCCGAGCACGCAACTTATCTGGTGTTGGGTTCAAAAGTTCAGTCAAGAAAGGGATAATGATTAACCAAACTCCGCCGGGACCATCAACGTCTGCAGCGACGCCAGAACATGTGGCTCAAGTTCGATGTGAAATTATGCGCGATCCGCGTAAATCGATAAGGAAGATTGCAACCTGCACTGGAATAAAAAAATCAACAGTGCACGTTATTTTGAAAAAGAAATTACAGTTTCACCCATACAAACTGCAAATCGTGCAGTTTCTCAACGAAAATGACTATTCTTTACGTGAAACCTTAGCGAGAACGATGCTAGAACGTTTTGGAACAGCACGAACGCTTAGAAACATATTGTTTACTGACGAAGCACATTTTAATATCGATAGCTATGTTGATAAATAGTACATGAGGTACTGGTGCCCCGACAATCCAAGGGAACGCCATCAAAAACGTTTACATTTGTCCAAAAACGACAGTGTGGTGTGCAATTTCTGCCCGAGGAATAATTGTCCCTTATTTTTTTAACCAGTCACTGCTGACGTGTATTGCCGAATGATCGACGAGTTTTTGGTACCGCACTGCAGCTGTTTCCCGTTTCAAAAATAAAACACAATTCAGCAAGACGGGGCCACTCCACACACAGCTAGAGTTTCAACGGAGAAGCTGAGGGAAAATTTTCCCAATAAATTAATCAGAAAGTACGTAGACATACCCCTGGGCACCTCGGTCACCGGACCTTACACCGTGCGCCTATTTTTTGTGGGGATACCTTAAGTCGAGAGTTTACAGCAACAATCCTCGAACAATTCAGGCCGCCCTACAAGAACATATTCGCCGTGAAGTTGCTGCCATTGAACCGACGCTTTGCTCTCGCGTGTTCGCAAATTTAAGAGCCCGATTGCAAGAGTATATTGAGAGAAATGGACGGCATTTAGACAATATTGTTAATAAAACGTAAAATCCACATCGTTAAACTCCATTTCGTATAAATAAAATATGAGAATAACATTGTAATTTTTTATTTTATTTAAATTAAATTTGAAAATTTTCCGCTGGATACTCTACCCTATACATGTGTATAATATTATTATTTTAAATTTTTTATGCATATTTAAAAAAAAAATATCTCTTCATTAAATAGTGATACAAATTCAATAAACCTGTGTATCTCTACATGAATATAAAGAATACCAATAACTAAAGAGTGAACCCTCCTATAAAATATTATAATTTTAGTTTTTTTAAGATTTTTTATTCTAATAATAAATAAATCGGACTGAGTAATAAAAGTTTATAAAATACCGACTAATGAAATAATTAAAAACATGGAAAATGTGTGCCAATTATTTTTGTTAGAATTCTCGCTCTGTGCCGGGAGAATCCTGGCACGTGAGCAAATCGTCCATCAAGTGAATCCCTCAGCATATTGATAATCATCATCAGTTTTGAAGCGTTGTATACCGCCACCGCTCACAATACTGATGTGTATCTACAACCATTATGTAAACGTAAAAAAAAAAAATATATTGCAACGGAGGATTATTACGTTTACAACGTTTTTCGAACTGCATTTTGATTTAAATTGTTCTTATAATTTTTAGTGTTGTAACATTTTTTTATGTACCTATATAAAGTCGGGACATTCAGGGTCGATATTAATTTTTATTGTCACGTTTAATATTTTTTTGTTTCATATAAATTATTTATAACACCTTTTATGAGTTAAATTTAATACACCGACCGGTTTCGGAAAAATACCTCTCGATTCAGATTTGGGGCGGTCTGTTTTACATGCAATCAATGTTGGTCTTAAATTAGAAATCATTAGAAATAAGTGAAGCGTGTAAAATGAACTAAAATATTATAAATAACCGACTAAATTTAACCTCAAGTCGTAACATTTTACGTTAGGTATGTACTAGATTTATTTTTAAATAATTATATATATTTCTTTTAAAAATTGAATTTAAACATTATAACAATTTGATTTATACTTTTAGTTAGTTTATTTGACATGCTGATGAAGGAAGAGGTATTTTCTGAAACCAGTTGGTGTATTAAATTTAACTTATAAAAGTGGTTAAAAACAAAGACAAATAAAATGAATAACCACAATAAAAATATTTTTCATTTATTCTACGATCTAAATACTAATGTTTTAATAATTAATATATTAGTAATGATAACCAGTTAATTAAGCAATTAAAAAACTAGGAAAACAAAAAGCTGCTACACCAGACCTGATCATATCAGAAACCGCACAAGCATTGGGAAATGAAGCGATGAGAATGATCCATTCCAACCATGCCATCTCATTTGGAGGTCTTCTAAATGGCCGAAGGACTGGACGACAAATAATATCATACTTCTACACAAAAAAAGGTTTCATAAAAACTGTAATAAAATTATTGTCCTGCGGCTCTTAGGTATGTCTCATATGGTGATGTTGTGTATTCTACAAGCCGGACTACAAAACGTTATCTCATAGCACATATCACCAGAACAAGAACAGAACGGGGTTTTTTAAAGACCGGGCACTGGAGATTACTTGAGTTACACCACTGACTTTGAATAGGACATACATTAGGAAGGGAGTAAGACAGCGATGCGTGTACTCGCCATTGCTATTACGCCACGAGAAAAGCATCGAAAGAATGGGAGAGAGGATTTAATCGGCGGAAAGAAGATCACCAATCTACTTTTGGCTGATGACATTAAGCTCGTAGTTAGTACAGGTATTGAATTGGAAGCCATTTTACAAAAGCATAATTCGCGAGTGAGCAGTTTGGCTTAGAAATAAATTGATCTAAAACAAAATACTGGTTGTACATTGCGCTAATTTAAATATTGTGTCATAAACTTCTCAAATAGCAGGACGTGAGGCAGTTCAAGAAGTAATTTATTTGGGCGCGCTGATCACGAATAGTAATGACAGAAAATTTGAAAACGCTTCCGACTAGCCCAATGATGGTGACCAACTTGCGAGAGTATGGAAGGGGACGGTGGCATCAAATAAGCGACTAAAATTATTTTGGTTCACTAATTGTATGTACGCGTGACTTTCTAATTTTATGTATGCAGCAGAGAATTGGACGGTCCGCAATAGCGACGGACGTAAAATATATGCCTTTGGAATACATCGCTGCAGAAGGATGTTACGTATCCAATGAACAGTAAACGGTATTCGCACGAATACTTCAATCAAATCCAACTACACAAAGCTTTACCTGCGGTAGCAGACAGAAGATTTTTACTCTTTTCGGCTACATTATGCCTAGAAAAGGAAATTATCATGGGTTTTCATTTTAGGCTATGAAAAAGTGCCATGCGACCCTGGAGTGAGGATGACTCAGGACCGAGACTTGTGGATGTGCATTACAAGAGGCCACTATGTGTCATTAGTGACATGAAGGAAGAAAGAGTCCCGTCATTGTGCTTTGTCAGCGTCCAAATTTCCGACGCATTTGAGGGCTGTATATGCTGTGGACTTTATTCCATTCGGGAGTAGGTTGACTTGCAACATTTGTTTGCTGACAAAACAGTTGTTTATTTCTTGAAATAATGTTAAAAAAAATTCTAAAACTAAGTGATTAATATTGCAATTAATTAGCTGAAAATTTATCAAACGAATCGTATTAATCTTTCGCGAGAAGCGCGATTTACGCTATTAAAGCTGTGTTAAGTATCCATCTTATTTTATAATCGTACCTTAGAAAGTGACTGACGTAAAATGAGAAAACGCGGCCAGAATTAAACCGACTATTTTCGTGTTTGGGGACGCCGCGGCAGCTGGACATGAAAACACACGATCTTTTAATAAAATAAATAATAAAAACTCCAGGAATTTGACGGCTTCTCTTTAAAAAATGTCCACGAAACTGACCAGACACGAATCGGAAAAGTTTCAGCCCGATTTAAAAATAGATCAATTTATTTTCGAAATTCATCACGTGCGCGCCCTTGTTTACTTCGCGAACATCTTTGCCCGATTCGATGAAAAGACAAACGTTCGGGTTTGGCTCTCTCGCCGAGTGCGCCGAAACTATTTCCGACGCGGCGACTAGATTCCGTCCATTCGTCGGATCTAAATGCGATTCGGTCCAACGGGCGTACTATCAATATCGGCGGGTATAATTAACCGCCAGTCACGTGAGGACAACAACGGAGAAAGGGGGCTGGTGGTGATAGAGCGACGGGACAATGGCGGCTGTAGCGGTGAGCTATTTCCACGTTGTTGGCGAACGCTGCCGCGGCAGGGTGGGCTCGAGCACTTCGGACACTTTCACACTAATTGTGTCACATTCTCGCTAATTTTATAGAATTTCAAACTATTTTAAACAAAGCGATTTGGCATTGTTTTCGGACAGCGGATGGCGTGTGATGCTAACCAGGACGCGCTGCATTATTGCAATGCCGCACGGCCTGGATTAGTCTAGAGAAAAAATGTCAACCCGATATGGAAACTGCAGCTCATAAAACGGTCCAGGGTAAGCGGATGGTTCCCTGTTTTAAAGATAGACAATCTGATGTTCGATACGAATAAATTAATTCCCCACTTTATAAGCCGCGTGGACGCTGTAATCCAATCTTCACGTTCAAATTGAGACAACAATGGATAGGTTGTTAGATTACGCGAAGTTTACAAAGGAATATCATAGTCTAAAGGTTAAATGTAACTCGCGATCTGCTGTTACTTTTAACATATAAAATTTAAAACTTCAACATTGAATAAAATATACGTACCTACGATCATTTGAAAAGTTGAAAATATAATCTGTATTTTTATGCATTTGAAAGATGACAGATGAAAGTACCCGCAAAATATAAACATACATTTTACACTGTTTAGAAATTTACATGTTCGAAAAGTCACATCATTCGAGCGTTCGAAAATGTCCCCTTTTGCATAGGTAGATACATTATTTGTGAATTCTGAAAATTGAAATTGATGAATGAATTCTTGATATTTGAATAAAAATAATACATACCTACACAAAGTACAATACAAACCGATCGTTTTCTTACAAATTAAGTTGTTTTAAAATGTTAATAATAAATTCAACAAAATTTCATTCCTTTTTTTCTTCCCTGTAAACAATACACATAATACAAACAAAACACGTGATGTTTACCCAGAGTACTAATTGTATCACTCGATTTTGTTTATATTGAACATTGCGTCACGATATAGGCTGTTTTTTTTGGACACATTTAAACTATTGTATATTACAATATTTATTACTCACGATTTCGAGGGTACCCACCCGCATTGGTCAGATGCTTTTCACTGTATCGTCAAGTCAATCGAGGTTACGGTGCGTGCGTGTCTATCTATGGTGCATGTACATGAATTTACTGTCTAATGCTGTGTTTACAATTAAAACATAATGACAGAGAACGCAAACCTTTACGTCCGTGTAATTGCATATTTTGAAACAAATCGTTATCCTGTCAAATGTCATCATTTCAGCGTTATTATGGCAAGATTGATCAATTCCGAGTACGTTACAATTGACGAATCGTTCAGTACTGTGTAAAGGCAATAAAAACTGTTGGCGATATTTGCGAATAGATATGATACTATTAGCAATTAATTTCTGTCAATAGATTGCATTATAACAAAATTCTAAATAATTCAATAATACGAGTACCTACCTAATCAATTGCAAGAATCACGTATCTAATTTGTATAGAATGCATTGTTAGTTATATATTTGAATGACACCCGTAATGTCAGGTATCGGCAAAAGCAAAGGGCACCACCGTGCGACTTGACAATAAATTAGTATAAATGATTCTCTTTCTAGTTTAATTGAGAATAAATTTAAATATAAAACTTATTCTTGTTCGAAGTGTATGATCGCAGCCACTACAGAGCGTCATCTTCTAGGCTCTCACCCACCTCTTGCAGGTATTTTTAATCTATTAAACAGTCAATTGCTCCAGGTTTATATGGACTTCCACGTAGTGTGTCTCGTTTCTTTGCGTCGGTCGTTACCGTTGTCTACTCGGCTATTTTTCATGGTGTTTATCTTTTTATGTGAATAATATCCCTTAAAGTTATAAATCAAACATTAATTATGATGTACTGCATCAACCTTTTCGTTTTAAACTATTAGATTTTCACGACATTATGTCAATTTTTTTTAAAAATGCTCCGCTTTAATAAAATGTGATTTTAAATAACATTATATTTACTCACACGGTTTAGGGCTTCAACTACTCTTTAAAATGTAGTTTTATGACACCATTGCGATAATTTGTCTATATATTTTATTTTTATTGAAATATTTATTGTAATTTTGAATTTTATTTATTTGTGGAGAAAATGAATATGACTTTGTAAAATACTTGTATCTATATATCGCGAGTATAAAACGTGTAAAAGTCGTGTACATGAGAAAAAATCCATCCACAGAAAAGAGCATTATAATCAACCATTAATTTACAAATAAAATGTACGATTTTACTAGGTGACACACCCACCAAACTTTTTATATAAGACTTGTAAAATTACATAAATTTACACATTAATAGTATGCAATGAATCGAATCAACACCCGAATATTCAACTCAATCGTACATAATAAGCTTCCACCAAGCCCTGGAGATTTCAACAATTAATATTTGAATAGACGTATTTAGGGTGCGTTTATGTAACAACTAGTGTTACTCGACTAAATGAACGTCTCACGGCGACTTCATGATACTTCTCTAAAATAATTAATAGGTTTGGAGCCAGGACGCTTCAAATTAATTGTTTCCACATTGACAAATAAAATATAAAAAAATGGTTTAATATGAAAAAGGCTATTAACGGAATTGATTGAACTAAAATATCTTAGCGCAACCATCGCGCATAAAATAAAAGTAGAAGACTTTATTTTGTCATTATTAGCGTTTAAACAGCCTATGAATGTAGCGCTAGAGTTTATACGTACGATAATGATTAGAAAAGCACCAAATACGAATAATTGTTCCAATTTGGTGCTTTTGTAATTGTTATCTAATATAATAATAGACGTGGGCCGTAATAAACAACTCATTACGTATATTACAATTATACAAACTGATTTTACAAACAAGATGACGTCGCCATGGAAATAAAAACAAACAATTACATTTCTGGACAAATTGAGTCCATGGATTTAGCTAGTTAACATATAAAGCGTAAAATAACTACCTTTTTTTTATACTTCTTAAGGGACATCGATGGTCTCTATTCTACGTCAGGCCTTTCATTTCCCAGTAGGTTCAGTTTGCGTTCCACACCACTCTCCTTTTATTTTTCTTACTTCCATCATTCCCTTTATCCATCGGTTACAAATGTGTTGTGCCGAATGATGTGACCCAAATATTTTCCACGTCTGATCACCGTCAACTTCTGGTTATATAATTTTATTGCCTGCTCAAAACAGATAATATAGAACATGTAACATTTACTAACTAAAGAATTTAAATCTACTTAAAATGTACATCTCTAACGAAAATGAATTGGTTTCATTACTAAATATACATTTATAAGATAAAAATGACTAACTGAAACATAATATTAAACTGGAAGCTGTAAGTGATACTCATAACTACTATACAAAGTCAAGATTTAGATAACATCTGCGATTGAACCAATAGACTAAACAACAGACCTCTTCCAAGACATGTAGTATAAACAAAGATCTACCAAGAGACACGAATTAAGTCAGAAAGGTGATTTCGTTAATGTGTGTTAATTAACAGACTTAATATTGCAACATAAACTTTATAACACCATACAAGGAGAACGATTTTTATAATTAAGTCAAATAAGTTTTATTATTAGACTAGTGTTTAAAACCCACCCTAGAATGGCGCTTTTTTTCAAATCATTTGACGTTTTAGCTTTGTAAAACAATCGTTATGAACAGATGAATATTTCTAACAAAAGAAGCCTAAATTCATTTAGGTATTACACGATAATTACCTACCTGTACAATATTGGTAGTACAAAATATTACTGCTTCAATTTTCAAATTTTCGACAATATAAATTGACTTTTTTGTTTACTGTTGTGAAAAATGTATCTTCAGAATAAAAATGTAATTTCGTAGAATGTTGACTTTATTCAAATAAATTATATCAATTTTCCACCGCGTGTACTCCAGAAAGACGTTTTGATTTTATATATGAGTAAATTTTTTATTATTCTTAAAGTGGTGCATACATATATATAGATACATATATGCTCTAATTTGTACGAGCAATGAGACAATACATATTTTTTAATTAGTATATCATAGATTGCTAAGATTTTGCCTTTTTCATTTAATTTTATCTTGCATCATAGTCGCGCTCGTGCGTTAATTTTTCTTATAAATTCTGTCGATATATTTCCAGTGAGAATTTTATTAATAAATACCATAACCATTATCTGTCAAAATATATGTGAGACGTGTTATTTTCAGACGTGGACGCGTTATTTTCAGATTCTCAATCGCGGCTAGCGATCATGGCTCGGAGGTTTCAGTGATCGTGTCGCGGTTGGCGATTTTGAGCGCGTTACCTCTGCACAGTGCCGGGCGCCCGCCAGCCCCTGCTCGGCTGGCGCGAGGCGGCTCGGGCGGCTCGGGCGGCGGCCGCTCAGTACCGGTCGGCGATCCGCGCTTTCCGCTCCGATCTGCCCCCACTTTCCGAATGATATATTCGGCGCTTTACAGCAAGTTTGAAGTACGTAGGCCCCCTCTGTGGTTTTCTAATTTTATTGTAGTTTCGACACGTGCGAATTGAATATTATGTTTCTGGTCTAGTGACTCGGCGACTAGCATGTGTGTGTGTTGGTGCTTCCACATATCGAAGCCGAAAGTAAGGCTTTGCTTATATATTCATATTAATATTATAATATCTCACGTATTTAGAATGCATTTTATGTTTATAATACATACATTGCTCTCTTTCTGCTGCTTACAGTAGTTTAGAGCACTTTTTACTTTATTTATGTGTGTTATTCAATCAGGAATATATGTGTAAATATTATGATTTCATTTAAATTAGTGATCAAAAATAATTACAACCCAATTTGTATTATAATTTTTATATTTTAAATTTAAATTGATTTATATTTCTCAACTCACAGAGCGTAGAAAGTCAATTAAATTTAACTATCATAACTAAACATATTTTGACTATCGAATATAAATGAAATTCACACACTGTATATTTACACACTACGAACCTTTTCTTTATAATCTAATTTAATTGTCATTATTTTAATAAATATAGATATATTTTTAAAATACTCCAAAATAGAAGTGCTTAAAAAATGTATTGCTTTAATGCAATATTAAAAACTTAATGAATAATTACAATTAATTCCATTTCATTTTCAGATTATATAACATAGCGTGACCTTATTTTAACATTAAATTTAGAAATAATTTGTGTCAATTATTTTTGTTTTATTTTTGTATTGTGAAATATTTTCTACTTTGCAAATATTTCACATTCTACACATATCTCTATTCCAGCGTGGTTTGACATCTAGCGGCTTTTTGTCGAAGCTCGGTGAAAGTTTGTTTAATCTGCAAGTCATCCGGCTGATTTTCTGCAAAACTAAAACGTTTCGTCGAAATGCGTATTTACGAAAATAGCCGTGTAGTAATAACGAAACTATCGAGACGCGATCAAACTTTAAATAGATTTTACTGCGACTCGTTGGAAACGTCTTCGTAAACAGTATTTTAATCTTATGCGCTTTCCATTGACAGGAGATGGATGTGAAATAGCTAAACGTCAAAACTCGGGATATATTTTTCGGTTTCTTGACACATTGATTTTAATTCTTTTCACTTGTACTTTAAATGTAAAATAGATCACCGAAAGAAGGCAGCTTCTTCCAGATGAGAATATCGTAATAAATATATCATATGTATGATTGGTTATTTGTCAATAGGTACACTAAATTATGATAATTTCGTAAGAATCAAACGAACGAAGTACCTATGTATAACATATTAAGACTGACGTCCCAGCGTCCTTATCAGCTGTATCCATCTCTAACTTATTAATTTAATCACATCATTATTTTTTATTGCATTATTGTTATATAAATAATGAAGGGCTGACCCGCAATCATTGTTTTAATTTTTAGTTTATAAACAACTATACAATTATTATTCTGTATACGCGGAGACAAAAAAGATGCACGTATATTTATTTAAAAAAATATGAATATACAAATAGATTAATAATTTATTTTAACCGAAATAAAATGATCACAATTAACTGAAAGATTTTTTTAAAATAAATTTATGTTGTATTTAATATTTTTCCGAATATATGGAGTGCCATACTCAAAAATACGCTGTATTACTAGATTAGCCATTAATGCCTCATAAAAGTTCACTAAATTAAAATGAGGTTATCTTCAATCCCGATATATTAATCTATTACATTCAATGTTTATCATTTATTATGCGTGCTGTGGTACTATCGAATTTCATTTCCCACAGCTGTCTACGATAAAACATTACCTACATGTACAGATGTAAGAAAAGAAAATACATTCGGTGATTAAGAGGTTAACGCACCTCCTTTGTTTGACGGCTGTTTAAATATTACTTCATATTTAACATTTTAATGATTAATTGTGGCAACTTTTATGCTAATAGGTTGTATTTCCATCCGCACAACTGTTCGCAGTGTTCAGTGCTGGTTCAAAATTTTCGGAAACCCGTTCTTATTAATTGATTAGTTGGTTCTGATTTTACGGTGTACCTCTATACATGCCGTTTAGTTTTGACGAAAATAGCACAAGTGAAAATAGTTTTCGCGACGAAGTAAATGCATGTAAATTAAATTACCTCACATTTAGAGTGATCATTCAAATATATATACAATAAAATGTTTAAAATTTAATGCGCACTATATAATTAATTTGCACATGAAAATTGATAAAATTCACATATAAATAATTTTTGTTTTACAATCTCTGTATCAATAAAAATTGAAATGAATAGGCCAAACTTGAACCTACTGGATTTAATTCTTTTTATATGTTTGAATATCGTTCCGCGTACGTGCATCATGGTAAAAGCATGTTAGCTTTTTCAATGTATAATTATCGCATAACATATATGAAAAAAAAACCCACTTTTATGTTCTACTTGTTGAATTTACTTGAGACGTGTTTCTTCTTATAATGACATTATAAATCGGACTGATAATTCCCTTACAAGGCGAAATGCGTCTCAATTAAATTAAAATAGTAGAATCAATAAACAAGGGTTTTGTTTTCGTATATGTGCTTATTGGAGTTCTACAAACTTACACCGGAAACAGTAAATGTGAAAATTAACTAAACTAAATTAAATTAAATTAAACTAGAAATGTATGTTGGGCCAGTTCGGCACTGACAAATAATCTTAATAAAGTATTTATTCAGCCGTATTTTCTATGCACCGTCTAAACCATATGTTTATTCATTAGCATGATATTTATCTGTAAAATTTTACTGTCACACATAAAACATCAGTAATTATAACATTTATTTAAAGGCAGATGTTTTTCCTGTAGATTTCTGGTCTCCGTAGTTTATAGAAAATTACGTAAAATATTACGACACGAATTCTTATCGACCGAGGACTCGCAAGGAGATTAATTGTGCCCGTATCACGATTAATTGAATTCATTTCACGTACGGAGGAAATTTTCATTTATCTTATAGCCAGAACAGATCGCGTTAGAAAGGAACATTAATATCCCGTCTGTTCAAAAAAACTGAAATAGTGTCAATAAAATAAGACTAATAATCTCTTTGGAAAGAAAACATAGATCACGGATATAATGGCACTTAATAAAATAATGATTAATAACCTGGATACCCCCTCAATACTTTTACAAATATACTTAATATCTCCGTCGAAACACTGAGATCCTTGTATTGGACACGCTTGATAATATAATATAAGAATTCTTGCCGTACATGCGAGTTCGCACTATTCCTTTTCGAATGCCAGGGACTGACTTTGAAAGCCATGCGCTTTGTACCTGTTACGTAAATTCAGTTTCTGGTTCATTCTCTTCAATTGCTAACATGGAAAAAACTTAAAATAACGGTTAGTCTAGTTCACTTAATATTTTCTTTTGTCCGATACATCCGAAATATCGCACCGAGTTGTGGGATAACACGATGGCCGTTTATTAAAACAATTGTTCCAATATTTATTTAGTTAGATAATTAATCATACTATTAGAGTACTGACATAGCTGACGTACTGACTGAGTTGATAATTATTCAACACTAGGGGCAAGTCCGTCGTAAGGCGTTGTTTCTATCTTTTAGAGTCTGATTAATTAGTAATTCTATTGTAGAGTTAAGAATTAGTCTATCAAAATATATGAATTAAATAAAGATAGATATACCTGCTTTAATAACATTACCTTGATTAATTTAGATTTACCTGCATTAACGTGCGTCTCCCAGACGATGTCCATTTTGTGTTTCCCTGATATCCGAACTTTCATTTCGTCTCTATTTCTTAATCGTGTCACTTTAATGAAAATAGTAATGTCGATTGAATTAATTTGACGTATTTTGAATATTGCGAATTATTTTGTTTTTAAATATTCTAATTGTAAGTTCAGATGCAAAAGGTTACATACTAATTTAATTAGTTTTTTTTAAAGTAAACTGACACTTCGATGTATTAGTTTCCTTTTAAATCTGCCTACAAAGAAAGCGGTAGTCGCAAAGCTAGACTTTTATCTGTAATCGATTCAATTTGATCGATGCATATATTAAGAAATTTATTTGCTTTTCATAATAAATTAATTTACTTAAAGAAATACGATGTAATGGTAAAAGCTATAACTTCCGGCGTACATGTGTCGCTAGCAAATAATGAGGAAATCGCAATTTGTATGTCCTTCCGCACTTAGGTGCTTTCCCGTTCGGTCTCGGTAAATAAAACGTCATTACCATCACATTTCCATCACTCGAATTCGGATTAACCGATTGGGAGAATTGACAGGTTTTTAAATTAATAGTCAGCATATATCGGCGATGACAAAGGGATATATCGAACAAAAAGTTGACATTCTAATAGCATATTATTACATTATTTTTACTATGCATAAAGTTCAGCGTTGCCATCACAGCAGTGAAATACTCTTTTGCCGTGTTGAATGAAAAAATGTTTTTTTTTCGATACATTCGTTTGCTATACTATCGCTGATATATTATATTTGTACAGGTATGTACTTCTAATTTAAATCAGTTGATACAAGCAGGTAAGTTAGAACAAATCTATCTGTCTTGGCAGGTGGATGCTTCAGCAGACTTGAATCAATAGAGAAAGCGAAGTGCAATTCTTATAATGATCGATAATCAAAGGTCACGTCATTTATTTAACGAAATATATTATTTAAAATTACTAGGTATTAACTGTTTTGATATGACACAGTGAAATTATATGCAATTGCAAAGTTTTCTTTCCCAATTTTTCCGTATATCGGCTCAAGTATTCTTAAATTGCTATTATACAACTTTATTTTAGATTTTTTAAAATAATTATAATTATTATGGCCCGTGTCTATAATGATGTATTAATGAGACTGTGATTTCTGATGCGTCATTGTAATCCGCGAGAAAAACACAAGGGTTTGTTGAAACATGTTTTATAGATCGCTTTGCGTTAAACTATGTTGGTACTGTTCTTTATGCGTACTCGAATCTTCGAGAGAAATCTCATCCGTGGACATGAGCCATTAGACTGATATTTTTTAAATGTTCCTTTTGTAGGTTTGTATAGTCCGTCAGGTTTTATATACTTTACAATATCTCGAATAAATCTATATATCCACTTAAGTTATCACAAGTCTATTGTGTTATGCATTTATATTGAATCTGTGGAAATTTGTGCTTAAAAAAATTATTCCCTCAGAAGTCTATCATTTAATCAATAAAATTATATTTGTAAATTAATAAAAATAATAAAAAGAGGAAACATAAATTATACATACATAGATCGCGCGTGCTCCGTTCACGCAACCCGTTTTACGCAGATTTACATAGAAAAACTAACCATTGTAGAAGATCTCATGACGCAACTTCCGGAAAATTTCAATTTCTTTGATTATGATCAAGAAATCTTGGAACCACTACACTATAAAATATTAATCCACAAATTTTCTTAGATTCAGATTTCGATTTAACAATATCAACACCTCGGCTAAGTTTGTTAACAAGCCTGATCTGTTTCTAAATGGTGGCTGTTGGAAAATTTTAATTTTCATTAATACGTTTCGTTAATATTGGTCGCAGTGGAAAAAAAAAATCCTTTGCTTTCTCACAGACGAAATCTACCTGAATGTCGACATTTATACGTAATCCTCTTTTATGTACATAACACAATATTAATACATAATAATTCTATATTTGAACACATATGTATTGTGTATTAAAATTGAGTATCGATTTGATATTGTTTTAAGGTTAGCGGCAGACGAGTTTTAAATCTTACTGTTTTCATCATTCCCTATCAAACTTTTATACAGGTTGGAACATTTATTTATGTAGTAATCTGACATCACGTTTATTTCAGCTATTCAATGTCAACTAGTGAAGAAAAACAGTATTTTTTACAGTACCTGTTCACAAATGATGTAAGTTAGAATATCTATTGAAAAAATACTGCACACCTTCCTTCATGTGCTTTTCGGTCATGCCAGGTTTGTTTCCAGTTTCCTTTGTGATGCCCGTACATACAAGAAGAGTCTTTGAACTCTCACGTTTCAGCAATTTGTCAGTGAAGTTCGGCATGTACCTATCAGTTGCGTCATTTTATTGTGCGTGCAAAATTAAATTAAAAACATACAGCTCAACTTGGTACTGTCCTTTATAGGATTTTCCAAAATAATGCCCACCTAGCATAAAAATGATTAATAACATCGGATAAATTGTAAAGCGCCGTTTTCGTAGCGACTCATTGTAGCTTTATACAAAGTGCATCAGCTTACTGTCGAGTGTTCCGCCTGAAATAGAATCTGAAATTGAAAAATATGTTCACAAACTGATGAAAGGAGTTTGGAAAAATACTGTCGATGCGCTTGCGAAAGACTCAACATTTTACAAAGAGCTTTGTGTGTTTTTAGTTGCACATTTGAGAGGTTCAAAAACAAAACCGACATTATGTTGATCAAAAAAATAGAGAGTGACGTGTTTGAAAATGATTATCTGGCAATAGTAACAGTTTTAAACATGATAATTGATTTTTAAAACATGTTATATATCAATTTTTAAATCTCGGCACTGGCTATAAAATGTTTAGGAGAACACACTCTTATTGTGAAGTTGTAATTATTCAGAACATAGGTCTGTGATATTTTAAATATGAATTAAATATATAGATATACATATAAAATCAATTTTATCGAAAAATATTGTTGTTGCGCCACCAGGATTCGAACCTGGATCTCTTTCCTAACCGGGGAAGGTGCTTTATCCAACTAAGCTACAGCGACATTATTTTTAGCGACAATTATGTTACCTTTTTGATATTAATACATTTAATCGTTCCATCATTTGACAGAGCCATCTACCTTATTTTTACAGAATCTCAAATACCTTTGAATCCCGGTGGCGCAACAACAATATTTTTCGATAAAATTGATTTTATATGTATATCTTTATAATTAATATATTTAATTCATATTTAGGCTATAAAATGAGTTAAAAATATATGTGTTTAACTCAATTTCGTCAATTGTACGGTGGGGGTTTTGTTCTAAACCCCTCACTTTGCAAAAGCTCGTTACGTTCTGCTTGTAGGTAAAAATATATTTGGAATCATATTTTAAAATAATATTGTAACTTACTTTGTCATATTATATATCTTGTACCTTTATTTTTCTGTGGAATTAATCTATTATATATATAAAAAAAAAAACTTTATAAAAAGATTTAAAAATGGTTCTACGTATGTTTTTTTATTCTGTATAATATGCTTACTTGAGCTTTTTATAATTTTTTAATCTTCGTTTCTTACTCTTCATCATTCGCAGTCTTTCCGCACACTCTTCTCAATCACATTTCCACTGTAATCAGTTCACATTTTCACGTTTACCTGGCAATCATCTTCACATAAATGATGATTAACGTATTTTGTAAGCACGACGTTAATTCAAAAATGTTGTTTTATTTAAATTTAAAAAATGCGTGCCTAATAATTCAAGTCTACACATAATGAACTGGGAGAATTATAGTTGTCAGGAATAATCAGTTGGCATTACATCAAAAGGTTTCTTTGTTCCGCCATATGACTGAAAATTATATTCAAGATCATTTACTATTAGAATACACATTTTTTATCATAATTTTTTTTTGTGTTCTTCGTATGTTAGTTAGTCTGTGGGAGTGTATTAAAAATCTACGAACATTGTAAAATTTATGAAAAATTGTCTTAAACATACAAAAATTATAATTGTAATTGGTTAGGTTTTTTTTTAAATGATTTGATGCACCCGGCGTTGCACGGATAATAAGTAACCCCTTCCCGCACCGACACCCTTAGCCGCCACCGCACCCTACGCCTTGCACCCGCCAAAATCGGCCTGCACCGTCTGCACCGCCTTCCAAGCCCGCTGATAGGCCCATGTTATATGGATACTTAAGTGAATATGTAATTGTAAATAAATATAAATGTTTGATCTATATAGCGTTACGACGAGCACTAACGCGTGGAACAGGTGTATTTTCTTGCGTGGATCATGACGGTTTCCCTGAGGAAACCTAGACTGATGTCTTGGAACGACAACACGTGCCATTGTCAAGGTTCTGTCTCAAAAGTTACGATATAACAGTATTTGTTTGCGGACGATATAAATCACTCGACTGGGTTAAGACTCAACTTACGAGACAACAGTTCAATAAATTACATATAAATACATGTACACACACACTCATATATATATACGCGACAAGTCTCATCGTGTATACACACCATTAGTTCTGAAGATGACGTGAATTGTGTCGAAACAAGTCGGTGATAATTTTTATAAATAGGTACATTGGTTGATATTCATAAAAGTATTTCTTAAATTAAAGTTATTTATTTGAATTAATAAACAAAAGTAGGTACCTGTATGAATTATTAAAAAAAAATTAATTAACAAAAAAAAGATTTGTTGTACAGTTAATAAAATATTTAGCTCTAACAAAGGTTTTCGTCATTATTATTCGCACGTCCTAGGTCGAGCTTTCCCGCTAGTCCACAATGAGATCAACTCATGTGATAAATTCTCGCGTAGGTTTACTTTCTCGGAAGCTTCTCATATGTTTTATTTACGGTCAGTGAATTCAAACATTGCAATGCACCATTCGTCGAATTAAATACGTATAACAACAAATTCAATGACAGACGTGTTTGATTTCAGCAGTCATCTTTTCACAGAATTAATTCCAAGATGACTTGCTGAGTAATTTAAGGGTTAGATATTATTATACTCGACTCTTATCTCGCATGCGCACTCACATTATATACGTACAACACGCCATAATAATACATATTTTTGGGATACTTGCCTTTATATCATAATACATGTTATTGCTAGCTTCCGTTCACATTAGTAACTGCGGACCTTCGCCGGAAAGTTGTTTAGATTTCCATTATTAATCAATAAAGGCAGATACTAATTCACATATCCTCAATGGTTCAGGTTCAAAGTCATTTTTCATAATTTGCAATTAAATTAATGAAATCTAATTTTTTTAATAAAATCTGCAAAAAACGAATACTTATCCATGAAGTGTTCTGTAGGGGTTATTATTATATACGGTCATGTTCAGTAGAAACCCCCTTGAATTGAATTGTTTGGATTATCGACTATTTCCATGTCAGTCAAAACAGTTAATGGACCTTTCCTGTAATCTTCACGCCGCTTTGTTGTTATCTCCACGTCTACTGACTCAGCTTACATTGTTATATTTTATTCTCGTCCTATAATAATATGGATAATTAATTTATAATGTATATTTTTTTCATATTTTCTTAAACGGTTTCAAAATGTCTTAGAAATGGAATAAAAAGATTTTGCAATTTAAAGTGTCGTTTTATATACCAAATAGTGACTGGCAGATAAGAAGAAAGATCCCAGTTTATTATTAAAAATATTGTGTGATGACATATATGGACGAGTCTATAGGCATACAAGTGCATATCAATCGGAAAATCAACATGTACACGAACATCATACAAGAGGAAGATATAGATGGAGACTGCCATTCGGTAATAAGGCTAAATATCAGAAATCAATAATGTAAGAAAGGAGGAGAAATTACATAAATTCTAAATTAAACGAAGTAAATATATGAAACATAGGAAAAAAGGAAAATATTGATATTTTTTAATAACGTATACGTTTGATTTAAGGTTTCACTATGATATGGAACTAGCGTCTTTTCTAGGTTATATCGTGTTTTTCAACATGACTGTTGATGATTTATATATCCTGTGAAAAGGTACGGTTGTACCGTAGTTTTTTGAGGTAACACCTTGACAATGGCACGTGTTTCCATGCCGAATCGTGTTTCTGCGAAATTGATTTAATTTATTGTTTTTATATACACATTTGACAATATAAAACAACAATAAAGTTATGCACCCCCAAAGAAGAAAGATCTTGTATTATGGGGGTGGCTATCCACATTTATATACAACAATATCAAGATCTACTTGATGTAAGAAATTCTTTACACCTAAATAATTAAAATTACATCTATAATAATACATTTTATTTGTATTTCTCGCATCGTGAATGACTGATACAAAAGACGACTGATGCGTATGAACCGGTTTTGGCAAATAAAATTGAGTAGAATTGATTAGATCTATCGAGATGTGTGCTCGCACATAAGTATGTCACGTCAATTCAAGCCTGCGCCCTTCGCACGCCCGTCGTTGTATTGGTGCGAAAATTCACGCACGGTTTGAGCTCTTCCCGCTAGAGGCGCCTCGGGCCGCGTGGGTCGGCCGCGGGGGTGGATCAGTGCCCACCGGACGCGGCCAGCCGTCTCAGTTCTCAGTGTGTCGGGTGCCGCCAGAGCGCTCTACACCTTTGCGAACTTCCGCGTGCTTTCGCGAACGTCCCCCCACACGTTCTTTTCGAACACCGTCAAACTTTTTTCGGAGCGCATTTGTTGACGTGCTTGTTTAGTGGTTTCTGTGGAAAGTTGTGAAGCAAAGTGAGTATTTGTCGGCTCATTAAATTTCATATTAATTAATCAATGTATTGAATTGTCTTATTTGAAAATATTGCAAAGTTTTAAGATATGATTTGGTGTTGGCGTTGAAAAACAAATGCAATGTAATATTTTCGAATAAGGTGTACAATATTATAGTTTGAATCTTATTTAAATATACGATATTATGGCACCTCATGAAAATATTGAAATATATACGTATGTCATTGTTCGGAATATATTTAAAAATAAGAAACTCGTTAGACCATCGCTTCTAAAACCGTAATTTTATTTAAATATTTTAAAAAACGTTGGCAATATATTTGTAATATATAACATTAAATTCGATACATTTTGTATATTTTCAATGCAATTTAGAGTTTAAAAAAACTAAACATATATAGTACATAACAAATAAATGTGTAAGAGTAATTTAAATAGACATCATATTTTAATAAACACTGAATATGAGATGACTCAGTAGATTTAAAACATTTCGTAATTTTAATAAAAAGTTTCATTATGAAATAGTCTATATTTTCAATCAAAGTTAAAGTTACACAAAATCTATCTGGAACAGGTTTCATTGTCGATTAGTATGTAATGTAATAATAATGTTATTTGATTTATTTATATGTACCTACACAATTTTTTAAGAAATTTTCAATCGGATAGGTTTTTGGCTGAACTTGTGACCAAAATTTCCAGAAACAAATCAAGAGTTGACGAGTATTTTTTATGAAAACAACACCCCCAATTTAATGGAAAACGTGTATATAAAAAAATTTGGCAACCGATGTAAATTTTTAGATAGGCCGCTAGAGCTGTCATCGGAACATGACAATATTCAAATTAAGAACGTGATTTTTCGTCTATTTTATTACGGCGCAGAAGCGTAAGCAGGTACTCTGACATGTTAATATTTCTCGATAAATTTTGTAATACATTCGAAATTCTTGTGATTCATTCTGCGATACATTTTTAAATATTCAAGGACGGTTGTTTTGAGAAGTAAGTTTGAGAAACGTGCAGTACCGCCGTGTTGTGCGACCTGTGAGAAGTTGATGTCTGTTTTTAAATAAACCATTTAAAAAAATTAATTACCTTCCGATACATTTTCAAATCTTTTGTATTGAGTACATTAGTATTACAAAGCAATTTCATTTCAAATTTAGAAACAGCTGATCGTATTATTAACGATGAAAACATTAAAAAAGTGTATGTTCTGAAAAATCGCAACTTCATAAATAAATAAATAAAGTTATTGATCAAATTATCGTTTTAATTAAGGGGTGTTATTTTATTTGATTTATTATTAAGTAAACCAATAATTTTAAAAAGAAAACACACCGAATATTTTAAAAAGAACACATTATTATTTGTGAAGTTTTAATTTTTTCAGAACATAGTTCTGTGATATTTTAATTCAAATTAAATGCATTAATTAGAAATATATACATACACATAAACTCAATTTAATGAATTTTTTTGATATATTGAGTTTATCTGTATGTATATATTTCTAATTGATGCATTTATTTTGTATTATAATATTTTATACACCATTATACATTCGTACAAGCAGTTTCCTGAAATGAATAAATTCACATTCCAATTGTACATCGTAAATAAAGTTGATAATTGCTATACTGATAAAATTGCTCTGGAATTTCTAAATTTTTATAATTCAATTATAAATAATCTATTTTTTCTTAAGTCTACATGCGTACTATTTAATGAAATTTATAAACAAAAAAATAATAATTGTAGATTTATTATTATTAATTAGTATTGCCATTATGCAGTATTTTAAAAGGAAAATTATGAAATGTATTTTCAAACAATCGTCATATTTTTATCATTTTTTTAAATTAATGAATTTTAAAATTTTAGGTTATGACATTTTGTGTATTTGTCCTTTTCAACGCTGGTTAACGTTTTATTCTTATTTTGAAGAAATGAAATGGGTTCACATTAAAACAGCTCATAAGATCGCATTCACAACACATTTTGAGGCTTGTTTTGATTCCTAAAATGTGCGCATTTGACCCTTTCATGATCTAGTTCGCTTCGAATGTTCTCGGGGCTTGGGTTAACACATAAAATGCACTGATTAATCCATTCATGGCTCAATTTATTTCGAAATTGCGCGGGAAATATGTTGTGAACCTTTAAAGATTTCAGATTTTCACAAACTGTTCCGCATTACACTTTTTAGACTTTTTACCGTAAGTTTCTGACGTCTTTGGCCTGAGTCCTGGATCCTATTGCGGGGTCCACGACCAAGATAATCGATCGATAATCTTGCATACGTTTATATTTATTTTCATACATTTACATTTATTTTCCTTTAAATAAGTATAATATTCTGTAAAAAAACTGAATAAATCAGTACGTTTGGTCACTTTAATTTTGTGAATCCTTGGTTGAAATTTCCCCCTTTGCGACACGCGGACAGTAGTGGTAAACATCGATCTCCATCAGTTGATTTAGCTTTCTCCCCATAAAAATGCATTAAACCCCATTTGAATTAATGACTCAGGACTTACTCTGCTATTTTGTTTCGATGCTAAGATTTCATCCATGACCATGCATCCGTATAGTTAAGAACTCTCCTGGTGTAAGACCACTAGATCATTAGTGACTAGATCTGAACCTAGACATATTTCACTCATTAATAAAATTTTGACTGTCACATAACAAAAGATTTCTTATTAAATATGGTTAAATCTCTCTTTTAAATAAGGCAAAAGAAAAGGAACTCGATTTCGTATTTTATTACACGCTTTTCAAACATCTATATTCGATTGATCGCAAATTATTTGTCAACTCATGGCTCAGTAGATATCCACGAAAAGAAAATTAATCTCAACTCACACTCAAAGTAAAACGGTTTGGTTTGATTGTCGTGTGAGGTGGAACTAGGGCGGATGGATGTAGTCTCAGTCTATATTCAAAACTACAAAATATTGTGAATTTGAATATGACATATTTAATGGTCAATGTTATTAATAGATTCTACGCCGTAGTGGATGCAGTTGAGAATAACATAAAATACAACGCCAATACGGAAGATGTCTGACAGATATTGCTATCTTGGATTAGTTTCTTAGTCAAGGTGATTGCATGAGGTCAAGGGAAACAAAAATGATCTAATAATTGGGAACTTCCCAAGTTTTTTGTATCGGAACGGAGATATTATCTGCTTGAAAGTCGAAGATGATTTACTCAGTGAGACAACAGTGAAGATCTTCTGTTATTGTAACAAGAACTCCCACCTTCTTTAAATAATAAAGCAGTCCTTGAAGTATTCTGCTACAGAAATATGTCGCTAAAATTCCTAAATTATATCAAACTAAATATCTTCATCTCCCCCTGTCGGTATGTGCTCATTATTCATCTCTCATCATTGTTATCATCATCAGAGCCCGCTATAGCTTTTACGTCGCTCCGGACAAAAAGACAAATAAGGGTTCTCTTTCAAAAATAATTCATATTTACTCGTCTTTTACGAAAACATGGGTTTTTATTATTTATTTATATCAGCATTTATATAATAGATTTAACTATTACTTAGATAAAATTATTTACATTAATTTAAAACTAATAAATTTAATGTTTTTTTTTACATAATTAAGAAAATACAAGCATTATAAGAAAGACTGCTACCGTTAAATTTATTTTCCGCGTGCCACAAAATTGCCTTAATATAAAAAATTCTTGCATGTACGAAATATATTTTTTTATAATCTTGAAGCCAAGACTACGGAGCCAAAACTGTATTGAACCAAATTATCAAAATATTAAAAATTAATAGAGTTATAAACCATTAAATTTGCAGTACATATGATCAATTTTCGACGTATTTAAAACACTTTGCGTTAGTGAAAACAAATTATTTAAAATAATGTACACATGCTTTGAGGCTTCACCTACTATTTAAAATCAAGTTTTATATCAAAAACACAATAATTTCTTACTAAATAATATTTATATCGATCCTATTAAGGTATGTTTTTTATTGTTATTTAATCGGCGATTAAAAATAAAAAAAACCCAAAGCCCTTTAGATTTGCCGCCCCGGACATATGTCTGGGTTGTCTGCCCCTAGAGCGGGCCCTGTCAGGCCTCCCCAAATTTTTCTCGTTTTTCTCTGTCCGTCCATTATTATTAGCTGCCACGTATTTCCGCAGAATTCGATCTCATCAGTCCACCGAGTTTTAAGGTAACCTATCGGTCTCTTAAGTATTTTCGGGTACTGTTGGATGTCTGCGTTTGTTCAACGATTGATCGTCTTTCGAGCGACGTGGTCTGAAATTACCATTTCACTTTATCGGCGTATTTTTTTATATCGGATACTCTTATTTACACGCTTCTTTTCCTGTCTCCTATTATCTTAATATCTTTCTCCAGCATATGTTGTTGCGAACGATAAATATTACTCTAAATTTTTGCACCCTCTATTTTGTTTATGTAGAGCCTATTTAAGTTTGTATTGGTTGGTCTATTCACCATTACTATGACTTAATTGTCATTACACATTTAAGATCTGCAAGATATATTTTTTTGCGTATTGTGGACAGCCTTTCTTCAATATGTAGGTAATATTAAAATAGCGTAGGCTTTCATTCAGGCTGTGGGGGTGGTATGAGCTCGAAGATACCGAACATATTACTTTCCTTTCTTCTTAAGAACCAAATTTCAACTCCATACGGAGCTACGGAGATTACAAAATAAATGATTTAAAAATTAAAATTAAAAAAAAATAATACCACAAGTTTAATTATGTCATTTTTAATAATGATTACGGGCACCTGATAGAATGTTTGGAAGACTGATTTATAAAATAATATTTCAGTTGTCCAATTTTATTCAAAACATAATAGTACGATCTTAAGCAGGGCTGGCTAGGGACATATGGGACTGGTGAGGGTAAAAACAGGCTAAGTATTGCCCGAATATTTTTAAGCACGTGAGACCAATTTAAAATATTCTTATTTAATTCACAAAAATATTTTCATGGATGGATGGATGCGGTAGTCATTAATAATCCAGAAACTTATGCACAGAAAATAAATTATTGAATAAAAAACGCCGATTTATAGCTGGATAGCCGTAACACAAATTTTCTCAAGAACTATTTCACGAGTTTGCAGATAGAACATTTAACTTTTACGTCTATTTAAAAGAGAAAATGGCAATTTATATATCTCATTTAAAATTATATGTCTTAATAAAATCTTTTTTTTTCTCCTGAAATTTTGCAACAGTTTAGATAGATTTTTGTTTATTATAGCGATGTTTTGAGTCATCGATATAATGAGCAAGGTTTGTCATTTTCCGGGCGAACCACAAACCACATCACCGCGGCAGCACAATTTAATAGCATCCAGAAAAGATTATTTCTAAATATATAAATAAAATAGTGGCTATCTTTTTCAATTAGGCTGGGACCGAATAAATTACCTAAACTGCATGCATTTTCTTTATGTATCCATCAGGAGTGCAGGGCTAAGTGCAGTTGCACCCTTTGCACCTGCCTCGTGCTGGTCTTGGTCTTGAGTAACACAGAATGTCGCATATTTGAACCTCGCGCAAAAATGCTCAATTGCAATAAAACACGTGTAGATGGCGTTTGTAAGAAATAATTCCAACAAATTCAATCGTATTTATCAAAATCACGAATTTAGTTCATAAATCTAGAATGCAACAAGTTTCAGTGATGAATTATCGTGTTAAAATTCTTAAACGTTGAAAATATATCAGTGAACAACGTTTAGAGAAAAAAACAGTTTTATGTACGCGAGACAGCGTTAATCATTAACGCTTTGACGTGATGGAGTGGAGCGGTGGGAATATCGGCAAATTTGAGTTTCGCTAATTTAAACAAATATTTTTAAATTGTTAACGATTTTTTACAATATAATGAATCTACACGAGTGTTATTAGAATTTTAATGTTTGTAGGACGTAGAAATACGCTCAAAGGAGTATAGGAGCGATTCTCCGATGGAATTACATAAGAATTTGGGCGATTAAAGGAAATATTTCAACTAAATGATTTATTTCATTATGATTATATTAATAAGAGGGAATGCAAAAATAATAATGATTTCGGTGGTTTGATGAGAAATGAGAACTGAATGGTCAGACATATCACGCGAGTGTTGACGGCTCAAGAAATAGAGTATGTCCCCGGGAGATTTGGCATGATCAGGTAAACCAGACACTGCAAGATGGTGCTGTTAGAAGCCTCAATAATGTGGTGAGTGTCAGGACAGAAGAGTGTGGCACACTATCCTCTCTGGCTACTCGCGGGGAGAAACGGCACGATGGTAAATGAATTATATTATGATAGATTTTATCGTCTTTTTACGTAGTAATTTCATTTGATACATTTTTCACTCGTGTACATTAAACACTTTTTGAACTAAACAATGACATAACAAACCATACAAGATTTTATAAATTACCTACATGTGAACAAATTAGGCAAAAAATACGTAAAAGTTTTTTAAACGTCTCTTGTAAAATATATCATATTATTCTATCATTCAAAATATCAATATATGTTTAAACCCATTAGCTAATTGATGCAACCGCGGTACAGTGAAATGTGTGTGGGGGGTAAAAAAATAGCTGACTGGCAGAAAAAAATCGACGCGACTGGGAGGTTAAAATAAATGGCGTTAAAAACACAAAAGTTGTGATGTACAAATATTTTAATCATATCACAGTTCTATAAATATGTGACGACGTTAGGTACATTCACACCGAGATAAGTGCATCATATTTGCAATTTTCCGTTGCCAATTGGATTCCAAACTGGTGCCAAAATCGCATATAATTGTATCCGTATAATTGAAATAATAAATGATCTTAGGGTATTTTAGTCTCCGCTCTAAATATAAATTATGAACGGTTGTACTACTAAGTGTATGCATTTTCAGGTGGCCATATTTAACTTATTATAAAAGCAGTCTGTTTTCAATGTTTGATAATTTTTTAGTAAAAAAACAATAATATTATTTATAGTCAAAAAATCGTCCAAGGACGTTGCTAAGTGTCGCTTTTTTTGTATTGGATCTTCTTACATATTCATTATATACCACTAACGTATATTGAAATCTTCGAAAATGATTGTTATAATCTAAAAAAGAATAGTTTAAATAATAATTAGCCATCTACAAAAGATTCGTATCAGAAATACTAGATATTGTTTCAATTCCAATTTTTGACAATATAAATCGATATTTTTGTTTACTATTTTGAAAAAAATGTAACTTTAGAACTAAAAGGTCGTATAAACTCATTTGACACTTTTCTTTATGAAATTTATGAATTTTTCATTTGTGACGAACAGACATCACAGTACTTTAGGATTTTTATAAAACTGGGCTAAGCCGCGAATTCCACGAGTCCATACATTTGAATTATTTTGGCCATCACCTTTTTATTATAGACTTATATCCCCCACGCACAAGTGCGGATATACCGTAAATTTTATGACAAATATTTAAAAATGTCATTTGTGACCTTGCCGAAACGTCAAGGAAGCCACCCACAAACGCGAATACCAGTTCCATATATGTAGCGCCTAATTCCAAAACCCCCTAAAACAACTTCATGTGTTTTTGAGTTATGGATGAGAATGGATATTTTGAAAGCAAATGTACAAAATGTTTGTTTTTATATCACCATTTTTAAAGGAGACAATTCAGTAATGTACTTTTTTTTTGCTCGTTCTGGCAGCCATATTGGATTTTAGATCACGTGATCATCAACATGCCTTGTGTTTGGCTGATTTCATTTTTAAGGGGAATAGCATCTTATACTCCATCTACTTTGTAGTATTTTGGAACTAACCCTGATTTTGAACATGCAATATCATTGGATTGATGTGGCTATGATTTAAGTGGCTTTTCCGAAAAACAATATGTTCTGCATGTAACTGACATAAAAATTTACATAACTGCATATTTAACTCAAATTATCCGAAATACGTTTAATTGGGTTTTGGAATTAGGCGCTGCGTATATATCTTTTCATGTCTATCAGGTTGGGCATGGAGTGACTGGCGAGATGAGAGGTTCTAAGGGTACAGTAAAGGGCTTAATAAAGGTATGTTTTCACGGCTGATAACATAGTCACATCACGTTTCGATTTATATCAGCTAATAAAAATACAATATTCATCTACAAAAGCTGTACGAAGTACACAGATATCTGGTATTCCAACTTGTTTATAACTATCTTAACATTTTAAAGCGTTTGACTTTTAGAATTTTTTTTTTTTTATAGCACGGTTCAGTGGCTAGACGGTGAGAATGTTTATTTATTTATGTAGCAGGTATTCCAATGCACAGCGAACCAATGAAGAGCTTTCGTTTAATGGCTCATTAAATACCTTAAAGGTCGCTGAACAAACTTTGAACTCCCCTCTTTGTGCTTCGAAGGCGATCTTTTGAAAACAGAGCAACGGGCAACGACAATAGTGGCACCGACAATGAGGCGTGATAAAGACAGACTGTACTATTTCATTATTTGGTTAGATTCTTCGGTAAACACATAGATACCATTAGGTATAATGATCTGGACGGATAACCAGGAGACATCAATAAGCGACACTGCAGCGTCCAACGAGAAAAAGGAAAAATGAATGCCGAACTCTTAAACAATCTCTGGTAAGCCCAACATACGGGAATTGCAACTATTCTTATATACATTTTAAAATATGCATGTGTATGTACGCAATGCCTGGTGAGGTTAAAGGTTCTGAGGGCGTAGTAAAAGGCTTACTACTAAGTATCCTTTCACGGCGATTGATGGCATCGGTGAAGGTTATTGAAAATAGTAGGTTATAGAAGGGGTTTATAAAAATAGTAATATTGGTTGTTAGATGGTACAATATCGGGTGTGTCAGCGGTCGTAACTATATTTAATATTGTAAGTAAGGTACATGCGAGTAATAAAGCTTAAGAAGCAAAAATCATATTTAAAATACACTTACACACCCAAGCACTACTTACAAATATACATTAGGCGTAAACAAGTTGATTACTGATAGCGGCCTCTCGGTGTCCCGCTGCCCGTCGCTAGTATCGTGTCAGTTTTTATGAGAAGAGCGTGCGCCAGTTAAATAATAAAAATCCGTCAGAAACAATCGTAACTAATTTTACTCTAAGTCCTCTGTAATTCATTAATTTTATGATTCTAGTTGAATTGCTTAGGATATTACTGTTAAATTTATGATCTTGTAGGATATTTTTTAATTTACGGGCCTGCGGATATCGAGGGCTATGAAAATGAGTAATGGGCGTTATTTCCCTCCTGACTTTTTAGAGTTCCGGAGTAATCAGGAACACTTATCAATTCAGTCTGTCTATCCGTCTGCCCGTCCATCTGTCAGCCTTATTACAGTATATTAGTCTAGGTATTATGTTTCTATTGAGAATAGTTAGCCAATAACATACTGGTGTAAAATATGATTATCGAGAAGACCAACCATGAAGGTATCAATCTATATAAATACAAGTGGGATAAGTGAGTTGAATGGCACATAGGTATATAGAAAAGTTCAGAAATACAGATACATCAGGACCTGGGTAAATGCCGTATGAAAAAGCGAATCAATATCAAGAAATAACAATCTGATTAGAAATCACTACAGAAGCATTTCAGAAGAAGATAAGATACAGATCTATAAAAAATATGGAACTGATATGATACTTATATGCGAAGCTTGATCAAAACAATCAAAGATAACGTTAAACATCGACTGGATGCAAATGAAATATGTCTCTATAGAATATTATCGATCTCTTGGATAGATAGTATTACACATGAAGAAGAATCAGACAAGGCAGACAATTGCTGACAATTTTCAAAAAGGGAAAATTTATCTCTTTTGTCATTTGATGTGTCACGACGGTTGCTACAGAAGATCATTCGGAGAAAAATAGAAGTTAGAAGGTGTTCCGGGGGATAACTAAAATTCTAGCTTAGAAACGTGTAGAATTAGATAGGAATAATGCACCAATGAGCTGTTCGAAGACAGTAGAATCGCGCTGGGTAATCGAATGCTCAGTATAAGTGTATTTGCGATGCGACGCTCCTCTCAAGTTAGTTGCGCTTTAGATTGTAATAAAAATTAACATTTTGGCATGGTTTTTTAATTTATTTAGACCACAATGCAATAGGAAGTACTAAGATTCACCAACGGAAGACTGAATATATTCTCTGGTAGTACTTTTGGCACGGCGACTGCACAACTAGAAGAATGAATAATTGACGTTAAATATTTGTAGTGTCAACGCTTATCCCGTGTACATTGTTATATAATTTTCTGATTTACAAACCGATCAATGAATATTTTTTTGTTATGATAGCTTAAGGACCAATAATAATAATATTAATAATTTTTCTTTGTACAAAAGTTTCACGAGGATCTTTTAAAATCGGAATGTAAGATTACCACACGTGCATATAAAATAGCAAAGATTTCCGACCTTGATTGGTTGAAGAGCTACCAGAAGAAGAAGAAGAATAAATATAAAAAGCTACAACCTGAATAAAATTTCCATAACATCCGATTTCTTAACATAATCAAGTTTCTCTGTACCACGAATGATGAATGGTTCCACAATAGATGAATGTCGTGTCATACCTCACGTAGCGTCCTTACTCCGGTGTCTCTTCGACACGTTTCCCGGGATTTATTTTGACGGTTGACAAATCTCCTCCACGGAGAAGTGCCTCATCACTCCGGCATGATGTATTCAATGGCTCAAGCCAATTTGCACGTCGAGACCACGTGACATCTAAAAAAAAATCTATTCTTACGTTTGCTGTCTTGTGATACTGTGAGTTCCGGAATACAGTCAATCTGTGTGAAAATAAAGAGTGGTCTATTTATGTTACTTCTTGTCTCCGGAGCCCGTTGCTCCAGTGAGACCTCTTCAAGATTTTCTCATCTTCTCCGAGCTTTGGCAAATTTTACTTGATTCCCTTGGCAAATTTCGTGTACCCAGCGTGCCGGGGTACCGACCATCTCTACATATACAGTACAACATCGATCGATCGTTTTTGATAGAACCGCATGAAGAACAAAAAATGCAGGAAAACAATGAATGCACCTACGCTTTGTAAGAAATAATACCTATTGCAGAGTGTTTTACAACGCAATTTTTAAAATATTACAGTGCAGTTTTTTCGATCGTGACCAGGAGACCTCAAAACCACCTTCCATTTTAATGTGTATCTGTACAGATATATACTAAACAACGCATATTGTGAACACGAAAATTAAACTTTTCTGAAAAATCAACCTGATATGTATCTCGGCTAAGTTCGTTAGCCAGCCTGAGCCATTATTTGTTTCAAAGAGGTCATCTTTAAAAATTCGTAACTTAACACGCTTACATACACAAATATTACCTACCTGATTCTTATCTCCGGCGATCGCATAATTAATGATTCCATCCTTTAATAATAATGTAGCGAATTCATTCTTTTGATAAATACGACTTATGTTTGTGAGGAATTGTATCCTTGAAATGTCATCTACTTACTCGTGTTTTAAATGAATGGAGCGTTTTATCGCGGGGCTCAAATACGCGACATTTTTCATTACTCAAGTTCACACTATTTTGAACACAGCTGGACAGCTGATTTTTTGAAAACAAATTTATAACAGATTTATTTTAACATAGAATGCGTTCAATTTGTTGTTACATTGAATGTCACACGTGGAGATGTAGAATAAAATACAATGTGATGATGATTGTGAGCCTTTTCTAGTATTGAAATGACTTGCTTGAAATATGAAATAAAGTACAAATCAAAAACATATTTTTTTATCTTTTAACAAAATTGATAAAAGGCCAAAGAGTCAACCATTAAACATATTCTATGCAGGGCTAAAAATTCAAAATATTTTAAAATCATAAATTAAAATGGACTAAATTAATGTAAATTTTTTTGTTTACATATATAATATTTAGTCAAAAAACCCAAAAGACCGTTTAAAAATGTCCTTTGTAATCATCTCGTTCAAGTATGCGAAAATAAAATCTTTCTAGAAGAATAATAATTCAAAGAACGCACTTTATCATGATTTAAAAAAAATGATGTGTAAAATCAATCATCTCGTAAATTTCGTACTAAAAGTGTGTAACGAAAGTGCTAAAGAAAAACGTCATACTTGCTAGTGTTTTCAAGCTAAGCTAAACGCTTGTATTATGAAAATAGGACTAACTTGGTGATTACTTCACAAGTAACCGTGAGAGTACATACTAATGACTAGAACTTGATTTCACCGACGCAAGTATCAAAGTATCATAAAACATAGTAGTAGATCATCCACACGTGCGCGGCGACAAATTCCTAGCGGCCCTCTGCCCTCTGAGTTAATGAATTCTCCCTTATCTGCTGGCGAGGCGATGATTAAATATGTATCCCGGCCCGATCTAAATGATCGGATGTCCGGTGAGGCTGACCTTGGCTTCCACTTCCGGTCGATTGGCGGGAACCACCTACCCCGGCGCACCCGTCAGCCAGTTAGTTATCCGACGGAAATGACATTATGGCGTTGTCTTACTTTGTAACTAAAACGCAGGCTAATTTTAAATGATCACTTTTAGCATAGACCAGGTTTATTTTCTGTTGCGAAATATTTATTGAGGCGTGTGCAGTTATTACATTAAATTACGTACGAGCGATTTTTTAGTCTTCTTCTAAATATTAATTTTTCGTAGTTCGCATCTCATCACACCCATATTTTTTGGTATAATTACAGAACTTACTACTTTATACATAAATTAGAGATTAGATAACCTAGAGATGTCAGTGATAGTGGTGGCTAAACCATTTTTTAAAAACCGTTATTTAAATAGTTATAGTGTCTCATTGTGTTCGATTGTAACGGTGATTGATAATTGATTATTATTCGTACACAGTGAATGGTACACTAGAAAATAAACCTCCGACAGTTAAATCTTAGTCGCTTATCACCATCATAATCACAGTCACGTAATGGTTTACCATCACTAGTTAGAGGGCAACAAATCACTCAAAGTGAAATAAACATAATAAATAACCAACAGAATATAAAATTAGCAATATTTGAATATTTCTAAGAACACAATTACTGGATTTTCACCTACAAAAGCACTATTATTAAACAAATAATAGATAACTCATAGAGACAAAGCTATTTTTATTATATTAACATATATTCAACTTTCAAAAATTTTATAGATATGGAAATTAATGGGTGAGAATGGTTAACGTTATATTTATACAAAGTGATTACTTAAGCCAGCCGAAGACAGTTTGTAAGCCCTGTAATTACCCATATTTCTATATATTTTCCATTAAATATAATAAAAAATAGCTACGTCTGTATGAGATATCTATTATTACTTGAATAGATAATTGTTCCATTTTAAATTTGTCCTTTCCTTCCGATTTCATCATCCGAATCTAAACTATTATAATACACTTCATATTGACAATCAATAATTAGTTGCTTCCTAAGTACATTAGGAGAATTTATGTGAGAAAATTTAATGTTGGTACACTTCAAGATATTTATTTATTTGCGTATATGTGCAAAAATACGACGACAATATTACAAATTAATATATAGTGGTACCTTGACTTACGAGTGTCCCAATTAGCGAGTTTTTAGAGATACGAGCCGTGTCTAGGCCGATTTTTTGCTTTAAGTTGAGAGCTAAAATTTGGATTACGAGGCAGCTTTAGATACCCTACCGCTAGTTGGCGCAGTGGACGCCACGGTAAACGCCGCAACATCCGCCCAGCATCCCGTGTCTCACTCGTTTACTTTGCGGTTACGCTGTAAAAGCACCAGTGTTGTGCACGAGTCCGAAGAAAGTGGAGGACGGTGCTGAGAAGAAGAAGCGGATGATGTGCAGTGGATAATGAAAAAAATGATCGAAAAACATGACCATAGTGTGCGTGTAGTCGACTCGGTGAAGCAGTACGAGCGTAGAACTTCTACGATATGCACCACACTGAAGCAGAAGAAGTCGATAAAGGCTATAACGGCAGCCAAGGGTATTAAAATAATTTCTGAACAGTGGACATCTATACATGAAAATAGCCTTTCTTTAGTACGGAGCTCCTGAAAAATAGAAACATTCGTTCGTCTCGCAGTCCATGTTATACGCAGCATACTTTTAAATTCTTTTAGATTAACAGGCAAGAAAATATTATATTTATACCTATGAAACATGCTGCATAATATCCATAGTGAGTCTATTATTTTTTCCTATGTAATTAATTCTTCGTTGGAATCTACATAGACAAGTAACAATGTTCTTATATTTTACAGTCCAACCGCGAACATTTTATAAAATGATCAGAAATTTTCTGACACGCAATAGCGTATTAAATACGTTATTTGTAAAGTTATATTTTGAATGCAATTGTATGTTTTCATAAAATATTTTCGTGGTTTTCTTTGCATCGATGATAATGCGTTCTGTTAATTTCCAGTTATTTTGTTGTTATTTTTTTCTTACCGACACTGTATTTTCTCTTCGAATTCACTTACTTACTCGCTAAAGCTACACGAATAATTTATTCACGGGCGTGACCTCGAGAAAACCGCCAGCAGTTTCGTTCATAACTTGAAAATTCTTGCCATACTCCGTCGGGAGGAATTAGGAATTTCACCCTCGGAGAAGTTCACTTAGTTCGTACGCAAAAATTCAGCCATTGTCGACCCTTCCCACCCTGCTCCAATACCCCCTTCTTCATACTTTGAATTGAACGTACTCATGCAGAACGCAGCCAGTCCGCAATTTTGAAAAAAATGATATATTATTTTTTTCGGACGCAGTAAGGTCAATTCTGCAGACAGGTTGCTTTCATAATAATCGCCTTGTTGATCGCAATAACTCCATTTTAAAATCCAAAAAATTCTTCATAATATGTAAAAACACCAAAACCTTAAACAGTCTTAAAAGTCATACAAAATATTGTACCTATGTATCTTTTTAAAGGCAAAGAACGTTCAAGTTCTTAGATTTTCTGTGAAAAGTGCTTTTATCGGAGTAGTTTTATTAGTTTTCTGTGGCTAGCTACTTCTGCATAACTATATTGTATTTATACCTAGTTAACAAAAACGTGTACTCAATTGCAATATGACACTTGTTATATACATCGGACAATGTAGGTATGTAGTATTTTTTATTTATTATATTTTCTTGTGTTGATACGAACACCGCCGGATAAGCTTGACGGCACACCGGGAGAAATCCCAGATAAGCATTAATTTTGATTGGATCCTGCAATAACAAACCTTTTCTTTTTATAAAATATCGTACGTGCAGAGATCGATAACTATATGGAATGGGTAAAAAAATAGTTTGCGAAATAAGTATTAGAGAGAGTAGGCTAGAAACGAGAGAAAGAATGATAACAAGCATCTTTATGTTAGTTCCTACTGCATATGTACAAACACAGATCATTTTACAAAATTTTAAATTACGTTAAAAAGGACCATAAAGTATATAATTTAAAAAAAATATCTTTGTAAGTATTGTTGTGTAAGTTTTGTACAATTTTATTCCAAATTGTTTTATTCAAAGAGTTAATTCTGTTCAAACTTGATCAATATTAGTAAATATTTAAATGTCTTTGAGATTAAAGCGTTTAAACATTTTATTGATATAAGCCGCCCGAAATCAAGATCTTTCTTACTTAGAGGTGCGTAAAAGAATGTAGATTAAATACAGATCAAAAGTAATAAATGTTTGACTCTATCAATAAAATATATGTAATTAAAATTTCACTTCAGTAATTTGACTGAAAACGCCTGGAATAGTAAAAAAATAGTGTTAATTCGTAAAATGTGGTAATCTGGCGGAGAGCAGTCTATTTTCTCTTAAAGAATGATTTGTCTTTAGTGACATATTTTATTATAGCTTAATTATCAAGGAGTGATATGTTCTGAAAAATAATCGTAATTTTACTGATAAAACACGCCACATGTCTCATCAGTGATACTACTCCTGCATCCGATCTAATCCAATCACGGCGCTGCAGCCCGAGGTGAGAAGGAGAACCCGAGGAGATCTCAACTTATTATTATTATTCCTCATATTTCTTCTGCGATGGTTTCTACAAACATATTAAATATCCGTAACGACATTTATTATAAAAAGTTATGACACTTTATAACGCTCAATTTTAAACGAATTTTTGTAACACATTTATATGGGAAAGCTTCGTAAAATATAATTGTATGTTTGACAACTATCCTTGTCCTTTCTTCTCGGATAAGGGATTGAAAATTATGATGATCCTTCATCACTTTTATATCCACTGCTAGATGAAGGCCTCGCCAAGTGTCTCCCACTTTTTTCTATCCATTGTTCGCTGTCACGTTTTTTCGCATAATTTGACGATTTCGTCAATCCAGCGGGTTTTAGGGCGGCCTGACAACCTCTCGATTTCCCTCACTAGATGTCTGTATTCGTCCAACGATTGTCCGTCCTATAAGCGATATAGCTTGACCATTTTCATTTCAAATATATCAAATACTCTTGTATGTTGTCTTATCTACATACGTTTTTTTCATGTCACTTCACATGTTATCCGATGTACATCTTCCCACGCCTCTTTATGATACTCTTAATTTTCGGACCTCTTATCTTTGGAGTCCATGTTTCGCAGCCATGCGATGCATAATATATATATACATAATATATAGTATATAATAGAATGGCGAAGGTAGATTAATACTCGAATAACAACATTGTTCTCTACGGCGATAAAATCATCGTAGCCCGTTAATTGGTGGGATCAGCGAGATGTAAACGTGACGTTACATTGTTATGGAGTGCAAACAACAATATTTATCGTAAAATCCGATCACTCAATCCCGAGTGGTACAGGCAGCATCCCACATTACGGGCAATTAAACCGCGAACGTGACACGAGCGAGTTTTAGCGTTGTCGCTTCGCAAACAGTAATTAATAATATTCATTTCAAATAACTCTTTGAAAAGATTTGCAAGTTTGAATTTTATTTTCTTGTTTTTAAAAATTATTTTGTACGTACCTGTGATTTATAATGAGTGTAAATTCTCGAAATAATAAAAAATACGAAAAAATTTAATAAAATAACGTGTATTTATAGAATTATTTTAACATTATATTTTTAAAATGTGGCTTTGTTTCGAGCGTTGATTTCTTAAGTTATAAATAATATCCCAATTTCGTTATATGTATCACTTGTCACGTAAATTTTAAATTTGCGTGTAATATCAATTTAATTAGGTGGATGTGTGTGAATTAAGAAAAACAACAATATTCATTTATACTGTCAGCAATTTAAAAAGTGGAATTAGAAAAGAGTCATATTTCTGATACAAATATCATATATTTAGGTAAATATTATTTAATCATCATTATCACTATTGGCTCTTCAACCCTTGGTGAGTTTTGGCCCCCTAAAGAATTTTCCTCTATTGATATCTAATACCCGCCATTTCTCTCCAATCTTGTTTTCTCTGCTGTGGATATAGCTCTCCTGAACTTCATGAACAACTCCTCCGACTCACACGAAGCACTGTGAACACAATAGTAGTTTTGGCACGCACCGCACCGAAACATATACTAGCAACAGTAACAGATCAGTGTAACGAGCAGGACATATACAACATACACAGAAAAGTCGTGCTCTATGTACAGGGAATAGGGATGGGGGGGGAAAAGATACGTATAGTAAACATAGCGGAGCATCCACACACGTGCACGGCGATCTATGGACCCGCCATAAATATTGAACAGCTAGCATTAGTCTTCCTGAGCTCCTGAGCCCTGTTGATTGGGCAATAATTTGCCTCTTATTTTCAGAAATGACTTCGGCGATTGCTGTTCGGTCATCCTCTCCACGTGACCTTTGTATTTTATTAAACCTTGAGACGTTCATCTCGTTAAACAAAGTATAGAGCTCATTACTTACTACAATACTTTTTCTAAAATCGGCCCAAACATAAACCTTAAAATTTTTCTTTCAAAAACCTCTAGTGCATAATATATAATTTTAAACATATTTTTTAAACCTAATGATCATTTTCCAAAGTTAAAACGTCAAACTACTATTAATTACAATTATTTAATATTTATTGTCTTTATCAATCGTACTTATTACTCTACTTGAATTTTTCAAGGATTCATAAAACCCTTTCATTTACATTTGTGTTCATTTTTGATGGGAATTAAATGAAGGTAAAACAAGAGGCATTGAATTTTTTGGCTTTTTAACTCTTGAAGGTGACAATTTAAAAATATAATACCGACTTATCGTACAGCCGTATTATTTTTTACTAGCAGAAAGCAATCGACTAACGCCGATTGCTATTACTAGGTCCTGCTGATGGCATATTATGTTATTTATCAGCTAAAACTATTAATAAAACAGTAAAGAGAGCAATCTAAGTTGTGTCCGGTATGACTTGTACTCGGTCCCGTGAAAATTTTGTGACTAAACTAACAAATATTAGCAAAAAAATATTTCAGATATGTTTAGGTTTATTATATATCAAATCAGTTTATTGTTATAGCATCGTTAGAAAGAATTAATGAAGAAAACTTATTATATAAAGTATTGAACTTATCTTCGTTTTTCTCTTTCATTTGTATATATCACGTATTTTTTTATCATGATGAAAACAGAGTAATCATCTTCAGAAGTTTCTTCGCTTGTACATATATACAAAATAACATCTTTATTATACTAAAAAACATATATAACATCAATAATGATGGAAAACTTATCAAAAATCTTCCTTTAAAAATCAACGAAAATATAATAGCAAAATATTTTACTTTGTAATGCGATAACCGCACATTTTTGTGGGACAGAACTGAAACTGTGTTATGTTGCAATACAGCGCGGACAACTGTTTATGTATGATTAATTTACAACTTTATTTTTTTTTTAAACCAATGCGAATAACATCAAAATAATTTACTTTATTTGACGCGATAATCACAAGATAACAATAGTTTATTTTATGCTGACATGCAACACGAACAGCAGTCAATATGTTTGTTTATTTCACGTTGTTGCATGTTCACACGCATAAACAAACATGTAACATATCTACACATTAAAAAACGATGGTACAGATAATTTATCACACTACAGAAATGACGCATTTAAATGTTGGTACATATTATTTATGATATATGCGCGTGCTTATGTGTGTATTAGCTTGTACACAAACTAGAGTAATTTATCAGAGATCGTCAAGGATCGGTGGTCGGTACTCCGGTGGTCTAATAAATATCATTGAGATTTTTTAAATATAACTTTTGACATTGAGTGTGCAATATTTTTTATACTTTATTCCGCGTTACTCGTTCTCTCTGAAATGATGTGACATACGTATACCGTGATGGAGCCATAATATCGGACTGGCGAGCTCTGGCGCCATGTTGCCAATATTTTGCCGGGGGCAAAGTAATAACTGATGTGATCATTTTCAGGGAATGGCCACCACATCCAGGAGTAGGCGGAAGGTCAGTAATATTTTTATATTTTCCGTCCATCAGATTCCAGGAATAATGGCGACGTGATAATGCAACATTTTTTCAAACATCAAAGCACTTAATTTCAGATTTTTGAGAGGAAAATTACTCATCTCTTGAATGGTTGGTAAAAATAACATACCTTTTTTCCTACGGAAACGTGTTCTATGCAATGAGATCTACAAGATTGATAGATCTATTGTAGAATAAAAATGTGAAACTTCCATATTATTTTATTTAACTTTAATTGGGAAGATACTTTATCCCAACAGAAGCTAGTTTCAATATTATTTTAAACCTTTTTATAGACAATATAAAAGATTTTTTTTCAAGCAACCAAAAAATTGGTTCTTGATTAACAGTTAGTAAAAATATAATTGAATAAATTTTATTAGTATGACGGATACTACATATTGTAAAATAAATTCATTCAACAAATAAAAATAATAATATGAAGCTCATGTATTTATTATCTAATTAATTAAAGAAAATTTGTACTTTGAAAAAAGTATTAATTTATAAAAATATAGCAAATATTGCCAATACTAAAATTCTAAAAATTAATAGGGTTTATATAGATCTTCATATAAAGCGCTAAATTAGCATCGATTAATACATAAATCTAATTTCATCTATTTTCTAATCAAAATAATTAAGTAAAGAACGTTTGTAATTCTTGCTGTTTTTAGTGTATTGAGTATGTCCTTTTTTTATCTATACCAACCATTTATGAGTAATAGCCAATTACTGTTTATTATTTATGGTGATCAGATGACTGCATATGAGAGAACTGGACACACGGCAGATGCACACTGGTGCACACATAGAAAACTGCACACAGTGACAAGAGCATACGTATACAATTGCACACAAAGTAATAAAATATTAGATACATTAATACAAGTTACCTCGCTATAGCATACATTCCTTTAATGTGGATTATGTTAAGTTAGGTCAGGTTTGGTTATATTAAATTATTTACTGTTTCCGAGGTAAGTTTATAGAATTCGATTAACTAGTTTAAGTTATATAATTCAAAGTCACGGCAGCCGAGTAATACGCTAAAAGTATGCACTTGTCACTGCGTGCGGTTGTAAGCTAATCGTGTGCAATTGTCTACGTGAGTACTTGTCTTGTGTGCGCCTGTCATTACTTATACCTAAACTGGACTGTCATAATTTATGATGATTTTTACACCGTCTGTTTAAGCTAAATAATCTAAATAACTGTCTGCGAGTTAAATAGTACATCAGAATACAAAAAAGAAAAATTGCATACTTATTGTTTAAAGAACTAGTTTATATTCATCATCAGAGGTGTAAACTATAACATTGTAATTGTGTCTTGTAAAGAAACAAAATTGAAACATTCATCGTAGTCTCGACTCGGTTCTCGTAGATTAGAGTGCCAGATGAGAAAATATCGCTGTATATTTTCGTTTGTTTTGTAATACGTTTCGGGATTCTTGAAAGTTTATAAATCAAAATAAATAAGTATGTTATATCATTCCTGAGGTGTTAAAATAAGTGATAAAATAACACATTTACGAGAGATATTAAGATAACCTACAAATCATTCGTGCTCAGGACGAGTTGTTGGATTAATAAGACTCACCAGGCCTAAATATAATATATTGGATCAAAGTATTAGGCTTATTAAAAAATACGATCATTTTCTTCTTAGAATATATTTTGATTATAACATAAATCACATAAATTCTTCAACATATAAATCATTGGCGAGAATTAAACATTCCAAAGTTTTATTTAATTGTGGAAACCAGGGAATTTATTTTAAAACGTAATTATTATATAAATACAAAATAAGTCATCGGTCGTCCGGGATAAACCTTTTTTGAGACGACCAGAGAGGTCGGAGCAGGCCCGTCGTGTAAAAACTAGCGTCCCCACTTTTGCTAAATACTCTGAACCCGGAATGTAAAGTAAATTGCATACTTTTTAATTCAAATAAAGCAACATAGAATAATATTATGTAGCTAATATAATTACAAACCAATTAATATAATAAAAACCCGAAAATGTGAGTCTGACATGGGAAAAATTATATAGGGTTATCCAATAAATGTGATGGAATGTCAAATAAGAATAGTAGCCTTGTTTATTAATATTTAGACAGCTGTCATTAATATTTTTATTCAGTATTCTGTAATTTTACCATGGAGCATTTCATATTGGAACAAGGCTTATAAGTTATTATAACTTATTATCAAAATCAAATTCAACGTGCACTTCGTGAGTTTTATGGTCCACATAATCATCCATCTGAGCAAGCTATTGGTTGTACTATTTTCTGTGGGGATATGCTAACATACATATTTACGCTACATGTTTACGCTGATAAACCAATAACAATTGAACAATTTTAAAAAATATACCTCGCGTTATTGGTGACATGAAAGAGTGGCTGAAAATTGGATCCCAAGAATGCATCAAATGTAATCGTGGTGCACATTTGAATGAAATTATATTCCATTATTAATGGAATCCAATAATCTTTCAAATAAAATAAAATATTGATATCCTACATGGTTTTTAAAAATGAATTCCATTTTAAGGTTCTATCAAGCTTGTCGGATAACCCTGCATTTTCTGTCACACCAGTTCTAATGATTTTCTGTGTAAGATTAAACGGTTTATCTGTTTTTAATAATTCTAGTGCTGAATAATATTCCGCCGCATCCGTATTCACTAACCTTTCACCAGGACCAGCATGTCTTAAGATAAAATGCGTTGTATTTATATAATATTTTAATCTTAGCGTTCGCAAAAGATGAGATTAATTCTATAAAATCAAAATTTCGAATTATATCATTATCGATGGATCGTGTCCCAAGATCATCTCGAAGATATTCTGACGTCGTTAAGTGTAGATATTTCTTACAGCTCACTAAAACTTCGTTCGCCACAAATTCTCTCAACACTTCCTATAACGGTAGCTAGTACTGTTACAGGAAGTATCAAGAGAATTGCAGTGATCCAGAGATTTAGAAACGAGTTCTTGATTGAGAATCTCGCTCCTGATACGTCTTAGGAGTACAATCGGCTCTGCTGTTGCATACTTCTCATCAAGAATTGCTTAACATTCACTGAACACATTCGACGGCCCATATAGCGCCCTTGCCGCTCGGCGCTCGGGCAGTCGCTCCGTTCGCTCGGTACGCGGTAAAATAGCTCAGAAAACTCGATATAGACGATTCTGAACGACCGTAATCATCATATAAACGACATTAATCGTCATATTTCTTGAGAAAACAAAATATTATATAACTGCCTTTATTAAAAATATTTTATGTTAATTAATGAAGCCTCCAAAAAGCCTTTCAAATAATGCTGAATGAAATTGTTGAATTTTATTTTTAAAACAGGTAATTTTTTATTTATTGTTGATATACAACTGTACATGTTATTACATCTCAAAAAATATAATTAACTTTCTTCGGTACTTATTCAAAAAAGTTTTTCATAAGTTTCACAGAACTCCAGTGTGAAAATTTGTTTTAGAAATTGTAGTATGGTGAAAATATGACGTACCCAACTGGCAGATGAAATATTTGAAATGGCAGATGAAATACTCACATCGATCTAATTTTTCTCTCGGAAACCATAAATGTCCTGAATAGCGGAATTGCTCCACTGGAATGCATCAGATAGGGGAGGAGTAAAGTGGTTGCAGTTCTTCTATGGGGGTTTAGCTGTATCTTCATCTTCCATCAACTCAAAGAGACGAGATCGGTCATGGAAGCAATTCAAACAGAAAATCATACTTTCGCATATCTATATTTATAGTATTTTTTTATTTATAATATCTTTAAGGCTTTGATTTAACTGAGCAAGTAATATGAATTAAATTTTTATTTATTTATTATATTGAATTGTATTTTTATGAGATAAGTAAAATATAACAATGACCATAGTTCTAAATATTTCTTTCAATTCTAATTATTTTTGCCATTTAATTCCATTCACTTATTCAAATATATAATATGTATGTTTTTCGCGAAACTATTGTCAGAATTTTTTTTTTCAATTGCATCTCTGATTAAGACATTTACACACAGGTGTATATTATATATTGTAACACATAGTAACTAAACTTAAATTAATATAAAAGTTTATTATATTTCGGATTTCTAAAATTCCTTACCTTTGGTATTTTTTCTATCGAAGGACAAAAAGTTTATTACGCGAAGTGAAAAAACATACAAAGGGTTAGCGTAAATTAGGTTGAGAAGTGTCGCGATAAAATGCGATGCTTTCTGGTACTGCGCGCGTAACAGTAATGGCTTGACCTTTGACAAACGAATTGCTAACCTATTCTGATGATATTACACTTCTGCCAAACAGCGTTGAACGGTATTAAAGAGTAAGAAAATGGGTCTAGCAATAAACTGCAATAAAAGGAAAACATTAATAGAAAGTACAATGACAGATCTAAATATTAAATTAACACAAATCGGTAATTATGTATACATGTACATACTATCTTTAGTCATACAAATGGGGGAAATTTCGGCAGGGATTAGGGACATGGTCTGCTATGGACAACCTTAAAAAGATCGAAACATAACCAAGAATACAAACATGAAACCGTGAAGTGTCCTTGTCTATGGTGCTGAAATAGTGATTTTGTTTGAAAATAAAGTAAGAATATTAATCCGTCATGTATTCCGTGTACCTGTCTCTATTTAAAAAAAAAATGGTGTTTGCGATGCATACTCGCATAACGTGGACAGTACCGCAGAATGATCGCTTCGACTATAGAAGAACTGAACATCGAGCATTGTCTATTCTCAAGTATACGCCGCATCACTAGATATGAGTATACCACGGAAAAATCGGTGGTCCAAGGGAGGATATATAGAATCAGCTACGCAGAACTTCGCTAACACAACGGGCATACCTGATAAGAACTTCAATTTAGAAGCTGGACTGCGCGAGTAATGCCACGAACCGGAATAGCTGGCGATAGATCGTCCGCAATATTCGCCTTGGAATTTTTGATCACAAATACTCACACTGAGAGTAAAACGAAGAAGAATAGATCTTCAGCTTAAAAGCGTGGGTGGGGGCTGTTCTTAAATAAATAAATCTGAGATATTGGTCATTGGAGAACTATATTATCAGTTACAATTATTCTAGAGAAGGCAGAATATTGTTGATAAAATATTTCTGATATAAATATTTTGCTTATGAAAAACATTTAAAAAAAATCACTCATAATCATCTAGAATTCACTCCACAAAATTCACATTGTAATCCGCATAAATTACTTACCTTTTTTTTACACAGGTTATAAGTTCGATTCTCTAAAATAATTATGGTAAATTATTTTCCGACATATAATAAAAATGAAAACAAATCTTACATTTACAGTAAAACTATATGATATGTCATATCCAGTTTTAGTTATACACGTATATAAAAATTGACATATATTATAGTATAATTTTACGTCATATGCAGATTCGTTACTGGTGTGTAGTGACAGCCTTTTAAAAGATGCCGTGCTCAGTGAGATAATATCAATATCTTGTAGCGAAATCTATTAATGTTGCGACACTTTCTAGACAGAGGGTTTTGAAAAGGGTAAATATGTATTGTAGACTGGTAAATAGAAAGTGAGGGAATTTTTCAGTGTAAGGATCGGCACATCAAACCGAATGTTCTAGAGGCATGCAAGACAATCGATATAATTATGTATTTTATTAAAGTATAAATAGGTAATTTAAAATACCTATATAAAATATGTAATGTCGGTCTGTGGAATTCTCCAAAGTGTCGTTCAATCTATATCTAAAACACAGTGATGTTAGGAACATTTTATTTTTATAAAAAAATATATCTGTACACAGAATATGTATCACATCAATTTTTTTACTATTTCGAACTAAGCTAAGCGCTTGTGCTATGAAAATAGACAGCTACATTGCTTAGGCAAGAGTGTTACCACATCGATAACCACATCGTTAAATTTTAATATATATGTGTAACAGAGTTCACAATATTTTACGGGTACCTGTCTATTTTACGTGACAAAATTCCGAATCGAAAACGTTCAAAGAGTACCTATGTGCAAATTCGGTATTGTTATGAAAAATATTATTGTATAAGGTTTATTATTATAACATATCTTTGCTTCAGGCCTTACATTATCTAACAAAAAATAATCTGGCCGCTTAAAGTTCGATGACTTATTTTTTGTATTTAATATATAATTTGTTACCAATAAAATATTATTTTAAGTAAAATAATATCTCATACCGACTTTTTAAAATACGTATGTCTCTGACATGGTTGAAATTACGCATCTTGAGCTAGAAAATTTTCAACTCATGTTTTTAATATGTATTTACTCCAAAAATATTGTGCACTAGGTGTATTACACCCGGCAGGTATATTTGGTAGTGATAATTTCAAATCGAGGTCCCATACTCGAGACTGCTACGAACAAAAATACAGCACCAAACGTTGAGACATATTCTTGAAAGGTTTGAATACCCCACAGACCAGTAAATGAATAGACATGAAATAAAGTATACACATAGGAGAGGTTCGGAACATTAGTTGCGAGACGAAGAGCATTCTACACACATTATTTGTGGAAAAATAAATCCGCTAGTTTATAACACATTTATTTACTCTTCGAAAATAAATCTTTGTGTAAACAAGACGTATTTTTTACATTATTGCATATTATACATATACAGCGTTGAAATTTTCGTTCCAAACGAGTCATATATTTAAAAAAAGTCGCGAAGCTATTTGATTACGTAAGTGGTACCGAGGTGATCACGTGAGTGACACCAAATGAAAATATTGAAACAAGGAATTTCTGTTCATGTCTATATATTTGGTGATCTCTAAATTGATTATACTTGTAATCCTCTGCATTCATTGCTGATTAGTTCACATGATTGTAAATAGATTTAGAGTGCGAGTGGCTGAGAGACTTCACTTATTTTGCTAGATTCGTGCTTTTCTTCGGAAGACAAATTGTTTCTAATGCTGGCTTCACTTTTTATTTAAGCTATTGAAGGAAGTGAATGTCAAAAAAACATTTTTTTTATAAGACATAAAAATTCAAACAGAAGACAGTTAATTATTAAAAAATAAGTTTTTGATTGTATTAAAGCCTCCATCACTGTTTTTCTTGCGGTCCCTCTCGCTTTGTTTTTTTTTCCTTAGCCTTTCCGTGCAATTAATGGAAGTTCAAACATTTCCATTAATTGAATTCTTTATTTATCTTTACTTTGGACTTAATTAAAAATTTTCTTTCAACAGAAATATTTCAAAATATGCAAAATATTCCAATTTCAATTAGTTTGTGCACTTTTTGAAATGCGTTGCATTACTACGACATTGACTGAATTGGAAAGCGATTTATTTTCAAAGAACTTAATTGTATGATAAAAAAAACAACCAGATATATCCGGAACGCTCTGAACTTCGTCCGAACTGAAAATAAAATATAAAAATGTTAAAAATCTAAAACAGACGTCGGCTCAATAGCGCATTATTTATTTTTACTATTGAAAATAAAATGAGGCGCACGCTGTAATAATAAAATAATTGAAATAATTTATTTTTATCTACCCTTATGTAGTGTAGAATAAAGAATAGTCTCGAGTGAAGATTTTATAATCATGGCATTCTGCTGTCAGTTGATGTTTCACTTTATTCGGTCTGAGCAATGTCAGCGGCGTAATTATGCCAATGCGGTGCATTGGGGCGGTTCGGGGATTATTGCGCACATGAAAACTCTGGACACGAAAATTACGTAATTATTGAAAAGTTGCAGTTTTTTCAGAACATAGTTCTGCGGTGTTTTAATATAAATTAAATTAAATCCCCAAATAGGAAAAGGTTCAGGTTCGAATCCTGGTAGCAACAAAAATATTTTTCGATAAATAGATTTTGTATATCTTTCTAATTATTACATTGAGTTTAGTACATTTAATTAGTATTAAAAATGTCACATAATATTTGATCATATAATGTCTTATCTTACCCGTGTAATCACAGGTTCTGAAGAAGACACTCGAAAGTACCTACATCTTTCGAGTACAGGAAATAACTCAAAGAAGATGAAATAATCTTTAATAATTTTATTTACAAAAAAATGTGATTTTTTTATTTAAAAAACTGATGTGCGTATTTTTCGTGTGCGCAGTTTTTGCTTCCACAATTTTCGTGTGTGCAGTTTTCGTATGCCGAGTTTTCATGTGCGCAATTTTCGTTTATGCAATAATCCAATTACCCATTGGGGGCCCATGTACTTCCAATGTTCTCATATTCAACTAACTGATTGCGCCAGTAGAATATTTCTACATAAAAAAAATCATAAATCTATTTTGAAAAGATACCTCTCTATAAAGACCTTTACTGTGCCCTTAAATTTTTTATATATATATAAATTGTATATATACAGATAAAGGGACATCTTAAAATATGTATAAGATTCATATGATATAGGGGACTCTTTTTCCATCTTGCATTAGGGCCCAACATTTTTAGTTACGCCTTTGTCCAATGTATAATACAATAGGTTTTCTGATTATTTTGGGGCTCAATAGAAGCCAGGGTAAAAAACAAGTCTTTTGAAATAATTTTCCGGTAAGATAACCCGGGCAGGTACACCAGTGCCACCCCACACAGATTACCGTAGAAATGTTCTTTTCTTCGGCGGCGGGCGCTAGTATCGGATTCAGACATTTGGGGATGGGGTGAATTAGATGGGTAATTGTATAGCTCGTGCACACGCAATAAAGTACTTGGAGCTCTTATCATCATTGGCTGTTTGTTTCATATGTAATTTCATTTTCGTTTTATTTTTTGGCAACCTCGGGGAAAACCATTAGGGTAAGATTTCGGCTGATTTCTTCGGTCGCCAGATATCGTTTCGTGTTCGGTCAAAATATACACTTATTCAAATAATAAACACCATGATTGATTTGTCGGGATTTACGTCGCAATAGTATCAACAATTTTAGCAGTAAAATTTGTCACAACTGCGCTAGAAAATTCCATCAAATCTCGCTTTTATTTCGTGCTTTATTTTCAACTTTACCCAGTACCAAGATCGATACCTTTTTGAAATCAATAAGTTTCTAGAGACACCGAGTATTGATTTCGATACCTTTCACATACTAAACGAACACTCTACAATCTTACTATTCCCCCATAAGACTGTGGTGGTTTTAGAATAAAATGCATTGATTCATATTTTTGATATAATTACTGTATTCTTAAAATTAAATTTAATTACTAATATTTAATCTTTTTTTGCTGAACTTTATAGCAAGCTAATATCGATAAAGAGTTTAAGATATTTTAACTTGTCTGATATTATCTGACTATCATGTCATGACGTGATGTCGACATAACATATTTTCAATTTATGAATTATTTTTACTAGTATTTATTATATTATATTCTGGATGACAAGTCGGAAACATCTATCCAGCTTTTTTGATATTAGACTACCACGTTATCATCCAGTGTCTTTTGGCTATACTTGAGATACATGTATATAAAATATATTATATATAGAAACAATTAAATTTTTTAATTTATCATGCCTTTCGTTCCAAGTGCATAATCATGTACAACCCACACACCCCCAGCTGCTGAAAACATGTAGTAAATTTCGCACATTATTATTTAGAATTGCGGGTGACAGATATACGCACTGTTCTCTTGTACAGGTAGCTTCATTATTTTTAACGATGAAGCAGTGAAAAATGTTGTCATTTTTTATCATTTTATAAGCTCTGCCAAATATTTTCTTCGCGTTCAGATAGTTCGCAATAACATTGGCAGATACTTCGATAGACCTTGGCCAAATTGGACCGGCTGGATGGGCCAGCTTGGGAATCGGGATGTAAGCCAATACGATTTGTAAAAAAATGTTTTATTTCACCATTGAAAGTTAGAACGTATTTTTCTGTAATCGAGTCCGATCAGAGTGAACAGAAAGAGATGGAATTGTGACTTCTGGCGGCCAAAAGGGGAACTGTGGCGGCACTCTGACGATAATCATTGAAAACACACACACTGAAGGCGGGAGATTCAATTACTTTCAAGTTTGTTTGCTTGTGATTATTATTTTTTTGTTTCCTAATTTTATTTTGTAAATCGTACCATTAGCGAATAAGATAAAAACAATACAAACCTCAAAGACAAGTATTAACAAAATAACAATGCAATTTTAAAAATGTTGTAGAAATATTTCAAAAATAATAAAGAATTTTAAACAAATGATTTTTTTGTTACAATATTCAATATTTTGAAAACAAAAAATTGTTTGACCCAGTTTTGTTGTCATTAAACAAGTTTATTAAATAGTGAATTATTTCAGCATCATTGGATGTGGTATGCAATAATGGCATTACAGATTCCTCGTTGATCTCTTATAACTGAGGATCACGATATTCCTGAACTCCTGCCTTCTCGACTATACTGCTCCAGTATTCTTGGCATCCCGCACATCTGAAGACATATTTTCTTTTCGTAAGATGTCCGAAAAATTGAAGACTGTGATATAATTAATATAATATGTAATTTAGAAAAATAGTTTATACGTAATTCATGCGTCCCGCTATCTACGGAATGCGCAGCGTGTCTTTTCAATCCATCTGAAAGGCATCAAGTCGTCTCTTGCCGTTTGACACCACGATTCTGATTTTCAGCTACAATCGTCGGAAATGAAATACCCGAGATGATTAATTTCCTTGACAATTCATGTTTGAAAGGATATTCATCCGGGAAAGTTCGTCATGTCGATTAATAAGCATTAGAAATGCTTAGTTAATACTTTATTTATATCACACAGTGTTCTGTTTTCTTCTTAAATGCGACGAAGTAGTGCAGACATGCAGACTGGTCCACTCGCAGTGATTAAAGTTGTATGGTTCGCGTATATGATAAAATTGATCGTTTTTGTACGAATGTTTCTCTGACATTACAGTTTTCGGTTGCCTTCCTCATGATGTACTCTCTGAAATACGTTAAAATTCTCTAGTAATGCATAGCAGTTCACACAAAAAAAGTTAAAACAATAAACAGAGTTTGATAATTGAAAAATTAACATACACGATATAAGTATCGTCTTTGCAGACTTTACAGGGTAGGATTCCAATGTCGCCATTTTATCAGACTACTTCCTGAACTCTGCAACACGATAACACAGTAGTCCATACCGAAGAGAAACATGAACGGCAGCAATTATACATTGTAGGCTGCAACCTCAGAAATATTCTGCGTCATATCTAGTGTTTATTTCTACAAATACAGCAATTTTAATTGACGATTCTTTACATTAAAATTATTTTTATCTAAGTATTTCACTTATTTGCCTTTCATACCCAGATATCCTCCATCCACTCTCGCAAGCAATTTTTAATTGTCATTGGCAAGTGTCGTTGTCCTGAAAATTTAATTTGATTGAACAAATGTCGCAAAAATTATTGTTCTACAAATTCCGTGATAAATATTTTCAACTGTAAAAAAATATTTATTTATTCAAGTTAACTCGATGAAATACAACCAGAAAGTGTAAAAAAAAAAATTATGGGACAAAACAAGTGCGAAATAAAATATTCAAACCGTGATTTGACGCTTAGAAAACAGCAGAATTAATAAAACTTTTGATGGTAATGTTGCCAGTTTCACAGTCTGCCGCTGTGTTGTCGATAAAAGGCAAATAATCTGAACGGTTTATTAAATCAGGGGTTTGTATTCATTGCGGGGATTTTTGTTACATTTTATGGGCTTTAGTATTTCGCGAAACATTAGCCAATATTGGGAAAATCTAATTCGCTAGAAGTATGTAATTATATTATATACGGTGTCACGTAATTTATAGAACGTGTGCCAGAGTCGTATTTCGAATTGCGAAGAGCTTAATTAAAACGTCGTACTTCTCAAATGAAAGATTTTTGATGTGAGAACATCCTCGGCGATGCCTACAAAAAGTTTTGAGCCGATTTTGAACCATATAATTTATAGGTAACAGAAATGTAAAACGCGTACATTTACACCAAATTCACTGTGAACTTGATTATCTAAAATTGTATTTATATTTAACTTTGTTTAAAGCACTGTGTTATTTTTACGTCAACCGGTTTTGATACTAACGTAACTTCGTCAGAACTGGCCTAAAACAATTAAATTTAAATACAATTTTTAACTATATCTAAGGTGAATGAACTAACCACAAAGTTAACGTTACAAATATCAATACTAATTTGATTATCTGCTACCATTTACTTCTTCATATAGCTTCTTCTACTTCTATCATTAACGTTGACTCGGTGTAATAGTGTTTGAAATGAAACGTAAAGTTCATCATAACGTCAATTCTAGGTGTAAGATCTTAACATTTTTAATGGTTTTGATTTTTTTTCGTCGCTATTATCGAATACAGAAAATACTAACCCAATGAATAAATAACATTAATATAATTTTATGGTATTAGAAAAGATAACAATCGGAATATTTTTAGTTTTTATTTTTAAATACATATTTTTATTGTAGTTGAATTAAGAATCTTAAATTTATTGTGCATGGTACTCCAGATCTGTGCCTGAAGATAAGAAATCTCTCGTCTCATGAGATTTATCATTAAACATCGGTTATCAGTCATCATACGTATCATAATTCTACACTAAGTGTCCTTTATGCAACGAGACGAGTCTCAGAGATAAGGCTTACCATATACCTATATGTGTCTTTAGAACTGGAAAATCTTATTATCTCTATTTTCATTTCCTTATAGGGTTGGAAACCTACAATTTTGACAATGCGCTACCATCTACCCCATCTTCAAGATCCACTCTGTCCACACAAAGATAGTCTATATTGCAGTTTATTCCAATATAGTTTGGAGCGACCCATCGACCTCTTTGCTTCGATGTTTTCAAGATGAAATATCTTAGTAATCATTCATCTAGAGTTTGCAAGACGTGTCCAAGCCACTTCTTTGAGATTTTTATATATTTAGAATTAGGTGCTCCATACCGAAGGTCCCCCTTAATAGAATAACATACGTTATTTTATATCAATTATATTTATTGTACTTATCAGTAAAAACCTTAAAGTCATCTAAGAAGTCCCTTCTAGAAAATAATATAGTTAATGAAAAATGTTTCAATTGTTTAACACGTTCCGATTTTAATCATGGCTAAAACCAATCAACATGTTCTTACATTACTTTGAGCTGGAAGACTTTATCAACTTACCTGATGCATCACTGGATTGATGTGACAGGCCTGAACTTGAACGACATCTGTTGACTTTCAAAAGTTATGTGTGATTAGCTGCTAGATATATTATATTTCTAACGAGATTTTCATCTAAGCGGCTTGGAACTGTCTTGCCCGGGATTTATCGCCTTTAGACCTCAATCAAATATGACCTCTTTGACTTTCTCACTTTGTCTCAAACGATATAATATATATATATTTATATTTATTTCGTACGTTCATTTTTGTGAGTCATCGATTAAATTAATTTTCGATACATTTTATGTAGGTATACAACTTCATACTACATGCAGATCTGGCATCATTCCATAAAATTCAATACATTATTTCCAATTTAGTTGTCGAAGACATCTCTATGAAAAAAATTCCATAGAATTGTAAAACCTGAGATATTTTTAACACCGAATGACAAATTTTGCAAACACCGCATTTACATTAAATATTCATTAAAATCATTACTGCGATTTTGAAATTTCCTATAATTTAAAATACAAATTTTTTAGCTACTTTTGTTGATGATGTTACCAGACTGCAACAATTCTGATCTCTGGTCTTGGAGTTTTTATGGCAAAGGTCGGTATCCATCAGATGACTATTCTGCTCAGCATACAAAATACAATGGACTCGAAATAGAAAATTTAACGAATCAGAACGATCGATAATATGATAAATTTACTAAATTTAAAAAATACATATACATATAAATACAATGTTACAATATATATTTATATAGACACATATGTATATACAGTGTGTAATAGATCGATATATTCGATCAAATTCTTAACACACTAAATTCTATATTAGGCACTACTTTGGTTCTGCAAAATTCTTAAACATGTGAATTATTTACTGTTCTTGTTATTATATTGTATGAAAAGCTTTCTAAAAATACTGAAACAGCTCGTAATAAAGCTTCTGATAGATAAGAGAATTGATTTACAACTCGAACGATAAATAAAATGAACTTATTTACGTTATATTAATTCTATTGCAAAATAAAAATTTACTGTTCATCCTTCACACTTTTAATAATATTTATTGAATACAGGAGCTGTAATTTAAATCTAAAGAATATCAAGAGTCGGAGCTTAGTTTGCGAGAACCATTTGAATCGGAGCGGCATTCAGGATTGCTCCAGTTTAAATCCGGATTTTATATGGACTAATTACTAGTTCCGTGGCTGAAATGCCCTTGACATATAGCCGTAATCGAATCTTTCATGATACGCAATACTTAGATAAAGTGCCAAGCGATGTTTATTATAATATGTTTTTTGACAGAACAAAGAACATGAGTATAATGTAGCTCTTGAAACCTGAAAGCTTTTGTTTTCTTTCTTCAATCATAACGGAATCCTAGTGGGCGGAACAATTGAGCTGCGGCCACGCAATGCCACACTTGCGGGGGCGGAGGGGGCCGGGGCAAGATTGTTTTCGTAGAGCCACCACGCGGACTGGTCGAATTTATGCAAACTCCAAACCAAAATGTTGACTTTCATTATATCCAGTGAGTGTTTTAACCCATTTCTGTGGCGTATTCTCGCCGACGTGCGTGAACGTATTTAATCAATACGAATACATATTTAAATTATAAATTTGCATTCGGCGGGGATGGATCCTGGTACGAGTAATTATAATTATGTAACATGAAGTTGGCGCACCGGGCTGTTGGATATCTTGACTGCTTCTTTACTAATAAAGTCATGCGCAGAATCGACAACAATATTTCAAAAATCTCTTGACGATCTTAGTCGAGATTTTAACCTGGTGAATTTTTCAGAAAAATTCAAAAGTACTTTGTGAATTTCGTGTCCACAAAGTACGTTCATCCCATATACATCAATTTCGAGGGTGGTTTCGACGTTTTATTTATTTTAATTAGGTGTTCTTATTTTATTAATTATGGTATTACCAACTTTTTAATATTTTGAAACAATTGAGAAATAAAATCTAAACCAACTACCTATTTGAAAATAGACTACAGTTTTTAATACACGCGTCACAATTAACAAGAGATATTTCCAACTAATGTTGGGGTGCTAAAAACGTATGTACGACAAGATTTTGTAAATTATTGAAACAATTGTCTATCTTGTGGTATTTAAATGTTCTAATATTTAAATTAAAATTAAAATTTGTTTTGTAAAATCTATTTGATAAATGTACCTTCAGTAACACACGTATACCTAAGTCTTCTATTTTAAAGGCAATTAATTCTATACCTCAATGTTATATATTAGTTTCCTTTTTAAATTTCCCTGCGCATGACACACAGAACGACATTAGAATATTATAGAGATTAGTGTAGTATAAAAAAGTTAACATATTTATATCATCATGAATAAAATTGTTAATTTGGTGTAAATGTGAAATATAAAGGTAAAAGTACATGTCTTAAATGAGTAAAAATGGAATAAGACTGCTATTTTCTTCTCTAATAGTGTATTTTTTTAACTTGAAAGTGTGCAGTGTGCAGTTACTCTTATAGCTACGAAGTTTTGGCGGCAAATTGATCAAATATTGTTTTATTTGAAATAGTTTAAATGTTTAAAAATCCAAGATTGAGCAATTCCAAAAGAATTTATCTGTTTTATTTCACCGATTTGCACGTGGAGAGTCCAGCGAGTCTACCAGTGTGAAAGAAAATAGTTTGGCAACATATTTTGAATTGTGAATTGATCGACCGTCAGTTGTGGGCTAGATATGAATTAATCCAGACATTAGTAAGACATGACTTAAATAATAAGTTAACGTTCGCGGAAGACTTGGCTTAACTAGGTGAACTGAAATTTTCTGAATTCATAAATAATTCATTTAATTTTGTTTTTCTTTGTGAAAACTTTTCATTCACTACACCAGAAGCAGATTGCTTCAGAATGACAGAATGATATGGCCTTGATTTAATCATTCATTAAAACATCACAGATAGTATTAATCATCTAGAAAAATAGATTGTAAATATTTCAAAACAATTCTATTATTTGATTGAATTTCTTATATTTTTGAAGAATAAACATTAGTGAAAAAATAAAGTAATATTTTTTAAAAGCTAATAAATATAATTATTGTCCAACTGCCAAGTCGACCGGAGGATATTTGAATGAGTGTTTTTTCTAGAAGTCGAGACTTCGCGTACCAGAACTTACGTGAATTATTGCTTAGATAAATCATACTAATTTTTAATTAATATTCTTTGTATCGTGTTATTGAAAGTAATTTTAATAGAGTTAATAAAGCACTTTCTTGAAAAAAAATTATTCGGGAAAACTCAATAATATTATCAGAAATAAATTAAATTAGATTTTTTAGAATATCTAAGAAAAGATCAAATGGTAGAGGATGTATGGATACACATAGAAATATCGTTATAAATTAGATTTTTTTATTGAATACATCGTGAGAAGAGCAGGCGCGTTATTCAAACAATGGTCACAATATCATTTTGGACCAAATTAACTTTTTTTATATCAAATTTTTTATTTATACTGTGCGTTAACGTAGTTTAGGAGATAACACGAAAATAAAGTCGTATTTTAGTATAATTTTTAGAACAGTTGATTTGAATACGAATAAAATGTATGAATTAAAATATTATGTGTCGGGTATCAGTTTATTGTATTTACTCTAAGTTATATGGTGACATTTCTATAAAAAAAATGATCTTATGGGCGAAGAACCGAACTTACAATCAGTCCATACTATTCAATTCATTTTCAGTCTTGAGTATAGCATAGGAACAAATATTGATTTAAAATTCAGTATTTCATAAAACGTCGTATAAAAAATACAGTGTTTAATAAAAACAGGAAATACTCGACGGCCATTCAAAATATTACGTATGGAGTTTACTAGGCATTCTGTCGTTTCGTTAGCTGTTCTGTCGAATGCCACCGACCTCTCTAACCGAAGGTTGGAGACACGGAAAAATAGCCCAGAAAACTCTACACAGATGGTACAGATGCTGCTCTGGAAGTTATAATGATTACAGATTGTGAACTCTGTCTAGCCGAGTATACTTTTATAATTCCAATATTTTTAATAAGTGCACCCAAGAATTCACACATATTTGTATTACTTTCAAACTAAGGCAAAGTACTTGTACTGTTTATGAGACTATCTTGGAAGGCTGCGGATGGGATTGGAAGGCGTCGAGTGAAACATTCTCGATTTCACGAGTAACACAATTAGCAATTAAATTAAAACAAAGATAAATATAAAATTACCATTACGTTTCGAATTGTTTCGAAAGCGATCATTTTTAAACCAAAATTTAACACTGAGATTTTTTTTACTTCTATCGTGTACATGTTTCATATTTGTTTTACTTACAGTACACTTACAGTAAAAATACACGTACTTTACATTTTTAGTAAAAAATATTATTGCTACTTACTGACATCCGGCGCATGTGTGTCGCGCGCCAGATGATAATTTGAATTTATTATAAATGATGTAGAAGAATTTTCCGTGTGACAGTTTTATGGGTTGTTCAAAATCAAGTAATATTTTTATAGCACATATTTTTAAATTTTACAAAAAAATAAGATATTAATGTATATTTTCGTGGGATGTATACTTAATTTTTATCCAATGCAGTGGCGTAACGTTGCCCGGGAGGACCCTGTTTAGTTTCGTAAGACGTTTAATTAACAAGTGTTTGCGTACTTTGTAAAACCTGAAATTATAGAGTTGGTATTATTGTATCCGAAAAGATCTTTCAATACAATTGAGTTTATAGATACATAGATATGTGGATTAGCCTAGTTAGAGACTTGGTTAACCATTTTAGCAAATAATATTTTTGGTGTTATTACTTGTGTTTGAATAATTTTTTCAAAATAAAATTTGTATGTTTTGATTGATGATCGTAATTATTCGATTTTAATTAGATTTTTTTTTTGATGGAATGAATCGCTTTGTCCACCGTAAATACCATACTATGATCAATCTTATGTTTTGCCCACATTTTAGTCATTCTCATTCATCAGCCCGGGGATTTATTTAATTAATTAGCGCTCGGTAGCGCCGATTTATATCTACGCCAGTGATACAATCACATAAACGTGTATAATTTATGAGATAATATAAAGTGCATATCTTGAAAGGAATCTGAAAGAATAAAGTGACATTGATGTCACTTTAAATTAGGCTCGCTAGGAGTACTGTCTACCATATTTATGATAATTTTAAAATTACTGCCAAATATTTGGCAGAATTCAGAGGACTTAAAATAGATCTACAATAACTATTCACAGCTATATATAATATAATACGTGGAATGTTTTGCGATTTTTTAAATCCTTATTTTTTTTTATGTTTTTCTTATTTAATAAATTTAACATAATACTTTGAAATTAGTACCAACTTTATCAACACGGGAGTAGAGGCTGGCAAAATAAAAATGACAGAATGCTGAATGCAATGAAGATGAGAGTAAGTGCGTATATGATAAATCTTTTTACCAAATTTTAACAGATTTAAGAAAGCCACCGTATTCTAAACACTTGAAAAATATGTGGAACGTATAAGAGAGGATAGTAAGAAAAAGGATACGACTAGGGTATTGATGGCGTCGTCGAATAGAGGATTTTCACGAAAGTCTTGGCACGATCATGTTACCCTAATATTGGAATACTATCCTAATAGAAGCTTAAAAAATCGATAAGCTTGGAAATGGTGTATGTAAGAAGATGAGGTTAGATTTGTTTGCCAGGACAGGAAGAAGTCGCATTCTGCCGTCTGACTATGATGGTATATAAATTATTTTTTACTGGATATTTTATTTATATCACAATTTAAATATGGTCATCACAACTTGCACAATCAAAAAACATATATATTTTTCATGACAGCATAAACAGCGTTACTCTTAAAAAAGTATCTCAAATTAAAGATCTTGGCATATTATTTGATGAAAAACTGTCATTTGTTCCACACATTAATGAAATTACAAATAAAGCTATGAATGTCTCGGTTTTGTATTAAGAACAGGTGAAAGATATCAAATCTCTTAAATCGCTTCAAGTTTTATACACGGCTGTGGTTCGTAGCAATTTAGAATTCAATTCAACTATTTGACCTCCATTCTATAAAGCGCATAAATTAAAATTAGAAAGAGTTCAACATAAAGGTTTATTCACTTCAAACTGTGTATACTCATTGAACAATTGAATTATGATTTTCTAATGAGCACTATTAATTTAACAAACTTGACGTGCAGAAGAATTTTAAGTGATTTATTATTTTTATTTCAAATAGTAAATGGCATGCTGAACGCTCTTAATTTAACTGAACTGATTGTATACCACGTTCCTGCGCGGAATACCAGGTCGTCGGCGCTGTTTCGTGTAAATACATCATATACTAATTTGTATAGGAATACATCCACACAATGACTACGCAGGCATGGGAACGATTTTGGTCTTGTAGATATATTCCGATATTTAATGTTTAAATATAATAGTGATGTTGTTCTTAATCAAAGAAATAATTGATTTTGATTGTGTTAAACCTACATTTTTTTTTCTGTCTTGAACCTTAATTTTTATAGTTTGCATTCCTTATTTTTCATTTTTTTGTTAAAGCTATATATGTATATTCTATCAATTTCTATTTATATATATATTACTTGCTACTTGTGTAGCTGCTCATATTTTTTTTATACCTAATCAATTTTGTAAAAGGCCATAAGGGCTAAAATTAATAAATAAATAATTAATATAAATAAATGAGGCAATGACGTAAAGTATGTATTATATATTACATTAAGTTTCATCATGGATTTTGACGGTAGGTTAAGGTAACCTGAATCACCGGGAATATATTAATCTAGTCCAATTATATAACAATTTTCTTTTGTTTGTTTTCCTTTGTTGGTAGATTATTAAACGAAGTATTTAACGGTTATATTTTAAGTTTTAAAACCTTTTGTGAAACAATTTTGTAAAAGATAGCGACATTTAAATTTTACATATTAATAATAAAGACCTTAGATTAGATAATTTAAAATTTCTAGAAATATAAAATCCCTCATCATTAAATCTAACATATTTAATAACCAATTGAACTTAACAAACAATCCGCTATTTAATATATTTCCTATTTCAATGTCTTCCTATCAATCTCCTCCGCACTCCACAAGACTGCGCCTCTGCCCTGTAATTGATGTCGTTTTAATATTTTATTTACGTAAAAATAATTCACAGTGGTTTATGCAAAGTTAAATATAAATTCAATTTTTAATTATTTCTAACCACATTGTTAACGTTACAAACATCAAAAATATTGTCACATGTCTTAATGAATGAATAGTTTTAGTCTAAATATTCTTAATGTCTGTGAAAGAGTTTCGAGATTTGTTTCGTGAAATTTACAGGATAAATAAAGCTTCTCCGAGTAACTGTCCAACTGGCCACGCCACGCATTCACTGTACAGGAAAAGGGTTACAGCATCCCTTAATATATTTCTATTTCCAATTGTATTAACTACTGCCGCTACGCTTCCCTCGGTATTAATAATGGAGTACACATTTATTAATTGATTAATTAATATATTCATTAATACACGGACACGAAATGAGTTTACTCAAAGGTTAGCTGACGCAGTACACAAAGTTTCGCAAGCGGGAGATATTTTTTAATTAAATTTACTTTATGATAGATTGTGGATTAGACACTCAAGATTTAGTTATTCATCAAAGGAAGTAACCATTAATCAGGCCTTCGGTAAGCTCCTCTCTTCTTCATCATCAATTATCCAAGTTTCAAGAGCACTTCCGACACTCCGTAAGCGTTTCTGTTAACTGGATGTCCGCTCTCTTATCAGTTCATTTTAATAAATTCTGAATTTAACTAAATTTGTTTTAATTTAAAAAGTGAACAAGCATTTATTATTTTAATTTGTTTTCAGAATAACTCAAAAATGTAAAAAAATATAGAAAACAGTAATCTAAGTTCATCATCATACACGTCGGTCCCCCATGACTGAAGATCGTGATCTCCGTGAACTCCCCTCCTCTTGACTGTGCTTCAATTTTTTCGACATCCTGCAGATTTTAGGGTTGTCACCAGAGAAGCGCTCGTCGCCTTTTTTACTTGATCAATCCAACGGGATCTTCCTCTTCGTTCTTCGACATGGCCCACTACAATAAGCTTCTCCGAGCTATCTTGCAAGATGCCCGAAAAGTTTCAGGCAAATGGCGTCTCAGGCATTCGTGTGTCTCCAGCGCCGCATCTCAAAGGCATCAATCAATCTTCTCTCCCTTGCTCTAAGGGTCCACGATTCCACACCATATGAAAATATTGACTCTTAAGTTATAGATATCTTAATATTAATATGATGTTGTAGTTCGGATGAATAAAGAAAAATAACTCATTAAACCAATAAAAATCCGAAAACCTCAATATCTCGGACATGTAATGAGACATCCGGAGAAGTATGAGATCTTGCACCTCATAATGCAGGGAAATATTGCTGAAAGTCGGGGCCCTGGAAGAAGTCATGGCTGAAAAATCTGGGACAATTGTTCGGCTAGTCTACTGTGGAGGATTTCGGGGCGCAGTAAATAAAGTGACGATAGCCAATATCCGTTGAACGGATAGGGCACAGGAAGAAGAATAATATGAACTTGAAACTAATCTCGCAAAATTTCATCCTTCGTCTAACAATCGATTAATTACTTCTCTTCTGTATCCTACATCGCTCGTGACTTGCCTGATGGACGATTGCTCCTTCACTAACACATGATATATTTTAAAGTCCAGGTAGAAATGACAATTTTGTCAAAAGTGCAACCTTTGGACGTGGTTAGTTTTTCTCTATACATGGGCCTAGTATTGTGTGATAAATTTATTTGTTATAAGTATTTTAATTATTATTTTTCTTAAATTATTACGCCAGTTCAAAACAATAACGTTCAGGAGTACCACAATATCATATTAAATTTTTAACTTTTCCTGTACTGTCTATTCTTATTCGATGCAAGTTTGAAGAATAATATTTAAAAATCTTAACCACGCTAACTATCAAAAATCTTCCACTTTTAAGTGAAATAATAGTACTCGTTTCAGAAATGTCGAGTGTGCGGAATGAAAGATGAAATATGTACCTACATTTTATCCCTCACAGCAATTAAAATTTCCAGTTTTGATACGTATCTAGTCTGTAGAGCAGTAATATATGGAAATTGAAAAATAATCTAATATGGTATACAAATTAATGAATCAATTAGTATTTTGCAAACTAAACCGAATTATTTTCATAGTCGAAACATACGGTGTAAAATAAATGAGAAAATATTAAATTTTGTATGTATTTAGTTATTACATATATTTGATACGCGAAAGAAAATTGTGTGATATTTAAAAACAGCATGAAAATTTATCTATTATGGTTTCATTTTATCTTTTCAAACATTTGCGTGCATATTACGTTTGAGAAATTAATACTTTAACTGAATATTTCACAATTTTGCGTATATTACAAATATTATAATAATTATTGTAGTACCTACAATGAATGTTATTGCCGTAATATATTATTTAATAAAAATGTATGAGAATAGCAAGGGTGGATTGCCTATTTGAAAGAAGAAGAAGAAGTATGAGAATAGTGAATTGCTGGTTGGATGCCGCGTAAACAGGAACATCTCATGGCTGTAGGCAAGTACGGCGATGCCTAAGGGCGGAAAATTCTAAGGGGCGGTAAATTTGTGATGGAATGTACGCATTAGATCTAATAAAAATATCAGAATTATGTATGTACCCGTATGTAAAAAAGCAGAAAACAAACATTGAAGGCCACTTTAAGGGGCCATTTCTCAGAATTGTGCAAAAATTAATCCGACAAAAATATGTTGGGAAAATATCACAGGGCGAGAAGGTCCATAAAAGTTTGCTGCAATAATTCGACAAAAAAGACAGTATGTATTACACGTTTTTCCCAGGAAGATAGTGAACCCGGTCGTAAAATAATACAAGTATAAAAAGCATCATGAATTTAAACAAAACATATTTACAAGGACAGGTTTGGGGTAGATTTAAAATATATCCTAAAATTTGCGGCATTTTACTAAGGGACGTCATTGCGTATAAACACCGTTCTAGATTGGTTCAGAGGTAGTTGACCTGTCTACACACGCGAAGAATGGGGGTTCAATCTTCAACCTTTTCGGTTTGTTAAATGTTGTATTTTCATAGCTATCTATAAGCTTTTCAGAACAATACAATAAAAATATTTTAAATGTTAGTATACTTAAAATATTTTACATTTATCAAAAAAATTATATTATACAGTTATAAAATGAATCGTTTTGAATTGATATAATGTATAGTATTGCTACGAGAAAAAAATGTGATGTATTTTAAATATTATCAACTTAATATTGAAAGTATTTAAATACGTTTTATAAATATTTCACATCTTGCTCTTCTTGCGAGTGGCTATAGTGGCCGCTGATCGGCAAATGTTTTCGAAATGGATAAAAACAAAAAAAAACGTTTATTTTATGGAATTATATACAACTTTTACTTATGATTGGCTGACACCTTGCATGTGCGAATAAAACATCTCTTAACTTGTTAATAATTGCCTGTGCATGACAACAAACATATAATGAATTTATTTTTAATATAATAATATCTGTGCGTGTTTTTTATATAATTACAGATTATTTTCTATCGCAATTTGAGGGTGAGGGAGAAATCAGTATTACAGACATACAAATTAACGTTTTTATTATATATAGGATTCTACGTTAGAATGTTTCTGTTCACGGCACTCCCTTCACGCGCTCGTCACTTATCTCTAAACACTGTCACGTCTCACATTAGTATTCTTTGATCATGCCTCGTTGCACAAGTTTGTTCTTCCTCTCTTCACCTACCACGCCGACTGTATTTTCTGGAAACCATCGCTCTGCACACCGAGAGACTCCGAACTGGCTATCTTCTCTAAAAAATAATCAATAAACTGGCAACTTCTACACAGATGTAAACAATTATTTTGCATGTATTTCATAAATTTTATTTACACTTCAAACGAAAACAGTAAGACGGAGATATTTTCTCCCGTCCTCTATTTGCAAAAATGATTGTGATCACAAATTTCTTCGAGCATTAGAATGCCAGTGTTGAATGCGGTGTGATGAAACCGCTGAAGGCTTTGATAAGCAGCCAAAAATGTGGCCATTATCAAGAAAACAGGTCCGTTTTACATATTCTTCAGTTTAGTTACCTTGTGATAAATTTCCGAGTCTATTTCGGGGGCCGAATGATCGCCCCGACTGTATTTTACTTTGTTTTGATTAAAATTTTGTTTTCTCGAGTGGAATCCATTTCGCGATTATTCAAATACAGGTGATCCGAGCTCTTGATAGTGTTTGACAGCCGATGACCAGGGGTGGGTTTGGAGGACTGGCGCACACCCCGTGATAAAGTTTGCACCCGGATATATTATTTTGAATTAATAAAAAATTGAATTGATTAAATAATCAGATGTTTACGGTCAGCATTTCTTCAGAGAATTACAATTTTATTATGAAAGTACGTTTTTTACTGAAATTATATATTTTTTTTAAATCTTTCTAATGGCCCGTAGTCACGTAATGAGACACGATGTGATAAATCTCAGAGAATTATTCGAGATAAATCTCAGTATTACTTACGCGTGTTGATATTTTAACCTGGCGATAAACTCAGAATCAGCTAGAGATTGGTACGAAGAGACAAATATTTTATTTTTATTTGAAAGTGAAAACGACATGCTTGTCACCTTGACCCATATGTGCCTTACATCTATTTATTTTAGGCTTTAAATTACAAATATTTATTCCATTTCTTCGGAGATTCAAATTCATCCAATCGACAAAGGAAACATCAATGGTCAATGGACTGATATTTTTTGACGTACAATGAGTGAGTAATTTGTAGAGTCACTATGCCGTTATTGATAAAGCTTATTTCTCTTACTTTCTTACTTACTTACCATCACGCCGTTTCCCCCCGCGGGGGTAGGCAGAGACGATAGAGCGCCACACTTTTCTGTCCTGACACCCAATTCTCGCCTCATCCACATTCATACATCTTCTCATACAAGCTCGCCGATTGTTGAGGCTTCTAACAGAACCATCCTCCATTAACTGGTTTACCTGGTCGAGCCAAGTCTTCCGCGGACGTCCTCTATTTCCGGTGCCATCAACACTTGCGTCATATCTTTCTTACCATTCTCTCCTCATTCATCCGTTCCATATGACCAAACCACGTAAGTGATCCTTTCTTAATCTTATTCACTATACTAACATCAGCTTTACATCCTTATTTCTTCGTGCTTACTTCTCAGTATTAAATATTTTGTTTCTACAGTAAGATATATTATATCCATCTTTCTAAGTGATTTGTTTTGTATTATATAATAAATAAAAAGTATTTGCGCTGTATATCGAAATACTTAACTTTTTAAATTAAAAAATACAATGTTAATATTATTTTCCGAAACATTTTTGATTTACATATTTTCCAAAATAATTGGCTGTGGAAACCCAGTAACTTGCTTACGATAATTTGATACGTTTTTAGGGTTGAGTCATTAAATTCGTATTATTAAGGCGTAATATATTATATTATTACGTACATATATATTTGACATTTTCGTCATTAATTATTACGAAGGTCTTGACAATAGAACATTATACAGGGTTAAATTACATAATTCACAACTCACTCTTTAATTGAAATAATTAATTACAATTTTTAATTAATCATTTTATTTTACGTAAATATTGCAGAATGTCAGGCCTCACAAATCGATGTTTAAATAATATGTCAGCAAGCAGTTCTCGAATATTTCTGCATCGCTAGGATCTATATCTTGAGCTTTCGCAATAATGGCTGCCGTATCATATTCACCGTCGGAGCATTTCGCGCCCGATTAAATTCTTCGACGATACATCTGAAAATAATTTATTTCGCTACTCTTAGCTGTTTTAACAAAACAATTCAATATCTGAACCGAACAAATAATTGAAAACGTGTACAGGAAGCTAATGTTTAGGTGGAAAAAATGAAATTACCATTATTTAAATATCTTGAATATTAAATAAAGATTGTACTACACATTATATACGTTATATTTTTGTCATATATTATTAAAATACAGTTGGGTGACGACCTATTTATGTGAAAGGGGAAAGAAGGTTTTTGGTGATTTTTTTATTGGGAATATGGAAAGTAGGGGTAAAGTTTTAAAGAAAATAATGTTATTAATTAGTGTTTTTTCCAAATTATTATTTTTTCTTTCGACGGTTTCTAATTAAATAATCCTTTATAGGGTACCGAGTGGAAAAATGTACGTACTTGACTATCGATATAATGATTAATTTAATTATTTCAATTATGTGATTAGAAATTCTGAAAAATTATTATTTATTAGGCAATTGCAATGTCCTTTTATTCTCGTATTTACGCCTTTCGCGTATACTTTTTTTTTTTATAGATTATTTCATATATCTCACCTTTTTCCAACATACTGATTTTAATTTTGGAGTTGAGAAGAACTTTGCCAATGAAAGGGACTGCATCTCTCAAAAGTGTGGTTTTGATCAAAATATAACTCAAATGTGTGTGTTGCACCATAATGTAACAGACTTGATGATATTAAAGCGCCATGTTTAAAATTTGCATGCAAGTAATGATTAAATAACCTAATTATTATTTTTTAATTCCACCATGTACCTATTGTTGTAGTGAAAGATATTTCGCTTTGATTCAGCGTTAGTTACTCATAGTTATTATTTGTAAATAGTGGTTGGTCTAGCCGAAATCCGCTTACAATAATAAACGTACATTGACTGAGATTTGCAAGTCTAGCTGGCTCCTGCTGTTATTAGATCAAAAACGATGTTGAAGGATGTAACGCATCTAAAGATACACGCTTTGTAGTCTCGCACTCATTACTCAATACCTACATAATATACCTGATCTTAATAAATGCTAAATATGACGAACGTTCTAAGAAATTTAATTGTAAGAAAATCATTGAATTAGTTCTAAACGAATGCATTGTTGAATCAACGTATTTAGATATATTGTTCTATATCAAAGGTAGCCAACACGTAGTAATGGCATAATATATAAAACTTGTACAATGCAATGACTGCACATTTGTTTAATTATGATTACATAATTATACAAATGTGCAGTCGGATAATCTTGGCATGAAACAGTGCCACGATAAACAACTTTTCATTTCAGATCAAGTAAATCATCTTCAGTAGCGCACATGTGATTTATAATTATTATTTTCTCTACATGTAAATAAAAATATATATTGATAAATTTTATTTAGAAAATTACACACGTGTCTTCGTCTCTTTCGTGAGGGATATTCCATTATTGCCGAAGCTCTCTCCATCGATCCCTATTCTGGGCTAGGTCTTTTACCTCTCTTCTTCTTCTTCTATTTCTCCTTCTATCACTGTGTTTACGAATATGTTGTGCCGGAGGATACGACCTTAAAATTTTCCACATGTGTTTGCTATAGTTCTCAGGATAAATCTATTTCTTCCAAAATATCATCATTTCGTTTTTATTAATATTACGTTTCGATGGCGTCTAGGATGTATTCGACACTTAACGTCTGGTTTCATCCTTCACATCCATATGTAGGTATATTTATTTATTTATTTCTTAAAAAAATAGAGTTGCATACACGGAATACGTATCACATCAATATTCTTACTATTTTCAAAGTAAGCCAAACGCTTGTGTAACGAAAATATATTTATAATATTTATATATTAATATGTTTATTTTTATTTGAGTTTCTTTATTGCTAGTGCTTATGTTCTCTTTCTAATCGTGTACATTATTTTATTAATTCAAGCTTCGTAAATCATTATTTAACATTTAAATAAATACTACATTTTTAGGAATAAAAGTTGTACATATTGATATTTTCATTATTTTGACATTGATTAGATGTTTTTTTGAAAAAATCAAAGTAACGTTGTATTGTATACATAATGTATTATATGATGTTACTTGTCAGTATAATATTTACATATTCTCTTGACATCTTCATTATAAAGCAGCACCTTGTCTTCTTTAAAGTTGTCAGAAACATTTTAACGTCCATAACATCTGCTCCAAATACTAGAATAAAGTGTGTTTCGTTCCTTTATGTAATATTCACTTTCCAGACACGACTCATTTTATTTGTTTGCAAAGAGACATTCGTTTTGTACAACGCCACTACAATCATGAATTACATCACTTTCATTCAAAATTTCTTAAAAATGTTTAATTTCCACTTGTGATACAAACATGTTTGTATAAATTTTACACATCTGAATTTGAAAAATTAATTTTATTAACATTATAAACATCGATACTTATGTTTAGATATTAAAAGCGTGAAAGTTTTTTAACGACCGCAATAAAATAACTAAAAAATTATTCAGTATGTTCTTATAAATGTATTAATTTTCTTATAATGGGTATAACTAGAGGTAGCCTATTTGAATTTGCCGCTATTACTCTAGCAGTTATTTTTTTAAGTTTATACTTGACAGCTGTCATGTAGGCAGTATGCTATTACATAATGGACCGGTATACGATTCAGCAGCGATTATTTATTATGAAAGCATATTATGAAAGAAACCGATCAATTGTGGAGGCTGAAAGATCGCAATTTGACACGCGCTAAGCTAATCTAGCGTTTAATAGCAAAATTGAAAGAAATGGGCTATGTGTTTGTGTACATAAACACCTATACGTTACCGTGCATGATGCTCAGATTAAACCATTGAAGCAGTGCGTGAAAGCATGACTGCAGACAGCACCATCTTCACTGGATGCCGTGCGCAGCAACCAATTCTTTCAAACACCATATTTCATAGAATTCTGACGATAGATCTTCATTTTCATCCGTATGAAATCCTATTGATGCCAATGAACCAATTTATAATTGAAACAGATTACTCAGATTTGTGGTACCGAGGGTTGTTTTACAGAACCCCTTGTCTCGAAATATCACAACACAACATAAAATACGAACATTAACACAGATACAAAGACGATGTTTTAGATTAAACTAGCATTAAACACAGACCTAGATCCTAGAGCTCCCGAAGTAATAAATACTCGACGGCAGCCGAGTACGATCAAATCTGTCAGTATTTTTGAAGTTAAAATAGTGTTGCTATGCCTTACTTTGTAATTCTTTATTTTTTTTCTTTGTTACTTCTGGATTTACTTTCCTTTTCTCGACGATTCGGGGGCTTTCTAGAAAGCGGAGCTCCTAAAATGTTTTACCGATTAAATTCTAGCACCTTTATGATTTTTGTCAAATTTGATCTCATACATGTATCACACTCACTATTTAAAAATAAAATTACGCACTTTGACTAACGTAGTTACATTTTTACGACCTGACAGTAATATATTATTGTTAATTGTTGTAGGTATCTTCTGTGTACAACAAATTAACTGAATCTATTTTGAAAAGCACAACAGTGAGAATATATTTATCCACAATTAAACATTCCACACTTAATTTAATACCTATTGCATAATTAAATCTGTCTCAGATATCGGATGTTTTGGCTAACGCTCTCTATTCAGTTTTAAAGTCTTAGTTGTAATCAAGTAATGTAATTAATTTATTCAATATAACTTTACAAAAACATAATAAACATTAGTTATATATATATATTCGTTAACGCATGTGGTGCAGTTTGTATATCTTAAATAAAAATATATTTTTTTAAATGTATAGGAACACGATCTTCATTCGCTCATCAGTAAATTTATATTATTTATTGAAAATTATCACCAGAATATATTGAAGAACTCCATATTAGATTTATAATTTTTATTAAAAAATTGATATCTTTGCGTATTTTATTTTATGGATTCGTCCGTCATGTCGAAGATACAGTAGTATCGAAACCGGTCGGAGTTAAATTAACAAAAGTGTTTTTTTTTTAGTTTGTTATTTAAAAAAATATATAGCACAACTTTTTTCACAAAAATCAATATATTAATTATCTCTGATATCAGAATTTCTTGTTAAGTTATAACTGCTATATGATGTTTTCAGATTGTTACAGAAACCATTATGTAACGGACGAAAGCTTTAAATATTGTTTAACTATATTTATATTCGTGCTTTTCTATAACTAATATAGTTAATTATCCTCACCTATTAGCGGTTTTTATAATTGCTTTAAGTTTTATTATTATTACCTACTCACTTTTAACTAATTAAAATTTCGCTTACCTTTCACTGTTTTTTTATACATTTTTAGTGTATTAAAATTATTAAAATTGTCTATTATGTACTGTTTTGCAAAACTTTTTATTTTTCCCCATTTTTTTTTTATAATTAATGTTTAGTTTAATCCAATTTTTTATACATATGTATGAATATGTAAGAGAGATTTTTCATTTAAAACCCCGCATACCGTTACTTAACTAGAGAGGTAGTAACTAGTAATATAATATTATGTGTGTATGTCTGATGTTGTCATATCGCCCATGTCCTTTTTCTGGTTGCAATGAAAATTTTACAGAAATATCTTTAATCTTCTGAAGTAGAGTCATATAATTATATTGTTTGAAAATTCACGATACGATGATAAAAACACACTAAAGCTTTCAATACTTGTATCATTGGCACGTGCCCGAAAGTTGGTAATGACAGCAGTCATTGTCTCGGTCAACAACCAACAAATTTAGAGATTTTACAAGGCCACCTTTAATTGTTTGTATTAAGGTAGAAATAATATTATCTTATTAGTTTTATGATTCATCAGTGAGTTGAGAGATTTAATACAAAATATATCAAATTGAACTTTCGGATTGTGTAAATAATGATACTTCAGAGGTGAATGAAAGGTTAAAGCAAACATTTGATGACAACCGAATTCTGTGTACATAAATAAGTCAACAATGTGATGTAGTTATGTTGTTATGTTGTCAACAAAATAGCGGTCATAACAAAGCCGAGAGTAGGGTCTATCATCAATCGGCTTCCGCCCAGTGGCGTGACTATAAATTGGGCCGCAATATTTGTATTGTATATAAGATATAAGAATTTTAAGTTCTTGCGTATTTATTCATTAAATTTAAATAGCAAAAATATGTGTTTTTGACGCATCCACACTTTCACGAAGAAGTTTTTTTGCATTTTTAGGTATTATGCATATGCACTCGCAACTATAAAACCTTACAACAATCTGGAACCTGACCAGACGTATTAACCGGGTACTACTGTGTACGCCAATAATGTTTTCACGTGTTTTTGTAATACACGCACAAATAATTTTGTAAATTTTATTTTTCCTTTTCTCTTTCTCTCATCCTTTGGGTTATGCCAATGTTTTCGACGATTACTATCTGCTAGTATAAAATAAAATACAATACTAAGTGTCGGAAGTGTGGTTTAGAAACTATCGTGTATCGAGTGTACACCGATGGAGAAATAATTTTTGCCTGTACAGGAAGCGGGACATAGTTTCTCTAAATATTAATTGTCACCAATTAATGTTGAAATTTCGCTTTCTATATTTCAGCATCTTGGCAGAAAACGTGAAATTTTCAGAAAGCCCCAAGTGTCTGAACCAGCCCTGTTAGAATCGAGTGTCTGTCGCGCCCGTCCACACCGCGACTCCTATCGACACTCTCGGTGTGTCCGAGTGACAGCCGCGCTCGCCGACACGCCGACTTTGAACTTCACCCACTCACCCCGCAGATGTGGCGTGAACAATTAATTAAGAAATTAATTTCGCCAAGTCTCGATCACAAATCTGATCGTTCGTTAATACAATTATTACTTATTAAATAAGTTTAATACGCTGATGAATACCGTACTAAAAAATGTGTCATCATTATTGGTCATGTTTTTTAATATTTTAATAGTTATATACAATTATATTTTTGTACAAATCATCGCATGGCCCGGACTTCTTGAATGAATTTATAGTATACTTATGATAATGCCCTGGCAAATGATATCATTCTATTATACAATAACACAGCTTTTGATTTATGTTATTGTAGATTAAAAATTTAATTTATATAACATACAAAATTCAATATACAATGGCCATCATCATTATTACTCGGTCGTTAGCTAACAAGTTTAGAGATGTGAAAAATCGTATTTATTAAGGTAGAACTTAACCTACCATACTCTCCACACTCTTCTGTCCATAACATACAACTGCCGCCTCGTCCACATTCATACATCTTCTCATGCATAGTCTTTGGTTGTAGAAGCTTTTATTATATATTATATTATATTCACCTAATATATTATCACTACATACTTCTACATTTACTCCTGATTTGTTCATTCTTCGGTCTATCGCAGGTACCTTATCAGCCTCCGGAAACCACCCCCTTTTCACGAAATCAAATGCGAGTTTTTTGGAGCGTTATTTTTTATTTTTCTGGAGGGTTTCAATCTCGTCGACAAGAAAAACCCTGGTTACATTATAACTACGTATTCGAATATTGAAATATGTCACACACATCAAGATTCTTCAATTGTAAAGCAATTAACCCAAATATTTATGTACTGAAATGAATTGTTCGTTATTGTACAAGTATTACTCTGATTTAAGTTCTAAATATGGTATTCTCTATTTCCTTGAGACAATTATATTATTTGTTCTCTTTGTTTTCTGTTCTTCGTCTATATATAACTTAATATTTTACTGGTCATGTGTTCTGTTGGAGAATTAACCTGATAGCGGCACTTTGTCCAAATTTCATTCTTCATACTTAACAAAACCCTATTTGCTTGAAGTTGAAGGAGCTGTACAACTCATTGGGACGTAACTTGCTAATGCAGCCAGTGCGGTGTATTAGAACCCACGATATATAGAGTAACCAAAAAGGTTCCCGTCCTAGAACACTTTTATTATGTATTTTACATATATCGTAGTACATGGGGCTAAGCACCAGGCCATCGATGCAATTTTCTTTTTAAAATACTTGTATCGCACAGAATTGCGAAGTCGTAGCAGAAGCGCCATATAATTGGTATGATAAGACACGTGTCAATTATTCTAAAGGTGTAATCATCGGCGTGGCGCCACAAAAACCCGTCGGATAGATTTCAGGAAAACGAAGACATCTTAGTAAAACGTCACAGCGGTGGCATGTCGCTGAGTAAGTACTTGCAAATATGATTATGAATATATTGCAGAGTACTCTGCAGGTGGGAAGCTATTCTCGATTGTGTCATGTCGCCGTAGTGTATCGATATTGAACATCTTTTGTGTTTTATTTCTTTCGATCTTATAATCATCACCATCATCATAATCATCATCATAATCATCATCATCATAATCATCATCATAATCATCATCATCATAATCATCATCATAATCATCATCATAATCATCATCATCATCATCATCATCATAATCATCATCATAATCATAATCATCATCATAATCGACATCATCATCATCATCATCCCACCACCATCACCACCCTTGTCTACATTCTTGTTTCCTGTACGGAAAAACACATTTTTAAAATGAATATTATAGAAGACAAGGGACAATTTTGTATTTATTTATATTAAATTAAGTGTATTAACTAGAAAGATATACATATAAAATCAATTTACTGAAAAAATATTGTTGTTGCTACCGGGATTCGAACCTGGATCTCTTCCTATCCAGGAAAATGCATTGACCGATTATATTACACCAACACAGTGAGTTGACGACAAATTTTCGAACTTACATGTTGCACTTTAAAATTGATACAACTGCCGTTTCTGTATTTGAAAGTCATATTCTTTATATTTACGGAATCTCAAACACCTTTGAGTAATCCGATGAGAGACGCCAAAATTAAATGATAATTAATTTTTATTAAATTTTGGAAACATTAATACAACTTATATATTTTTATATGGCAACAGCAACAGCAATATTTTATCGATAAATTGATTTTATATGTATATCTTTCTAGTTAATACATTTAATTTGTATTAAAAATATAACAGATCTGTGTTCTGAAAAATTGCAGTATCACAATAAGAATGAGTTGGCTTTAAAAAAAAAATGTGTAGTTAATATTTTTAGATCAATTTTAAAAATATACTTTATCTATTTTTGCATTGGACAACATTTTTTTTGTTACGCTACTGCTCATCATGTTGACTTGTCATATTTCTTATTTTCGGTCAGTCTGTCATCACGAAGATCGCATCTGGGGCCTGCTTTTTCCTTCAGTTGTCTCCATTATCCTGGGTAACATGCATAATTGAAGACGAGCGTCAACAGTCTCGACTATTTCATTGCTCCATCGTTTTGGTGATTGACCTTGCTTCGTCTGTTTTTCACGTATTCAAAGGCTAACAAATTTTACACCTTATGATGGCGTGCAAAATGATCAAAGTCCAAAAATATCACACACGTTGTGAAATGAGATCATCGATATATCTTTAAGAATTTTAGTGTACTGATTTGAATTTTCCTCCTCCAGCGTGTTTGAAATATTCACATTTCGTTTAGTTTAATTAGTACTAAACATAAAACCGTCTACATGTTTGTTACCCATTGTTTTTATTGAAAACACATGCGCCGATTGTATTAACCGTAGATCTCACATTAAATACGTCTAGCCGGTCCGCTCTGTTTTGGTGAACGATCCGTCATTGTTTGATTGTCAAATTTTTCGCAATCGACTTCGGTTCTCGGCTATTGTGATAATTGGAGCTGGCAAGGTAGTACCAAAGACGTGCCAGGATGGCGAACGAGAACAAAATAAGTGAACACTGCATTGTTTTTAAAATTGCATTACTTTTTTTTAATTACAGTTCTAAATACTCAGTTTGAGTTTTATAAATATTAAAAGTTGTTAATTTTTTTTTCAACTTGGGAGAAAAATGGAATAAGACTGTCAAATGAAATTTCTCAGTTTATGTTTTGATTTTTACAATTCTAATTAAGTGACAGACTTTTGAGAGATATATAGATGTATATATAATGAATTAGTTTTCGGGTATGTGTTGAGTTTCTGGTCCTGAACGGGACCACTCTCTCAACGTTTAGCCAGAATATAAAATGGCATCTTGAGAGATGCTTGTAAGTTTACAGACAACTGACGACCGACCTGAATATGCCAGTTCGCATTCTGGAAAAATGTTGACAGAGAGGTTCCATTCGGGACCAGAAACCCAACACGAAATGCGGAAAAACAAAATCTGGTATCCATTAAAATCTATACAATAACGTACACGTATAATATAGACGAAAGATAGAATTCAACATCTTTTGATATACGCCCATCGCATCTCGATTTAAGTCAGGTGTTACTTATGATTTTTTTTAAAAGTAATTATTCACATAACAAATTGGTATCTGATCTCTATCACCAGGGGAGTATTTTAACATAATATATTTTTTTAAATAGATAAATCACTTAGATAGACGCACATAATAAATTCGTCTTGTCAAAAAATATAGTTACCACTGGAACTTGAAACCGGATTTTTTTACTGCCTTAACAATCTCGCTATTTTTTGATAGGTGATACTTTCTATGTACCTTTCTAAGTAATTTATATATTTTTTTTAATAATAAAGGAAAAAATTGCAACTTTATAAGTAAAATGTGCTTATTATAATTTAATTATATTCACCAATCGGTTTCGGAAATTACCTTTTCCTTCATCATTGTGATAAAAATAAAATTATCATTAATAATTTGCTAAAAGAAAATTATTATTTGTTTCATCTATTCTTGTTTGTCTTCGCCTTGTCGCGTTTATCTAGGGTCGGCTTCTATCTTCTATCGGTCTTGATACTCATAGTTTTATGAATATATTCTTCGCATCACATGCCAATATTATCTGAGTCGGCTATGTTTTATTTTCTTTTGTTTCATCTGCTATTATTCATACGTATTATTTTTATCTAATACGCTTCGATTGCGTTCAGTTTGTTTTTTAAGTCGCTTGCTACCGTACGCTTACCAGACGCAACTCTCGATAAACTCAATTTCAAATATCGAATTTCAGTTTTCACTATTTGAACAATTCTCGTCACCTATTTGAATATTCCACTCGTGATTCATCTCGCCGTGACGGCTGCGGTATCGATCGCTAGGGATGGACGTGCGGATCGATATTAGAGATGGGAGTGAAGCGGGAACCGATCCGGGTCGACCGGCACGTAGTCTTTTGGGGAAAATGGGACAAAACACGTTTCTTTTGTCTAAGATCGTACACAACAGCAATAAACTCATTGTATTGTGATGGCTTCTTTTATGGAATCTTGGAACTTGTTTGTATATTGTTTTGAAGCAATTATTATTGCATAAGGCTCGAGGTATACACAATATGTATATGTTTCTATCCAGGCAGAGGTAAAACAAGTAAAGCAGTACTACTTGAACATGTTTTGTGAAGCTATTTTTTTCTTTACGTTTTAGTACGTAAATATATAATGTTTGCGAATATCTATTTATAGTTTATCATATTCAATGAAGTTAGTTCAGTCCAGTATGAAAAAAAGAAATTTTGATTTATTTATTATAAAGCTTGAAATCTTACAAACGTATATTTTATATGTTGACACTTTTCTGCTTCCACCTACCTCTCGAAACGCCCGTAGAAGACAAATCACTAACGCAAGTGTTGTGCAGATTGCAATAACAACAGGCGCAGACCATTCACACGTAATAAACTATGTTACAATAATACACATTAATACGATCATGTAACAGTGGAAACGAAAATAAATTTGTATTTTTAATTTATTTTGAACACTAAAAAATAAATTTCAACCGCCAAACACTTTCAAAATAAACTTAATGGCAATCTTTGACAGTTCAGATATCTGCGTACTATGTTTTGATATTGTAGAGGAATTATTTATTGTTTATGAAGATATCTTTCAATGTAATTAAATTATGTTTACGTTATTGGCTTGATATTGTTAATATTCTTTAAATTTACATAAAAATAAATTAAATACTTTAATGTATATAAATTATATGTATATAAACAACTTCACAAAATTTCTATAAGAGTGCATTTCAAATGTTAGGTGAAGTTTTTGGTATTTCCCAACATGAAAACAAATGCTTCTTATATCACTACAAAAATGAATGATTTCTTTATTGGAATAAACCAACAGTTTTTATAAATGGCATATCTTCGAATGCTTATATACATGTAAAACCAATTATAAATAACAAATTTGTTCCATCAGCATTGTAAATATTTTTTATTGTTTTAATGCCGTATTTTTAATTGTGTTTATTAAATAAAATGATAAAGGAGGCATAAAAATACACAAACAATTTGTTATAAGTGTCTCAAAAATTAATATTTTCTACAATAAAATTAATAAAAATAGAAATTCCCAGTGCCGCCAGTCACGTTTTAGATGAAAGTTTTTTCCAGTTTGTAATCGTAACCGAAGTCAGCATAACTTGTGAATCAATCTATAACTCTTTTAATAACTTACATTCTAAATATGTTAAACCAACACTCCTCAGTGAAGTTACTGCGAAAGAAGTTTTCAAGTTCAGGTGTTTTTCAGTTGTCTTCCTTTTGATCAGTGGCGTAACTGTGGTACGTAATATAGCCAATGCGGTGCATTGGGGCGAAAAATATCCACCCCCTACCAATACATGGTCTCGTTACTTCTTCCATGGTTGGATTATGAATTAATAATTTTAAAAATTCATCATAGCAATAAATGAAATTTTAAAATGTAAATAATTTTCTTTTATGGTTAAAAAAACACTTATTATTTTTTAAATGTAAAATTAAGAATATATTAGGGGATAAGACACCAATTTTGTTCTTACAATTTAATGTATAAAATCACCATAAATACAATACATTATGTTTCATGTTTCACTAAAGTTTAACGCCTTTATCTCATTTTATATGTCACGGCTTTGAATCTTATTAGATGCCGTGCTAAATTAAGCGACTCTATGATTTAAGTGTATTGATTAATGAAGCCAGGTACATAAACAACTTCTTGATTATGTATCTGTATTATATTACGACAAATCAATGCAAACGTTTCACGTGCGTATTTCTTTCACCACCAGTATTAATTAATGTTTTTCCTACTCAAATTTCATGCATAATTCATTTGTTTCTTTTTAGTATTCCCAGCCTTCGTGAGACCTCCGTCGCCAACAAAAGTGTCACTGCTAAAAAAAAGTGGGCCATCAATTTCATCTTCCCCGCGCCATTAACCGACCGGCGGTCGCCGCGCAAGTGGGCGCCGTGTATTTTAATTTTCTCGAAAATAAACGCGAATTCCGTTTTCTCGGTGGTAAATACCGCTTCGCGCGGGAAGATCTCGTCTGTTTATTTCGCGATGCGAACAATTTTGAAGACCGCGCCAAGTGCGGCGGGAACGGCGGACATCTTGTAAACATGGCGACTGAGAGATGGCGAGGTGACGGCGGGAAATATTGTCGGACGCCACCTGTTGGCCGTTTGATGTAAGCTCGCGATATACGACTCTTCCCATACTCTCTGACTTTGAACAGATGGTTAAATAATAACCAGATATATTAAATAGCCACGGCGCAGAAGCGTATTGTTTTTTAAAATTGTTTTTTTTTCAGGGTTTGAAATGAACAATTTAACGAACCGGATCGGTCGACTTATTTTTGACTATTATATATTTTATGTACATATGTATTGTAGTATTATTATGTAAGTGTCAGAGATATGTCGTCGTTTCGTAGTAACAGTTATATATATATACAATTCCAATGATTCCAACTAAATAAAGTACACTCTGGTTAACAATAGATGTATATTACTTTAGTAATTAATATTTTATAATATTTATTTTGTATATTTGTAATTATACAACAGCTTCTGTTTGTTATTTTGGATTCAATAAAAATTATTAAAAATTCTAAAAGATAGCAACAAATGTAAATTTTTCAGTACAATTAAGTTAATTTTAGTTATCATTCGAGTGGTAATAAAAACATTAATTCTAGAATGGAAACAATATGTCAGTCACCCGTCAACACAACGCATAAAAATACGCTTACAATACATACCTTCGATAATATACTATATATTAGTATTGTATGTGTATACTTGATGAATAAAAAGTGTTCTGTTCCGTTCCGGTTTGTTATATTTTGTATGTCGTAAACCCTGAATTCACTTTTACTATTTGCAAATATGTATCACATTCATTTTAATGTATCATGTTTTAAGTTTGCTCGATGGTCAAACGCTTTAGAATACCGTTCCACACTTTTATTCGGCATTTAGATTGTAACTACCATGAAAGCAATGATGTAGGCCAGTGGAGATGGTATGAATAAAATAAAATAAATAAATATAAAATACACGTACACACATCCGTGTAATTGAAGCTTAAGGTCGGGAGCATTTCTATTATTTCCAGGCTCGTGGAATTAATCCTCGGTACTCCGTAGCGCAACCTTGTCATCCTGTTTCCTGGATTCGGAATCCGGGACTACACCTGTGATCAATACAAAAAATAAACGATTCGTTATTAATTAAATCCAAAGCTTTGCTTAGTGTAGTTTTATTATATAATTTGGACAGACAGATGTACATTCGCGAAAGCGAGTTCTAGAAAGTGTTTTCTAAGAGCTTCTTTTTTATCTATGTAAATTGTTAACATTAAATGTTTTATACATTACTTAAGTACGTATATTGAAAATTTAGTGCACTGTTGATATGACAACTTCTACAACTAATAACTATAACTATAAACTATATATATATATATATTTTATGGAGTATAAGAGTGAACCATTTTATTAACCATATTTATTAAATTCGTTGTATAAAGAAAGATCGAACCAACTGAAGTGCGTCGATATTTACGCCGCATACCTGCTATTCTTTGGAATATTCTCCATCACTACATAACTAGTTAGATCACCTTAATGATAATTCTCTGCAGGTAGAGAGGATAGAACGCCACAGTCTTGTATTCTGACACACCACCCTTGCATGCATATTCTCATGCACGCTCGTATATTGTTAAAGCTCCTGTCAGGGACGTCCTCCAATATCTAGTTTATTGGGTTAAGCCAGGTTTAATTACGCATCGGTATTAATTCCAAGCGTTCTGGAAGCTTTCAGCGATTGTGTATATGACTAAAATCTATAAATCTTTATAATGAAAGAGTATTAATCTAAATCATGCATAGAACACATATGTGAGCTAATTGTGTGAGTACCGAGCAATTGAAATTATTTGTGTCACAATTTCTCAAATTATTATAACATGTATTTATTTAAATTAAAAAAATTAGTGGAGGGCCATAAAAATAATATTTACATTGCACGATAAACGTTTAAAGGATTAATAAATTTTACATTTAATTGTGTCTGTTTCGTATATGCACCTCTCAGTATGTTTGTCAATTCTATTTGAAATCTTCAATATTCAATTATTATCTTTTTAGGAGAACACATTCTTATTGTGAAGTTGTAATTATTCAGAACAGACGGTCAGCGATATTTTAAATATATTAATTAGAAAGATATACATATAAAATCAATTTTATCGAAAAATATTGTTGTTGCGTCACCGGGATTCGAACCCGATCTCTTTCCTAACCAACTATGGTAACAATAAAGTTGTATCAATGTGTCCAAAATTTAATAAAAATGAATTGATAATTCTGGCGTCTGCTATCAGTTTACTCAAAGGTATTTGAGATTCTGTAAAAATAAGGTAGATGGCTCTGTCAAATAATGGAACGATTAAATGTATTAATATCAAAAAGGTAACATATAGGTTCGAAAATTGTCGCTAAAAATGTTGTCGCTGTAGCATAGTTGGATAATGCACCTTCCCCGGTTAGGAAAGAGATCCAGGTTCGAATCCCGGTGGCGCAACAACAATATTTTTCGATAAAATTGATTTTATATGTATATCTTTCTAATTAATATATTTAATTCATATCTAATTATTATCTTGTCTGTTGTAGTAAGTCGTTATTTACCTAAGTAAACCCTTAGCGTCTACCTCACTAGATCCAAGTCCGTATTGAGGTGAACCTTATTATATTATTTTAATCCCTTGTAAATAAATCAAAATTACTCCGTTATATTGAAATGTTCAAGGCGAATTGAATTGCTAGTTTTGAGACGTTCTTATATTATGTATATATTATTACATCGATGTTTTTCGTAATTCAATATGTTTGTATTTTATCTCACCATTAGCAATCGTGTCTATAAGTTTTAGTGTTTCAAGCATTGTTATATTTTTTATATTAAATTGGTGTGTTGATTTGTACACTCTTTCAGATGGTGATTTAGTGCTTTGATTTTTGAAAAAACTTTTCACTTTTCTTTGAAGTCAAGATTAGTGTCGACCGAGATGCGTTAATATTTTTAATGATGTAATATGTTTCCTTAGCGCGCGTACCCCAGTAAAAGTTGTCACGAAAACTCCCTTAGAACACGTTAAAAAAATTATTTTACCTTTACCGGTATTGGTATCAATATCAAGGAGCACTATACTATCTCGCTATTACCCCATTAGACTGCGGTGTCAATTTGTCAAATACGTATACGATAATGCTGATTGTGATAGAATTTAATCCATTCATCTATATTTTAATATCAATATTGAATTTTATTTAAATAATAGTTACACCTGATGCTCTTTTTAACAAACTTAATTATTAAAGAGCTTAAGATATTTATAAACATCTTTTTTCGTGCCTCCGTCGGCAGTGCTGTAGTTACATACTATAACTGCCTGTCGGGTGAGAGACTGAGGTTCGGTTCTCTGCCGGGTAGATTAATATTTTAATTATTTAACCAAATTGATGATTATATTACGATACGTATATCTGAGAGCTTGACGTGTTTTGAACCGTCAGTTGTAAACGATTCCGCGTGGTTGCAATAAACTTGGTTATCGATCAAAGCTAATTCATCACTATTACACGATGATGCTATCGCAAGCCCAACAAGAAATAAAACAGATAGTGGATACAGTGCGGGTAACTGGATCACGTTTTGATTGCGATTCGTGCAATAAATCATTTTATAGGCCTCGCGCTTATTCGCGACCTTTGTTGACCTTGTTGACCGGGTGATACCGAGTCACATAATGTGTTTGACAGGTGTTGCGGGGCGCGCAATCTCAGAAGGGCAAACCTACATTCACAAAAACGTTAAATACATTTTTTGTACTGTTATAATATGTGTAACGTGCTTGTGGTTTTGAAGTTACGATACTCGCTTAGTGATCTAGTGGTCGGGGGTTCGAGCATCGTTCTAGGGGGCCATCGAGTTAGTCGTATTTTCATAACACAAGCGTTTAGCTTAGTTTGAATATAGTAAAAATATTGATGTGACACGTATTCCGTGTACACATATTAAAATACATTTTGTTTTAAATTGATGGTATATCGACACCTGTCCATACGTTGTCTCCACCTGATGAGATCTTAACTTTGCAAACTATGGAATCGTCATTTAAAAAATAATTTATGTACTTCATTTTATTTGTAATCTATTTATTTATTGTTTAATAAAAAGGTTTTCATGTCAGTTGTAGGATTATAGTATCGATTGCGGAATACGTTGGGATTAATTATGTGCGTAATCTCCTCAGGACGATGAGAAGAAGAGCAAGAGGAAGCCGGGCAGCACATCGCAGCCCCAGCCCGAGGAGCTGGCCAGGGTGCCAGATCCTTCCGACGCCAGCTTAAATGGTAAGTGTCAACCTCCCCTTGTAGGCATTTTTGCGTATAATGTGTTTTTCTGGTTCGCCCCGCTGCACCTCGTATACACATCATTGTATTTAGTTTTGGTCTCTTTAAACATTTTATTTTATGAAAATATTGCATGTTTTGTTATGGTCTGCAAAAATACTACATACCTGAAACAACGTTTTTATATGTATAACACATGCTTACCACAAGCCAAACTCACACTATTTTTCGTATCCTTCAGAGCCCCTTTTTAGGGAATTTCAGGTTTTGGATATAAGACAATTATATGTGCAGAATATATTAACTAGCTTTCATAGGAAAATAAGCGCTCCATCTGTGAGGACTGAAAGATATTATCCCACAAGAGCAAACAAGCTTAAAATAGTTCCAAGAATGAAAACTAGTTTTGGTCAAAGATTATTTACCTTTCAAGCTCCCAGAATATATAATCAAATTGAAAATAAAATTAGAAATTTAACTGATATTAGGACTTATAAAGAGATATTTCAAATTGGTTGTTGCAATTAGAAAGAGCAGATACAGAGAGTCAACTTTTTTATATAATGAAATAATTTGTATAACTACTTTTGTGCGTTTTGATCTTGTATATTTCCATCCACCTTATATCTGCTTACATTATTGGTATTACTATTATTATATATATATATATATATATATATTTTTTCTCTCTTTTTTATTAACTTTTTTAAAAATATTTATATTAGTTTATCAATTTGCCCTAAAACAGGCTTGCCTAGTTAGGCAATGTATTTGAATGTGTACAAATATGTATATATGATATGATACTATGTACTATGTACTATGATAATGTTTGAATAACTAAGATCTTGATCATGTTTTTATATAAATGTCGATAGCCACCCCCCACCCCCATCATTCAATATCATCCTTATTTGGGGGTGAATAACTCTATTGTTGTTCAATGTATATAAACATATATATAATTCGTACATTTTATTTGTATACATAACAACAGTTCTAAATAAATAAATAAAAAATTGCTTTCGAACGCCGATAAATGTCGCGTTTTACGCGATCAGACTTCGTTACACTTGGAACCTACGAATTTTTGTATTAATGCGGTAGTTATGTTAATTTGTTAAATTTTTATTTTTTCACAATTTTTCTAATTTCTCAAACATAAAAAAGTATTTTCTGTAATATGTTCCCTTAATTGTCTTAATGTAATAGTCCTAGAACGACACGGCGCCTTGATATAATTATAATATCAGTGTCATTAACGATCTCTCGATAATCTGCAAATTAAAAAATAAACTCAATTAATACGACATCCCCCCCACACTCGCGAAATTCCATTTCGTGACGTATTTTACCCGACAAATCTCCGAAAAAAATATATTCCATGTTTAAATTTCGTACTTTAATATGTTCGTAAATAAATGCAAGATGTCAATACGCGCGACAGGTGCCAGACATATACTCAATAGACTGGAGGCAAACTTTTAAATTGAATCGATATACTTTTATTCCGCGCGGGTGGAGAAAATAATTAACCGAGTTTCATACCATTAACTACCGCTGTCACCGGTGAATACTTGAAGCCGTGTTTGCGGAAATGTCGCTGTAAATTAATTAAAGTTTAGAGAACTTCTCAATATTGTTTAAAAGCGGTGTACGCAGTTCATGCATGGTACGTCGGTATTTTTAAACACGCTTACAATATGTTATCAATCTTCGCCAATAATATAGTAACGGCATTGTCGACAGCCACGCCGTCAACATCACAATTTAAATTCTCGAGGGATGTTTGCCAAAATCTTATGAGCCTCGTTGGCCGTACGAATTGCGAAATAATAAAGTGTAACAAATACTCTCGCGATATTTTCGTGGCGATGTTCCGCTGATCTATAATACAATGATCAACAATTTCGTCCGCAGATTTTGGTCCTCTAATTTTGTTGCGGCTGTTATCTTGGTCCATCCGGTCCCGCGTTTACTCGATCGATTATTTAGTAATTGAGGATTTGACACATTATATACAACACTGTTCAACACCACTCGCGCATACTCAAGACACACACACACTAGCGCATCCTCACGCAAACATATTAAACACGTACATATGTAAATATATATATAGCATATACACCGCACTAAATAGAAAATGTAATTTTTAAATAAACTTAACGTGTGGGCCAAAAGTTACTTAACTGTTTAAAAATTAGATAATTTTTTGTAATTTCATTATTTTGTTTATTTCTCTTTTACGTGATACTTTAGATAGCGTGGATTTTTTTTTTACTTTTTGCAATAATAAATAATGTATTGTAAATGAGTATACTAAGACTGTTTTTGTATTTTATTATTCATCATAGTATAACATTTTTTTCTTATATATGAAAAATAATAACTTGTAAATGACCTCCACGCTATTTTGAATAATGAAATGTAAAGTTTTTGCAATTAAATAAAAATATCATGCAAAAGGTAAATAAATATATAATATTAACATTATTGAATACGAAAGCACTTTGTTTATACCACTGTTTATTGATACATTAGCATGTTTCAAGTCCAATGGTCCCTTCTTCAGGATACAATATATACTAAAATTAAAAATGCAAGCATAGACAAAAACAAAACTATAAATATAAGTTGTAGGTAAATAATTAGGAATTAATGTGAAAAAAAATCTAAAATTTGACTATTTGCAAAAAGGGTTTGGTTATTTGCCATGTTTAATTTTCTATTAACATTTTTTTCTTATTTCTAAAATGTCTAATTTGTCTAAAACCTATTTATCAAGGTATTTTATTATTATTATTATTATTAATACACAGGTTGCCACAAAGTAATTTTGCAATAATTGAATAAATAACATTATTTAAATTTTATATGTAATAATAATAAGAAATTTAATAATTAAGTGACTTTTGACCGACTTATTTTTATATGAATCGGTTTCGCATTTTTTTCTTGCATTTGACATCTCATTTAAAATTGTGATTTGGATTTTGGAAGTTTAATTAGACTGTTTTTGTGTTTGTTCCATCAAAATTTGTGCCGTTGGTCTGAAAGTAAATCATTGAAACCTTAAACGGTATTTGTAAGAAAACAGGAGCAGGGTATCGCCCCAACCTATTTTGCGGATCAAAGAACACTCGACGTTGCCCGATATTCTGTTTACAAATAATGACCAACAAGGGACATTGCTTGGATACAGACGCTCTTCAAATAAATACAAGGACTTCTGGATTGCAATCAGTGTAAACAATTTGTCTATAAAATGTATCACTGTAATGAATAAATCAAACAGTTGTTCACGATATTGTAAATGTTTATAGCTATAATTATCCATTTAAACAAATGACTGACCATGAACCACGTTCATTACTTTGACGTCGGTTGATTTCAATACCGCTGCATCTTTGACTGGACGAACGATCTACGAGTTAATGTACAAGATGTCAGTCACGTGTTATTATAATGTACACGAACGAGTTACGAGTTAGTTTAAAGATGGTGCAGTCAAGATTCAGTTGTGTCAAAACTGATCAAAGTCGTGACGTTCCTCAATGGTGACTAGATACCACACTGCCAGATGCATTTATCTACTCTGACAGTAATTATAATAATATAATGATTATACAATAATTATCTTTAATACACTATTTCAATAACCATTATTCATGTGCTATATATATTTATTTATTTATTTATAAAAATAGAGATACGTACACGGAATATGTTTCACATCAATATTCTTACTGTTTTCGAACTAAGATAAACGCTTGTGCTATGAAAATAGGACTAACTTGATGGCCTCGTGGAACGAGGCTCGAACCCTCGACCACTGAATCGCTAGGCGACTATCGTAATCACTAGACCACAAGCACGTTATATATATTATATACAAGTTTTATTGCGCCATATTTTGTACTATGCTTCGAATGTTGAAAAATAATCTGCCTATAGATTTTTGGTGTATTGATTAACTGGGCATTGAGCCTAGAAAAACATTAAATAAAAAACTATTCAATATTTGAAACGGACCAAAAATAGCCAACCTTCCATCTATAATGGATACAATTTCCTAAACAAGTACACGTAAAACAAAAAAAAAATTATATATTTATATTTGTAATAGTCTGAAAGAAATGTAACCAAATACAGGAATATGAAGGCTATAAATAGAGGCTTAACAAGACTCGTTGATAAGTTTCGATAGTGGGCGTCTGGTGGGTGAACTGTGTGTACTTCGGTGGCACCGCGTAATGTAAACAAATATTGAGTATACAACCATGTCGGTACAACCATGGACGGTGGATAAAATTCGTCGCAATTTTCCGGAAGGGAGGAAGACTCCATTTAGGGAATAGGTAAAAGCGTAAAGCTTTTCACAGCTCAAATATTGTTTTTATAAAAATTTGCTATCAACGCTATTTCTATACTTCGTATTTATTTTATTAAGCCAAGAACATATTGTAACTTAACCTAATGTAAGTTAAGTAAATCTTAAATTCTTAACTCAATCGCGTGTCGCTTCGTTGACTTTGGAACCCACGCGCTTCTGTACTTATGCGGTAGTTTTAATTATCTGGCTTAATCTCCTCAATTGTCTATTTGTAACTCTTTTCATATAATAATTTCTAATTTTTCAATAATAGAAAAGTGTATTCTATAGCATGTTGTTCTCCTAACTGTCTTGAAATGTTTTACATTGTATCTTAATATCATACTATTTATCAGGGTCATCTGTATATTAAAAATAAAATAGAATAACTTAATATTTGATCAGTGGTGTAACTACAAAAATTAGACACCAATGCAGAATAGCAAAAGGGCCTAAATAATGGTTGTATAGGATATACAAATATTAGTATATGCTGCGAGGTTTATCCATTAAATAATAAGAACAAAATTATTCGCCTGTCTCATATAATATTTACACTTTGAAAGGGATTTATATACACTTCTAATTTAATTACGTGCTTATGGTCTAGTGGTTACGATATTCGCCTAGTTATCTAGTGGTCGGGGGTTCGAGCCTCGTTTCAGGGGGCCATCGAGTTAGTTCTATTTTCATGCCGCAAGGGTTTACCTTAGTTTGAAAATTTAAAAAAAACTTGCTCTCTTTTACAGACATATAGTGGGGTATTGGTGCTGTATACGACAATGATGTTTTCACATGTTTTTGCAATTCACGTGAGAAACGATTTTTAAAATTGTATAACTCCATTCCTTTCTGTGAAACGTTGTAAAAGGTATCGATACTCGCAAATATATGGATTTACAATGGGTTGGAGGGTGCGCACTTTTGGGGCCCCTTTCTAACGTGCGCCCCAATACGCTGCATTGGCATAGTTACACCATTGTATTCGGTATCTCAATATTTGATTTTAGTATAATATTTAGCAACAAACGGTTCAGCGATGACATGCTTATATATAATTTGTTATACAAAAACCTCGGTAGAAATTTGTTATATTTTCAGTTTTAATAATTAATATTTTACACAACGCCATGTACATGTATATAATTAATAAAATACGCTTGATTTGAACTCGCAATGGTAAAATAATAATATCCTATTTACTTATTATTCCTTCACAAGTTCCCCAACCGAACACTCGCCTCGCAAGTGCCGCTGTGCGCTGTAACCGCGACCTGTCCGAGTTGACCTTCCACCCGCGGCGACAACCAGGTTCACACATGTAGAAATGAATGTTACATATTTCGTAAATCAATACTAACGTATTCGTCGGGTCCTATATTTTTCGTTGAAGAGATTTTTTTAATTTACGTGAAATGAAATATTATTTTATGTTTTGCGTCTCTGTTCAAATATTTTTTTCAATAGTCAATATTAACTACGTAAATATACAAATAATAACATGAAAAATAGAGATTAAATATTATTCTTATCCGTACACAATGAAATAATCTGTTCAAACAGCACGTTCAGAATGGTCTTACCGATTGTATGGTGCGCTCGTGTTCAAACCGAGAATTCAGATGTTCTACTACTCGTGTTAACTTGTATGTGAAACGTTGGAAATACAGTGGGGCGACAACATTAGAGGCGAGGATGGTGATGAAACCAGCTCTGAGGAATCAAAGCGACAAAGTAAATATTGTTATCATGAACGAAAGGAGGGAGGTGACAGAACAGACGATGAACAGTATCGATAAATAGTCAAATAATTTAAATAATCTCATGTTTAGAGAGGGAGATCGTCAGGAGAATAAATAGAGAGCAAAGAGTATCAGTGTGCTAATATATCATAGGTATCTTTATATATATATAAAGAGGTAACTTTCATGAAATGCAATCGATCATATTTTTGAGCATAAAAAAGCATTTTCTAATATTATTTATAATTAATTTCATTCCTTATATAAGTGAGAAGTTCATTAAAATATTACACACTCGCATAACTATCATATACACATATAATCAGGCCTATTCTCAAAATTGCAATATTGAAATGAAGGTGATTGTTACACCAACCCTCAAAAATAGACAGATAGTTTTGACAGATTATGGTACGTTTATCTCCCTCACTCTCTCTCCCTCTCTCTCATTCAAATATAACACTATTTTTGAGGGTTGGTGTAACAATCACCTTCATTCCAATATTGCAATTTTGAGAATAGGCCTGATTATCTCTACCACGTACAATTACTAGTAGTACAGGGTGCGTAGAACCAACTAAGCGGTTAGGAGGGGTCAATGCTCAGGCGGTGGTGGGGGAGGCAGGTGCACGTGATCTCCCTCTGTTCCGTCGGTGACTCCATTTCAGTAGCCAACATGGTTTGAACCGGAGCACATCGGGCATTTGCCATGCGCGCGTATTTTGAATACGAACACAATCAGTCCTGGGTTAGGCAGTTCGTTGTCGATACCACTCATCAAAGCTAATTAAAATACGCGACTTTAATTTAATAGCATATTCAAGTTTATGCAAAACGAAATAAGAGAAGAAATTCAATGTGATTATTAGCAATTTTCGCAAAAAATTTAAAATTTAGATTTCCAGCGTCCCTTGAGTGCTGTCTTTCATAAAAAAAACATATAACATAAGTCCATAGAACATAGTTTTACATGTAGATGGAAAATTAAGATGCAGTAGTTCAAGGCAGACACCCATTCATTCGTCAAAAACATTCCCAAAAGAGAGACAGTGAACGAGACATAAAATGTATTGAGTCACACTTACACGGACAGACTAACTGAGTTGAGGTAAGAAGAGTGAGAGGTAGGCGCGTAGATGGAGATGCCATCTACGCAAGCCGACCTAACTTCCTACCTAAGGACCCCCAACGTGTTACCCATACCCGAATAAATTCCTTATATAAGACAAGATTCATCCCATTACTAATTAGGTCTGCAATCCTGGACGGACGGTGCCTAAATCCAATCAAACCACCAATCATACGTTCACGTCTAAGTATATCACAATTCCACAAAATATGGTCAGGCGTCTGTTCCATTCTCCCACATGTACACCGCGGGGCATCCACAAGTCTAAACTCAAATAGTTTACTCTGGAATTGTCCATGCTCCGTAATCATCTGCCATTCAAAATGATTTAGGTCTGGAGGTTTTAGCTTGATTGCCTTTCAACTTGACGGCGACGTTAGGAAGACAGGAATAAGTCCACCTACCCCCGTTGCCGTATCCCACCTCTCTTGATACTTTACAAGCGTTAACTGCCTCATCTTAAAACCAGATATTTTAAGGACTCGTTCGTTGATCTAAAAGTGACACCTAGATAAGTCACTTCCTGACCCATTTTTAGGTTCCTACAGGCCCAGGTCTCCAGGATTTCCAGGTCAGCCGGGAGGACACCTGCTATAACGGTCAGAGTCACCGTGGATACGGGTCTATTCGCTCCCGTTAAGGCTATCAGAGAAATCCGCTGACCTCTGTTGGCGGCTGCCGCTGTAAAACCTGCTGTCATTCTGTGGGCCCAAATTTTCGCAGCGTACGTTATTTGTGCAATGTATGTCACCTTGTATATTAATCTCACGCCGGGAGTTTTTAGTCCCCAGTTAACCATTGAGAGGCGCCGCAAACGCCCAAAGAGTGAGAGTGACGCCGAGGTATTTGACCTGATCTTCGAAATGCACCCTTACACCACCTAACGTAAGGTTCAAATTCTTGCGACGTCCCTTAAGGAATATGGCAACCTTTTTATGCGGGGCCAAGTCTATTTATATTGGTCCATTCATAAATCATTTTAAGGGCGACATTACACTTATTATTAGTCATTTCAAAGCCGTATCCCGAAACGAGAAGCAAGATGTGGGGTGGCCTGCGCGGTCCCCAGATTTAAGCATCTGTCCTGTCGAGTCGATCTACATCAGATTATTTATCATTTTATAGATTTAGCCATCAAACAATTGTTTGATTGATAATAACAGGACACATCACTGCACCGCTAAACCTATTTTAAAATTTACTATTAGGTACGTGTATATATTGCGAAAATATAAGACAAAGCCACATTAACGACGTGAAACCTGCAAAAATTTGAAAATTGAAACAAAAAGTTTTTTCTAATTATCGAGCTCGTGTTAAAATATTAAAAAACAAACTTTTTTTCTGAAATGTGTGAAAAAAAGTTACGATTTTTTGTATGCTTGGGAGCTGTGAACAAGTAATTATGCCGTTGATGAAAGCGAGGAAAATCTTAGAAAAGCCGAGCTAGTCGTCAAAAAACCAATTCAAAGCGGAATTTTCTATAGTTTTAGATTTCAAAATGGAATACACGCGTATACCTAGCAATATTCGCTCATTTTGTCGACAACTTTATGATTTAAAAGTCGTTCATCAAAGCCGGGGGGTGTTGAAATATAATACAATTTGTACATTTTGCAATATTACACAAAATGAAAAATGGTATAAAACATCAATCACATTCAAGAAACCTGCTATTAAATCTTCCCTTCTCGCTCCGTCGGTTTTAGAAAAAAAGATTTATTGCAAAATGTTGTCATATTTAAAAATATGACACATTTTTATAAGAGGGCGTTTTTTTAAAAATATATAGAACCCTGAATATACAAGAATCGTTACCTCTTGAACTAAATGTAAAACATAAATGTAACGAAACAATTCCATTTAAAAAATAATATTTTGAACACTTCATTATTTAACATTATTTTCTTCTAATATCACATTGATTTCAATGGAATACATTTTATCAGATTAATTAGTTTTTAGAACACATTCTTATTGTGAAGTTGTAATTATTCAGAACATAGTTCTGTGATATTTTAAATATGAATTAAATGTATTAATTATAAAGATATACATACAAAATCAATATTATCGAAAAATAAAAACATTGTTGTTGCGGCTACCGGGATTCGAACCTGGATCTCTTCCCTAACCGGGGGAGGTGCATTTATCCAACTATGCTACAGCGGCACTATTTTTATCGACAATTTTTCGACCTTATATGTTACCTTTTTGATATCAATACATTTAATCGTTCCATCATTTGACAGAGCCATCTACCTTATTTTTACAGAATCTCAAATACCTTTGAGTGAATCTGTATAGCAGACGCTAGAATTATTAATTCATTTTTATTAAATTTTGGACACATTGATACAACTTTATTATTTTTTAGAACACATTCTTATTGTGAAGTTGTAATTATTCAGAACATAGTTCTGTGATATTTTAAATATGAATTAAATGTATTAATTATAAAGATATACATACAAAATCAATATTATCGAAAAATAAAAACATTGTTGTTGCGGCTACCGGGATTCGAATTTTGAGGTATTTGAGATTCTGTAAAAATAAGGTAGATGGCTCTGTCAAATGATGGAACGATTAAATGTATTGATATCAAAAAGGTAACATATAAGGTCGAAAAATTGTCGATAAAAATAGTGCCGCTGTAGCATAGTTGGATAAATGCACCTCCCCCGGTTAGGGAAGAGATCCAGGTTCGAATCCCGGTAGCCGCAACAACAATGTTTTTATTTTTCGATAATATTGATTTTGTATGTATATCTTTATAATTAATACATTTAATTCATATTTAAGATTAATTAGTATATTTCTATATAATCTATGTTTATAAAGCTGTCTGTCTGTGTGTATGTGTGTCCTTAAACCAGCGCAAAACATAAAACACCCGCCCGCCGGCCACCCCATTTGAATGGTGTTCAATATAATACACATTATTTAAATTTTGTTCAATTGCACTCTACAATCCTGAGAAAATTATAGTCATCTCACCTTCCTTTCCCTGCCTGATCAAATTTTGCTTACATCGTTTTAAGATGTTTAGGGCCTGCGAAAAATAAAGGCACCCTTTTATCCTAAATCACTCTTTTAATTAAATCAGAATATCGGACAATGTCGCGAACTGAGCTCTAATTCTTAATACGTATATATTTTGAATAAAATATTTATATATAAATTTGGTCATTTTAGCCTTCACTTATATCATAGTTACGTATGTGTATTGTAAGTAGGACCCATATTTTTTTATATTATTGATATTATAACTATATTGTTATCGGGAAAAAATATGGCTTACAAAGGTATTTAAAAAAATGATTGGAATACCCGATATAAAATAAATGCTCAGTTAATACAGAATAGTACAGAACTATAATTAAGATTATACAACCACAGAAATGACAGTGCGAATGGCAATGCACTATTGTTGAGTGTTGTCACATGCATGTGCATCTCCGAAAGGATAAGATCATGTTATAATACCAACTGCAAGAGGTCTATCACCTCCACAACCAGCAACAACGTCGCCAGGTCTTGAACGCACATACCTGGATGCGAACTTTAACTGTTTCAAGTCCGTTGCCGTCGCATTTCATTCTGGAAGGACTCGACAAAGGAAGAAGTAAAAGTCTGGCTGGGCCTTTTATTACATATAGGAACGATAACATTGAATCGGATAAATGATTATTGGAAAGAACACCATTTATTTATCATTCCTGTATTCGGTAAATACATGAGTGGAAATCGTTTTGTCTCCACTTTAACAATGAAGACAGTTCAAAATATCGTGTTAAAAAATTATTGCCAGTTATCAATTTTTTCAATAACTGGATGCAAGAAATTTATTATTCTTCAAACATCTCACAATAGATGAATCGAGTAGCACCTTTTTTTTGGCAAAATATTTTTTTGAGACTTAAATTTTATTTTATTACATCGGTTTATTTACTGGCACCGTGCATAATACATTGATTTTAATATGGTTAATCACATATAATCTCTCCTGGTACCATGCCGCAAACCGACAACAATAATATACGCGGGAAGTCGCCCAGCAAACCGATCTTGTAACACTTCTCTCTCGGCCGGCTTCCCATACAGCTCGACTAATAGCAGACGCCTCACGTACCTACCGCTTATATATTGCCTGTATTGTACATCATACCTCAATAAACGTCTTTCAACCGTACGTCATTTAATATTTGTTTCACATGCTCTAGCCACAGCCACAGCCACATCCACACATAAACAATCCGTGATATCTTTCAAATCTGAACAAAGTGGACAGTCGGAAGATTATAGGGCTCTAGTCTAGATAAATTGGTGATCACGGTTAATGTTTAAACACGGAAGACGAGAGATGAGGACGAAGATCCAATAAGATGGACGGACCAAGTCCGAAACATGACTGGAGCTCAAGGCTGCCAGGATCGCAACAAATTGAAGTAAGCAGTTCTCGCTGTAGAAGCCAGAATAGAGGACTTCGATGCTCAGGCATTAGCACATCAATCAAGAGAGAATTCATATAGTTTTGCTCGTTATAGCAGTAATCTTCCTATATCCATGCTCGTTATAACCAAGTTCAACTGTTCTTAAAAGATTATAAGACTAAACCGTTAACTTAAAGCGACGTAACTTAAACGAAAACGTTTGGATAGTAAATACGGGTACACCTGGCCTTACATTATCCTCGCTGAATCCAGGGGATGATGACTTTATTACGCCGAGTAAGGGAGGATAAAAAATAATAACACGACTTTTGACTCGTGATTAGCCGCAAAAGCCTGGCCACGTCGAAGGAATTATGAAAGCGAGTCAGAACCTCCACTTAAGAAAGTAATTTTACAACTTTCTTTGTGACTCAACGTGCCGCCAGTAAGGGTTGTGGAAGTGCGAACCGCTGCGGAATCTACGGCGAATAATTATCGCTGTGGTCAATTAACATAATGAATCTACATATCATTTTTAAAGAGAAAGATTCTCGTTAATTTGCAATATAAATACGTGCTTATGAATTTAAATAAGCCTTTGTGATATCGCATAAAGATAAATAAATATTAATAGGTCAGTTGGATAATATTATTTTGTTTTGAGTTTGTATACTGATGGATGATGCCGTCAGAAGTTTGTAGACCGAAAAATGTATGAATATTGAGAAGAAGCGAAATATATGGATCATAGTGATGAGTTCAAAATCGCGAACTGTGAGTCAATCACTGATATTTTGAGTCACACTCACCATCAGTGATTGAATATCTGGGAATATCGTGATCTTTTGTTGTTAAAAATTCTATTGATTTTCTGACGCCGCCATTTTAATCGATTATCAATTGAATCAGCGCCATCTACCGGATTTGCCGCCATTATTGGAATCTGTTATTGTTGGTAATGTTTACGCTAGCTTGCCGGTAACGTAGTTATGTTCGTATTATTTTAAACATTTTGTAGGAATGTGTATATATGTGCAGTAATGTTCTACTAATTATTTATGGTAAAATATCTTTATTACGCAAATGAAGTTTTAATAACTAAAAATGTTGTTTTATTTATTAATTTCGTGTATTGTGATATCAGAAACTGTGATCACAGTCACAGTTTTCAATCACCGATATTATCTTCGATCTCCAATCACAATCACACCAGTGAATTAAGAGTAGCATTTTTTCTCATCACTAATGGATCAGCATAATTTGTGCGACAGAACATATATGAATCATCTTTTTAATGTGCTAAATATTGTAGTCGAAATAAGTAAAAAAGTTTTTTAAGCACATTTTTTACGTGAATTTTAATTATTATGTAGATTATAAATTAATTAAAGCCTTTGAGATATGGTGCTGGAAACCGCTGCGCGTACCTTGTACACCGAGATGCACAAATGTCTCCATACTACAAGAACTGCAATACATCAAGGAGATACTCAATCATTTTTCCAAGACAAATACTTCCATTTTTGTGACATTTTTGCTAAAAGAGGAGATAGCTTGGAGAAGTTTGATGCGGTGGGTCATGCGAAGAGGACGGAGAGGAATAGGAATAGAAAGAACCGCCACCAATTGAAACCACCGAGTGGAAAAAGCAACTGGCACCTCTCATGATAACCGTTAAATAAGCAGGATGCCGAGTAAAGTGGAGGAGAAATTCAAGACGGCGGAAGTTCATGAAGATCGCAATCTTCAGTCATAAGAGACTGATGTTGAGATTATAAATTCATGGGTTTTTATAATAATTGTTATTATTATCACAATAATTTTTTTTACATACTTAAGTATATAAAAATAACACACTTGTTTTTTTATACGCTTTTTGTTTTATAAGGACATTATCAATGTAGCAATATTAACTCGATAACTTGTATTTATATTAGTGTTCGTCTATAGCAAGGGACAGCTATATAATTTTATATGTTGTACATTAGATGAAAAGAGACAAAATAAATAATTAAAATTATAGGCTCATATATTTTTTTTCTTTAACGCGTTTTTTGTGGGTACTTTTCAATGATATATATATATATAGAAAATGATTCCAAAACAAGCTAATTTCTCTTTGTATATTTAATGAGATAAGATTTTTCGGAAGTGAATAAAGTACAATTTATCAATAGATATCGAGACGTGCTATTTTAATCTCGAATATATTTATCACCACTGATAAAGCTACCACAATAGCTAAGGATAAATATTATCAGTATTAATAACATTATTAATGAGTTTTAGTACATACTCATTCCAAAAAACGGTAAACGCTATTGACAAATAATTTTGTGTAAATATTTAATACTTCAAACGTTTCGAAATAAAACTAAACATTACATTTTAGCTCCAGTGAAATATTCAACGAAAGTAACGAAATTAATACATTTATTTATACAATATTTCTGATTAGGTACTAGGTTAAATTATGTATATGTATTTGCCAAATTTAACACATCTTTGAGCCGGTTGTGTGATTAGTAGTAAATTTTTACCATGGTAACTTTATACTAACGCCCATAGTAAAAATCCTTTGCGGGTTGTTGATACATCAAATGTACTACTGTCAAAGACGATCTCGCCTCTCAGTGTGGCAAGGCGAATAATCATGATACGTGCTATATTTTCTGCTTTATCTGTGGCTTTATTCAGCCTGCGTTTGAAATCTGTCACTTCAGTTGCGAAAATTTTTCGAATTATTATTAAACAACGAGGCCATCATCGGACGAACTCTCATCACTAAAATAGCGGGATGCTGCAACTTTCAAAGTATCATGTGTGAAGAGTCCGCCTTATTTAACTATCGATTCTCGTTTTTGGATATCGGAGAGTAAAATGAGTAAATTTTTAACCAACGATCAAACAACCCGTTTTCGTTAAAAAAAATTACTTTAGTAAATTTTTTTACTAAAGTAAAATGTTACTACTGATCTCACAACCGGCCCTAATACTACTTGCGTTCCAAGTATTTTGGGTATTAATTAATTTTTGTTGTTTATTTATTAACATACACCGTAACATTTAGTTTTATTTACTCTTTACTTTATATCAATGTATCATACAATCTGTAATATAATAGTGTAGGAAGATATCTGCCACTATGCTGCATCATCGGATTGTGATTCACGCATGTGTGCATTAGAAAGCGGTTTGATGACTGAATTCTTATCGACACATTTCATAAATGTTTGTCATATTGCTCTGTACAATCACTAGATAAGTAATCATCTTATATCCAAATTACATATTAATAAAAAGCCCTTTTTTCAACGATGAGCGAAATAAAAATATATACCTATTGTTTAGTAAATTAAGATGCATGATATTACCAGAAACCAAATTCGCACTATTAAGCGAGTAGCGCCGGAAGACTCGCGTATCACGTGGTAAGACCTTGAAACTTGTGTGGTAGTTTTAATATTTTGTTTATTTTCCTCGATTGTTAAATCTTAACATAACTTTTATACTTTGAGCCTACAATGAAGAAGAAGAAGATCCTTTAATATTTTGTAAATTGAGTTAAAACACAGTTTTATTCCACTATATTTTATTGTGTTAAAAGTTCGAGCGTTCCCATTATCAATAATATAATTAAACTAAAATAAAAACCACTTTTAGACAGTAATATATGGTGTGTTTGGAGTTAACGCAGGTTGGGGTGGCGGTGGAGTTAAAATGGATAAGACAGTGGATGTAATGGGCGGTATTTGAAGGTTTATTATGTTTTTATTGTTATTTTTATTATTAAATATTTCTCTAACTTTCATCCTTTGACGCAACTATAATATAAAAAACTTCAGTCTAAACTCCGAAATGGCTGAGCACGCAAGAATGGAGGGCCATTCATTTGATAATTGTAATTTACAACTTATACTGCGTTCATTATCTGTATTAATTAATTAAGTCAATATTTACCGGGAACATTTTAACATTCTAGTTGCTTCCAAGTTAGCTCACATTTTGAACAGCAGTGTTTATTGTGCAAAATACACCACGTATTGTTATCAGTAGTGAAATATACATTGTTTATTCCGACGCTTGCAAGCTTTAGATACACAATTATACATGTCACCTGTCAGGTTAAGCTGGTTGTTTTGGCGTCCTTACATTGGGAACTTCTCTTTACACGCTGACAAATACATGTAAAAATAATAAATACAAAGTTGTAGAGATTTCGCTTCACAAAGGCGGATTCTATGGTAATTATATTTTGAGTTACTTTAAAATTTAACTATTTGTGTTTATTTATATATCTAGTTTGGAGTAGTATTAATATATTTTTGTCTTATTTCAAAAACATGGAATTTATTAAAAAAAATCGTCAGTGCTCGTTGTGATTGGAGTTTTGGGGATAACTTTTTAAATATTTTTTTGAGCTGCTATTATTGGATTGCGTCATAGTCGTACCTCCCCAAGCAATCATACAATGCTCTATGACTGATTGACAAATTGCGTAGTACATCATTTTTAGAAGTTTTATGTAAAATGACGTTTCCAATATTTCTTAAATAGTACATGGTTATTATTACACAATCTTTTGGAGGAAGACAGTTTCAGATATTCTTGTTTATTTTTTTTGATGTTGACTATGAAGACTTTTGTGATGCATTTTAGATGTATCAATTGACATTGTTAACTAAAAAAAAAAAAAAAACTACACTAAGACGTCGCCCCGCTGTCTACCCTCCATTAAATACGACTGTGACCTATAATGTCAACAGCAATATTTTTCGATAAAATTGATTTTATATGTATATCTTTCTAAATAATATATTTAATTTATCACAGATTATCTGTTCTGAATAATTACAACTTCACAATAAGAATGTGTTCTCCTTAAATATTAAAATAATTATTTAATAGATTGATTGATTTTCACACGTCAGCGAGCGTATTTCCACCGCATTCAGTCTACTTTTATTCTTTTTTTGCTAATTACAGTAGTGTTGGCACCTCTAGTCGTGCACACGCACCCACTCTTTATATATATATATATAATATTAAAATAACATATATAATATTACCTTAGGAGGCCACTCTTTCCGGAGTTTTCCCTCATCAATTCCATATCTCTATGTATGACAGACTTAATATGGTAAAAAAACGTACGAATTCTATTTGGACTGCACAATGGATGGATCCAAATAATCATAAGGGTAATCGGCTTAAAATAATTCATAGATCTATTCCCCGCACCCCCTGGTTCTCCAAAGGGAAAGTGTCCAAAAGAACAATATCAAATATCTCTAGAATGAGAATTGGGCATTGCCAGGTAGCCTCACATTTATTCAGATTGAACTTAATAGATTCCGTAATATGTGAGTGTGGTGCTATATATTTTTTGCCTGTCCATTTCGGATCACAGGTTTTTTTTTTACAGTAATCTCGTCAATAGTAACTTGTGTCATCTTCTTTCCCTTTTAACTCGCCACATTTAATCTATATGATAGCAAATTTTTTGAACGAAAATGGTATTGACTTGTAATATAATATTTCCTATTCTATAATATCATTGTACTTTTTTCTATAAAATAAAGTTTTAACTTGATTAATGGCACAAATCACTTTTGAAGGATGGATTGCCTGTTTAAAAGAAGAAGAAGAATATTACCTCTTTTATTACTGTCGGGAAAAAATGACTGATTGAACCCGTGATGGCGTCATCCAGCCACGACCGAGTGACTTCCTCAATAAATACCTTTTTATTTTGTTTGCTCATTTTAACACTTTAAACCTTTTTGTTCAAATATTTAATCAGACAGTTCACATTCATCAGCTACGTGATTTATTAAAAAAATGTTACACAATGTTTTGAAACAAAGTTATTTTTAAATCCTGCGTTGTTTTCTGAGACATGGTCGGCGATCCGCGGCACTTGAGATGTACACTAATTAGGACATGAGATTTAATATCCTTCACCAGAAAACTGCACACAGATATACGGTGATATGTGTTCATGTATTGCTACGCGTTGACTTGTCACTGTGCCATAATTGGCAATTATTTCAGTACAATAGGTATTCAATTATAACAATACAATCATTTATTGAGGGATCCCAAATGGACGGCCACCTCTTGGCAGACCCAGGTTGAGATGGATAGACAGTGTGGAGGCGCAACGTGTTTCCGTCTCCGGGTGGAGTGACCGTAAAATCATAAAATAATGGTAAATAGGATAATTATTACTTCGGTAATCAAAAAAAATGTTAAATAGAGATGCGTATATGGTATGCATTTCACATCAATATTCTTACTATAAGAGACGAGGGTCGAATCCCCGACCATTCGGTCGCTAAGTGAATGTCTTACCGCTAGACCAAACAAGCATGTCACCGGTTTAAAATACTTATGCCACATCGGTAACGTTTTTATTGTAAAATCCGCCCAATCATCAATTATTCGGCTCCGAACAAAAACGGGGTATTTCGAAAATTTATCTACAATACATTATGTAGGACTACTGTGTCAGCCTGTGGACGAATGATATATGAATGTTGTTGTTCACATGTAAATTAGCTGAGTTTCAGAAGAGAGCTGATAATATCGCGGATTAAGTCAAATAATTACACCCGTAAACATGAGACAGACTGATGAAACGTTATCTTATCTGCCATGCGTGCTTATGAATAATTATACCACCTTGCTTTAATTTATCTGATGTGCCAACGGATAAACGGAAACATTGCCGACATGCTGTGATGCGGAACACACGCTGTCCGCGCACTCTTTCATCGGCGTCCAATCCACCATTTTTGTATGGCGGATTGCAATTCTTCAATCGGCCTTCGATCCCCGATTGATGTGTGGCGGATTGCCGATTGTTAGATGATAATCGGCCAATTGGTGAAAAGTGATCTGTTTTTATAATAAATTAACCACAATTATACGGAGAAAGCATTGTGAAGTAATTGATTAAGTGTGTCGCAATAATTGTTCACTAATTATTAAATGAATGATTTATAAAAACTTTCGTGTGGAAGTGTTATAGGAATAAAATGAGTTTACCGTCGAGTTCAAGCGGAAGAAGAAACAGCTCAACCTTCTGTACGTATTTTTACATATAAGGTTTAATTTTTAACGATGTGTGTGTAAAAAATTGATTGTTAAGAGAAATATGAGATGTAATGAAAAAATAAAGGTGTTCAATAGGAAGATTTGGAAAAATTTACCTGCACAGTTTAGGCTTATATAAAAGATCACATCGTGATTAAAACCAAAACGTATGTTTTGTGATAGTCAGTTTAAAATAGCCAGTTTAGGTAAAATATTCAATTTGACTAAAAGTACATGAATAGACTAAATAGTTTTTTTTTTTAAATAATTATTTCAAGAGAAATTTTGGAGGTACACTAATTACTTAGAAAGACTGAGATAAAGGAAATCCCTTAAGATTTGCAAGTCACTTATGCTTTCATTTGAACTTAATTAACTTGTTTTTTTTGTTTGGCTTGAACATTTTTTATTCTTTTAAAAAAAAAAGATCTGCACACGCAATACGTGTCACGTAAATATTTTTATTTTTTGAAAACTAAGCTTAACGCTTGTGGTGTGAGAACAGGATCAACATGCTGGTTTCCTGGAACGAGGCTCGAACTTCAGACCACTAGATCCCTAGGCGAATGTCTTAAACACTAGACCAGTGAACTTAATTGCTTATTTCAACAAAGATACATATGTAATATGTGCGTAGTGATAAATTCGACCGTTGTTGTCGGGTAAACGTCTGCTGGCGAGACACGTGTTCTCTGATAACTCTGATATTAGTGAACGCTGGCGTGTCGCCCAAAACGCTGTGGCGTGTCATAGGTTCGCCATCACTGTACTAGACCAACAAGGATGTCACGCTCCTCGTACACTTTCACCGATCTCGGCAGTCGATGTTAGGACACGTCCCGCAGTTTATGATCCTAGATCTTCCTACGCATTACTCGGTACATATTCTGCTAACCTGCTTACTACTTTAATTTCAAACCTTCTTCTTCCTTTCACTATACATGAAACAGCTCAGTCGCATTTTCTTTCATTCTAGATTCTATCTAATCTGGTGACATCTAGGGACCAATGATGGTATGGAAAAGTTATGCATCTTTTCATCTCACAGTAGCTTTCAGCTCTATAAGACATGACCGACCTGGTCGTTGTTTTGTAAACCATACTTTTTAAATTTATAAAACTTATTTGATACATATTAATGTTGATTTTTCTAGATAGCCGTAAATGGTTGAATTGAATTAATTTAACATAATCCTTTACAAAAATTTCAAGACACCTGTTGTGCGAACATAAAAGTTGTACGAGTCAATAGTCAACACCCGAGTTACCCGGCAAAGGTGGGTGGTAGAATTTACATATATAATGTTAGTGCAGCTAATTTAAATAAAAAATGTATTTTTATTCTGTTATTTATTTAGCAAATAAAACTATAATTAATAATAATATTATTTTTAATTTTATTATTAACAGGATGATGATAGGGGAAAATATTAACTACTTTTCTTGTTTTGATTTTAGTTAATTGTGCTCACTAGACTTTTCAATATTAAAATTTTTTATTATCAAATATGTAAAATAAATGTAGGATTCTTTATTTGATCTGTAAATAAAACAAACTGATCAGGAACATTGTCATCCACATCATATGTGTCTTCACACATTATGTCATCATACCATATGACACGCGATGCGTAATGACAAACCAAATAACATATTTTATTTTAAATTATTGGGGTCGAAAGTTAAAAACAAAATGAAATAATAAAAAATACAATTATACTGCGACAGGTGAAAAATTCACAAAATATTTATGAAGGGTATTTATTGAAAATGCGAATGGTCGAGGATGACCTTATAGTAAATAATTAAAAAACCATACAAAGTAACGAAATATATCCTTAAAAAAAATTTTTTTTTATAAATTTACATATTTCACAAAATTATGTGTGAAACATACAGAGATGATGCTTATGTCGAAACTCGCATAACGGACAGGAGCCGTCATTCATTGTTTGCTGTATTTTACACGTGAAGCAAATCTCCGAGAGGCGAGAGCAATGTACTGGTAACTTTTTTACGAATGCGATATTTTTTTTATAATAAGCATATTTTTGGGTAATTTACCGACAAATTTTCTGGAGCGGAAGAATAAATCTTTCTACATTTTGAATTTAAAATATCATTATATTCAACACTTGAGAAATCACCAAGAGGATACAATTATTTGAGAACATTTTAAGTCGTTTTATTCAACCCCCCCTCCCCGCGCGATTTCCAAAAATTTCGTACTAGAGCAATTACAGAAAAATACCTGACAAAAAAGTGACCAAATAAATATACATATACTCGTTACCGTTTTGAATACATATTTCATTAAGGAGAACACATTCTTATTGTGAAGTTGTAATTATTCAGAACAGACGGTCTGTGATATTTTAAATACTAATTAAATGTATTAATTACATATTTTATTCAGTACTCATAAATGTTAAACTTACGTTGTAACACTTTTCAGAAATACACATGTTCGACAAACTACAACACTCATATGTTCGAATTTAAAAAATAGAACGGTTTTGATTTTCTCAGCTGTGAGAGAAATCGTTTAAAAATAAAATAGTTTCAAAGATACTAAATAAGCCTTCCATGAATACAAAATGTATGTTCATAAATGCTGTGAAATGTTGATTGACTATTTTTATTTCAAAAATCCTTTAAGCTATGATAATTGGTAACTGTGATTATTCGTAATCATCGGTAAACTAGAAACGTCTAAACTTAAAATCACAGTTACCAACCATTGTTGCGATTGAACACCAATCACAGTTTATCTCATCACTATTCCTGAATGTTCTCTTGAGCGAAGAATTATTATATTAACTTTGCCAAATCCCATCCAAAATACACTTCTATTAAACATTCTTCTCTCGTTTCAGTATGACTACCCAACCCATCGCACTGGATGATGAATATTATCGGTTCGGAAATGTTAGAATTACGGATGAATAAATTTTTCATCAAAATGGCTCAATTAAATTCACAGCCCGAGCCTATATTTTGTAAATTTACCTAAAAAATTAACCAAAGTAACAAAGTTTTGTAAATACTGTATATTTTTTTTATCTTATCGTGTATTTAAGTAATTAAAATTGTTTTCACTTTAAAGCAATTGAAAACATGATACGACAATCTTAAAAATAGTAAAATATTGAAGGTAAAACAATGTATATGAATGACCTCGGAATATTAAATGAGAAAAATTAAACAGAAACCACTACACTGATAAACAAGACTAAAAAATTACCCATTTTGAAATTGGCCAAAAATACTTATCAAGCGAATATAAAGATACACACACAATGGAAGCTCTTTTAGAACACATAAAATACGTAGGACTAATATACATATATCTGAAATGGACTATATATATCGACAAAAGTATTGAATCAACGACCAAACTAGCCCGTTCCATAAATACGCGAATATACACCAAATAATATAAAAATGATAATGTATGAAGCATATTTCAATAGCAAAATACGTTATATGATTGCTTTCTGGAGAATCTGAAATAACAAACTTAAGCTTTAAAATATTTAAAATGATTTACAAAACGGCCTATCTGACAACAACACAACAATGATTGAAACTCTAAAACTTATATGAAGCTTGCTGATTTAATCACACAAAACAAATGAAAACCGCCAACACTATATAGAAACACCTCAAAATTATACCTTAAATCCTGCTAGAATAAAAATACGGCAATCGCGACTCATTTATCGACGGTTTAAAACCATAACAAACAAAACAATTGAATATTGATAAAAAAAATTAAATGTGACAAACATACATATTTCTTTTTTTTTAAATAATGTAGAATTACTAATACACAGTTTAAGTTTTCTGTAATTTCGGTCATCTAATGTTAATTTATCTATCATTCTTCCAGACCTACGTACGGCCTTCGGTCTCCTGGACCGCGACAGCGACGGCCATGTGACCTTCAGCGAGCTACAGTTCATGCTCAGGAACCTCGGCATCGAGGTTAAGGACGATCTGCTGCAGGATCTCATGAAGGATGCCAGTAGTGCTGGTGAGTTATGTTCGACTAATTTCATTTTATATGATTCCATCGATGTGTATAGATAAAGAATCAGCCTCAAGTTTAGATTTACACCTTTAAAATTATTCCGCCCCACGACGTGTTACTGTCAGTGGCGTAGCAAACAAATAAAAATGGACAAATGTATTAATAATGTTATCCAGTTTATTTCTCAGTTTTTTTTATACACTGGAACGGTCCTCCGGCTGCCTAGGCGGTAGTTATCCCATGTTAACTGAAAATAACATGTTGAGCTAATTTTTGAATTGTGACTTTTTAATATAGCATCTTCACGAAAATAGGAAACATGCATAAATAAAAATAGTTTTAAAATAAAGCCTTGGCCCTAAGTAACTTGCGCCGGTAGCTTTATGTTATATTTTATGATTTTTTTTTATGATTTTATGGTTTTTTTATAAGTAAATAAATATGTGTACCATGGAAATACATGTGTTAATGAGTATGTGAGTAAAAAAAAATCATATAACTCTATGTATGCACTTGAATGAGTTTAAAACAAACCTGATGATAATTTCTGCATACATAAAAGGCAACGTCTATTTATCTATCTGTCTATCATTAGGCCTCACGTCGTTGATAACATCGACATCAGCCCTGATGATAAGACATTTCTGAACAGTCGTGAAAACCTGAAAATATTTATAAAGTTTGAAGTGGTTTTTTCCGGCATATTAGTATTTTATTTTGAAAGATTTGAAGCTACATATAGTCACTGTGCAATATCAGAAAGTTGAACAGTTTATGGAATATTTTGTACATGTCAAAAAAAATCCACGCGTTAAATTATTATGTTTGTCAAACGTCCGCGATCGTAATGTCACAACTCAAAATCTTGGCTCTATTTAAATAAAGACTATTTGTTTAAATATAACAAAATGTTATCATTAGAGGTAATAATTTACTACGTATATAATATTACACCTTATCTTACATAACACGAAAATGCTAATACAAATATTGTATATATTATATTTGTACACTGTTTGTCGAATGACTTGATGTATGCATTGTACATGTGGGGTTGCATTGAGTGATGTATGCAACATTTGGGTTGAAATTCATTACGTACATAATAAATGTATATTAATCAAATAAATTTAGTGGGTCTCAGTTAAGGGGTAGACAGGATGATAATTCACTCTCAAAGTTAACCGTAGGACCCTCGTTTGGGACGCTCGACATGTACTGAGCCTTCAGGTTTTATCCACTTACCCTCTGAATCTACTGAGATACTTTCACGTGCACGCCGATCGATACATTCACCGTACGTGTTGTGTTAGTTCAAGGAAAGATGGCCTAAGCTGAAATATTTAACATTGTCCAAATATAATATGTCAAATAGAAGTACATATATAGGAAAAGTTAATTAAAGGTATGCAGTACAAATAGCGTTGGTTGCTGAATATTATGTAGGTCTTCAATTATTGTTAAACCTTGTAAATGAAGTGTCAAAGTTAACGTTTAAGTGTTAACTATAAAAAAACAAAGCCCATGGTGGTCAGCAAAGAAAAGCTCACAGGCTTTTGAGGCTCACCCGGCTCCTCCATTATTGCAAACAGCTTTGTATTAAGTCATGAATAGGTTTATAATTAATATATTACTGATGTGTCTCAATATTACACACAAAACTTTAAAAACTTAACTAAAATATTAACTGGTGGAAATTTTTCCACGTTTTCTGTAAAATATCAAATAATTAGCCCACATTATAAACTAAGTTGTGAATATAAAATAGTTATTCTTAAACCACGGAAGTCAACCATATTAAGTTTGAGTTGTTTTTAAATACCTTCAATCGTATGTAACAATTCAAGTTCGCCGATTTTTCTTTCGAGGCTTCTAACAGTACCATCCTCCAGTATCAGGTTTACCTGGACGTGCCAAGTCTTCCGCGGGCGTTATCTATTTCTGGTGCCATCAATACTTGCGTCATCTATCTTTCTTATTATTCTCTCCTCATTCATCCGTTCAGTATGACTAAACCACGTAAGAGATCCTTTCTTAATATTACTCACTATACTAAGATCAGTTTTACATTATTTCCTTCAGTTTAAGAGCGTACACAATTAAGGGACAAGGCATAGAACAAATGAACAAGCTCTCGTGTACCTAGATTGATAAAAAGTCTGTGGAAGACAGTGAATTGAAAGAGAGAGTGAGGATTGAAATGATTAGAAATCAAGAAAGCGAAAAACATTTATCAGGTGACGGGATATCTCCCGACACTTCGCATTCTACGATATTATGTTTAGCCTGTACTTGTGAATGGCTGCGGAACGTGGAGTCCATCATGAATGCAGCTAGATGTGTATATGAAACGTGGAGTCTATCAGGAATGCAGCTAGATGTGTATATGAAACAGTTATAAAAGCTGTGTGTTCAATTGAAGGCCTTAGAGTTGTGGTGTTACATATATATTATAGAAAATTTCTTTAGTGTCGTTAAGCGCGAGAAAATTTAATATTTTTTATCTTACAAATCATAGACTCAAATATCAGATCCTACAAACATTATTCGAGAGGAAATATGTAGAAAACAACTGGAATTTTTTATAATTATCAATTTCTATCCTTTCACACAGAAAGGTCCTGGTGGCAGAGTTGTTTTTTTTGTAAAAGGAATATTCTCCTTTGTATTTTTTCCAGAGACTTCTGTTTAATTATTAAGGAACCGGATCTAATAAATCACAACATAGCCAATTTATCATTTAATTTAACTATTATTATTATTATTCAGCTTTCTGCATGGTAGATTTTCCAGAGAAATTCAATAAGTGAGTGATGTGTATATAATAAAACTAGTTAAATATCTCATTTTTATTCTTTATACTTAAGTCGAGTCATAAATAACTTCCGTTAATAAAAATAAAACATTTATTTTGCATTCATAAAATACCACAATTATATTAATCTATCATGTATTCACCACTATTATCTGTGACCTTCTCCAGTCTTTCTGACAGCGTATCAATTCCTCCCTCATAAAATTTGGTGGGTTTGGACTAGAAGAAATTTTCGACAGGCTGGCTGACTTGCTCTTCAGTAATGAAGGTTTTTCTATTCAAAAATTCTATAAGGAACAGAACGGTCGGGGCAAGGTCCGGAGAGAAAGGTGGATGTGGTAAAACAGACCATCCAAGATCAATAATTTTTTCTTGAGTCACCCTTGCTGTATGTGGTCTCGCATTGTTGTGAACTATTTGCAGATGCTGCAATTACTCATGTCGGATCATACACACAATAAAATCTTCTTTCCATGAATGTTTGCATTCAGATATGGTAGGGTGCCGGATCGGTTATTAGTCCTTCACCGTATGCACTGCATATTTTTTCAGCTATCGCCGTAGCACTATTGTCTTGTTTGAATTTTCAAAACATCACATGACGAATATGCCCTTTTTGAGTCTCTTTTTAAATAATTAGGAACAACACTTTAATGTAACGTGTACCACACAAAACAGCCCTTATCTTATAACCCTTATCTATTCAGTGAAAGCAAAAACTCGTTTGTCCCGTTGACTCATACTCGATAAATACAAACAATAGATAACTCGACCTGATAGTAAACAATGATAATAATTCCCTTTCCCGGGAATACAAGACGCCATCTCTTACAAGGAAAGTGTGATTTTATTAACTAATTTTAGTTATAGGATGACATGTATAAAAAGTTGTAGCAAACAAAAATTACGTTACAAAAAAAACTTTTAGTTTTATACTCGAATGCTCTTGTATTATTAATCCATTCGTATAATTTCTTTCACATTGTCTAGGGGGACTATTTATCATTTCCTAGCCACACTACCGGTCATTCATATTCCTTCTAGCGCCTTTGTGCTTTCGACATAGCTTGTGTGGTATTCAGATTGCATAGTCTCGCGATAAAGGCGTTGTGTATAAATATATACATGGACAACAGAGGGCTCTTGCTAAATATTCATATTCTATCTTAATTAATGAACTAGCAGAAAAAGCGGCTTTTATCGAGGGTCAAACCATTATGTTTATTTGTGAGTTGACTATTGATCCGGAATATATTTTTTGCAAAACTGATATACGCTAAAAGTCTATCGTACATAGTTTAGATATATTTATGTTTGTGTCTCTTACCGTTTAACCAGTTGCGTAAATATGCCAAAGTAGTGCATTAGTAGATAGTGGTTTAAAATGTTCGCGCCCAACAATCAATTTGAAATCGATATTTTTGCAAGTACCGATTCCTTGTCCAGCAATAATAGTAATTCACAACAAGACATGGAATTATAACATGTAAAAGATTCTCACGAGTGCTGCAAAGACACGTGAAAACACTCTCTATACATACAGTAGTACCCCACAAATATGTCAGTGTAAAGACCAAATCGACACCTTAAAGTGAAAATCACCTTAAAGCAAAGCAAGTATTTTTTAAATTGCAAGCACATATATATAAATTGTCTTGCAAAGAATATTATTTGAGAAAAGAGACTAATTTAATTCTTACTGTTTAATGCAGCCATACTCAACCTTTGTTTTCTTCGGGCCACATACACATGTTAGGTAAATTACGCGGGTCGCAACATTATACTGATGTGACGAAAAAATAATTCATATAGGAAAAACAGTATTGGTTGAAACCCGTTTGATTCAAGATTATGGAAACCAGCCAATACTAACTTAAACATTAACAACGCCGTATTTCTCTATTTGAATTTTTTTTCCGTCATATCTGTATACCCGAGAAGGGTAGTAAGTGCTGCCGGCGTTAGTTCCAGTCAGTTCGCAGCGAGCGATAATTGATCGGGCGTATCTCAAGATATTCAAAACTTGAATGCCAGATTTTTTTTATTCTTCGTTCCTGATAATAAATATGTTTCCTAAATAAGCATTAAGTTAATAATTGAGTAAAATTTAAAACATATAATTAAATGCAATTTTTCTTCGAGTAACTAGATCTGTAATTCTAGATTTCGCAGTCAGGTCACATCATTTCCAATCTCCCTGGCGGAGTTCCTGTAGTCGTACACGCTCATGTAAGGGAGAGTTAATAAGCCCATTTGTGCTGGAAATATACACAGCACCTACGACCGCTCCTCAACTTATTCAAGGCACATCACCGCTTCCTCGGTTGCAAAGAGCCAGCACGTGCTACGTCTACTTGATATTCTATTTTTGCTGGTAGAACCATATTCTACTATGGGCGTCCGTGGTATTTTGGCATTAGGAATTAATTGACTTAGTGGTGAAGTAATTTTAGCTTTCACTTTATTGTATCACTAATTAATTATTACCAAGGCTTCATTAATCGAAAAACACATAAGATTAAAGAGACATAAAGATTTTGAATCATTGGGACTACTGACATATAATTAATTCAAATTGACATACTACTAGTCACCGAATTTACTCGTGATGGATTATCACAATATTCATTCCTAATAAAATAAATCCATATCATTATTTAAACTCAGACGCGGTCACTTTTACCTTTATTTCCCAAAAATAAATCTCTCTTCGTATAATTATAATCTAATGGCTTAAATGTTTAACATGTCATAATCCATTTTAAAAACGCTAAAAATGTAGATGTTCACACTTTTTATGCCCGCGTAAGTTAAATCACTGAAGCAAAAATATTCTACAAATTGCAAATCAATAGCGTAGACCATTTATAAAAAATAAAAATATTATGTAATATAAATTACACCCATACAGGTTGATTTTTCATTTAAGATCATGGGAACGATAATAACATATTTTATCTGTCCTCTTGATTTTTACACTCTAAAAAAAAATTATTTCAAACGCCAAACGTGACACTTTCAAAACTTAATTTTAATTTTCAATTTTTAGAAGAGCTTTTTATTGTTCATAAAGATATCTTCCAAAACAATAAAATTTATGTACACATGGGGTTTATGGGTTAACTCGTATTATAAATTTTAGTAACTTAGTAAGCTAACTCAGCTAGGTAAACATATTATTTTATTAATAAAAGTACCATTTGTCGTGCGAATTCGGCGATAATAATCAATATCATTTCTTTAAAATTTTCAATCAAAAATCATTTTATTTTATCCATAGAAAGCATGATAAATTTTGTAGAAATTTAATTTATTTGATAAAGCACAACTTGCTGCGAAATCGCGGTACAGTCAAACAGGAATTTACCAATAATATTTTCGAATTACACAACTACGCCGAAGTCAACTGTCAGGTGCGCTGTCACACGGCTGTCATTTATACAGCACCGCACGTAAGTCCTGCGCCTGGCGAGGACGTTGGCAGTCAGACCGACGAGTCGTGTGCCAGGCGTAGAATTCAATATTTATGATCAAAACTATCATCAATTTAATTTGATTTAGAAGTACTACTGATAGATTTCAGATTGGATTTTATAAAAAGCAATTTGATGTTTTTAATATTATTAATAAAACTAAAATTTATCAATACTTTATTTAAACTTGCTCTCTTCAAAATAAGGTAAAATACCTTGGCCTTTAATGAAGATGGACAAGACGATGATGACATAGAACGTCAGAGGAGACAGTTAAGCGTTCGTGCGAATATGCTGTCACGGCATTTTTACACCAGGATGTTTACCTGCGAGTTCTGGTCGAAATACAAGCAAGTGACGTACAACCGTCTCCGAATTCAATATAACTTATAGCGTAGCATAGCGCATCTACAATATTTGCCGAAGGCCGTGTACATGGATTCGTTCCACTTCTGAGACATCGAGTTGCTGGCGTAAAGCTGCGGCTGAAGCTCAGCACCAATATTCTAGTGCAAGCGGCACTCTCATGGAAAGCTGGTTCCCTGACCAGAGAACGGCAACGACTACAGAGTAGCTACAGATACAATAATAGCAGTGACTGAAATGCATATTAATCTGATATTTTTGATCAATGTACAATAATACAATACAAAAAAATAAAAATTTCATCCTTCACTTTTCTTAAAAGCATAGCACGGGAGAAGCCCAGCGAGGCAGATATTAAAATATTTGTATGTACATAAAATATAAAATACAAATTAAATGTCTTAATTAGAAAGATATACATATAAATTCAATTTTATCGAAAAATATTGTTGTTGCTACCGAAATTCGAACCTGGATCGCTTTCAAATCCGGGGAAGGTGAATTAACCGACTATGCTACAGCACACAGCACTTTTGACGACGAATTTTCGAACTTATATGCACTTTTCAAATTAATACATCTATCGGATAATGCACCTTCTCCGGATTGGAAAGAGATCCAAGTTCGAATCCCGGTAGCAACAACAATATTTTTCGATAAAATAGAATTTATATGTATATCTTTGTAATTAATACATTTAATTAGTATTTAAAATATCACAGACCGTCTGTTCTGAATAATTACAACTTCACAATAAGAATGTGTTCTCCTTAATAATACGTGGTCTGTGGCTTTGCGTATGTATTTAATAAATGTTATTGGGCTTAATTTGTGTAATTGGACCTAAAAAAAAGTAACAAAAACACTTTTACATAAAATCTATTCGGTTCTTGTGGCAAGGTGCCGAAGGGTTATTTATTTAATTTAAGAATTTATCCTGTTGAAGCAAGTGCGATTGAGATTTACAAGATCTTACTTTTCCCTAATTTGTTTTCAAATATCTCCCCGATGGAAAATAACACCTACATAAATATTGCAATGACGGTAAGTCGCGGTCGCGACGTTTCTAATCCCGTGAAATTGGATTAGGTTGAACCCCCAGATTACGGTGCTCGGCTAACGGCGGAATCAGGCTGGTGCGGCTCTAGGGTCGTGCGGCGCTAGGGTCGGACATAATTCAATGCCCACACATTTGGGGGTGGTGTTGGGTAGGTACAAACTATCGCCAGACTCGCAAACGCCCCGCATAAAACTTTAGCATCGAGTCGCCATTTAACGAGATTATTTGGCGCGCGATACTAACTTTCGGAATAACACTGGCAGTGTGTACGTGAGTGTGGACCGGATACGTAACAAAGGGATCGTGCATCTGAAATGCCCCTATCTTGCTTGTCAGCGTATTTGGTCCAATTTCGGTTCCGTGAACGATATACTCCCACTACTCTCCGAGTTCATTTTACAAGAGTACACGTGTAAAGGCGTTTTATATCTGAGAGCATCTGCAGTATTTTACAATAATACATTAACATTTCTTATTTTTCAAAATAATTATACAGATAAATCATGAACATTCAAGAAAAATAATTCATTTTACTAAGATTTTAATAAATACAAAAGTGAATACACAGTGAAAGGTGAAGACCCTTCAATTAATTATTTTTCTAATTAACACCTAGATCAATCTAGAAAACACTAATTAACAACATAATATTCCCTAAAACTTCACCTTTACTCTTCATATTCCCGTTAACGACCGTAACCTCTACTCTCTTTCCAAGCCCCGCCCCATTACCCGAATCGACTACGGAATTATATGTAGTTTAGTATCTGATGATGAAAGGGACTGCGCCTCTCGAAACTATAGTAGTGACAATAACCCATCGTGTGTGTAGAGCAAAGTTTAGTTGTGAATTTTAAAATAACAATATTGGTAATTTTCTATCGGTTTTTCATTATTTTTTATTTATTAATGACACGATAAGTCTTAGTTTTAGTTAAAACGAATTTCAGTATCGTGTACATGCGTTAAGATTTCAATTTGGAGACAAAATCAAAGATCACCGCTTGAGATTAGTACGCACGACCCGTTCATTGTGTCAGCGAGATTCGAAATTCGTCCACAATTGATCGATTTTGTAACATTAGACAAATGTGTGTTCTGTTGTAACTGCTGCTGGGGAAGTTGAAATTCGCCCAACTGAAGATCGGAACATCTAAGATCAATGGACGGACGTTTGACGTCAAATAAGCGTGGAGTGAGGCGCGGGACAGCGAATATCTGAGACTCGAGGCCGAGCTTTGTTTCCAATGAATCTTATCCGAGCATAATCCGAACCTCAGAGATTGTTGCTTAAAGCAACGTAAATATATTATACCTTTATTTTTTTATAATTGAATTCTAACTAATCTTTCATACAAGAAAATAGCAAAAAAACTGCGTGTTAACGAAGAGAATTTTGGTCGAAACTCTTAGAAAGTTTTGATGATTAATCGAATTTGATATAATAATATACTGAGCGAAATCAAGAAAATTTCATAGAATTGATAAACTTTTCAACACGCAAACTGCTCGGCTGCGTGTCCGTCCGACATTACGTCGTTGAAATAATATAATATAATGTATTTACGAAAACGGCTACACCCTCAATAAGGTCATTGAAAGCTTTCTTTTGGAAAATGTGTGTATATTATATAACTAATTGGTGTTATTCCGCGTTGCCCGTAAAACTTTAGTTTAGTTCACATAGTGTTCGAGATCGGCTCCAAAAATACCATCACACCTTCTCACGAATGAAAGATTATCCCACGCAAAGTTTTTACGGGGTATAACTTAAAGCGGCTAAATTTATTCGCCAATTTCAGCTGCTTTAAATGCCTGCACTGCACACATTGATCATTTCTTTACGCAATAAGTTTATTTTCAATTACATTGAATAAATTCTATTTTTTGCGTTATCTATATTTTTTAACAATCACATTAATCTTGTTCTAGCAGAAAGCTAGGACACGCCAGTGTCTCCGTAATTGATAACACTGAAAATAAAGCAATCAATATAGTGTCTTCAATCAACGCTCGCGCATGATCCAAAATAACCAAAAGTTATTCTATATAATTTTAGATTTATTAAATTTCAAATATGTCGAGTAGTGCGACACAATGAATCACATTATTGATGTATACCCACCGTATTCAGTTGATGTCAATTATTTTTATGTGTAATACGGGTGGATGAACAACGAGGACTATCGCATGTCACGTGGTTTGACTTCGTCGGCCTTGCAACTCACGCGTTTATGTCCTTACGCGGTACTTTAAATATCGTATTTACTCTTCTCAATTGTTAATTTTGAAACTTATCTTCTACTTTTTTTTAAAATATATAAATGCGTACACGAAATGTGTGTCACTTTAATATTATTACTATTTTCAATCTAAACTAAATGTTTGCGCTATGAAAACAGGACCAACTTGCTGGTCTCCTGGAACGAGGCGCGAACCACCGACCACTAGATCACTTAACCACTAGACCGACATTTCATCTCATTTCTTTTTATAATTTCTGTGTTAATAATTTCAAATAAAAAAAATGTATTCTGCAACATATTATATTCCTTATTGATAATTAGGTAAAATACTTTGTTTAAACCACTACTTATTGATTATTCTACATGTTTCCACACTTTTTCAGGAAACAATTAATGTGAAAACAAATTTAAAAAGTGATTACTTACAAAGAGGATTTGGTTATTTAAAATATTTAGTTTGCTATTAACACTTTTTCTTATTTGTAAAATTTCAAATTTATCTAACTGTAAACCCCTAGATTTTTTATGTATAATTTCTATACCCCTGTTAATATCAAAACGGTTTGTTTCCAAAAGGTGATTAGAAAATTCAAAATAGATGTTGTTATTTAGGTATCTCAAGTGCTCCTTATTAAGGTCATTAACGGCGTGTTGTTAATCTGTATATTAAAAATAAATTAGGGTTCCGTTTCCACAATTTTGGTTTTCGTCTCTGTGTTTTCGAGAGGACGTGTTTATTGGAGGCATGGTCTCCTTTCGCCAAGCAGTTAACGGAGTTGTATTCGTATACAGTTAAAGTTAACCAAGTTTTATCGTTAGAGTCCAGATTTTCCGAGTAACACTATATCTCCCCACGGGAATTCAGTCTGGATCGTAGGGTTGCGTATGTGGCTGAAATTTTGGGGTTTATGTTTCTATTTTTCTAACCTGTTACAAAGCGTTTTTACTACACATAGGTACGCCGCGTTGTGTATACTCAATATTATTTTGACCATTGTTGAGTAGAGTGCGATAGTTGAATTAAAAATAATTTTGTAATTCTTAAGCGTATCAAAACAGATCGCAATAATACCATCCCTCGGTTTTATGAAAATCTAATGTAAGATAAGAGGTGAAGCAGATATTTTAGAGTTTCAGATATTTTAAAGTATCCCTAATAAGTAAAAAAAATGAACTTTAAAATTTATATATTTTTTTTAGAACATTACCTTATATTTTTAAGAACACATTTTTGTAGCGATGTTGCAATTTTAGAACATAGTTTTGTAGTATTTTTAATAAAAATTAATTCAATCAAGCAGAAAGAAATACAGAAAAACTCTATCGAAAAAATATTTTGTATAAATAAATCCTGGATTCGAACTTGGATCTCTTCTTACCTGGGGAAACGTGTTAACCGTTCCAGTACAGCAACTAATCACGATTTCGGTAAGTTTAGAACTTCTGTATATTATTACAATATTAAAAATAAAGAGATCCAGGTTCGAATCCCGGTAGCAACTAAATATATTTTCGATAAATAGATTTTTTCTAGCGTATTCTTATAATTTGTATTATTTTGTACATAACCTTGTAAGATAAAAATGGTAAAAATTATTGCTGTGTCTTGCCAATAAGGTTACCTAACCAGTACGTAAACCTATTTAGCAATACTTAAGTTCAATAAAGGTCACAAAAATAATCAAGGAGTTTTTATTAAAATCCAGTCGTCGGAATATTTTTTTTCTTTTTGCATTTACTGATCGTCATGTTAAAGATTATTCAGCCATCTACCGGTCACGCCAATAACTACTTTTTAACATATGTAAATGACGTAATAGATGTCGTTTAGATTCTTGGTGATTTAGTGCGAAATTTATAGAATTTTGAATGCGTTTCTTGTTACATTTATCTCAATCTAATTATATTAATATATTTTACGCGTTCTCTCCACTGTCGTTATGATAATCCTATTTAATACGTGTGTATTTTTATATACGTATAAAATTTACATCTTTAATGCCGGCAATACATCGCTTTACGGTTTAAACATCTGTTTTGGATCAATGTTCAAAACCACTTGGGTTTATGCTCCTCGACCATTAGCGATCATAACACTGTACTGTAATTTACATTCATGTACAGTAATACGCGTCTAATATGCATCTTAAAATACTGAAAATTAATGATGTCAACAACGTGGCGCCAAACAAATGATTCGTTAACTTTCTGCGTCGCCATCTTTCATGACTTTTAATGTAGAATATGCTTATTCTATGGGTATCCCAGTGAAATGTATCCGTCGTGAAAACCGCATGAGAAAAAGTGGTTTTTGAAAATTTCCTAATGTTTCTATACACTCACTCTTTTGCTTCGTATTTTATTTTCAACTTTTCCGGTACCGGAAATCAAAACGATTTTGGAGACGACGTACGAAACGAGCATCTCCCACGTGCTAAGCAAGTGCAGAATTGAATGTATCGATTTATATTTTAGATACATCTCGATAAGTATTTATAATTTGAATACTAAAATAAAGTTTAAATTAGTTCAAAAAAATCTCTGTACGAAACTAGTATTAGTAAAGAACGTGTGATATTTTTAAACCGCAACTTTCACATCTCATCGACTTCTCTGCAGCATAATTGTTAAAATCTAATCCACCTTTCATGCCGGGGGAGACCAGTATTCGGTTCTCCACATGGAAGGTTTTATTTTGTATATTTAACTGAATTTATTAATATTTTTTATGAACTAGAAAAACATTATATGTAAGTATGGTATAACACACGTGTCTGAGAGATGTAACGCTTATTTTGTCCTTTACTTTAATACGAAATCGTTCGTGGATTACACCATTTCATTAAGCCTGCTGACTTGCGACGATCAGAAAACATTTATTTTTAGGGATATACTTTTATGTTTATTACTTACAAGATAGTGTCGGTCTCCGCCTATACGAGTATACCTTGGACAAATGAGGACAACAGTAAATCCAATAATAAGATTATTTTTTTACGTACCTTTGTCAATTGAATATTTGTAATACACCGTAAAATGTAATATTTTGAGCATATTGTTCGTGAACTTCCTTAAAACAGTAATTCAAAGGAAAATAGGAGACATGTGGTGATTGTGGTGAAATAGACCGACCTCGGAGTCGAGGGATTATTCCAAGTTGCCAAGGATGCACATCAGTTTGGACGAAAAATAGTGGATGCTGTCTGTAGTCATGCGACTAGATAAGCGAGATTGCCTAAACAATAGACACGGTACCTGCAGAAGAAAAATATATTACTTTCTTAATATGCTGTTTCTTTCCGTAGTAAGCAGAGAAAATAGATGGTACCGATCCGCTGCTCTTTGTTCTATCACTGCCTACATTGCTTCACCCATCTTTTTGGGTTGTTTGCTAATGGTTAAGGCTTAATATATCGATACAGCCTGACGTCATCAATTTCATTAAATACGCCTCCGATGGGTTGGACTGATGGATGATTCAGCATTTCTGAAGAGTCTGACCTTTTTTTAACCAGAGGAAAGACAAACTGTCGGAAGGACCTGACAACTCTTAAAGGCAAACGAGATAACTGCTAGCTATACCTTTGATATCTACTGCACTAGGTTTTACTAATTTTTGCCACTTCCATACATCAACGCTAGTGCTGTATCTTGAACCTACTGTTAATTTTGCCCCAGTTTAAAAGTACCTACCTGTATATTCGAGCGCATAACTTTTCTTCCATTTCATAACATTAACTGTTACATTATATTTTGTTTCGTATTATTGCACGTCACAATTTTAATGTAATTCTCATAATTTAAGATTATTTTTTGTAATGATAAACAACAAAAATTTTCTTCAAGGAGTTCTTTGAAATCAAACTTTTACAAGAGGGTTGTTATTTAGAGTGACGTAATTATGATGTTATTCAGTACGAATTTCACGTTTCACGTAACTGAAAAATGTATTAATTAATACAGAATATCTTTATTCAATGAGTAACACGGTCAAATTTGTCGCAATAATTGCGTTACGAATGGCGCATTCAAAAATTATGTATACTTTTCCTTTGCCTTATATCTTACCTTGTACATTTACCGGTACCAGAATCGATATCAGACATCTTCAAAATCTTTTTGAAATTAAAAATATTTCAGAGTTTCGATCCTGTCACATCGCACCTTACCGTCTTGATATTCCCCTTTTACTGTGATATCAAATAGGTAAATAATGTTTTTTTTTTTAAATGAAATGATTAATATTTTTGATAAATATACTTTTATTATTTATACATACAATTTTTATTTTATTATGTATTTAATTTTATTTAAACATAGTTATAGTCACGAGACCCCTAAAACAAATTCATCTTAAAATATAAACATAAAAAATATTTTTTACTTTGCATAAAACATTATATAGCACGTCTAGCCTGCTGTCTGTCGCCTGTAGTTGCCGGTGACTATATCAATTTTACGATCCAAGAGTTTATTTGCAAATTGTAATTTATTTTCTAAGCTTGTTCGACATAAACTAAAGTAATTAATCTATCCATACGTCTTTAATAGTTTATCTAAATCAATTACTCTGTAATGCAAAACACTTAATCAATAGTGTTGAAGGCATTAGTTTTCAGTGTATCGGTGTATACGTAATCAGTCTTATTTTGTTGATGAACGAAATACTTCAATTTAATATTCGCTATTAAAGAAGTACATTTTAATCTTTATGGAAATCAATTATTCTTGTCTATAAAAAATCAATTTCTTTATTATTTTTATTATCATCACATAATTGTGTTCTTCTTCATCTGCGTACAGTTTTCTGGGCTAGTTTGCCGTGTGTATACATTTGACCTTTCTGGCCGACGTTTCGGATCCCATTGCAGCGCTGATGTGATGTGTGTCTATTGGTGTTGTGATTGAGTACTGGCTTGCAATACCGTGTTGTGTGAAACGAGTAATGTTTTGTTATGTGTAAGTTCCATCTATTATCGGATCCCTTTCTTTTCTCGATTTATTTTTCTTCTTTTTCAATGGCCCTGCAGCCCATATCGAGCCATATGGCTTACTAAATCGTTCGCCTCCACATGCTTCGGCGACTGTCTTCCAAAACGGCGTACTTTTTTATGCCATCCTCCCGGCGAAGTCGGGACCTTCCCAACCTTTTCCCACCACCTGAATATCCATTAAGGCTTATTTCTGGGAACCGTTCTTTTTGCTTGATAGGACGTACACACAGTGACGTAGTTACGCTAATATATTTTTGAATCCACCACAACAAAAAATAGACTAATATAACTAATTTTTTAACGATATTATGATGTATACAGTAGTACTCCGCTAATATTTCGGGTTAGAGACTAGACCAACGTAGAAAAGCGAAAATCATCGTAAAGCGAAGATATTTTTTTCTAATTGCAAAAGTCTTTTAAAGCATATAAATCCCATAAAAAAGTTTTTTTATATAAATAAGAAAGGATGAATATTATAGGAAAAAAGAGACCAATATTTTTTTTTGCTATTTAATGGATACAACCGCATAGATAGTATGCAGAGGGCCCAGCCATTTTTATTAATCATTATTATAATTACTCTATAAATTGATCTACATTCGCTCCTAATTTGTTCTGTCTTCACTCTGTCGTACACAGGTTTTCAAAACATTACACATGTGCATGTACACGACTGCATTCAGTCTATTTTTATTTTGTCAATTATTCCAGGCTTCACTTCCATACATTAGTGTCGATACCAGGACCCCATTGTGCGCTGCTAGTTTTGTTAACCGTAAATAATGTATAACATGCAAAAATTTACGAGGGTCGTTTGTTCAACTAGCAATATTTAAAAAAAAAATGGATGGATATAAATGGAGAGAGAGAGAGAGACAGTAACTTTCATGGACAGGTGAAGTGTTAAATTAAATATACACAAACATTGGAGACAAGGCTTAGGTGGTAGACACAAAAGTAATTAGGTACTGACAGAAGGACGGGTAGGGGGCAGAGTTACCGGTGGAAGGTGAGGGGGTCGATGTGATGGGAATATTGAGAAGAGAGGAGATGAATTAGAAAATGTATTATTGTTTAACATATTAATGCTCTAGTTAAAAATCATTTTTATTTCTAAACATTCAAAATTATTCTGTATAACGTCCTTTACGCGTCACGGGATGGAGGAGTTTAATGGTACACGAATGAATAGAATGATTATTATCCATGATGTGGTTCAAGAATTCAGAAAAGTTATAATATAGCAATGTATTTGGTGCCAGTCTGTTGTTATGTCACTGACGATATTTTTAATTACGCCACTGGTGATGCATTATTATTATTATTATTATTGCTGTTGACGCTCAAGACCCAATACTTGTACAAATAAATAAATCTACAGTATTTTTTGAAAAGGGTTACTGAATAAAATAAATCTCGAATACAAAACATGACATTTCCGATTCAGCGTAAAGTTTTCCGTAACGGGCGCGTGGCAGCGGATCGATTTTGGTACACAGAGTACCTACCTATAACTTTTATCAACTTTTCAATCAGCGGGCATTTTGTACTGCACGTGTACGATGTTAAAAGTGCTGGGTAGGGTTAATAATTTCCTTATCAATTTCCGGACATCGAGCTCTTCTTTTAACCCTGCGCAACGTCAGTTTCAGGGTGCATTTCCTAGAAAGTTCATCTTAACGGAAAAATAGCAGTATTATCAGATATTATTTAAAATATACAGCATTAGTATATTAATCTATGCAGGAATATTTAATATTTGATATTGTACAGTGGCCTATCTCTAGGCTAATCTGTGTTGAGAAAATTATTTGTTTGTCTATGAAAACCAGTGTGCGTATAACATTTAGAATGTGCGCATGTATGCGTCGTATCTAATTTATGACCATCTAAGTTCGTAGAAAAGGATTATTCCAATTAAATGCATTTGTATATTATGGTAAAACCGTACTCGAGTGCGAGAGATATCTCTCGTCAGTTGAGTGAATAGTATATGAAACTGATGTCTCTTCTAGGTTAGATCGCGTTTTTTGTAGATATTTTCCACGAGGAAACTTTGGCCGATGCTTTGGCACAGTAGCGCGTGCTATTGTTAAGGCTTCGCCTCAAAAAGTTACGGTACGACCGTAGTTGATTTCGAGGTCGATATGATAAAAAATATTACATTTTCGCGAAAATGCGTCAAGACACCTGCTGCAATAGGTAGTATTTCTGTCGATATCGACCTAAATGTTGACAGGCAGCGAAAGAGTTTTTTCATAATCCTTGAATGTTACGTGGCTTTTTATTAATTTATACGAAATAATTGAATTTGACGTTGCACCTTCACGTGAAGTCTTGCTCCTGGAGCCGGTCGAGCGCACACCGCGGCACGTGCCCCTATTATGTCCCCCTTTCTTGCCTTTAGCTGGCGATTCCAATCGTGACGTTTTTTAAAACGTGCCGGCAAATATTATTTAATGATTGTATCTATACAGCACACCCGATACAATGCAATGTTGTTAGGGCGACATCTAACGAGTATGTGTTTAATGATAAAATGCGACATCCGTCGCCCTATGTATATATATTATTTTAAATTAGAAGCAATAAAGGTTTGCAGGAGAAACATCTCGTTTAATTTCCTTTAATTTTTAGTATCAAAAGAGAAGTATCCTCCTTCATCAATCGGATTCAGACCAGTTCTAACAGTGATCAAACAAATGTACAACTTTCTAAGACAAGATTCACAGCTGAAAATAAAGAATAAAATTAGAGTCAATGCACAACTCGTTTTTTAACACATTTTTTATTTATTTTTGAAATAATAACACTTACAATGATAGACCCTAAAATGAGATCAGAAATAAAATCCAAGAAAAATAATGAAGATGTACAGGAGGCTAAAATGAAAAACGTACTGCTAACATTTATTTCGATTTAACATTTGAAGTGTAAAATGGGTAGCTACTCTTATGATCCAGGTTTGTAAAGTAAAGACCATTTGGTCTAATAACCAATTTATCTGAAATGATTATTCCATTAGTTATATTAAGAAATTCATTAAATTTTCTGAAAACCCGTCAAATATATTTAGACACTTATTTATTTTTCATCATCACTCTTAGATCCTGGCCTACTCAAGAGTACATCGCCGCCGGTCACAGCGCTGAGCTACTGCCCGCCAATTACTGACGTCAAGAATGGATAGATCTTTATTGATATTGCTTTGCCACTTCATTTTGGATATACCTATTATTTATATACCTTCCACGTTTATTATTTCGGGGATTGCTCATTGTTCGCATGCTTTACATGGCCTAGCCATCTCAAGCCTCCCTAATAGGCTGAAGTATTTAATCTTATACACCTGTAGTTTTAATGCCTCTTAATATCAATTGCAGCATTTTGCCATCTAAGGGTCAGGCCGCACTTGTCATATTCGGCAGCCACCGCGATTACAAATAGTCCACCACTGCAATAGTATTAGGATTAGGATGAATTTATTATTAACAAAAATAATTAAATGTCAATAACGGTCAATACAACGTTAGTTAGTAAATTAATAATTATTTTTAATGTGACAAATAAACTGAATTGAATTGACTGAAAAAGATGACTAGTAATATAAAATTAAATGTTTGGTCCATGAACACTATTTAACAAATGACTTACGAATCGATAATGATCTTTATTCAGTTACTTATGACGACATTTACAATGTGTTGCAATTCTTTCAGCGACATGCTCAATTTTATTCCTCGCTTGTCCTTTGTTCTCAGCTAAAGATTTTGTGCGCAGGGTTGTCTTCAGGCAAAAAGAGACCCGCAAGCAAGGGACAAAATGGTGCTCCTACCGGGATGTACTTTTTCATATTTAGCTTTTTCGTAAATGTAAACGAAAAATGTGTAACATTAAGTTCAACACAATATCCCGTAAATACATTTCATTGATTGACTTGTCATTTACAATCATGCCACTCACCTATATCGGATGAGATGAGAGTAAATGATTGCATCACAGTATCTTATTTGATATAAACTCAATATCATATAACGTGATTTGAACATATTGAACAAATAAGTGTAACATTTTGGATATTGTCCATTTCTATCGATCCGGTTCCATTTCTAGCCGCTGAGTACACCACATTCTGTTCGCTTTCCGGTAATATTGTTTAAGTGTTACCTGGTAAAATTCTGAGATGCCCTCTAGGAAAGCGTACACCATTGACAATAGACGTAAGCATATTTCAGTATTAAAATATGATATATCCTCAATCGCTCGCAGCTCGGGCGGCTCTGCTCGTGCAGCCGTGTCCTGGCCGGACTCTGCCGCAAAGATCACCATCGTAAATAGCGCGGCACGTAGTAGGCGGGGAGCAGCCGTTGCAATCTCCCCGAATTATTGCGGATGGCGGGTTGCCAAATCGCCATCTTGATTTATTCCCGCGCTGACCTTTCGCGCGCCCGAGAGCTTCCGCCGCTGGCCGCGCGGCGCCCGCGATGATATAACTGTCATCTACGTTATGCACGATGCCGACGTTATTTCAGACGATTGACATGTGATGGTTTTCCGGAAACCAACGTGCAAGGTCACGCTGTAAACAATCGGTGTGATACTATTGCGTATCTCGAATTAAATACACGAACTAGAGTCTTGATCGGTCAGATTGATCAACATTAAATTAATCAACATTGAACACACGTTACAAAATATAATACATATACAAATTTGTATCGTTATACTCCTTTAGTACAGACACCGGTCTAGTTAAGGAGACAGTGAACATCTATTACAGTATGTTTATATTTGTGTATCAGATTAAAATAATTTTTTTATAACCCATTTCTACTCTTTCAGTGAAAATGTAGTATTTGAACTGCCACCTATTTATCATTTTTTATCTCGAATAAAGCAGTTTATGCAGTATACAGTAAACCTAACCTAACCTAATAATTTCTGAATGATTATTTAAAACATAAATTTTAAATAAATATACGCATGTTAGGTTGGCCATGCATTAGTAGGTTACCAACATTATAATTAATGGGTGGTTTTTATAAAAATAATTTTAAATAAATGTATATGTATAATTCACGCTATCTTTATAAATCTCAAGTCAATCTTTTACAATTTCGCAAATTATTATTTTTATTATATAAGAATATAATAAGGAATAAAATAATATAGTTAAACCATACAATACTTCATTATTTCTTTTTAAAATAAATAGAGATGCGTACAAGGAATATGGAAAAATTGTGGTCTAATGGAACGAGGCTCGAATCCCTGATCATTGGATCACTAGGCAAGTGTCTTAACTACTAAACCAACAAGCTACTTAATTAATTTATCACAAGATAATTGTAAAATTAAGGCTAATTTATCATTAAAAAACTTAGTAATTAAAAAAATATGTATATTGTTTTCTTCATTTGTTATGGACGAGGAAAATATTATGACGTTGAAATATTTAACGACAACGTGACTTAAATGAAGAATATATTTATTAGTGTAAAAAAATGTTAATTATTCCATAGACATAAACAAATATAATACTAAGAATATCTGCAGAAATGACAATACAATTCATATTGAAGGTTCTGTTCACCTTCGCTTACCACAAGCTCAATCACATAAGAGTAATAAATAAGGAATAAACCAAAGATATTAGTTTAATAAGTTGTAATGTATATTCGCGGCCCGTAATACATATGTACCGTATTCATATCATAACGTCAAAAGTTATGTTTCCAAATGTAATCGTATTCTAAAAGCGTTACATGATAATTCATATCTAATATTTTTTCAAACTGAACTTCTCATTTTACGATGCCTCTTGGACTTGGGTGCGTCTTTTGAATATTCTCGTAAATTATTTGTTAAAAAAATAATTATATCATTCTTTATCGTTATCTCGGGAAGGCTATCTTATTGTTGCACCTCAAAACAAATCAAGACTTATTTGATTCAGGTGCGTATTTATTAGAACTAAATTTAAGCAATTTCATGCTTCGATTCTCCATGATCGGATTCATATGAATATTTACACACATCCTTTGTTCTATTGGTATTCTTTGTCTCATAGGCGTTTGTTGTATATAATTTAATATAATACGTATTCCACAAAGCTAACTAGAGACACTCCTCATTCTGATTATGTTTTCATTTCACGTCCTTCAATTGCTGTAATTGTACGACTGAACGCCGTGGTGGAAGAGAGAAGAGACTGTCAAGATATTATCGCCACTCATTTCAAACCGTAAAGACGTGATTTTCGTGAAGTTTACGTGAAGTCTAACTTTACTTGTTCCGCGTGCATCGCGGGCAAAGTAACATTGCCCATCGTGTCGATGGCATTTCCATTTCATTAAACGGATCACGGAATGGAAACAATGTGAACATCGTCCAATATTGATGAAAGCCATTAGATGGAAGGAGCAGCTGTAGAAGTCGTATTTCAGCTGGTTAATCAATAATCACTTTTTAATAACCCGCGCAGTGAGACATTTTATATTGAAATTTGAATTCGGGACTTGCCTATCTATTGCACATATGACGACTGTTCTAACTCCAGAAATATAATAATGTTACTGTTACTGTAGCTCAGCTGTTAGAGCAGCTTACTGCTATTAAAGTGACGGTGATAATTTTATTTATTTTTGGAAAATATCACCTTCAAATATGACTACAAAATCCACGAAGTTATTCATTATATTTGTATATGCTATAGGTATTAGATCTATCGATATATATAATATATGTACGAGGATATTTGTGTTGTATTTTATAATGAATTAAATTAGCAACAAATATAAATGTGCACCAAAAAAGGTCCTAAAATAGCTTAAAGGTATTAAAAATTCAAATAATTATGTATTGGACATCTTTTTTATTCCCAAGTTCTAATTTGATCAACTGAACTGAAAACATTTATTATAAAATATTATTTTGTTATCAAATTTCCCATTGTATTATTATAGATCTTGTTAATATTTTTATATAAATGTCGATAGCCACCCCCATAATTCAATATATTTCTTATTTGGAGGTGCATATCTCTATTATTGCATATTGTCTTTGAATGTAAATATATTTACATGTATCTCATATATTTTATTTGTATTTAAATAAACAGTTGTTGTTCTACATAGATAAATGTAAGATGACGATGAGAGATGAGAGATGAGAGCTTGTTGATATACTGGTAAAATGAAATGCCTGAAAAAAATACAATCGGTTACTTTTCCATTCCCGGGATATATTTTTTTTCTATCTACACTTACACAATGCAAATATTAAACGCTTTTCTTGTTGATTCGATGATTTATTCTCATTTAATAAATAATACAGTTTGGGAAGTAAGGTCAGCCATTTCCCTAATGTCACACAGCCACCCACTAGCCCACCTTTCCCTGACCTTGTAGGCAGCCTAACCCGCCGTTATGCAACCACACGAATACAAAACGGAACTATCGAGCCTCACAGTGAATGTGTATAGAAATATACAAACGAAACGTCCATTTCTGAGATTAAGGCGAAGAAAAATGTGAGGCATATTTTTCACTTCTACGGCCTGAAAACGGAAATTATTTTTTTATTCAAACCGGGACACTTATAAATATTAAAGAGACAGCACTTGTAACTAAGTAATTCAAATCCTTTATGTGCCTATTATTATCAAAGTGTCAAGAAATTAAAAAAAAATAGTTTATCAATTATTTCGCATCACATTGTTTTAAATTAATATAATATAATGCAAATCGTAAAAAAATTTAAGCGTTATATTCATTGTATTGTTACGACTTTCAACGGTATTCCACTAGTGTTTTTTTTTTTTTGATAATATAGAAAGTCATTTCAAATTTTTTCAATTTTTTTATTTCCCTATAAGCCACATGCAAAATTTGTATGTCGAAATAAATTATAAATGTAGTAGAATCTAGTAAAGTTTGTTTCTGGCACTGTTCACATTGCAATTAAAGCGCAGTCGTATTATTATCATCCGCAGGTTTAGTCGGGAGTACAGAAAAATCTGTAAATATCTTGAAGGTGTACGCGGATTTTATGATGTTAACAAATTAAAATATCCGATTCCCGTCGAACAATTTGATTCGCATCATCGCATACGCGCGATGCCCAGCCAATCATTATCGAGTTACAGATGCTTCATTCGCTCACGCGCTTCGTTAGTCAATTACGATAACTTACATATGTACGTACACGTACAAGAGATTTATTTATTTTTTATATTATATTTCGTAAAATTAAACAGACTCGTACTAAATTTATAAATCAAAATTATTTTAAACCTGAATCGAATTAGAGATTCCTTGGAAGTTACGATAAAAAAATATGTAGACAAATATTTAAAAAAATAAGCGCCCAGAACATATGGAAGAAAAAAAACATAAATCAAATAATTAATTTAATTTTTGTCGTAAAGTAAATCTTTGTAATGTGTGTCTGGTCTGACAAAGAAGAACCTTTTTGCTTTTCAGATACATCTGACCAGCGGAAGTCACTTTTCGTAGTAAAACCCTACTCATATACACATGACATCTATTTAAGATCTACAAAAACAGAATATTTTTTAAATCTTTACTCTCGCGAGTATTGCGTCGTAAAAAGATTAATATTTATGTAGAATTCATGATCTAGTCAAAATCGTTGAATTTAAGCACGCACCGATATTTATGGCGACTACAGTACGTCTCCCCCTTTCTACGCTGTACCCAACTGTCCATAATTAATAGCGAGATTACAGATTATTTATTAATCTTCCAGTGTCGACAATAAAAAATACTGCGCCATTTTTCACGTGGTGTTGGTAAAAAACAATTTATTTATTATTTTTTTGAATTCTAGGTGAACTAAGCAATATTTTATTTTCCATAGTCTTACAAAATGAACCCTTAGATCTGTTCTTTCATTTTCCTTTTTAATTATACATAGTAAATACACGTTTTATTTACGTTTTAAAAGTGCCGAGCATGGCCAAAAAACACAATCGGAGAATGATTTTAACAATTCAATCTCAAAAGTTTTTTTGTAACTTTATTTCATTGTCGGGGAGTTCTCGGAAGGCTTGAAGGATTTAATACAAAGTATGGTTACACAACTGTTCACTTACATTTTGTTTACCAATTTGCTTGACAAATTTCCTGTGAAATATTTTGCTTCCACGGTAAATAATTGTATAACAGCGCGAAACAAGAAGGTCGATTAATAAATTTCGGTCTTCAATCATATTTAAATGTTTTGTGTCATTTTGAATTACAATAATTTGTCGAAAAAATGTTTAGAGAAAATTGCTCAAAATAAATCAATATTTGATTTATTGTATGGCACTTAGTACACGATTATTTTAGACGTAGATGCGTATTAAAAGTATGAGTCGAAGATGTTCAAGCTGAATGTGCCTAATCAGTAATTAATTAATTAATAAAAAATCCTACTTGTACGATTATTTTGATTAATTGAAATATTTTATCGATTTAAAACAAATAAAAAATCATCGAACTTGGAGTATCCAGACTGTTTTTGTTAAATGATTTAGAGCCTGAACCAAAAGAATATTATAATAATATACGTTAATTTTTAGAATATTTATTTCGAAGTAACGTAGACTTAAATCTTAATATGGTTTTGTTAGAATCTAATACAGTAATATTTTCCCTAACACTACAAAACTTGTATATAGCACGAACATTGTGGAATAAGACAAACGATGAACATAAAAAACATACTATTTATAAAAATTAATACAAAAAAATCTGAATAAGTACATTTATGGCAATCTTGACACAGAGTGGCATCTGTTGAATCATAACCAAACTAGCACTATGACGTTCGCCGTGCGCTGCAAGGGCACGCTACTTACATCGAGCACGACTTCTGCTGCATAGCGGGCCAATAGGGCACGTCGCCGGGCGCCCCGCTACACTTGTCACTTCTCTACCGCGCTCAATCAAAACGATAGCTTTCACTCGAAGCGCACCACATCCATCTGCGTAATATCTAATAAAAGTGTTTTCGTGTAAGTACTCGTCCATTCGTCTACGTCACGATATTGTCTTGTTCCTTTATTCATCACTGTAAGCCAAGTAGAATACTGAAATATCTGAACATGTATGATGGTCCGAATTCATATAATTTTCCGTTATTGCATATCCTGTACATAATACATTCACTCTCATCATAACATACCTTCGTAAATTCCATTTATAGAAGAAGAAAACGTTGACAATGATTAAAAGTAAAAATGTATCAAAACGAATATTATAAATCTACGTTATACATATTTTTCTATCATTGTTGTAATATTCGAGGTTGGAGCGAATTATGAGTGCACACACTGAGAACAAAAAGTGACATTGCTCAAAGACACTAATGAAGCCGTCAGTGCGGAATAGCCGTTGGAGTGGGATTATCACAAATTGTAACATTGTATACTTTTCAATGTGCTTGTTTGTTCTAGCTCTGAGGCGCTCGCCTAGATATCAGATTGTCGGGGGTTTTCGTATCACAAACGTTTAGCTTCGTTTGAAAGTAGTAAAAATATTGATGTGACACATCTTCATTTTTTTTAACAATGATGGCTAATTGCGCAGTGCTGTTATTTAACACAAAAATAACTATACAACACAAATTAATAATACACAGTAGGTCGTATCAATATAATGAGAATTCAGTAGATTAAATCGACGGAATTTTAATGAACACTTTCATTACCCAAAATTAGATCGTTGACGTATGTGTTTTAATGTAATATTTTTTTGTTATATTTTTATTCTCAGTAATTTTAGTCATGTTCGCCGATTTAAGTTTCAAAAATAATAAAGACTACACTAGATCTGTACTCATGGACACGTCGAAAACTTGAGCACTGTCAAAACACGACGAAAGGATCCCAGAAATCTTTGACAGGAAAATTCTTAGTTTAATTTAGGGCCCCGATAAAGTTTTGTTCAGCGATGACCTGCCCTTGGGGCGTCGCTGTAGGGTAGGCCGAAGCTGAAATGACTCGAGTGTGGTGGCTATGTTTTAGAGACAATGAACTGAAAGGGAATTGCCACAGATAGAAGGAAAGGACGACTAATCCTGCAGGCAACTATTACTCATACTGGGTTACAGCCCTGCAAACAGTAAGTATTTGTGATATATATGTCAATGGATCAATGGATTTCCTCGTAAAGTTTGATTTTGCTTCGTTTAATTGACGTTTTGAACAGCGACGTAACTACACCAATGCAACCAATACGGTGCATCAAAGCACTGATAGAAAATATCAACATCAAAAACCCCTGAGAATCATCTAAAACTTTCACGAAACCTCTAGAAACTCCTAGAATCATTTATATATTTTCAATATCCGATGGCAGCCTATGTCCATAGTCACCACAAGTGTATACTACTATTCAGTCTCACACTGTCCCACTATTATTACAGGTATAAATCTCACTAGACTTTCGAAAGATGATGGAATAGATAACATGCTATCATCATCTTTAAATGAAGGGCTAGAGATTATCCTCGAATGTTAACAAAATAATATAAATGTGAAAAAAGGATGAAGAACCAAGAAAACGCGGTGTTTTAGATTAAAATTATTATGGTGCGATCTCTGATACGATAGTCGTAAAATGTTATGTATCCATTAAATACCACTGCGTTATCGATACATCGAATCAAAAACAAGTCTCACAGGAAAACATAAAAATTCGCTAACATTTTCAGAGGTGATACAAGAGGTACTCGCTTTGGAGAGGTGGGTGAAAACAACATAGACAATCGTTAAATTCACTCGACGATAATGGCTTAGTTATTCACGTTATGTAAAGTTGCCAGGATTTGCCAAGATAAGGCGAATTAATTATCGGGGGTGATTTCTACCGCATCCCACAGAATAAAAAATTGAAATTATAGTGAGTTAGTATAGTGAAAATTATCTAATAGCAAGTGGTGCCCGACTGTATAAAATTAGTATTTAAAAAAGGGGAAATTAACCTTATTGTACATAGGGTCATAAAAATGATTATTATATTTGAATAAAGTGAATTTGATCACCCTGATGGAAGAAACCGGAAATCTAATTTTATAATTTTTATCAAATATAGCTAACAGTGTAACATGTAATGGAATAGAACTATTTCGCATAATAATAATAATAATAATAAAAGCCCTGAAATGTATGTCACGTGACACTGTACCTGGACTCTAGCCAAATTGTTTCCAAAATATATCAATTTAACGGATTTCATTTTTTTTAAATAATAAGTGTTTGATGTTCATTTTTTTATTTTTAAGCGTTCAAAAGTTATTGTTAAGTTTTCTTAGTTACGTAGTAACGGGTAATTTCTATAATAATATACATACAGCTAATATAATGTGATACACAATAATTAAATACATATTTTTAAAATTAAATATAAATTATGATACATATTTAACCCAGACATAGAATGTAGAACCTAGACGTACCAATACTTTCACTACTCATTTTTTCTGTATTTCCCAACCCTCTACCTCCCTGTTCATCGTTAGTATTAAATCTAGTAATAAAAGCACGAAGGATTAAGATAACTAATTCAAGAAATAAATTTACATATAAATGATGAATTAAAAACGTTAAAACTACCCTGGGGTCACGCTTTAAAGAGATAACTTTTGCATTAATCCTTGAGCTTATTTTTGATAACTTTTTAATGTCAGTTTTATATGTCAGCAGATCACAATATCGCAAACGGGTATTAATATTTTTAAGATTAAGATAAGGTTACAAAATGAATCTTTGAATATGATAACGTTAGACATAGAAGAAGATTTTAAATCACTTTTGAAAAAATTCTGCATAGCTCCACATTGGCAGTGGCGTAAGTACGCCAACACAGCCAATGCGTTACATTTGGGCCCACGTTAGAGATTGATCCAAAAGGTTTGCGCTCTACAATACATACTATTGTTTGATCGTTGGTAAAAATATATTTACTTATCGAAAGTACATCCCGTAGTAAACTCATTTTACTCTCCGATATCCGATAGTATAAACGAGAATTGATGGTTAAATATGGCGGACTCTTCACGGCTATTTCAAAAGTCATGTGACACATTGATTCTTTGAATGTAGTAGTATACGACAATTAATAATTCAATATCCCGCTATTTTAGTGATGAGAGTTCATCCGATGTTGATCTCGTTGTTTAATATACATTAGCACAATCCGAAAAAAATTCACCATCAAAGTGACAGATTTAAGCGAATAAATCCATAGATAAAACATAAGATAAAGCATATTTCATGATTATTTGTCTCGCTTACAGACATCTCATCTATGCTTTGACAATAGTAAATTTGACGTTTAAACAACCCGCGAACAACTTTTACCACCGGCGATAGTAAAAAGTTACCATGGTTAAAATTTACTACTGATCACACAACCGGCCCTTTTAGAGTATGGCCAGTGTAAGAATGCGGCTGAAATTATCTGCACAGGAATTAATTTGAAGGAGAGGTGTCGCCTGGTCCAATATGACGCCAATCAGTATTAATCATCAGATCGCTTTTTAATACATTTGACCAAATCAGTCGGATGCGCGGTGCTACACACTAAACTTCACTAAAAATGCTCATATTGGTTCTGGTCGCAAAGCCAGGGTACGGATCGAAGATCGCGTTCTGGTGCACACAACACCCCGGCGGGAACGGGCTCCAACGGCTTTGCGTCACGCGAGATCTGATAGATTTATGGTCGCTCTTTCGCGATAAGGTTCTCCAAGGAAGTGGAATAACACCGGAAGAATGAAAAGCAGATCTCACGGATTTAGAGCACGCAAAAATCCAATCAAGTAATTTGATTAAGCAAAAAATATCACTACAGCGCAGTTCGCGTTCGTCACTTACTAACCCGGATCAGCATCATCGCAATCATTTCACACTTTTACCATTACATTAATGCTTCAAGACTCTCTTTACCCCTTCCCCTTGGTCCACATCTTATGCACACTTAGATATTTCAGATCAATCATTTTTAAACTATCCCAATCACACGAATCCTTTAAATTAGCGCTGTCCAACTTCTCTTTAGCCCGCGGATTTTTTTTTTATGTACGATCTCCGTTTTATCTTATTTTTACGTTGGTACTCTTAACTCTTAACATTGTCCGACAGTTTACAAATATTATATAATACTAAATGTATTATTCAAAAATTAATCATTATATAGCCTTGATTTATTTTATAAAACCCTTAAAGTTATTATGTATGGATAGACAGAAGAAAATGATATATGTTGATGCATGTAAAAACAAGAAAACATCTCCAAAATTTTATAAATGCATATATACCAAAATAACTCGTTTAGGTCCGGCAACACGTGCCGAAATAGGTCAGAAAACTAGGGAGTTCTAAATAAACATTCAGTATCTTTTTATGGTAATTTAAAGACACAGCGCGCTATCCTCGAGCAACGAGTGCTAACTTTATCTCAATGAAATTTCGGAACACAAAATGGGCCCACAATCGAAAAAGAGTTGCCAAATCAATTTATACTGTTGTCCGTGGGAGTGTCGGAGACGTTTTTATCGTTTATGACCATCAGCAAAATACTTAAGCCATAAAGATAATAAGTGTTTACCATATTTCACAGCAAGCGATCCGGGTCCGCGGTGGTTCTGACAATCATATTATTTAATATCGCAACATTGATAACTTGCCAAAAATTTGTCGATGGACAAGTGGCATTGAGTGCCTTTGGACACTTTTTAAACTTGCATCGCTGAAAAAAAAAAATAACCCATTAGAGACGTACGCAAAAAACCCCTGTAACCCCTGTATAGAATATTTTTTCTGGTTCTAAATATATAATGGTTCAAAAGAATATTCATTATCTCAGCTAAATAAATAAAGTAAAAATAAGTATCTCTTTGGCAGAGAATCGAACCCCGGTCTCTCCTGCGTGACAGACAATCACGAATAAAAATAGGCGTTTACAAATATCCATTAATATTAGCTTATTATTATATAAACCACCAAGAGTAACTATTTTTCAAATGCAATTGACCATTAAAACCTGATGTTAAAATATATCGAAAATATACAATATTACCGGGGGGTACCTGCCGAATAAACAGTAAAAAAACATGTGTTATCATTCTGTAATTGCATCAGGTGTACAATTTCATGACGTCAGATTGATATTAAATAGATGCAGGGATTTGCATCCAGAAGTGTACAGAAAATGACTAAACCACTTGTTTTATATACGGATAATTTCTAATTATTCTTGAAATATTCCATCTTTCCAGACAGATGAATAGGGTTGAGTTGTTTTCTCCGCTTGATATAGATGTAATTTAATCTCGTGATTTGTTGATCGGTACTTTCCAGCATCGTGCTAAATCTTCGGTACATAAAGGTATTAATAGCTCAGCTATTTGAAATTTAATGCACTTGATAGTCAACCATCCATGAATGCTTCTGAGATGTAATTAAATTTTTATATGATTACAAGATATATTCGATTAAATGTGATTACTGACAAGAAATTGAACGTTTATTGATAAACTTAAACAAATATAAATCCTTCTTTAGATTAAATCTCACGATTCAAATAACGCGCGTGTCTGTGAATCCGTATTTACTGAGCGACAGACGTAGATAATTTTAATATAAATATATATTAAGCGTTCATTTGACATTAATTGTTGGCAATGACTTCATAAAGTCAATCTTTAAAATAAATATCATTAGTGTTTATTTTATGTATGTACATAATATTTTGCAATGTTGCCATAAATCAAAATCTTTTCCGAGCGCTTTTTAAAAGACGGATTAAAGTTTGAAGAACTCGTCGTGCGGGGTGACGTGAGGCGCTCTCGGGTCGGATTATAATGCAAGTTAAAATTCCATTGAAAATACATTACCTGTAATATCGTACACTTTCATCCTGGCCCGGGACAAATTTAGGAGGACTCTTTATTAAATTACATTTTCTTAATATCGTTGAAAAAAATATTGTAAATCGATCAGTTGACACGCTAGTCAGAACTAGCGTGTCAAACTTTACAGTTTACCGCTTGCTTGAAGGTTCACATTTGCGTGAATGTGGTGAAATTGAACAGTGTAAAAAATCAGTGGCGTAACTACTAAAATTGGGCCCCAATGCAAAATGTAAAAAAAGGCCTCCTAAATAAGTATAAGATACATTAATATTAGTACCTATTGCGTGGTTTATCCATTAAATAGTAAAAACAATTAGATAAATAGCAAGAAAAATAGTATCTTGTACTTTATGCACTTGTAATTGATAAAATACTTTACTTTACGGTGGTGGTCTGGTCCCTAACCCGACATATTGGCTGTGTTCTACTATATATATATCGATAATGTTTATACGTGGTTTTGAAACTACTTTTTACATTTCTAGTGTGTATTACTATTAACGCTGGAAAACGCATCGGTACTCGAAAAAATAATGATTTCAAATGAATTGCAGGGTGCAAACTTTTAGGGTCCCATCTAACGTGGGCCCCGATTCACTGCATTGACTACATTACCATAGTTACACCACTAGTTAAAGTTTTGAGATTGAGTTGCAGTTGGGAAAACAATTATCAAAGCGAATTTAGCCTGTTCCATCTTTGGGGGTTAGGTCGGTGGTTAAATGAAAGAAATGTGATTGGCGTGTTGATGTTTAATGAGTTGGATAGATCGAACAAGGAAAACAGATGAAAGATGCCGATGCAGAAGGTGCGCGGGTATTATGAAGTTAGTCACAGAAGAGAGCTCGACGATGAGGAACCAGGCCAGACCTGTAGCGGCAGCCGGCAGCGATATATCGCTAGCGGCGATACCGGCTGAGATGGCGGTGAATTTTAAATCTGATCCCCACACATCTAATTGTTTTTTTTAATGTCAACAAGTCAAAAGTGATGGTATTCGAGAAGAAGGAAAGCAAGACACCGCGCTAAATACTTGTAGCTAATGAATGTTTGCAACAAGTAGATGCGTTTGTATATTTGGGAAGTATGTTTGATAGAAACGGAAAGGCTGTGAATGATGCAGGGAATAAATGAGCGGCGCTTTGAATGGAATTATATCTAATGGGGATTTGTCAACCGAGGCAAGACTAGCGGTGCACAATAGAGTCCTGGTACCGACATTGATGTATGGAAGTGAGGCCTGCAGCTGGCAGAAGTGAAACGAAAGTAGACTGAATGCAGATCACTTAGGCGTATATGTGGCAAATCTAATTATGATAGAGTAAAGAATGAAGAAATAAAGAAAGAATGTAAAACTGATCTTAGTTTAGTGAGTAAGATTAAGAAAGGATCACTTAGGTGGTTTGGTCATACGGAGAGAATGGTAAGAAAGATATGTGACGCAAGTGTTGATGGTACCAAAAGTAGAGGACGTCCGCGGAAGACTTGGCACGACCAGGGACCCAGATACTGGAGGATGGTCCTGTTAGAAGCCTCAATAATCGTCGAGCTTGTATGTGAAGATGTATGAATGTGGATGAGGCGATAATCGTATGTCAAGATAGAAGAGTGTGGCGCTCTATCCTCTCTGCCTACCCCCGCGGAGAAACGGCGCGATGGTAAGTGAGCAAGTAGTAAATTTATTTTTTGTTGTTTTGCGCATCTTTTAACTCTACGTTATTATTTTTTTTAGTACTCTAAAGTAAATGCGTAATGCTTTAAGCTAATGATGAACCAATCCTCGACATTGGTATTATTTGTGTCCGTACCGATAACCGTAAGCAGTCAGCTATACCTAGTGAGCGAGAGAGTTCAAAGGCAAGTCTAGTCGATCGACAACTTTCATAAAGTTAAATGTTTAGACAGTAAAGAAATGAGCTGTTAGTTAACAAAAAAGTATAGCATTATTGACAAATTATTCCTGAATTTACAAGGTGGTAAAAATGCAAACTGTACCTGTAGCCAGCGCGCCTCGTGTAAAACTATTATAACTAATAATTTCATGTGTGTAATAAATCTTTTAAAGTGGATCGAATTGGTTATTCGTCAGTCCACCTGTCAACTGTCAGACCCACAGTCACGCCCACGGTGTGAGTTATTTTACATCGATTTTTTTCAATTCGGTTTAGATCCAATAACAACCATTTAAACTAAAAATTTTACTTTTTTTGCGCTCGAGATAATTAATTAAAATGTTAGTTATGGAGATTGAAAAGTAAAATAAAGTGAAAATTTTTTTTATAAATAAATTGTTCAGGCCATACTTTTATGTCTCAAATACACGCTTTATATCGCCCCTGAATAGAATATGTTTTATTAAATATATTTCTTTCTTATGCAAAGTTACTAAATACCAGCGAATCTCCTATAATTTCTATTATCCTAATTATTTTTCTAATGTTTCATTTTGAAGCTTCTCGAGGGGCCTACGATAAAACATTTGGCTTTGTTAAATAAAATTAAATTAATCAATCTGAAAGATATACAGAAATAATCTATTTATCGAAAAATATTTAGTTGCTACCGGGATTCGAACTATATTTTGACACATTTTGAACCAATGTTATGTATTCCAAATAATACATACCAAAAATACCACGAAAGCACGTTCTGAAAATAAAATACAACTTAACAACAAAAATGTTTCTTCGTAAAAGTAAAAAAAAGTATTTAGGTTTAATAGAAAAAAAAATTGCATAGCATTATATATTCCAGATTCTGAGTAGTCAGGTTATATGATATTAAACTAACTTACCATCACGCCGTTTCTCCGGGCGCCACACTCTTCTGTCCTGACGCATAATTCTCGCTTCATCCACATTCATAGATCTTCTCATACAAGCTCGCCGATTATTGTGGCTTCTAGTATCTGGTTTATCTTTTTTTTTATTGAGAAACATGAACATTAAATTTTTACGTTATGAAAATTCTAATACAAATATACAAAACTACATTTATACTTATTAATATACAAAAAAGGCGTACAAGTCAACACGAACAAGCAAACAATCTAGTTCTGCCAAGTTTTTCGCGGACGTCCTCTATTTCTGGTGCTATCAACACTTGCGTCATATATCTTTCTTACAATTCTCTCTTCATTCATCCGTTCCACACGACCAAACCACCTAAATGATCCTTTCTTAATCCTACTCACTATACTAAAATCAGCTTTACATTCTATTCTTATTTCTTCATTCTTTCCTCTGTCATAAATGGATACTCATGTAGAAGGCATCTTCTGTGCGAAATATAAATAGAATTACATAAAAATTGTCCGTGAAAATGCTTAGTGTGTATTTTCAAAAATCAATTCGTGATCGAGCTTTCGACCTTCGGGTGGGTGGAGAATGTGCCCGTCCACCGATCGCCAGTCGAATTGTAAAAACTTCAAAAAACGTATTTTTTCTCGTAAGCCTCAGCCAATTTCACCCCTGCACGAGAAGTAAAAAATTGTAGATAAATGATCATGACTGCGCCGCGCAGTATCTTCCCTTAACTGGAAGCCTTCTCTCTCCCCTCCTTCCTGGGTGGCCCCACCCCTCCGTTCTGCGGAATCTTCCGTCGGGCTATCAGCGCCTCACCCCTTGCCTATGTACCCGGTCGCAGGGTGGGTACATCATATTATCTACATGTTACAGGCAAAGCACGAACATTGCTGATATAATAAAACTTTCATAAAATGCTGTACTTTGTTTCGTGTGTGAATTGTGTAATCCCGATAAACCAAGTCCAAAAACTGCAGTATCGTTAAATTTTTATTTATGTTTTTAATTTTACATATGTACATATACAGTGAAACCTCTATCTATCGTTTTTGAAAAAACCTTTTGAAATAAACTAAGAATGCGGGGATATAGAAAAGGGTATAATACATATTCTAAATAAAATACATATTTTACTTGTAAATAAATGTGTTTAAATAAAAATAAAATTAGATTGCTACACAGAGTCAAATAAATAATTAATTAAACTTTGTATTGTATAATGTCAAGCGGCAGTGAGTAGCATCGCTCCATCGCTCTCTCTGAATGTTCCGCTCATTGTTATTTAGATATGAAGCAGGCTGCGATTTAAACGATTAATGCGGTATAATGATGCATAGAGGAACGATCCATGCGATCTATTTATGCGTGTTTTGTATGAAATTAATTCGGGACTAGAAGAAATAAACGATACATGCGGGAAAACGATTATTTGAAGAACGATCGATGGAAATTTCACTGTATTTATATGCTTGCGACGTCTGGCGAGAATAAAGATTCATAAAGGGCACAGTAAAGAATGAAAGTCATCTTTTCATGACGGCCTATAATAAAGGCCTGCTGGGGGGAGTGCAAGTTTCCAAGAAATGTAGACTCGTTTTATGTATACATACAAGGCATAACGAAAAATAACTTAATAAGTCTAATCTAACTTAATATTAGCAGCGACGAATAACTAGAGCATTGTAGAAATAATTCAATAAAAATGACATGACAACTCTAGTTTACACATTTTTTTGGGGAAAAACTTCAACAGATGTATTTTGGAAATAATAAAATTAAAAAATGTAATTTCAGATTTTTTGTACACTCTGTACATTTCGGCATTTTCAAGAATGTCTAAGAATTTAATATATTATCGGGCTTCAATACTTTGCCCGTAGCTTATATCAGGCATCGGTAGTTAGCAAATAGGAACCGTGCAGAAAGGAACCCGCTATCAATCATCTAAAAAAAATCGTGACTTTTACTTTCTGAAAAGTTTATGTTTTTTATTGATTTATTCATTGAAAATTTGAATCAGTAAAGTAATATAAATACCAATTCAGAATTACATTTTAATTTAACATTATAAAACTATTCCATATTACTAACTCTCATTTTTCTTCACACGTATGTAATATTCGAATATATTTTCTCTTCTTCTTCTTCTTCTGCTTCGTGTTGTGCCCTATACGATCAACTGACGTTGGCTATCAAAACTTTGCTTTCTGCGACCCGGAAAAGCTCTACAGTAGACTTGCCAAATCATTGCTTTTGGTTCGTCGGCCACGTTGTTCTCCTTCTTCTAGGGCCCCGACATAAAGTTTTCGGATTTTTATTGTTTTAAATACTAGTTTTCTTTATTATTCATCCAGCTTATTTTAAGCGTTCTTCTGTAGATCCACATCTCAAACTCTTCAAGTCGCCTTATCATTTTTTTGGTAAGTGTTCATGTTTCTGCTATCATAGCTACTGCCCCAGAAGACTGCTATATATATATTGCTGAATTTACGTATATTTTTGATGTATGTACTTTTTACATACATCAAAACGTATTATTTTACATTAATGTATAATTTAAAAAAATAATTACCTCTTTTTGAATTTCGTAACAAGTCAGTAAAGTCAGCAAAGTCAAATAAAGACCTTCATATATATATTTAACTGATTTTATGAATATTTTTTTCGAACCAGAAAAACGTTTTCTGCACGTGCGTCTAAAACACGTGACGTGTTTTTTTTTATTTCATATTCTTTTACGCACGTAATATTAAATTAGGTTGACGTCTCTGATTCATCACCACAGGATCCTCATTAACATCAATTTCAAATAAAATGTTTGCCGCCTCTGTCGCGACAAAAGTCACTTAATCTGAAAGCGAATATCATTAATTTGTGTATCTATTTATTATACACGTTGAAAGGCAACTCAAAATGTTCACTACAATCCATTACTCTTTATGAATGAAACAAAATGTTAATTCACGGTTTTCTTTGCCATATGACTGAATAGCGAACTCAACAAATCGGGACAGCTTTTGGGCAGTGGCTGCTCCACCATGACGGACAAATTGGACAAAAAAATCAGCAATTATTTTTAAATTTGCATAAAATACTACAAAATTGCTATTAAAAATATTGCACACCTATTAAACTTATGTGGTATTATGTGTTATAATGCTACAAAAAATAAATCTATTTTATTTGTCTCCCAGTACGAGAGATAAACTTCGACCAGTCCGAATGTATTTTCGCGTAACAAGAGAAAATTGTAGTTTCATTACTATATTTTTTAGGTTTCTGTGTAGTTTTTAAAATATGTGTTTCTTCATTGTGAATTAATTAATTCATTTATATTGTGAACGAATGAAATTACACATATAATAAATATCCTGAAGAAATCACCACCATGCCGAAACACACGGAATTCTATTCTATAAATTCTGGATCGGTGAACGTCGTTGCTTGTAAATATTGGGCTGCATGACTTGTCACTTATTTTGCAAAACCTTATTACAAATATATCATGGCTGTATAATGTATAATCAGCGCTACGTTAAATATTTCATATGTTTTCTTGTAATTATTAATATAAAAATGTCACCTAGAATTTTTGTTCCAACCTCTTCTCAACCCATATTTTTTCGAGCCTAATTGAACATAGAACTGGACTCATTTCGTGGTATATACTTCTATTTTAACTAGATTTGTGTGTATTTTTAAAATATATGTGAATAATGTTTTGGACCATTTCCTGACTGATGCATCGTTTTGTTGTCAACACCTTTAACTTTCAGTTTTCTCTCTGCTTTATTATATTTATAATATATTTGTATTGTTGGTAATGTTGGGAAATTTAATATTTTTATAAAATACGAGTTTAAAAGTAGTATCGGTAGTTCCGTATTAAATGGGCTGCCACTGATTCTGAGAACTCAAACTGTGCTGTGATGTTATGCGCTACGCGCTATACTCCGTATAGCATTCGTACGAACTTTGCCGTATGAATGGCATTCCGTGAACCTTGAGCTTTCAGGCTGAAAGGCTTTCGGCTCGAGAGCCGCTCTACGCCGCCTACGTAGCTGGTACTCGCGCTAAAACCTTTTGGGAAATATTTTCGGTATTGACAGTATCGCCTGTGAGTGTTGATGTCTATTGTGACGTAAAAAATGACAATGCGGACGTATTTTTGTCCATTTAAAAAAATGATATTAATGGATTCAATTTATATACGAGAGTATACGTACTAGCATTCGAATATAATACAGAAGGGTCAATAGTCACTTAATCATTTAAAGATTTTGTATCGTTGTGTATTTATTTATCTTTAGTCAGAAATCGGTCGACTCCGACTCCTTTATTATTTTTTTTTCTATTTTAATTAGTCTATAATGTATGTATCATGGGTACTTTATAATACAATAGACTTTCACAATTATTTATATTATATTTATAACACAGAATATATTTAATTTTTATTCTCGTCTCATTGACATTGGATGTTTGACGTAGAATCGTAATATAAATTAAATTGCAAATCAATAAAATGTGTATCGTTAAATATAAATTATAAAGGTCCAAGTAGCCACTCATTAAACATTTTCTATGCAGGGGTGATATCATTTTACTTCTACCGAGTCACGTACTTGCCTTGTAATCATAAAATAAATAGCTACAACAACTGCTTGAAACATTTTCTCGTCTTGACACAGATAATTCAAAGTTCATTTTGAATTAAATATCACATTTTTTATAGGTATTTAAATAATTACATCAGTATAGATTTAGTTAAACGAAGTTAATATTTTATAATAATATTTAATTTATAATAATTTTATAAATCAGGTTTTCAGATTTATCAACCTAATTTAAAATGGTACCTAAAACGGCATCCATTATTTAGAAATAGTTTAATATTATATTTTAAATCTCTTAATATAACATACTAAAAATATGTTATATAAAGTTTATAAAATAAAAAAGTTAGACGTCAAATCCGAGGAAAAGTTAGCCAATGATCTTATAAAAGTTTCATAGTTTGAAAGATAAAAGCCTACCGACGTTAAAATTTGTTTCAAGACAATATTTTTAATTTTTGAAGTAGCAATGAAATGCAAAGGACGTATTTTATCAACCTGACCTCATCCGAGACTTTTAAAACCCAAGTTATCGGCTGTATTTCTGAAGTACTAATATACATAAATACAGTTTAAGTATTTTCGATTTATATCGTCTTGTACGATAACTACATATATTAAATAGATTATTTGAGCGGTATCATAATTAATATTATAATATAATAAACACATAGACACACCCGGAACAAATATTATAAAACATCGAAATTTAAAAACAAATATTTCCCTAATAGCGCAATATGTCAATACTAATTTAGATCATTCTGATTTCTAATAATAAAAATAATAAGAGATATCTCATTATTTTCACTTTTATGAATTATAAAAATAAATAGTTTTGATATTCCGGTACAGTTCATGTTTCGGGTCGGTATTGTTATTGCGTTATTTAATGGGAAAATTGATATGATTGTTCAAACTATGCGTGGTTAATATTTTATTGAAATTCACTACTTGTACACGGTCTCCTTCAAAATATACCCATCCCAAAGCAATGCACTAGTCTAACTTTTTTTTTTAATGCAAGAAGCAGTATTTCGTGAATCTGTTTAGAGCATGCGTCGTAATCCGTTCAATCTCCGCTCGTGACCCCCAATGATGATCATTTGTCTTTCTTGATTTTGGGGACAATTAAAAATTCAGAATGGGATATAAAAGGCGGCTGTACAACATGGTGATTAAAAATGCCTTTCACAATATTGCAAACCGTACATGAAATGGATTAATTGTCTATTATGTCCAATGTGGAAATTTTACAAGACTTAAATATCATAAGTACAAATAAAATATTACATTTAAATAGAATCGTTTGACTTGTGGTAGAATGAAGTGTATTTGTTTTATTACAAGGGTAATGGATAGGTATCCTTTGGAATCACCAAAGTAACATCATATCATATGGTCCCGATGGAAATATGAATTAAAATAAACAAATAGTTTCATTTTAATTAAGCAAGTATTCTAGATACAAAAATTCAATAAACTAAATCAATTTTATAAGTGAGGTACCGCAATGTCAGAAAATATTTTTGGTTTATTATTATCATACCGAAGACTTTGGAAGTTCGGAACGCTGTCAATCGGGCCGATCGACGATTGCCGAAGTTTGACTTTTAAAATAATCTCATTTGTCAAAATGGTACAGCTCGTATCGAAATAAATCCACCAGATCATTACAGATCAGATACACGATTTCCTAAATGTCGTTAATTCAAGAATAATAATAAAACGGGTTATTTTAAAAAAGTATTTGGAATGCGTTAAAAAAAGATTAGTAAGTCATCATTAATTTTACGTAGGTTTCAATAAAAATATCACCTGCAGCAACTTCCGGAAAATTTCAATAACTTCTTCGATCATGATAAGGAGACTACTACCGAAACTACCCTCCGTATAATAAAAATATTATTTATTTGTACATATATCTGTTTATTGGATATAACGGCTTTTGTGGTTAAGATAACTCCCGTAGTTTTTGAAAAATTGACCTTGTTCTCGACCACGTTCGTTAGCCAGCTCTATCTGCCATCTTATTTTTAAATTAGCTGGATTGACGCAAGTCACATCCGATTTAAAGAAAATCAAATGTTTTATAGAACTACATCGTATTATTTAGTATTTTTCATCTGTCGGCGCATGACTTTCACTGACAAGATGATAATATTGAAATACGTCAAAAAGCGAACACAACGAAAGGGAAACATTTTCGTAAATGGAGGAGCAATTATTGTGATCTTTGAGCGGAGTCTTCATTCTTTGTTTTTTTTTTTGTTTCAGGAAATGGTCTGATAGACGAGGCGGAGTTCCTGCAGTGGGTGACCAAGATACAAGCGCTGCAGGGGACGCTCACGGGGGAAGCTGGAGACACGGAGGACGAGATCACCAGGGATCTGCTGGCTGCCTTTAGGTACCTTATATATTTTCTTTTGTAAATATATAAATTATAATTTTTTAGATCTCGATTAAATTTTTTATTTTTATATTCATTATTCTACAATAGATAGGCCACAGAAGTCACTCAAACAGAAGCTATTTAAAAATATAAAAAGGCTTTGTAATTTTATTAATTTATGAATGGTATTCTAGATGTTTTTTTATTATATATTTAAAAAATGTCACATCTGCGATCTTGCCGGCAACACCTGATGGATATTAAGAAAAATTTGACAATTATATTATCAAATATTATAATATTGTTATCTTCTTTAATTAAATTGATGAATTAATGATATATGAGATGTTGGCACCTACCAAGTGTAAAATATTATTTAATTATTTTATTCTATACAATGATACCAGATAAAAATAACACAAATATTATATTTCAATGAACCATCTTCCCTTTATATTTTTAATCTATCCCTTTTCACCACAAACCGACTAAAAACCAGATAAGATTGTAATATTGTTAACATACATTTAGCGCATTTTGAAATTGATAGAATATTTCGCATTAGGTGTCGGGATATGCGCGAACGTGTCCTACATATCACGATACTGTCGCGGTTTATAATATCCTCAAACCATAGACAAAGAAATAATTTTCAAACGCATATAGTTTTGGAATGTCCGAAAATGACCAGGTGTTAGACGCTACGTTAAACTTCTACGGTCTATAGGTGTACGAAGGGGTAATGTTGATGGTCGCAATGAGGGCGGGGTCGGTGTGTAATAGTAATAATAAATAGCAATAACAAAAGGTGTTTCTAGAGTTTCTCGAAGCTTTCTCGCAAGCCATGAGACTTGTAAACTTACATATTAATAATGTCTAACCTCAATATCTCAGTAATATTAATGTTAACCAATGCCGGTAAATATTGCGGATTATCTCTATTCATTATTATCCTCTTCTATTCAATATGGTTCCGGGAATGGTCTATTTTATTTTCAGTTTTTCGGGAGACGATTTCAATAAAATGTATAATATTTAGAAGAGTAGAAATATTAAGAATTGTAAGCGCCAAAACTTTAGCATTTAGTGTTCACGCCACTGAATAGTATTTTGCGAGCGACAATCTGTGCGCAGGTTGATTTGATTTTTTTAAGATTAATTTAAGATTTGCTATCACATTAAAATAATGAGAAATGTAAGGAACTCGGCCCTAATATTATTTAGCGTTCATGGTCCAATTATTTTTTTGTAGTAGTTTAAATAGACAGAGTTTAAATATTCCGTTCCGTACATTCGGAAAATGTATTTACAGACTCGTAAAAGCGAACTTTTAATTTATAAATATTAAAATGAAATAATCAAAGTGTTATTGATATGTCTGTGCTGTATCAATTTGATATTTTTGTTTGAAACGCCGTCATTACAGTGTAGTGTTTATACACGTGGCGATGCAGCCTCCCTTTCCCGCACCACCTATCGCCACCCCAACACTCTACGCTATCCGCTATGGAGAAATATCATATATATATATAAGTTCAATATCACAGCTAGAAGCATTTAAAAAATAACTTTAAAACGTCTAAAGTCGAAAAACCTTAACAAAAATATCTCTTTTCCTTCAAGGCATTAACTTTTATAAACACCCGCCTGCTGGTCGTAAATTATGGAACTCGCTTCTCTATATACCCTGAAGGCCCTGAAAGGTTCAAACTCCACGCCTCATCCACATTCATACATCTTCTCATACAAGCTCGACGATTATTGAGGCTTCTAACAGGACCATCCTCCAGTATCTGGGTCCCTGGTCGTGCCAAGTCTTCCGCGGACGTTCTCCTCATTCATCCGTACCATATGACCAAACCACCTAAGTGATCCTTTCTTAATCTTACTCACTAAACTAACATCAGATTTATATTCTTTTTTTATTTCTTCATTCTTTACTCGTCATAATTAGATTTGCCACATATACACCTGAGTGATCTCATTTCCACTGCATTCAGTCTACTTTCGTTTCACTTCTGCCAGCTGCAGGCCTCACTTCCATACATCAATGTCGGTACCAGGACACTATTGCGCACCGCTAGTCTTGCCTCGGTTGACAAATTCCCATTAGCTATAATTCCATTCAAAGCGCCGCTCATTTATTCCCTGCATCATTCACAGCCTTTCCGTTTCTATCAAACATACTTCCCAAATATACAAACGCATCTACTTGTTCCAAACATTCATTACCTACAAGTATTTAGCACGGTGTCTTGCCGATGTCTCGAATACCATCACTTTCAACTTGTTAAGAATCATAATAAGGTCGCTTTCCTTGCATACATCGTACATTCTGCTCACTAGACTCTGTAGTTCTTGTTTATTATTCGCCATTAGTACTGCATCATTTGGCATACAATAAATAGCATACAATCAAATCGCCCATTTTTGCTCCTACATTCATACATTCCAGTACTTTCACACAATTATCCATACACAAATTGAACAGCCATGGAGACATTACACAACCCTGTTTGACAGGTTTACTAGCGAATCGAATATTGCCAACTGTATCGGCGTATTTTAATTTCTACCCGCATTATCATCACGATCGTTAGGTTAGGGGATTACCAAACAAACCGATCCCCCCTCGGTGACCTGGTGACCTCGCCTCGCGATTAACATAAGAGATGTAGGTTATTCCGCGATACTGTAATCGAGAAAGGAAGGAAAACTCATCTGAAATGAAAACTCGCTACACTGAAAAAGTCTCTGTGTTTAAACGAAAATAATTGTATTCCTGAAAGAATTTTGTTTGTGTTGCAAAATTGGGTCCGCTCTGTGAGCACACTTCAATTAATGTATTGGGGATATTACGTTTCTCACGGTGAGTAGGGTAGACCTGGAGTTTTTATCTTTATGTTTACGAAAAATAAAATGATTTAATTAATGATTTTTGCGGAACTTTAAAACCCGTGAACAGATGTGATAAATGTTTAAATTGTGATTGTGAGAAAAAATATAATATATTAAGATACTGCTATAAAAAGTATAAGTGTAAAAAACGTTTATCAGACCAGTCTGAGATATGCATACTGGTCTGACTAAGATGAATGAATAAGAAGTTTGGATCATTTGGAGGCGTAGCTTTGGGCCAGTTTTAGAAAAAGAATTTTGGCGTAGACGATGACGACGATGTGCTATTGTAATGTTTGCAGAAACATATACAAATTACTCTAAAAAAGTGCAAAGAAAAATTAAAGCAGTTTGGTGATAAAAAGGTGGCGAAGTTTAACTTATTTTTATAAACTTTACATTTTCCAAAGACATGATATTTTTTTTAATTTCAAATGAAATAGAATTTCAATTCTCTGCAATACGAGTATTTGCCTGCGTGTTGGAAAAATACAATGTTTGATTTAATTGAAAATTTATTATTTGAATTTATCATTTATTACTTAAACGATACCATACTTATAAAATTCCTTTTGGCACTGACAGCTAGATTTAAATAGATTTCATATGTGTTTGTGTGTATTTTTACTTTTTTCAATTGGTCTAATATTAACAGAGTTACGAATTATTAAGTTTTTGAATAGCCATCATTTTAAAATAAGATGGCGGATCTGACTGGTTAATAAACTTAGATGATATTTTCACCATACCAGACTAATTTTTGAGAAACATTCGATCGAAACTTGATGATATGGGTACCTAATCGTGTTCACAAACACCATTATACCATATACGAGTAATACGTAGATAAACTTTATAACAAAGGATGGTTTCGAGGTTACTTGGTCAAGATCAAAGATAGTGCATTGAAATTTTCCGGAAGTTGTACATCGAGGTCTTCTCTAATAGATAGTATTTCTGTCGCAATGTAACAAATAATGTCGATTTTATAAAGTTAGTAGTCCCGGGTGAATGATCATTATTATTTATTTTTTTATATACTATTAGCAGAATACGACAATCTCTGTTAGCATCGCACTTATTGAACAACACATTTTTTTCCACAGGGTGTTTGACAGGGACTGCAATGGCTACATAACTAAGGACGAGCTCCGCAGCGCGCTGGACATGATCGGGGAGCCGGTGACAGACGCTCAGCTCAGCCAGGTCCTGACCCTGGGGGACGTGGACAAGGATGGGAAGATCAACTACGAAGGTAACTAGCAAACGGGATATTTACTCTTTTATCCACAACATCACCCTTCACAACAAACAACTATAACTACGTACACTAGCGAAATGTTTATATGTTATTAGATATTTCGCACAGTATGTAACGATTATTAATTTATCATTATTTTCAAATTCAAAATAGGTAAAAAATATTAACTTGAATCTTCTTTACCTCCCTGCACACATAAAATTCACCTAACCTAACCCAACCCTCAAAAACCCACCTTTCTGCTAGATTAAATTGATTATCTTTATTTTTAAAACGTATTTAAAAAATTAAAAAATTGAGATGCATACACAGAATACATGTCACATCAATATTTGTACTATTTTCAATCTAAACTAAACGCTTGTACAATGAAAATAGGACTAACTTGCTGGTGTTCTGGAACGAAGCGAGAACCCCCGACCACAAGATTACTAGGCCAGCATCTTAATCACTACACCAAATAATCTGCCGTTCTGTCGCTCTGCGCTTTATCTGATCACTGAAATGAGATGTTTAATTTAACACTGCTATACATTCATTATATAAGTCTCATTTACAAATTAAATATCAAACATTTTAATTGAACTGTGCTGGAAAAAATAAATGAAGCTATGTCTTTATGCAGAAGAGCGTGCATGCAAAAAGTCTTTGGACTTCATTTAATCATTTAAATGTGAATTTAATTTTAAAAATATATTTGTTAATATTTACAGATTTGATATGTAAGTCTCAAAATTTATATTCATTTTTATTATGTGAAGGTTTTGTTATATTTTTGCATTATAAGAAGAAATTTTTTAAATGATATTTTATTGACTAGTGACAATTTAAGTTTTCAGTGCGTGAAGATGTTATGTAATATTATTTCATTACCTTTTTTGATAACTAGAAACAATTTAAGTCTGGTGCATGTCGGCGTAATGTAACACGTCTGGTACTGATTCGTTCATCATCTATTCATGAACATCAGGATGAACCTCAAAATCAAAAATACTGTTAATTTCTCAGCACTTCGCAATGTTTTACTCCCAAAATTTATATGCCAATTCACAAAACTGTTTATTTCTCAGTGTTATCTTTTTATAATTCTTTGAACTCGTATGATAAAGAAAGAACTATATAAAATGTTTCACTCAACAGCCTATAATTTCATTCATTTTCATAGTGCCCCTGTATTTAAAGACATGCAGAAATCAGTGATAACTTAATATGGATTGACTAAAGTGTAATGTTGCATATAATTGATTATTGTTTTCAGAGTTCGTCAGGCTGCTCCTGTAAAGCCCGCCAGCCCCCGGGGTTCACACGTCATCCAGGAGGCAGTCACGGGCAGTGATTCAATGCATACATTAAAATATTACCCCCCATACAATGTATGTACCTATTTTCGCGTTATCTGACGAGAGTAATCTATAGTTGTACATTGTGTAGATTAGACATTATAGAGAAAATATTTTCAAGCCACACGATTTAATCATATGAGCTTTTTATAAAGACGTAATAAGACAGATATACGAATAATTATTTATGATATAATAACAATAAAAAAAGGATTTTTCTATGGTTGATAAATTTATTAAATTAAATTGTTTATGTAAAAAAAAACGCAGTTGAATTAATATAATTAAAATGATATTTTTGTAAAAGACGATAATTTTTTTCAATTTTTGATATTTTACCTATTTTTCTATATTAAACGTTATTACCAAATTTTCATCGATCATTTTTGATTCGTGCGAATGGTTTGATCCTCGCTGATGTTTCGTATCACGTGTCAATAAACTGGTACGAAAATCAATGTTACATTATGCACATTTTACCAAAAAGTATATATGTAAATATCATTTATGATTATATTATATCATTTTGTTTTATATTATAATGTGTGATACAGTTTTATATCGTTAAAGCTTGATTGTCAAATGTACGCGTTAAACGCTTGACTTCAAGCATGCTTTGTAATTAATTCATTGAAAAAACTATTGTTATTTCAAGTATGTAAGTCAACATTTGCAAATCCGTTGATGGATTACAATAAAAAAAATATATATTATTTACATTTGTAAACACTTTTACAATTCAGTACTAAATTTAAATCTAATTAACTATTTACATACACCAAAGAGGAACAATTTACAAATACATCGTTAAATATGTTAAGGAAATTGTCAAACTAAAGCAAAACTCGAAAGATAAAATAAAATAGCTTTACTAGTCAAAAGAGATTATGTACATTTTTTAAAATCTAATCCTCTCGGTGAAACAATTTAACATTGATTCAGAAGTATGTTATTTAACTAGTTTTAATTTTATGTGTATTGATTGTTGAATAAAATATAATATACAATATTTCACGTATTTTTCTTCCGATATAATAAAAGTTGAATTCGGTGACAGATGAAAAGAAAAACGTAAGTATTTTTAATTATAATAATAATACATTAAAGTTACCAAATATTATTTATGTTATGAAAAGAAAACCATAGAAAATATAAATAAATAAAAAGTTCACACATATATGTAAGTATAAACAAAATATTAATTATTTGGACATATTAGAACGCCATTATGACCGATTTGCTGGCATTGTATAAATATTATGTTCACTGGCGTATGTTTCACATATCTGTAAAACCTTTCTTATTCCTTTTATAGATGGCGCTAATATAACCATATCATCGGCATAACTAATGTGGTCCACATTTAAGTGGATGTCACTTAATTTAAATAAGAAACGTAAACGTATAATATGCATTTGAAAAAACCCATCCGGCACTTGCCGCAAAAATTAGGCGATCAGATCAGGCTGGTTAACTTAACCGGGATATTTACCAGGTCTATTTTTCAGAAAAGCTTAATTGAAATGCGAGAGTTCACAAAATCAATTATATTCCACATATTTATACATATAAATCTGAACAAAAAATGTATGTACAAATATGGTCGATAATGCTCCGTTACCGAGAGAAGAAATAAAAAAATCATTGTGTTATATATACCTAAGTAGGAACGACTAACTGAAATTATTTTTTTTTTAAATTGATACTTGTTTTTGACAGGCAATATTGACACCTCATTCTACCGTATTTGCTCGTTTGTAAGTATATATAAAATCAAATATTTTAATGGTACAAAAACACATTCTCGTTAGGAAGCACATTTTTTCAAATTTGGTACCTAAAATTAAGAAACAAGTATCTACCAATGCGAGATAAGACTTGTTTCGTTAAAAGGGATTATTGGTTATAATGTTATAAGGTTAGGTTAGATAAGGTTATAAGACAACATTGATATAATGTTGCCTAGTAAGATATTCTCGCTAATTGACTTCACGTAGCGAGTTTATAGATTGGTTTATGGCTGGTCTTAGGTTGATTATTATGCAAATTGACAAATTTAAGTATAAGAAATTACAGAGTAACGCAGTATAGCAAGAGACACTTTCGGATATGCCGCTATTCACACAGAGCCCCGGATGTAAACAGAATGGTTCGCGCTCGTCGTCTCGCATCCCCTCTGCACCCACCTCTGTTGGCCGAACTACAAAACTATCGACCCTTCCTCTGTTAGTACTCGCTCGCGACCTGCTGCCAGATGTGCATCGCGGCTACTGCGCCTCTGCCACGCGGCGCCAGATGCCGCTCTCTATCCGCTTCAGGTTCATGGATTATAAAGTGTTCCCCAGTTATAATACATCGATTATAGGATTAATGGATAGTGGTACAACAGTTTTTTGCCGGTACGCATTTAAGATATTCATGTAAAATCTGCTATAGTGAATTTTTGACACATGTGAATATACTAATGACAAACCTCATCAAATTTAATTATTAAAAATTATTGTAATTTACTCTTCGTAATATCAGCTGGTTCAATGCTCGAAGTAAACAATCTGCACTACACGTCATTTCGTTATTTGCACGGATAACGCATATTCACTACCCAAATTCAACAACTTAACATTATAATCATAGAATTCTGTATTTTAGTAACTGCGTTAATAAATATAAAAAATGGATTATAAGGATAAGGACTAAAAACAAAATAAAGTAAAATTACAGTAATTACTTAAATTGCTGTAGAAAATATAAAAGTATTCAAACAAAATTAGATTTAAGTGAACTTAATAGCACTATTGATGCACAAGAATTACTTTGAAATGATGTGCGTTGATATTTTACAATGTTAAATGTTTGAATATTATGTAAAATTAAAATTTCCAAAGCTATTTTATTTTTATGCATTTCGAAGCAATCCGTCTAATTTTTGAATAATGCTTCATTTAACATTATATTAACTTAAAATAAAACTTTCTTATAACAATTCATATTTTGTATTGAATTTAAATTTAATAGAATAAGTAAATAATATAAACAAAGACAATAGTTTATTAATGTTAATAATTATAGTGTCATTGATAGACTTAAAGAAAAGGCGAGTCCGGGAGAATGAGGTGGGTTGATTATATTTTCCTCGGGATCCTAGGGTATAACTAAATCAAATTTGGATGGTGTTTAATATTGTACATATTGATATAGGGAGAAGAGGGTGCGTAAATTTTGCATAAGGTCGTAAAAATTTGGTTTAAGTCGGTAAATGGGTATAGGATTATATAAAAAACATACAGAACAATAAGTTTTTTGTATGTATACGTTCAGTTATTAAAAAAATTCTATGGAACACACCACATTATTAGGTTGTGGATCTATAGTTAATGCATAACGCAAGTAAAGAAAAAAAATATGTATGAAATAAAATGATTTATTCTGTATTAAAAATATCACAGCACTATATTCTGAAATTAAATTGTCTTTCTCCTTAAAAATACACGAACGTTTAGACAGAATCAAATAATCTGGATACGTTCTACATCCTATCATCCTACTAAATACACATATCAGATAATTCTACAGTGAAGCGTGACTATAATTTATCAGGATTATTCATATTACAGCCGTCGCTACCATTTACATATTTTTTATTTTACACTAGTAATACTAAAACTAATTTTGTCTATGCTCTGTTTCTGTTTTTTCTCTAATTCTCTATGGTTTTCTGTAATAAGAAAAATGGCGGCTCGTGAGGCTGTAAGGGTTGCTCAGAAAGCTGTCAAGCCGATTTTATCCTCGGATGCTGCGGAAGCTCGACGACGAGTATTAAATCTGTATAAAGTATGGTACAGACAAATCCCATATATAGGTACGTTTATGTCTAAATACATTGTTAAATATTAATATATTGTGATGTTTTGGTTATGTGTTATGTCATCAAACTGCATATTTTCCTGTAAACCGTTTAATATCTTCTTAAAATAAAGCATAAAGGAAATAAATTCATATTTGTTTGATAAATTTCTGTACAGACACTTGTTTACTTTGAATTCATGTATGTGAAATCACAGGTTAGAACTGTCAAAGGTGTAAACACAACTCCGTAGTTCTGAAAACGAAAAAAATATAAATATTTTAGTGTTTTTGCTTGTTCTATCATGTTTCCTCTATGTGATGTTTAATATAATATATATATATATATATATTAAATGTATACTATTTTTGTGCTACAGTATGGCCTGATTTTTTTCAGTGATGGAATTCCACATCCCCAAAAATGAGCAGCAATGCAAAGAGAAACTGCGAGAGATGTTTAATAAAAATCGTCACGTCACAGACATCAGAGTAATCGACATGCTGGTCATCAAAGTATTGAATATTTAAGTTTTATTTAATTTTACTGTTATCGCTGGGTAGAAACTATCTAAACTTGGTCCAGTATCACAAAGTTTTCGGTAGGACCATGTATTTCGAAACACCGTGTAACAGCTTACTATTTAAAGGGATGATATCCAAAGAGTTCAGTAATACTAGTACTTAGTATTATTTACAGGGGTGATGTTGATAGAGTTCAGTATTAATAAAAATATGTGAAGAATGTAAACTTTTAATTCAATTCTTTAGGTTGAATATATATGATGCTTTAGTTGTTGCAGATGTTTTAGTTAATTGTTTCTTCAGTGTCTGAATAAATAAAAATAAATAATTAAATGATCAGTAAAAACACACTAGAATTTTAAACTTGTATTAGGTGTACCAGCAAGGAATGTCATTCTTACAATGAACATTTTCAATGGTCATTTAAAATTTGATCTATTCAAAACATTACTGACAAATTTATTATATTTTTGGCCAAGTTTGCAGAAATAATTAGAAAGGTGTAGAGATATGGAAAATGGATTCTGCATCAACTGAGTAAAGAAAGCGCGGGTGACCGAGAAACGATGATATATGAGAAAATTGATGATGTATTGTAAAAGATCTGAGGATTTTGAACACAATATTGATAGGGTGGGTAGCAAAACCGATCTCTAACACCGGGTCTTATTATTGTAAGGTGAGGCTGAAAGGGTATAATTCATTTTCAAACATTCTAACCCAGCTAAACAATAATGGCACAGTTTTATCGCGATCAGCTGAACCACTTGAATGAAGAAATTATAATGAAACAATCTGCCTTTACAAATCGTAATAAGGTGGCAATGAAAAGTTGTCAAAAAAGATAGAAAATAGCTAATGAAAGAAATAATATTTTAGAATCATATTTAATAAATAAATCTATCAAATTTACTTAATTCATGATATCTTTACTGTAATTAAACATATTTATCTTTCAAGAATTTGTCTCGTTCGTATTATTTGGGAATGTTGATGTATTAAATAAACAAATGAAAATGTCTTAACTTTTTACCTATACATTACATTCGTTATTACCCTTATTATAAAAACTTTAGAAATATGTAGAATTATTTTTGCCTGATAATATTATGTTATTATTTTCAGGGACAAATGGAATTGAAGGAAACAGTCAATATCTGGAAACAGAAAGGTCACGTCATGGCTTACTTTAAAGAGACTCAAGAACCAAAACCTACCGATTTCTTGTCCAAGTTTTTCAATGGTACCGATTAAATATCTTCAATTTTTACAAAAATGTATTTATAAATATTTAGTAATTATTTTCAAACTTCTAGCCAATGTGTAAATATATTTCTTGGTAGATTTCTTTGTTTACCATACCCAGTCTTGATTTAATTTGTAATTTGTTTACTCTTTTAAAATATCTATTTTTAGTTCGGTGTCAATCGATTGTTTATTTTTTTGTGTAGAATATCTAGTAAATAAATTACTGTTAAAAGAAATTTCATTTATTAAACCATATTACATTAGGATGTTTCTCTTTTATAAATAAATGCACAATGTCATTAATAATCTATGAAAATACTTTGATATTTATTTGATAAGTTCTGGATTCTTTTGAAAGAAACAAAATTAATATATTGATTGTCCTGAATATACGCGACCCTTGAAATTTTAGCCCAATATTTAAAAAAAAATTGTTTTTTTCATATATATTTTTTGGAAACCAATAATACAAAATATAACTAAAATTACGTATAACATTTTAACATACATAAGAGAATTTTTAATCAAAATCAGTTTAATTGCCGTCATCTCATGGTATTTCATTTTCAGTTCCAGGAATGTTTTAAAACCAAAAAATTTTGAACACCTTATCATTATACTTTAATTTTAATTAATTATATGTTAACTTCATGTATGTTCTATTTTCTTGAAGCTTGTAAATTGTCAGTTTTTTCAGTTTCTCTTTCATACATGATCTTGAAATTTGCTTCGTAACTACATTTATTGCCTTTCCTTATTTATAAATTTGATCCTTTCATTTCAACATAAAAAATACTTAAAAAAACTTTATTTTTTTAACAAATTAATAAATAATATAATTTTAATAGTTAGAAACAATTTTCATTACGAGCACAGCTCTCAAACCAAACATTACAAAGACACACAGCAAACTGAAGAGGATGATGAGGTGTATTCTTTAACCTCAAATACATACCATATAATGCAAACCTTAAATTTGTTCTGTTTTTGACACATCTAACTCTTTCCTGTCTTTTCATATATTATTAGAGCACCGGAGGATATGTCTGAAATTTAATTTGATGAAAAAATTTGCTATTGAAATAATGGTGTACTACAATCTTGACTGCAATAGATTTTTTAAAAAAACATTACATTCTTATTAAATAAATTAAAGATAAATAACAAGTATGTAAGCTATGTAATAGTATTCTAGACCACTTAAAACAATCGCCAGGTGTGCTTGTTATATTCCAGTTACCTACATATTATATTTGTTTCTGTTTTTACTTTGAGCAACATGTCAGGCTAACGACCGCGGTTACTTGGAAGCCCACATGAGATTCCAAGGGTTGGTGTTTAGGTTAACCAGCGGATCCAATGAACACATAAAAACTGTTGGATCTGAAATCTTCCCTTAAAACAAAAAATGTTTATATTAACTAAGAACAAAGGATATAGATTATAAAAAAGCCCAAAGTCATAGCTAGCAGATCGTGTTTTGCATATCGATCATGGGAAGTTCTTCTTAAATTAATAAATTCATTTACTCCTTTAAATTCAACACTATGCTGGTGTGAGAAATATAATTTGCTGCATAAAAACATCATATTTCTCTCACATTTGTGTTTGAACCAAATCTGTATTAGTAAATAAGTTTCACACTTAATCCCAAATGTGTCAGTAACGAGTAAATGACGAAATCTCATCACTTATGGGAATTTTATTGAATTTAACAAATAATTCATAAAAATGTTTTTTAAGACCTTTGATTGTTTGCATAATATTTATATGATTCATTTGATTGATGCCCAATAATGTTGTTTGATTGATGCACAGTGGATACTGATGTATTAAACTTCAGTCAATCAGCTGAGGATTTCTACAGCGTGAGCGATCTCACAAACGTGAAAACGTAAAAAGTTTTTTTTTCAAAAGACAAATTAAATGACCTGTCTAAATGATTATCAGATATGATAGCAATGAAAATTGGAAATGACAAAGAAGAAATGATGCAATCAAAGAGGCGAGAATAACAAACGAAAATGTAGTGCTGGGGTAGAATGGGGGCTGGGTAGATATCTGAATGAAGAGAGCTTTGAGCAAAGGGACTATGACTGATGAGTAACATGTCACCATATTTCAGTTAAATTGCAAAAGTTTGGACAATGTTGGGCTTTCTAATACGAAAATTGATTAGACATTTTATTTTTTATTTTTTGGTAGATTTCAATACAAATACTATCTATTGTAGAAGATTTTATGATGCATCTTCTAGACAATTTCAATGTACTTTCTTCCATTGTGACCAAGAGACCTCGAAACCAGCCTCCGTTAAAATGTCTAGGTTAAGTTTTTAAACTAGCATGATCCACCATCTCCTTTTAAAATTGCAGTTATTCAAAAACTTTAAAAATTTGTTACTTAATATTAAACCTAAAGATAAAGTAAAAAACACCTTTACATGCGTAGACAAAATCTACCTGATTCACGCAACCAGAAATGGAAGGCATTTATGTTTTTTCATGTGTAGATAATTCGTCTTTTTTATTATATAATTCTTTATTATTTTATATTTAATAATGGTAATTTCTACCAATGTACATTTTAGAAAAAACTGCAATCTTCTTTCAAATAGGCAATCCACCCTTCAAGAGTGATTTGTGCCATTAAACAAGTTCAAACATTATTTCATAGACAGCAGTACAACAATATTGCAATTACCACAGCCTGTATAGTCTGTAAGTGTATGTGTTTGAGTACATACCAATCAGCGGTGTTCTTATTTCAGCTAATACATTAATTGGTCAAACATTATCAACTGACAAATTAATATGTTGCTTACACGGGGAAATGAATGATTACCAATAAATTCAATAATTCTTATTTATCACCTTTTATACTTAAACCTCTTCTGTGCTATTCTACTAATGGATTGGCCTAGATTGTAACGATGGCTACTGAAATTACCCGAGAGTAATGATGTGTGTACACAGATAAGATGTCTCGGAGATTCATCACAGAATCGCGTAAAGGACAGTATAAATACCTCACTGTACGACATCTTTTCATATGGTTTTTCATTATAATGACACTATAAAATTATTGCTTCTTGGATTTGCGATCCAAAATTTTTTGATATATGGCCAAAAGAAATTTTATTATGTCGAGATACACAAAATACGTATCACATAAATATTCTTACTATTTTCACAACCTAAATGCTTGTAGTATGAAAATAGAATTGACTTGCCGCTCTCCTAGAATGAGGTTCAAGACCCTGACTACTGGATCACTAGGCGAGTGTCTAAATCACAGGACCAACAAATACTTCGTTACATTGTGTCTGTTCATTATTTCTTTTAAATAAAATGTGATGTTTGAGTGCAATGCAATGTATGCGTTTTTAATACACATGTATTAAAATATGCATTTTTAGCTAGAAACTTAGCATGATTCGTTGTACGGAATTTCGCTTTACGGCCAGTTTTTCCAGAACCTACCTTGGCCGTAAGGCAAGGTATTGGTGTACGGAGTTGAGCGCGAATCCAACTATTCATTGTCGTATGTATTTTGAATGCATAGTAGAATGACGCAACCGGCAAATAATACCGATCTTTATCCGAGTCACTCCGGATAATCAATCCTGCCTAGAGATCGGCGTTTATTTTCAGATATGAAAATAATGCTTGCAGTGGCGAGTGCGGCGGTACTTGCACGCGTGGATGACCTCTGATAGGTCAGCGCATTTGTCGGTACATCAGTAGTTTCCTAAAGATACTGGCCGCGTATTGGTCGAATACTTTCGAGCTTGAGTGTGTATGTGTGACGTCACGCGTTGTTTTATCCCCATTGACGGGAACTCCGATCGTAGAGTGACGTCAGCTGTTGCATTTAGTTCTGATTATTTTTTATATATTATAAATCAAAATACGCGATGAAGAAAAAAAATCACATAAATATAATTAGTACTCTCGCGGCTACGTGAAAACATCGCGCGCACTTAGAAGGAAGTAAGGAATTAAATGGTATTACTTTCATTTTTGACAATTTCATTCGTTTTTTTACCTACCTACGTGAAAAGATATATTTTAATTTTCGAACACGTGAATTTCTAAAAAGTTTATAAACCTAAGTTTGACATTTATGGGTACTGAATAAAATATGTAGTCATCACGATAATTTGTATTTTGTTACATATTTAAATGAAATTTTTTGGGGTAGAAGTTATTAAAATGTGTACACTTCGAAAGTAAAACGCATCTTTAAAAGAGGAAATATTCCATTCGCTGATTAATCATTAGATTTATTTACAAATAGTGTATTGTTTAATCAAGTTTTTATATTAATTATATATGAATTGTCAGTGTATTAAGTCTACTTTTACTTCTAGTTTCGGAGAGTTTTGAGCATGGATTGATTTATCATAGTGCTAAAAGGGGTCACAGGGCTAATAAATTGGGAGGGGCTTTAAAAATATTTTTAATTAAAATAAATCTATGAAAATTCTCTGTCTGCGAGCAATGGCCATGATGAAATGTCACGTTTCACAATTTTAAGAATCCAAATTAGTTTATAAACTCCATTGACCCAAAACGACTAAGTATATGCCGCCAATAGTCACTCTAATGTCAATAGAATTTTAATTAATTATAATAATATTATACAATTTATTTATAAGTCGAATCGACTAATAAAAATAATTGACCCTTGGCATGGATCACCCACTTCTACGTTTAGAAAAATCTCAATTAAGGTGGCTTGGACACGCCTTGCGAACGCCAGAAAAACGATTGCCAAGATGTATATTTTAGGTAACTCCAGAGAGAAGGCGGCCGGCGGGTCGCCCTAGCCTAAGCTGAAAAAATAGCAATAAAGACTGCTTGAAAATAGATTAGATATTAATGGAAAAAGGAAACACCTTATCGAGACTCATCCCCCGACCCTTCTAGAATAAGGGGATGAAAATGATGACATTAAAATCACATATTATTTCAAGCGATTTTGCAAACAAACCTTGAAAACTATTATTAAATATTTGTAATAGTTAAAAAAAATTTACGTTTTTATTTTTGGGGCTCAATATATATATACAAGCCCAGAATCCCTTTAAGTGAATATAGGGCCCTGGTTTTGAGGGTAATGGTTTCATCATATGCACCGTATGAAACTACATATATGTATGTATAAAATCCTATTATGGATTCCAATATACCTCCAAAACCGTCCAAATTTACGGTTTAATAAAAAAATAAATTATTTTAATAACTTTTATTATTATTTTTGTCTTTATCTATATAATAGTGGGTGTCTACGTGGTCCTCTGTCACGCAAATGTAGAAATAGGTTGATTTAGTATTGTCTCCTCACAAAATGCAGACATTTAAAATTAATTATTCAGACGGTGATAGTATCATTATTAAGGAGAACAAGTTGTAATTGTTTAGTTGGATAATGCACCTTCCCCGGATTAGAAAGAGATCCAGATTCGAATCTCGGTAGCAATAACAATATATTTTTCGATAAAATTGATTATATATGTATATCTTTCTAATTAATACATTTAATTATTTTATTTTTTTTAAATGTAATAGTATTCTTTATCGCCGTTCTAAATACTCTTGGTGGATACGCGCCATAAGGATTTTTTTTGTGGAAATGGAATATATATTGGAAAATATATTGTGAATTTATTAATCATTTTTAAAACGGATTAGTTAATTAATTGATCTTCAATTAGTAGATGTATTGATATGTAGATATACCTACTTTTTATTCATTATTGATTAACGATGACGTCAGGACTATCCGAATGCGTAACTGTGCAAAATTGGCAAACAGACAAAAACAAATGGACACAATTTAATTTTAAGTATTTAGAGATTCTTTTTTTATTTACTAATGTATTGTTTTTACTTTGCTTAGGTATCTATGTGCCAATTAATTATTTAGTACCTACGTAATGATGCGCTTGTTGGTCTAGTGGTCGAGAATGTGAGCCTTGTTCCAGGAGACCACCGAATTAGTCCTATTTTCATAGCGCAAGCGCTTAGTTTGAAAGTAGCATAGCAAGAATATAATGAATAATTCAAGGATTTTTATATCACCGCTAGGTATTATTATAAATATTATATAAAAATACTATTAATGTCTCTCGAGTAAAATATTTTATTGTTTTTTTTTGTCAGATGTAAAAATGATGATTATTGTGATTTATCTAGTAAAAAATTTCTAATCGATTACATCGCATTTCCCACAAGTTAGCATCACTCCGCGCGTGAAACAAACAGTGGAACAGTAAACAAAATAATATTACCCATTAATTTGTAAAAAATGAACCCACGCGCAGCTGTGACAATAAGCTCCGAGCACCGCGCGCTTCGGGACCCGTCTGCATCTCCGCACCCTCGGATCGAGATGACTGATGGAGACGAAGGACGATTGTTGATAACGAAGACCGCATCGAAGGTCCGCGCGCACACACAGCTGTCCAACCGTGCACCGGCACTGTGTACAGGTGGATTTACCTCTTCAGTTGTCTGGGGATATCGGCGGGTGTCGCTCGTAGCTCGCGCACGTTTCGACCCGTGTTTTGAATACGAAACATTGTGAAATTGAAAGTGCATCCGTAAACAGAGAAAAGGATTTACAAATGTGAGTACTTTATTTATTACAGCAAATCATTTCAATTCTTATTTGATTTGACAATTTGAACCACAACGCAATACGAGCAATTTATTTAATATGTACTTTTTATGTTTATTCATTTTATCGCTAAATTTATAATGTTACTAAATGTTTTTATCTTGGTTTTTATTATATGCACTTATATTCGCTCATTCCTTAATCCCCATATCGGTAACAATAAAGACATGACATCGGGAGATATACAATATTTATCTTGTAATAATGTCGTAATCCTGAAAATGTTGTACATGTCATACAAAACGTACAACGAATTTTACAAATATATTTTTATAGAATCCTCAACTTTCGACTCTGGACCCGGTAATGGTGGTTATTTTTTGCACAACGCAGCATCAAATTACCTGTTATTGAGAGGTGATCTCTTACTGCCGCTGATTTTTCAGCGTTCGTTCATTCATTCATTCATTCTCATGTATTGTGTATTTCAGGAAACGAATCTATCACAGGACTGTGAAACGTTTATTACCTTAAAATAAACACTATATTAAATATTAAATCAAACTGTTATTTAAAGTATTTTCTACAGTGTTTGAAGTAGAATAAAAAAACACATTGATGCTCTAGGAAATTATATAACATACTAAATTTAATTCATATTTTGAAGTGTCTGAAAATTCGTGGTACTAACGGAGAGAAAATGATTATGGATCACATCTAAAGCAAAATAATTTGCAAGACTTTTAAAGTAATTTAATGATATATAAAAGAGAATTTTAAAATGGCGTACTACATGTAGAAAATATTACTTATAAAAACACATGTTGCTCTCCCTTTACCGCAAAAATAGTTGCAACCTCCCCACCCTTCTCCCTCTTTTTTTTCTTTTTTTTATTAATTTTCTGCATCTAAACATACGTATCTAAATATTTTTGTGGATTTTCATTATTAGTATCACATGTTAAATAGTTATTATGTTTATTACAATATGTTTCCACTGTCAAAATCCTTCATTTAAATAAAATTAAATTAAATTTAAAATACTGAATAAATCTAATTCTAAGGTACTTTTTACCACCAAGAATTAATTAACTGTAAAATTACTAATCGCCAGATAAATATGATATATTCGACGGTTAATTGAAATCTGTTTTGTTTTTGATTATATCAATAAATTTTCGAACAGCTTACTTTGGATTACCGGGAAAAGGTAATTTAATATAAAGTAAAGATGAAATGTATTATTTTTATCCGTTGGGTAACTTTAAACAGAACTTATCCAAATATTTTTATTTGCACTAAAACTATAGTAGTGACAGTATAACCAAACGTGTGTGTATTACATAGTTTAGTTTAGTGAAAATTAAAATGTTGCACCACAAAGTAACTGCCATGACAATTAATGATAGATTAATCAATCATATTTAAAAAATTCATTATAAAAAAATATTTATTTTACCGTTAGGGCTATGTTTTTACGAACACCTAGAATGGTGTATTTACGATTAAAAAACTATACCTATTTTTATTTTTAATTTATTCTGTTTTTTGCCTGTACCTTGTATTTGTTGGCGTGTTTACAACATATTACGTTTTAAAACATTTTGTTTACAAAAAAAACATACTTAAAGTACACCGTTTATTAAAAAAAAATTTGTCGTAACATGGTTTGAATCTCTGATTATGGGAACTAACTTATGGGAAGAATACACTCGTTAGTGATATCATCGCCATAAAACAATGACCAATGAAAATGATAGGTAGCAGTGACAATACATTTTTAATTAATTTAAATGCATTTTGAATTGAAGAATAAAATATATATTATTAAGTAAATAATCTTCCGAAGGCGATGAGATGATTACGTATTTATTATGATTGTGAGATTAGTATGTGTGATGAGGATGTGAAATGATTCATACTCATCAATAATTATGGTACAGTAAGAACAGCGATACAGCATCCCGACCCAAGGGATGTTTATTAGAAAATTGATCCAGTTTCTTTACAAAATATTAAACACTTTGTTATTGCTCCTTCTGACAGTCTAAATATAGTTATCTAAATTTTCCGCTTTCATGGTGCTCAGTCTTCTGCTGCTCATTTCCAATTATTCACCAGCAATAGGTCCTTCTTTAGATTGTCTCCCCAGCGGATCCTTGCTCTTTTAATTGGTCTTTTTCCCCCTGGATTTCCATCGAGAATCCTTATTGGAATTAGTGTAGTTCATGCATTATTTGCATGTGTCTTATCCATCTCAGTGGAATCCGTGTACTGAGAGCGGAGCAAATTTCAAAAGAAATTCTCCCCCTATGGGGGAAATTTGAACCTCCTCCCCCCCAAATTTTGTTTCTGAGTGCACCTCTGATTGAGGGTCAGGGATCCTTCTGCAGACTTTAATGTTCGTCATTTTATTGGTTCACATACTCAACATTCTTCCAATATTCACGGGTACATAGATACACCGCAAGATTTTCCTTTGAAGTTCAACAATCTTCACCGCCATACTCCCAGGTTTCATTTCCATAAAGCACCATTCATTTGTTATGTACATAAGTTATATTACTTTTCTGAACTTCGATGGACATTTCATTGTTTCGGATTGCACTGGACCCAATCGAACACCATACCAGATATTTTAAACCACAAATAATACATACTTTACGTAAAATACTGTTTTAATTTTTTTTTAATTTATTTACTGAGATAGAATAAAGTTGGGTTTAAAATGATTCTATAATATTTTAATTCTTATGGGATTAGTATCATCAATGAGTGTATCATAAAGACTAGAATCAATGGCATTGTACAAGACGAGCCCTGAAATGCGACGAATTAACCAGGAAACTCGATCAGTCGAAACCGTGTCAGTCGATCGGCGACCCTGAACCGGTGTGGTAACGAGTAAATTTCACAGTATAACAAACGAGTGAGACGTGTGTCTAAGTGTCTGTCCTGTGCAATCTGAAGGACTCAAGACCCTGAACGGAGATAGTGTTGCAAAACCTGAAGTTACAGTCCACCATAGAGGTGCCAGAAGAACGGGATTGTGGTGAGTGGAACTTCCTTCCGAATATCCTATTTCTTCCGGCATCTATGCTTTTACGCAACAAATCGGATTGTAAGTCCACCAAAACTTACCCAAAGAAGAAACATTGCAAGGTTAAGAAATTTTGTAATTAAAAAGATGGTCGCTTAAAAACTTATGTATGAAGACTTTATGTAGCTCATTTTGATGTCTAACAGCAATTGAAAGCTCCGCGTTCATGTACCGATGATGATTTAGATTTGTTCTATAAAATAAGGCATCATTTAAGTACAACTTACAAGAGTACAGATTATTTTGTCCTCACACGCGTCTCCGAATTCCGAGTCGAATACGTTTGAGAAATAACCATAATATATTAAGTCTATCATTATATATATTGCGAGTGAGTAATATTAAAAATCTTAAAGCAGTCTATTTTTTTTAATATTAAATGTAAAACGACATCTATTGCTCCGTCAGGCAAAAGGCAAAACATAATGCTAACAGCGCAACTTAATATGGAGATCAGTCGGGCAATTGATGGGATTGAACAAGGTGCTCGCGATAAGTACACATTAAGTATATATTACAGAGGATAAGTGCGACAAGTCATTTTTTATTCCAATACTGCTAGGGCCGGTTGTGTGATCAGTAGTAACCTTTTACTATAGTAAAAAGAGTTACTAAAGTATAACATTTTGCGAAAACGGGTTGTTTGATCGTTAGTAAAAAAAAAATTCATTTCTCGACAGTACACCCGTAATAAACTCATTTTACTTTCCGATATCCGATAGTTAAATATGTCAGACTTTTAACAGCTGTTCCAAAAGTCATCTGACACATTGATATTTAGAAAGTTCCAGTATCCGACAATGAATCATTCAATATCCCGCTATTTTAGTGATGACAGTTCGTCCAATGATGATATCGTTATTTAATACATAATACGAAAAAACATAATAACATAAACGTCTAGACGAAAGGAAAATGAAATACTTTGACAGTAGTAAATTTGATGTATCAACAACTCGCAAAGGATTTTTACTACGGTGACTACGGTTTACTATTGAATGAATCGTATATAATAATTATTATAAAATGATTTAATACATCAAGTTGTCACTCATTTTGGCGGAATCTGGAAAATTGCGTTCGCACTCCCGAGCCGCGGCGAACTCAACGTCACTTCTGACGCCTTGTGTGAATTTCTAACTTTTTACCATACCCAACATTATAACTATTGACTCTAGTATCCCCGGGTAGGTATTCGACTCCTCGAGAATTTTCCTCCACTCCCTATTATGAGCCAATTCTCTGCAGTCCTGGATTTCTAAAACAGAAATGGTTTCTTTAAAGTCATTGTCGCTCCATGTTAGCTTTTGTCTTCCCAAGATTCTCCTCCCTGATGGTGATGGTGAGTTCAGCAATGACTTACTGAACCACAGAAGTCTTCCTGTTATAATAACCTATATACCATACCCATAATCTCCATAATTTAAAAAAAAATATTCTAAAAGGCCTTATATTAGTAGGAATTAGCGCACTAATACATCGATCGAGAAAGTTTTCTTAATTTGTTATTGGAGTGTGGGGTAATATATTAATTATTTCTCCATATTAGATATATTCACAACATTTATTTACCAGATAAAACACACTTGAAGTTATTTTTAATTTAAATGGCGCAATACTATATTTATCCAACGTTAAAAACAATAACAATCTACTATCCGTACAAAATGCTCCTAACAATAATTTTAGTACTTTTTTCTATTGCAGTTTATTATATATATTTATTTATTCACATACATATTTATTAACCTATATTAATCATTTTACCTGCCTCGATACAACGAAAAAAATTTAATTACAATTTGTTTGTACAAATTGATTAACAAAAAAAAATTATATTGTTTTCGAATGACAAAACGTAAACTTAATAAATAAATGCTTACGAGTACACATTACATATTAATACAAGCCTTGTATTCCATTATGTACAATAGTTGAATGCACCTTGAAGCTATAAATAAGTGCACACTTTAACTATTCGCCACGTCTCATTGAAGTCATTCGGTGTTCGATTTCATTTCGATTTGTTGACTTTCTATTTCTGTAATTGGTTGTAATTTACTAAAATGTTATATTATCGCCAATTACAGCACCACACGAGAGCTAATTGATCGGTCATTTGATAATTAAAATGTTACACACTCGGTCACCAACCAGTTTCATCGAACCAATTCCTGAACGGGCTTCATAATGAATTAGGTACATGTTACATATTCCATAGAAAAGTACAATTATCTATGCCCTGTGAAAACCGTATTAAAGTTCATTCGTCACTCTTTTCAACGGGACTGCTTGTCATTTATTATTCCCCCGCATTAAATAGTACAATTAGCGATTTCTGCGTTGTAACATGCGTTGATTCCATTCATTTATGTATTAATTTACTATTTATCAATTAAAAATAAAGGCCCTACGACAAATAACAATAGATTACTTTAAATATGGTTCATTTTTGTTTTCATTCTCTTGAATATGTAATATGTCCGGATATGTAAATACGGATGATAAAACGAGATTTATAATAATATTTTATATCGTCTGTATACTTTACCCAAATGTATGTCTAAAGTTCAGCCAAAAAAATAGCATTTAAGTTATGTTCCTACCGATGAACCTCTTTGGTTCCTACATTAAAATATAATATATTAGGTACGATGACAACGCAATTTGAATATTTAACTGAGCGGTTATTTATTCAACGATAGCCCGTCACCAATCTTGCAATTGCGCGTATTATAAAAGTATTACAAATAACACGTCAATAATGATTTTTTTTGTAGCCTCAAATCAACGAAATTATACAATCAAAATAATTAATTTGTTTGACACGATAACCGCACACGTTCACTGTGATAGAAATGACTGCTGTCTTTGTTTATTTTTGACATGCGATGCGACACGAACTGACAAATATTATAAGATTAAACACTATATAATAACATGGACATCTCGAACTTCAAGGGACCGACATGACTCGAATTATCCAAAAATTCGAATTAAGAAAAAAGTAATTAGGGTTGTTAATAAAACACAAGTACATACCTATTATTAAATATTTATTCAAAATTGCACACGTATGAGATTGTTAAAACCCTAAAAACATCATAAAGTAATATGTCACAGTATACAATAATTATATTTAAAAAAAAAAATCTTTTCACACTTAATTTTTTGAACAATATAATGTTATTAGCCAAAAGCTACACTGGCTGATGCGATGCGTGCCCGCAATGAAGTGGGGAGTGGTCAAAGGTGTCAAAGGGTCAACGAGGGTGTGAGGTACGGGGACCTGTCGTCGGTGTTTCTAAAATGGATTTTTTTTTGCTGATGGACGGACTGTTACGCGCGCTTCGTGAATTTTGTCGATGCTAACTTCGAATTAAACAAAATAGTTTGAAATATCCACGTTTCTTTTGTACCGTTTTGAAACAAAATTCACGAGACCAACAAACGAGTTCGAATTAATGATAAATTCAAATTAAGAAAGTTCGAAATATCCATATTCTACTGTATAATATATAGGATCTATTCGCCAAGTGATGTTGTTTTGTAACTAAGTAATTTCATAAATAATTAGATAAAATAACAAATACATACAGATTTTACGTTATATACAAGATTAGGATTGATGACGAAAGCAAAAATCGGAATAATTTATTAAATCAAAAGAAGTAGACTGGTGTTAGTTTATGTATATAGCGAATGTCCCATGTATTGAGTCGATAGTAAAATCCTGTCATGCAGATCTACCGCTGTTTGACCTTGCTTGAATGTTACAATTTAGGTTCGTTTGTTAGCAGAATCAAACAAAAATAAAACACACGTATGAAGCAGGTACAACGTACAAAACATTATATTATCCCTTCAGTGCAAATTTCATTAACGTGCTATTTGACGTTTGTTTACTAATTAATATATAAGTAGAAAATTATGAGAAATAATTTGTATATATTAATTGATCGCCTTTAAAATACTTGATGTGAAATTATATTAGTATAAGAAATGAAAGAAAGCTACAATTCTAAATCGGATAATATGATTTATCGGTGGATCGCACAAAACTGTTTTTTTAATGGAAAAAATGTCAAAAACCGCGGAATTTTCGTAGTACTTCTATGTGGGTAGAATCATGGAGGTTATGGACCATAAAAATGAAATGTGGTGTCTACAAACGATTGCTTAAATCTCCAAGTAAAATATGGAATACTTTTATAATACTGTCCTAATTCGTAGAATATGTAAAAAGATTATAATCTTTTTCAAACAAATGAAACTCGAATATTTTGGACACATTACGAGAGGGAAGAATATAAAGTTACGCAATTCCATTAGATGGTTTGGGCACGTGGAACATACAAGTGGGGAGAGGATAGTAACTACAGTAATATGAAATTACGGAAGTCCTGGCATGATCAATTAACAGCAGGTATTGGAAACTTCCACAATGCATAAGGAGGTATGAAAGTGGGGAAATAGTGATTTGCCAAGACAGAAGTTGGAGTGATAAAGTTAGATAGTTAACTAATTGTGCGGGGGAATAAGTATACTAGCAATTGTTTAGATGGTCTTAAACAGAGGATGAGGAAGAAGAATGGATTCATCTACGTTTGATATTTGTTGCCCTAAGCCTAGTTCGCTTATCCCGTTGGACTATACCGGATTCTATCTTAAGCGTTGGATTTAACGTGATTTTTCGGATTATAGAAAGCGACTGCTGACTGGAATCGGCCACTGACTACATACATACATACATACACATAATAAAATAAGTACATGCATATGTTGTTACTGTTAGTTCAAGTATCCTACATCGGTGTTTCGCATATTGGAGAGATTTTGCAATGTGCATGTATCGCGCCACGGGGGGTTACGGCCGTGTTTCATATATAATAAATCGATTTCAATATAATGAAGTTTGACGTATGTAAGGAGGTAAATATCGATTTAGAAACTAATTCTCAGGAATGCAACTGCGTACAAATATATGTGAGGTGTATTAACCTTTTATCGGCAAGTTTTCCTTGTAAAGCGTAAAAACCTTAAAGCGTATAAATCTATACTCACGAAATCACGGCCAATGTTTGCGGAACATGTATAATATGTGTTTTATTGTTAAAATAATAATGGTGTTGGTCACAAATTAAATAATTTGGAATCGTTGGAGATAAATAAAGCGTGTAAAACTAATCAAAAAATTATAAACAACCAACTAAATTTAACTACGAGTCCCATTCTAAAATTTTTTCCTAAAAATTATTCGAGTAAATTTGTATTAAGTAATGATTTGAGTTAGGTACTAAAAAAAAAAAAAATATGTTTTAGTTAGTTATGACATCCTGAAGAAGAAAATGGTATTTTTCGAAACCGGTAGATGTATTTGAACTCATTTTAGTGGTTAATAAAACAAAGATAATAAATAAAAATATAAATTAATTAATTGTCTATATTAATTTAGATACTTACTTCGTATTTCTAATGATTACGGTTTTCAAATTATTTTGATGTTTGTAAATAAAATGTGTTGCGCACTGTAATATTTTAATTATAAAAGTGATAAAATAGTCAGTTGATGAAAATATCTTTAAATATGGTTTACAGTTTAAACCGCGTTTGTGCCTAATTTACTAATAAATTGGATAATACGCCACTATTTTCATAAACATTTCACTTCGAGGGCGCTTCACACAAACCCTTTTAATCTGACACTAGTACACAAAAAGATCGTGTTGTCTTATCATGGCTAAGTCTGTGAATCTCAATCTTTTTTTAAAATAAAGTTTCGGATACACTTTTCCTTATTACGGAGGAGAAAAAGTTCCGCGCAGTTGCGAACTAATTTTATCATATTATTTATTACATTATTATATATTCAAGTTTTCCATCTCTCGGGGACACCCTTCGGTGTAAAGCTATGGCGCTGAATATTTGCATAAATAATGTAAATTTATATTTTATACCAGTAGCAGAATTATATATTTTTGTTAATTCCATATTTCTTTTCTTCGTATTTTTTAAATGAGCGTTAGAAGGGGGGACCCACCCTGTTCCACGCACAGTACAACAGAAACGCGAAATGTATAATTAATAAACACAAAAGAAAGGAGATAAAACTTTATTTTACTTTTTACATATAACACAGTGAGTTGAGTGAGCGATATGTGATTTTTGATCAAATTAAAACGTCGATTTACACGAGCGCTGGTCTCTGAGATCAACATTTCAATTTCACGGAGATGTGCTTGCATCACCTGAAGATGGCAGTCCGGAATAAAAACATCCGAGTCAAGGTGGCACCGACGCGACTCAGCCGATTGTGACATTCGGGCAGCAAACAAGCAGCTGCCGAATAGATGCAGAGAAATGCCAAGAAGACCCTGGATCATAACTGCAGAACTCGGCCTCTCTATCGAGAGCATCGTGGGCAAGGAGTGTCAAGGCCGCTGGCCACGGTCAGAGCAAATAAAGAGAAGAAAATGTCAGCTGTGCATATCTAATTGTGCACGTTGTGATCAGGGAATCCCAGTGCATTAATTTGGATTACAAACACGTCTGCTTCCTGACACTGAACTGTACATAAATTCGCCTTCAAAGAGCACATTGTTTTGAAGTTTCTTGACCCGAGTGGGACCTTGCATCATGCACTTTGTTCATATCGTGTTTTCATTTACGTACAGGAGTGGGCTGGGAGGGCTTGGAGGGGCTCGCGCGAGCTTCTTATTAAATTTGACTAAGGCCGGCGAGCCCCTTGTTAAATTATAAAAAAACAATATTCTCAGATCAAATCAGTACCTGACTTAAATTTCTATAGATGGTTTAAATGTGTTGTGAAACATGAAATGCCTCCTAATTTCGGTGCATAATAAAAAACACCTGGCAGGTGCTTAAAAACGCCGATGTTAGATATAATATATTGCTTCCAGATGTTCTTACATGTTCAACGCAACATTTTTTGAACGATTCCTTCATACATCACACGTGCACATATTTTTCATTTCACCATAATTGTGCACAGTTGTGAGGAGGACAGTTCTTCGTGCGATCATTTACTAAGAAGAACTTCAGCTTCAATCCAGTGTTCTGTTTTGAAACATGGAATTGGGGTGAAAAGAATTGCCAAGTACCTATTTCTGCGTCAATCACGAAACTCGTCACTCTTGCAATGTAAGGTAGGTATAATTAATATACTTGTATTATATTGCATTTTGTTATATAATATAAGTATATTAAGTAACATTCGATTGCTTTAATACCAAAATAAGAGTGATAAAAAAAACCCTCCCGCGGATAGCTCTGAGATTAAGCGAGTCTCTTGTTAAACGTATTGGCAGCCCACCGCTGTTTATGTAATACATATATCGTTGAATAATTTCTAAACATAAAGAAATGTGTTTTTTTTTGTATAATTTAGTTGCAGTATAATTTACGCATGTCTGCTAAATTGCTAAATGTGACTAGCCGATATCGGCTGACTAAAGTCAGTAATATTTTACTTTTGCGGATTTGAACTCAAAAATGTTAATAAATGAACATTTTTTTTAGATCTAAAGCGTTTTAGATTTAACAATTTTTAGTAGGTATATTTTACTTATTCTAAAGGACATGTTTAAATTACACTGCTTTGGCTGTATGGCGACTATTTTATATATTATACATACTGGGGCAGACGTTTCCACCGGAGAATACATAATACAATATAATTCTATATTATAATTCTACCCTGATGAGCAGAACCTTTTTTAACATAGATATAATTTTTCGGTGTGTTACAACGTGTCATAAAACTGAGTTAAAAATTACGTAACATTTTATTGGAGGTTCGCGAGTGGGTGTGTAATATATAAGAACGCTGTTACAGGGATTTAATCTCTTTATAGACACAAGCGAGGAAGAAATATTTTCACAAAACAAAATAACACCATCTAAATTTGAAATAAAATTCAGACGATACTTGAAGAAATCGAATATACGAGGCAAGGCGAGGTGAACCAAAGAACATATTCTATACACGAGTGGTATGATACACGTATCTGAGACATGTAACACATCCACATCTTCGTCCTTTCAGTCTTCTGAAGTTGCGGTAATCAAAACTTAGTAGTGCGAACTTTTCGTGACTTGTTTGAATGGCATATTTTGAATCATAAGTAATGTAAAATATCTTTTTCACCGCGTAAATTTTTTTTTCTTGGGTGAGCATTAAGAAATTACTCAATTTAAAATTCAGTAAGAAAATTAAGAAATCATTATTCTTTTTTATCTGCTTACGGTACGTGCCCAGTTACGTGACGAGTATTAACAGAAAAGCAGATATTATACTCGCATATCAACAAGTATTGAACTACATATTTTTACAGTAGACAAATATGTTATACTGATAATTTCATCATCTTTTAATTACGATTGAAACGTGACCCACGTGACATAATATAACTTAAGATTATAATCAGGCCTATTCTCAAAATTGCAATATTGAAATGGAGGTGATTGTTACACCAACCCTCAAAAATAGACAGTATGTAAATTAACGTCCGTGTTATATTTGAATGAGAGAGAGGGAGAGATTATAGTATAGTTGTACCTTATCAAGGCGGTATAGTTGTAAAAATTGCCCATTTGGAATTTCCATCGGGTTGCGCAAATCACGCAAACGACGTCTTTCCATTCTCGAGTTTCGACTAAAAATATAAGTTAAGAATCACGGCCAATCCTGTTGCCATTTTTATGTTTTGACAGATTGCGGTACGTTTATCTCCCTCACTCTCTCTCCCTCTCTCTCATTCAAATATAACACGGACGTTAATTTACGTACTATCTATTTTTGAGGGTTGGTGTAACAATCACCTTCATTTCAATATTGCAATTTTGAGAATAGGCCTGACTAATTGTTAGGTATTAATTAAAAATTTAAGTAATATGTTTTATAGAAGATAAATCCACCGTCTTCTATGCTCCTTATGTATAGTAAAAGTAATATCCGCGATTAAACAAAAACCAAAATTATATATATTCTGTATTACTTATCACCCTAGGCTATGCACTCAGTTTTGTCCTAATTTTTTATATCATTATTTTAGTAAAAAAAAATTCAGTTAATCTAGTGCTACTTTTAATACGTAGTCTAATTACAAAACATATTAACTTTCAAAACTAACGTTGATTTTTTTATTTTAATTGTTTTTAATTATTCTCCGACTTTCTCAAAGTACTTGTATTTCTAATAATTCATGTTAGATATAAATGTATATAATTCATGTAGGTCGTTGAAAAATTCTCAATTATCAAAACGAATGAGAACAATGGAGCACTATTCAGTTTCGTGAAAAACACAACTAAACAAACCATTCCAGTTCACGGAATATGTATTAATAGGCATTGAATGTAGGTAGTTGATGTTTAATTGTAGATATTGACATTGTCCCGCATCTTCGTGTCTGTAGGGTGAATAATGTGAGGAAGATGACAGGGAGACTGTTGGAAAGAAACAAATAGTAAACGAATTTAACCCTTCCCAAACCATGCAGTAACACGGGTCTACCATCATAATTAAACCTGTAATATTTCGGTAAATACATGCAATATAAAATTCATATATTAGATAATCTTAAAGAAAATATTAGCACTCAGGAATGACTAGTGAAAAACCAATTATGAAAAGGGAATCGTACAAAAACAATTATTTTTTCCATTCAATCCGTTATAAAATTAATACGTTGGTAAAAATATAATTTGTGATATGAAAGACAGAGATCACACATTATTTTCACAGTGAAAAGAACAACAAACATACAAATATAATTGTCTCTTATCACTAATTAAATGAAGAGAGATCAGAAGTAAGGACACATTGTATAGGACTTAATGAATGCTCTAAATTATGTTATTAATCATTTTTTCAAAATTGAATGCTCAATATTTAGGGTAAATTCGGGCCATTAAAGCCATTTAAGCTAATAAAAACATTTCTTCTAACTGTTATTTACGGTAACACGAGTTGACAGCATGGCTGCGTTCTGATATATTTTATCATGGTATGGTAAAGGTTAAAAAAATATATATATTTCAAGTCGCCACCGAAACGGTCTTTGTATCCATAATCTCAAGGGTTTGTGGCGTCTACTAACCCAGCCTTGCCAAAGGGGGGATCTTAAATATCCCAAATTAACCTTTATCCTGATAACTCGGTAATTAATATAATAATTCAACTCGTGTATGGTGTAATCTTAAATCGATGGATATATATTTCTATAAATTTTTGGTTCAAACTAAGTATTTGTGACAAAAATGTAAATATTGCAATTAATTAAAGTAACAGAACATGTCGAGTGTATACTCTACTGTATAAATCTAACAAAACATATCGAGTTTCATGCCACAGAGACGGGTCAGTGGTTGCCAAACGCCTGGTGGTAATAGTTGGTTATTGTTTTGTTGTTCTCGGTTCTAATTGGTTCATGAAGATGTAGAGATTATGATAGAAGACGATCCTAGTAATAATAGTGACGACATTGACAGGGATATCGATTTTGAAGAATCGCATTCTGATGTCTCTAATTTTGGAAATTGGACTGATGAGTAGATTTCCTAGATGGAGAGATACAGACGAAACTTCAGATAAGGAAGAATCAAAGTAATATAATACCTTGTCCAAGTTGCAAAGAAAATGTAGAATCTGAAGATAAAACGTGTACCTATTTTTATTTATAGCGATATTATATTTTTGTGTCCAGTATTCATTGTGACCAAATATTCCACTCCCATGTTCAATACTCAAAGCCATCACACCGGCCAGAGTTCAGTGTAATCTAATTTCTTTGATTTTTCCAACTCCGCACCTTTTCGAAGAATTATATTGTTGTTCAGCAGCGATAGCAAATACCTGAGGCTAAATTCCTGTGCCTATTGTTTATTGTTATTGCCCCTTGTTAATATTATTTTTTTGTGCTTCTAATCTTTTATTGTGATTTGTGATCGCACAGATAAACTTTGTTTCCATTACTTCCACGCCTTGTTACTTACATACTTACTGATAAAAATTTGATACGGAATTTGTATCATATATATAAAATATCTCAAAAACTCTCGAACTCGCATATTTTTAACAAGATAAAAAAATTGAGAAGCACCGCCACGCGCGAGCAGGGAGGGAGTAGGGTAGGAAGAGCTTAGTTTGGTCAAGCGGCACGGCGGCCGTGCGGGGAAGGCGGTAACATAACGAGTAAATTTACGTTATGTAAAAATCCCCAAAATCTTAAAATGATAGGAATTCTTGTATATATATATATATCGATATTTAAGCGTATAATAATTACTCCCATGCCCTTAAAAATACATTTTTATTTAAAAAAAGACTTTATGAAAGGAAATATTTTTGGGGTCTTTCGTCCCCCTGTTCAGAGCGCTATTCATTTTGTTGTACTTCGTGCAGGGAAGGTTAAACTCCCTCTGTCTATGGTTTATGATAGAAGAGGAATGCGACGTATTTCGGAACATATGTATTTCATTTCATCAAATTGTTTATACAATTTTGAATAAGAAAATTAAAATTGTAAATATTAATTTAAATATATTTTAAACGGAAAAAGCATCCCTCTATCCAAAATCGAATCCAGTTTTTGGAAATAAAGTTGAATAATTTTTTTCTTCTAAAAATAAGTGGTTTTATAGCAATGGGGGATATGATTGATATTTTTTAAATAAATATTCCGCTTCTTTCATTTAATTTCGTCGATCGAACAAACGATTTTGGTTTTAATAATGGAAACAAAATATAAAAGTGTTGGAATATCTTAAGGTATTTAAATAAATATTTTTTACAAACATGTTTTAGTTGTTTAGTCGCCCGCGATACGCTACGGTCTGGGAGAGAATAATAAGGCAGGGAAAACAAACTTAAATTGCCACCCGGGGGTTCTAACTATATTGCTATTTGCTATTTACGTAAATGTGATTAAAGTCAAGACGACGAATCGTCCGCATGGTGGTGAGACTGGTTAAAGTGGTGAAGGCAGTCTGTCACCCTGTCAACCGAGGCAGCTGAACGCCCGGGCTGTTGCCTGTTGAACTTCTTGATGGTCCACGCGTAGATCGGATATGAATTAAATATTCACAAACGTGATCCGTTTTTTGAGGCACTCCGAATACACATGGATAAATACTTTTAACTTCGCAGCAAGTCTGTGTGTATGTTAACTGATTTTCGGTTGAGGATGTGATTCACTGCTTCTTTTAGACATTAGTTTATTGCTTCTTAGATCTTGACTATAAAGGATAGAGGTACGCTGTGTTCACTGCCTGATTTACTGCCTCCATCATTCATGTTCGGGATTATCGTCTTTGACAATGAGAAGAGTTGTGACATTGCCGAGGCGTCGACAAATATTCTGTCTGGAATCACTCGATTTATTCAATAAAGGTTTACATTGAATTGCTACGTTATAAGTTACATTGAAAGTTACAGTGAATGATGCTGTGCAGCTGTAGAAAATAAAGTTGCAGACGCTGTCGTTAATTACGACGTGGTGCATCGCCGTCGCCGTTAGATGTCACTATGTGTCCGCTTCACCATAACTCCTAGTTTACTTTTAGGGCGTCTTTCAAAAAGATGTCTACCAGCTGGTCTTCCATGCTGTGTCTCTGTTGTCTTCTACATCTGACAATATCTTCGGTTTCACACCTGATGCGGGCGGGCGTCCCTGATTTTGTCCTTCAATATCTTCCCTGTGACAATTCTAAGAGTTTTGATTTCCAAGCTTCTTAGCGGTGGCGTATATACGCCGATGCGGAACATTGGGGCCCACATCAAATAGGACCCCAAAAGGTTTGCCCTCTACAATACATTCGATATATGTATATAATTTCCCAGGACTAGTATGGACTAATCACTTTTAAATCCGCCACAGCGAGAAAATAAATTATAACATTTTTGATATGTATGACAATACAGGTCCATTTTTTTACTCATGGCACTGTGGAGTCAGCCACTTATGAATCTGTTGCTAGTATATATTTTTTATTCTTACAATATAAGAGTGCATAGATTTGTTTAATGTTTAATTATTTTATGGATAGGGAATGAAATAATATTAATCACACCTTAATAATAACAATGACTGTCGATGCCCTTCATCAGCTGTAACTAGGATGAAGAAATTAAATTTTAGTTAAAAGTGAACAGAATATTTTATTACAGATAACCAGCAAGAAATTTCGGAAAGTTTAAAAAATGGTTTTATAATAATTATTATCAATGTGTTAAATTTACTTTTATTCTGTAGGTATGGTAGGTTCTTCACACTGTGCGCGGTGTGCACAACCTATACCGTGCGTCATATAACTTTGTCTCGTTCAGATAGCGCTCACGCAAACATTGACGTGTATCGGTACATAGCGCAAAAAATCGACCTGTATCTCGCTAATATCACCGTGAAGGATTTTTCAGTTGCGAGTAGGTATAACTTATAAGCATAAAATAAATTTACGCTGAAAACGATAAATTTTTCTTCTTGTGTATGTGAATATTATACCAATTGTATTCTTATTATTTAATGTATAAAATCACGCGTGATGCAGAAAAATGATGCGGCACGTTGACATTGACATTTGTTATTACTAATCCTTGGAATTATTGTGAAATATGTTATGGGTGGGATATTTTTATTAACGCTTACGGCGGCATCGCGGTCACGATCATCTGAGATGGTTGGTTTTAATACCAACTGGACGACCCGACACGACCACTAACCTAAATCATATAATAAATATCAAATGCCGTAAATGTAAATCTAATAGTGAGATGTGGGTACCTAAAGGTCACCAGACATACTGACTTACTTGGTACAATACCAATTTTGATGACTCAATACAATTTATTTGTTTGTATAAATGTATATATGAAAAAAAACTGTTTTTCCTTGTATCCATCGTATTCATATCATTCTTACTCGTACTCCTGTCTTTATCTGCTTGCCTACCTACATAGGTGCAGTTGAGATTTCGCTATGTTGGTAGCTTAGATGTGTGACAGCTAACCTAACCTAACTTTTTTGTTGTGTTTTGAAATAACTGTAAAGAGTATATGATTAATCGCTAATCGGTGTTATTTTACAACAATTGGAATGAGAATGTCATGCAAAATGTAAAAATGGTTTAAAATATCTACTATATATCACGTGTGGACTATTGTAACAGCATCTATGCTGGCCTACCAATCTTTCAGCTGGATAGATTACAATCTATTCTAAATGCAGCTGCACGAATAATATATGGAGTTTCCAAATTCTCTCTTATAACATCCCTTTTACATCAGCTACATTGGCTCCGATTCCTTGAAAGAGTTGAATTTAAATTGTGTTGGTTGATGTACAAGGCGACACACAACATGGCGCCTCTATATCTTCAAGAACTTTGTATCCCAGACAATTTGAATTGTAGACGTCAAACTCTCAGGTCAGCCTCTACTTTAGCTGCAGGAAGGGTTGTAGAACCGATCAGCCTTTGCCAGAAGTCTAAATTTAGTGAACGGGCATTCGCAGTGGCAGGCCCAAAAGCGTGGAACTCTTTGCCCTCCGTTATTAGAAACAGTGCATCAGAGACTTTATTTAAAAAGAAACTAAAAACGCACTTTTTCAAAAAATCATTTCCATAAGTGAAAATAACGATTTTTTAATTTTAAAATACATATTGTGTGTAAAGCGCCCTTAAGGTGAAAGTTTTTACGAAAATGGCGCTATACAAATTATCCATTATTATTATTACCTAATATAATTTAATTTTGCCTGATAGATTTTCATATAAAGAAATAACCAACTTAACCCTTCTACCCTGACGGTACTTTAAAGTAGCATCGAATTTATCTAGTCATATATCTTACTGTGGTGTCAATTCTCTGACGATACTACTTAGTCAGCGTAAATAATAGTCCACTCGATTTACTACTGGCATTAGTTATTTTATTATTAGTTTATTTACTTGTGATAATTAATAGTTATTTTGACCAAATTTTTTCTTAAATTTTCAATAATTCTTTTAATGTTTTAGAATATTTCTTTCCTATACTTTGCACTATGCTATATTTTTTTACATGTCACGTAATGTCAGACTGTACTTATAAGTAGGTACCACAAATTATAATTAATAATATTTATATGCCTAGATTAATTTTATCACAATTTGTTGATTTTATATTTGAAGAATATTTCAAAAAATATACAGATAAAAAGAGATAAGATGAAATTTTGCAATAAGACTAACCGGATAGTTCTTATAGTAGAGTACACTCAAAATCTTAATAAAGTTTTAAAAAAAGTAATATAGGTATAAAAGTATTAAATTTTTTTTTTTTTTATATTATTAAAATGCGAAATACTTTCGATCGTCTTCATCCTATTGTCATATTGCAATAAATTTGTAATCACATGAAGATGAGCTTCTCATATTATTATTTCGAAGGAAATTGACGATGTGATGGCAAATAAATACGGATTAAAACTTTTGATACCTCATCTTCCGCACATGCGCAGACAATGGCGAAAGCCGTCATCATCACTCAGCTAATACAAATGAAATGTATCGATTAGAAAGACATACAGGAAAATTCAATTTATCGAAAAAATATTTTTGTTGCTGCCGGAATTCAATATGTATTAAAATACCTCAGAACTGTGTTCTGAAAATCTGCAACTTTATAATAATAATGTGTTCTCTTAAATAATATTTAATATGTTTAGGTATGTGACACGGAAGCCACATTATTTGATTGAATTGAAGTGTACACCATACTGCAGTATTAAATACAATAAACCTGTGTAAATCGAGAGATGTAACATAAATTATATATATAATATAATTGAATTATTAAGCTGATAATACTAACGTTAATATATAATTATGATGTCAATTGAATATCTAAAATTCCCCATCAATTCCATATCCCGATGTATGACAGACTTAATATTGTAAAAAAACATACGAATTCTATCTGGTTTGCACAATGGATGGATCCAAACAATCACAAGGGTAATCGTCTTAAAATAATCCAAATATCTATTCCCCGCACCCCTTGGTTCTCCAACAGGAAAGTCTCTAAAAGAACAGTGGCAAATATCTCTAGAATGAGAATTGGGCATTGCCAGGTGGCCTCACATTTGTTCAGATTGAACATAATAGACTCCCCAATGTGTGAATGTGGTGCCGAGGAGGAAACCCTTGACCATGTCTTTTTTGCCTGTCCATTGCGGATCACAGGTTTTTTTTTACAATAATCTTGTCAATGGTAATTTTCAACTTGTGTCGTCTTCTTTCCCTGAACTCGTCACATTTAAGCTATACAATAGCAAATTTCTTGAATGTCAATGGTATTAACTTGTAACGCAATATTCCCTATTCTATAATATCGCTGTTCTACTTTCTATGAAATAATTTTTAAACTTGTTTAATGGCACAAATCACTCGTGAAGGGTGGATTGCCTGTTTGAAAGAAGAAGAAGAAGAATATCTAAAAATGTTAATTCGTTGTATGCCACCATTACCAGAAAGATTTTAAAATGAATGTAGGTATCTTATCTTGTCCGTAATATTTTTTTGGTAGGCTTTTTATTAATATATATTATATTTGTTTGGTATTATTAGTATGCCTCATCATAAATCTGTCAGCGCTTTATCGGTGGCTAATGAATTAACGAGGGAAATCAGTTACATAAGATATGTGACAAGTGCAATATAAATAACGTAGTTAATGTTGAGCATTAGCCGAGAAGACCGTAAAATGTAGCATGTTTTTAAATTAGCGTCACGATGATTGTGCTCGCGCTGGTAATGCAACACATTTGTATAATAAGGTGCAACCAATTTTCAAGGCAACTCACATATCTGTAAGGTTATTCAAGAAACGTGGGCTGGAAACAAGCCCAACCAATACTAATTCGCTTCAGAATATTTGCATTTTGGCGTATTGTCGTAAAAATTCTGATTAAATTCACAATTTACGATATTTAAAAACGTATTATATAATCTGTATACTCGAGTACGCTGTCAATGAAAGAATCATCGTGCTGTACAATATTTACTACCAGTAAGAAAAACAGCTCAAATCTAATAGAATCGTATGTCTTATATGAAAATTGTTTCACTAAATGTAGAAAATTATTACATATTATCTGTTTACCATTTGATGAGAAAAATGCTCAACAGTTTCATAAATTATATTTTCAAATCTTCTTACTGGCAAGTCACAAGCTGGTCAGATTTATTTCAAAATATTTAATAATAATTGCCGCTAGGCAACGAGACCTGAAAATATAATCTGTCGCTAGGTGTCACGCGTGTCGTGGGAATGAAATATTACGCTATTATTTCAATCATTTTAACACTTACAGTCCGGCGGTGTGGATCGTTTTAGACCCACCTCAAGTTTTCGGTTTTTCAACCGTTTTGTGGGAGATTTTTTATAGATATTTCATTTAAAATATGATTTAATGAAATGGCACGATGTGCCGTAATGTTTCTGCTAAAAAATAAAGTTTTATAATTAAAAAATATTCCGAATAATGTACATATTCTCACGCATCAACAGACGCCCTACACGGCCAAAATACAAACATCCACTGAGCATAATACATTGTATGATTTGTAAGTGAGTTTAAAAAACCTCCTTTTTAACATTCATACTGCGTAAGAAGAATTTCCTAGTATATTAAATCTAAATAATATGAAAAACACTGTTTACAATCACTATTTTTGATATATCAACAGGTTTCGATACCTACGGTATCTTCTTCAGGAAACAATGTATACTAATATTAAAACTGCAAGCATAGATAAAAACAAAACTATAAAGGTAAAAGTGGTGGGTAACTAATTAAGAACTACTGTGAAAACAAATTTAAAGGGTGACTATTTGCAAAAAAATCTAATATAATACAAAATACTCAGGTATACGAATCAGGTATAAGTATGTATTTTGTCTGTATGAGGGCGCTTTTTTCCTTTTTCTCTTGGTCCAACATAAGATATTTGATGATTTCTTTGAGAAAACTTAGACCGATGTTTCAGCTCGGTAAGACGTACCATTATCAAAGCATTTACGTCAAAAGTTATGGTATAACCATACTTTTGTATCCACAAAAACGCGATCTGAGATCTAATCCAGATGACGCACCAATTTCAAACACTAATGATTAAATTAAACATATACATACGAGAATATAGATCTGTACACCGACTAATTAACGGAGAATCACAATTAAAGAAAGCACTTTAAAATTTTCCGGAAGTTGCGTTTGCAAAGGTAGTATTTCTAGTGGAATCTACTAAAGACACGGCACACCCACACAACATCTGCCGAGAAAATGGCCCGGTGTAGAAGTCTCCTCGCAAAAAACGTCGCCAACTACGCAGAAAATAAAACTAAAGAACTAAAACTAAAACATAAAACTAAAAAGTGACGTAATTTGGTGTAATTGGTGCTATTACTACTCTTCAATGCATTTTATCTTCTAATTTTGCTGAGCCAGGAATAGGATCATTATCTTTCGTCTGTTGGTGAGAGCAATCAAAATAATTTTTCCACCATCATGGCCTGATTGGTGGCTGCGCATGTCGGCATGTAATGTACTTATAATGTTTACTTTGGACATTTTTTCATTTTTATGTACATATTTTTTTATGACAGTTACAATTTTAGAACATTGTCCAATAATGTATAAAACAAATTGAATGACCTAATTAGAACGACGCGCGTACAAAACGTATCTATCTATCAACGGTCATTACAGAATTATCTGTGATTAGTTTTCTGGACTATTCTGCCGTGTGTCAGATCTATCTGGCCGACCAGGGTTCACCGTGATGGGTTCAGCGACTACAGCCCTGACAGACAAACACATGGCAACACAAAAAATTGTACAAAGAAAATAATTAAGAAAAAGAAAAATTCCAATAAGGAAAATAAACTTTTTAATGTTGAAATATTTTCCAAGTTTTCTTAGTCATAGTAATGAATTATGTAAAATCTTCATCGGTAATTAATAATAATATAATAAAAGCCCAGTTATGTGTGTGTGTGTCATGTGATACTGCATGAGGAAATCTCAAGTGATATTTTACTATATATGTAACATTTTACTGTGACCTGTTTTTATGCTTTTCTCTATGAGATGAAGTACTTTTTCAGTTTTTAAAAATTCTGGTGATGTATAAAATTCTACCGCTTCTTCTTCTTCTTCTATTTCCGTATCCACAAAATGCCTGACCATCATACTAAAGACTAAAAATGACTACATTATACAAGGGTTCCTTCTAGGTAGCCTTCCCTAAGATGTTATCGCTATATTTTAGGATCTATTTGATTTGTAATACTTCCGGTATTGGAGTTAGCCTACCGTAGGACGATGTGATTAATAAAATGTATACCTTGATAGTTCTTGATTAATTCAGACTTCAAACACCACATTCCATATAAATCGACGTACGTCTCACAGAAGCTGTCATTTTTGTGGTTTTCCTGTTATACGGACGAACGTATCACTGCAATAAAAATGGCAATGTCGTATTCTCCGTTTAATTTTCCATATTTTTAACCTCGCAATTGATTACAGTAATAAAATTTTACAGTCAAAATTGAGGTATATTATGAACATTTTAGAAGCCTCAATAATCGACAAGCAGGCATGAGATGATGTACGAACGTGGATGAGGCCAGTGTTGTGTGACGGAATTGGGTGGCGCTCTATCCGCTTTACCTGTCGCCGCGAAGAAACAGCGTGATGGTAAGTTAGTTAGTTTCTACACAATTTCAAAACCAAAAACATATGTATAATATTTACAATTTAACTCGTATTTCAATGGAAACTATTTAAATATGATATACCACGTGGCCTGAATAATGAATCACGTGAGCTGCAATGAACAAGATATTTTTTGACGCAATTTCACGATATACATAGTTTAGTTCCATATGCTAGCCATACAACATTTGTAGACAGCGTATAAATGAATAACTCAACGCTAATTGAGCATTCTGTTAAACGGTCACTCTCTGCATTGGCCGTCAACTTTCGCGAGTTTTGAGAAAATAAATTCATCCGTAAATGCAACCCTCACACTCTAAAGCTGTGAAAGTACCGGGAGATGCACACGGCGCCCGATCACATGTGCTTCTAGCTAAGGTAATCACTTTGGGTCGTCTGCGCTCATATTTCAACCCCGCCCCTCTAAATGTGTAAAAATAAGCGCGTCATAGACGGGAAGTGTTATCTGTCACATGTCAAGATGGATTCCCAACTATAATTATTGGCTATGGAAATTTATTAATATTTTTGTTTGTCGTTCCAAAATGTAATTATAGCCTAATTTTCGCAACAGTTGGTCGATTGTATCAGACGTTAAAATTATCGCTCTGTTAAGTGATCTTGCAACATATTAACGGTTTCCTCTAAGTAAAATTATAACATTTATATAAATGTTAATATATAAAATTAAAATTTTCGTTAATAACAAAGTAAGTAAGTACCTTCTAACACCTCTGAATATATCCATGTAGTAAATAGATCTCTCCAGAAAATGTATCCTTGCAATAAATGGATCTCCCCAATGAATGTATATATACATCATATTTCTTCATCATCAGCCCGTGTCCTTCATCTGCTGGATTAGGCGTCTCCTAACGTTCGCCAATCACATTGAACCAGCGCTTTGAACTGAATCGAAGATATTTCTGTGTTGCCCTAATGCAAAATTTATAATTAAAATATTTTATTTATTTATTAAAGACCTCTTGCATATATTCTCGCCTCGCATCGCGAGATATCTCTGCATTGAATGACAATATGCACGCATACACGAGTTGTACAGTATCAGCGTATAATGTGCACTAGAGCGGCAAATCTTTACGTTACATAATTTGGCATTACTAACATGTTTCTTGTTATTTGAACAACTGTTTCTTTTGTTGGCTATTTAGTTAATTAACAAAGATTATCATTGGCCATTTACTGTTGATTCAAATGTCTTCGTCTTTATAATATCATATACTTCATTTGTGTATATAATGTGAAATTCGAAATATTTGTATTTCACTGGAAGTCTAAAAATAATATAGCACACAGTCTGTTTGATTAGCAAAATCGTCTGTGATGCCGAGCCTGCTGATACTGCTTTGATCAGGCACGTGAAAGTAGAAAAATGAGGGATTATTAATTATCTTATCAAAAATGCATTACGATTCGTTACCGGGGGATACGATAAACCGTAATGGATGGTTTGTCGTGTAGTACGACATGTAGCGAGTTTCCGATTACGTCTCGGCGGACTATAACCACCTTCTCATATCTCGCTGACCTCTCGTTCTCCGTCTATATATAATACAATCTCAGTGATCATCAATTTTTCCAATCTCCATGTTTTCTAGCAATGCTATTTTTCGCTACGGCGGCCCCTAACGGCTGCGACGCTTTATGAAGTGAGTATTAAACTCCTTGTAACTATTATTTAACACTTGTGTGATAATTAAAATATGTTCGGGGGTTAGGTCGGTGGTTAAATGAAATACAAATGTGATTGGCGCGTGTTGAGGTTTATTATGACAAATGATAAAAACAATGAAGACAGATAGAAATGAATACAGTGAATGAAGATGTAGGAAATTATGAAATGAAATGAATTGGCAGTCTTGCTCGGCAAAGGCGAGCCGGCAAGACCGCCATTGTGAAACGCTGAAACTGGAGAGTGTCTGGCGGTGAATTGAGCCAGATTTGTGGCAGCAGCCGGCAGCGCTGTCGCTAGCGTCGATGCCGACTGAGATGGCGGTAGATTTGAATTATGGTCGCTACATATGTAATACTAAGACCGTTCGTATAAATAGCTAGATAATAAATTAAGTTTTTATTATATTTATAGAGTCTGGTGAAGTGTTCATCTATATATATATATATATATATATTTAGACAATGTACGCAGACACTGGTTTCAATGTAACATCAGCTCACGTCACACAAATACAACGGTCATTCAATTATATGACGTGTGCATTGATTTGACAAGAATGTTTCTACATTCAAACTACAATATAAAATATTTTATCATTATAATATAACTTCCATAAATATTTTCTATCGACATAAATTAAATATTAATAGGTTTAGCATTAACATCCTAATGCGCGAGACCACGAAAGAGATTTTTTTTTAAATTTTTGACATGAGACAATCTCTAAGGTAGGGATTAGGGTTCCATAAATTTACTCGATTATTGTATACACCGTACACACACCAAGTGTCAGAGATTCCTACCCTGCTGCCTTATTCCGCAATGAAAAAAATACATAATACATCGCATAATACTGACATTATTGTAGAACTGATAAATACTATGTTAAGTATTAAAATAAATGGGTTTTTATATGCTTTGTAACTATTTCATTAACATCGCGTAACGTCATAAACGTCACGCGTGTAACACAACATGGATACCGCGGATTGCGGATGTGACGTCCGAAAATGAGGCACACTTCTATTTTATTTAGGAGAACACATTATTATTGTGAAGTTGTAATTATTCAGAACAGACGGTCTGTGATATTTTAAATATTAATTAAATATATTAATTAGAAAGATATACATATAAAATCAATTCTATCGAAAAATATTGTTATATGCATAGTTGGATAATGCACCTTCCCCGGTTAGGAAAGAGATCCAGGTTCGAATCCCGGTGGCGCAACAACAATATTTTTCGATAGAATTGATTTTATATGTATATCTTTCTAATTAATATATTTAATTCATATTTAAAACTTCTATTTTATTTTCTCCTAATTAGTATAATAATAGATTTAATAGTTCACGTTCTTTATGGCGTCTCCTATGCGCGTTACAAATATCTGTAACTGAAAATAATCGAATATCATCTGATGTCACGCTTTGCAATGCGCCGGTATTCTAGCTGTAGATAATAATAGGTCCATAATAGGTTTGTTCGTAAAATTACTCGAATTCCTGCGAAGTTTGTCAACACAATGGAATTGCACACTTATGAAACGTGTTATTGCTCTGCTGCTGGTGTTGGACATTTATTTTTTATAAGCGGGCAATGATTAGACAGATTGGCGATCGCACCTTCGAATGTCAAAAAGTGTTGCTTGAATCATCATCAAAAATTACATGTTATTTATAGGTAATCGTATCATAAACACAAATGCATTATGTTTATATGTAGTGCATTAAACGTAATTTTCTGTTTTTGATTAAATCAACAATTTTTTATACGTTTTATTGGTACCTACGTACAATATGCCAGATTTTTTTATGTATACTTATTAATATTTTCCATACAACTACTGTTTAGATTAACCTGTTATGAGTTAGAGCAGTGGTTCCCAACCTTTTTGTCGCCGCGGATCGGTCAGCGTTTGATAATTTCACCGCGGCCCACTGAGGGTAGGGGGGGTTACATTGGTTAAGCTATATAATTGACGATTTTTTCAAAAAATTATTTATTAAGCAGGCGGCGCGGCCCAGTACCATTTGGTCCACGGCCCGGTACCGGGCCGCGGCCCAGGGGTTGGGGACCACTGAGTTAGAGTATTAGACATGTATACATTGTACATATCTGTTGTACATTGTATATAGCCTTGGGTTTCACTGGGAATATTTTAAAATGGTTCAAAAGTTACCTATCGTCCAGGATACTGTGTGTGAAAATCTTTGGTTATACATCGGCTCAATTTGAGTGTTCTAGTGGTGTACCTCAAGGCTCACACTTAGGACCAGTTTTATTTTTATTATTTATTAACGATATTGTTGGTACATTTGATAAAGTCGACATATTGTTGTTTGCTGATGACCTTAAGGTATCCAGAATAATTGAGTCGATAAATGACTGGCTTATTCTTCAATCTAACCTTAACAAATTACATGAATGGTGTACACACAACAAACTTTTTTTAAATATTGATAAATCCCAATCTATAACGTTTTGCAGAATCAAAAAACCCATTGTTTTTCATTACAGCATAAACAGCGTTACTCTTAAAAAAGTATCTCAAATGAAAGATCTTGGCATATTATTTAATGAAAAACTATCATTCATTCCACACATTAATCAAATCACCAATAAAGCTGTGAAATATCTTGGTTTTGTATTAAGAGCGATGAAAGATATCAATTCACTTAAATCGCTTATAGTTTTATACACAGCTGTAGTTCGTAGCAATTTAGAATTCAACTCAACTATTTGGTCTCCATTCTATAAATTGCACGAATTAAAATTAGAAAGGGTTCAGCATAGTTTTATTAATTTCAAACTGTATATACCCGCTGAACAATTGAATTATGATTTTCTAATGAGCACTCTTCATTTAACTAACTTGTTGTGTAGAAGACTTTAAGTGATTTATTACTTTTATTTAAAATAGTAAATGGTATACTGGACGCCCCTAATTTAACTGAACTGATTGTATACCACGTTCTTGCGCGGAGTACCAGGTCGTCGGTGCTTTTCCATGTAAATTCATCATTTACTAATTTTTATAGGAATGCACCCACACAAAGACTAGCTTGGGAACGATTTTGGTCTTGTAGATATATATTCCGATATTCTATGTTTAAATATAAGAGTGATGTTTTTGATGCTGTTCTGAGTCAAATGTACAACTGATTTTGATACTCAGCCATTCTGTATCAAACCTAAAATTTATTTTTTCTGTCTTGAACCTTTATTTTTTATAGTTTGTTTTGCTTATTTTTTAATTTCTATTTTACTATTCTATTTTTTATATGTATATTCCATGCTGCTTGTGTAGCTGGTCATGTGTTTTTTATTATGTTTTATACCAAACCAATTTTGTAAAACCCTATAAGGGCGTTAATAAATTAATAAATAAATATTTAAATAATATTAGAAGTGCAATAAGTTAATATTATCAATATTCATATTAATTTTATTTTATTTACCTAACTTCAACATAAATGCTCCTGCGTTAATTCTCAGTAATCCAAATACGAGCTCAAAAATAATATGCTAGTAATTAATTATTTTTCTTTATACAGATTTTTTTTAAAATTAATATTGCAAAAAAAAAATTAAAAATTAGGCAATTAATAATAATAATGTATTTTTTAATTTAATAATACGTCATGTCTAGTGTCAGCATTGTCTAAGAGTTGTCATACATTATCGACGTCTCAGAATAACAAGGTTCTATCTGACACTGACACTGTTTTGAGATAATGAGCTCAAAAGTGTTGATTGAATTTCAACACATATTCATGTATATTTTGTTTTGAGTATGCTAATATGACCAGTTTTAAGGTCTTAACTTATTTTCTTCTTATTTAGATGAGGGAAATTAAAAAATTGTAAATCAACAATAATGATCCATAAATTGAAATAAATAACTTTTCTTTTAATACCCGTTAAATAGAGTTGGTGTGTATGAAATAAATAAAGAATAATGAATAATGCACTTGGAACCCTTTTCACGCAATAACTCAAATTAGTCCAAAATGTTAGTTGGAACCTTGTTATTCTAAGGGGTCGATATGGTAAAAATAAATAAGAACTAATATAAAATAAAAAGGGGCCAGTAAAAATAGTGCCGCATGCTTGCTGGCTAAGTAAGAAGTCAATTCCATACTTTTGATCAATAAGGCAAATCAAGTCAATAAAATCACTAAATAAATGGGAAAATTTTTCTATGTTTAAATCTAACTCAAACACGCCTCAATCATTACAGCATTACAATACGTCGACAATACAACAATGTTATAGTTTTTAAGTACGATCTTAAATTGCTATAAGTACCTACTAATATATATTATACTAATTGCTTTATGACCCATTGAGATCCTTGGTCTGATGTACAACTCGGCGCCAGGCGTCTCTGTCCTGGACCGACACACTCCACTCGGAGACATGAGCATATCTCATCACAATGTCGCTTCACCTTAAAATGTCAAGAGTCTGCCAAGACGTCGCCGTCCATTTAAGATTTATTTATTTATTGGAAATAATACAGATATTGTATATTGTTGGCATTGGACATGTATTATATACTAATATATTTCACATGGACAAGAAAACGACACGAAAAAGGCATAGTAATATGTAAAAAAAAAGTTATGAACATAAAAACAAAAACAAGGAAAAATCATTTACATGTTTGTTAATAAGGCTTTTGAATTATGGTAATGAAATAGAATATATACAATGTCAGTAAACAAATCATTGTAAGCTCGGCACATTCTCACTATAGGAGAGCGTAATCCAGAATTGGTTCGACTTGTAGGAATGCTCGAGAGAGGTTGCGATCGACAAACACGGCTCACAGGACGTCCTGTATTCAATCGTTCCGTGTATCCACATGTCTCATATATTTTTCGTCATTATTTAATGATACAATTGTGGGACAAAACATCGCTACTGTATATTAATTTGTTTTTCAATTGAGTATTTTTTATTTGACAACACGTCTACGAACGCCAACGCGCGATGTACGTTTACGTTTTAATTTATAAATAATTTGACCAGATTGTCAAACAATAATAGTAATGAAAAATTCCTACCCCGCATTAATTAAATCACATCATTACACAACGTTCCACCAACGACAGCACATCGATAATAAATCAGGTAGTCAAAAATATGCATACACGGTAGTGGTGCAATCTGGTGCAACTCCCTGTCTCTTGCGTCCAGCAGACAAGTCGAGCGTTGCCCCGACAGCCATGACACCATTACCCAATCATCGAATTCTTCTCGGCAGATATGGCTGTCCATACGTTAGTCAATAAAATACGTAAGTAGCGAATCTTTCTCCCGCCATGCGCTTTACGTCCTGCGAATAAACGCTGCAGTTCCAAATGTTGCCAACTGTAAATTTGTCAAGTTTACGCAATGATTGTTGACAGTTCTCTTTCAATTAATATTGTTCACCATAATAATCTGTTTCTTGTATATCTCAACACTACGAAGAATGCTATTAGTTGTCATGAGCTTCTACACTCATTTCTACATCACATTTAAATGTTTTATTTCTTTTTATGAGGCTATGAAGCTCTACCAAATGGATACTTGTCTCAATGTAGACTTTGTATACATTAATATTGTAGGAATAATATGTCAAACCGCAATTATTTATTAATGAACACGTTGTATATTTTATTTATTTAAGTACAAAATATGTGTAATGATTAGATTGTTTCATGCATATGAAAGTTGGTGAGAATGAGGAATATGAAAAATATTGTTCAGAATTCAGTTCAGAATTAAATTTATTAGCCTTATTATAAAAATCTTATAAATTTCAGTGACTTACTTATCAAGGGTATAAGAAAGCTAGCATGTGGTTGACCAAATTTGGTTTTCATTTTTGGAACAGTTAATTGTTATATGTTGTTTCTTCAACCAAATCCAAAGTTTTTTCCACAATGTATTTTTTTATTTCAATTTCATTTTATTTCCGAACTACCAACAAAGATGTTAATAAATAACCTCTAGAGTTACAGTACTCATTGATGACTGAGACGCATTGAGATCATATTGATGCTTTGATTAATGCTATATGGTGCCGAGTGCAGGACAGTGAAGAAGGATCATAAATAAAAAATGAGCACCAACGAACTTAAAATGTTCAGATGGGCTGGAGGAGTGACAGGACTGGACATAGTTCGAAATGAGTACCTCAAATTAAGTTTTAGGGTTACACCGATCACAGATAAGATGGGAGAAGCCTAACTTAGAAGGTACTTAGAGGAGACCAGACGATCATATCGTCAAAACAGCGTTAAGAGTAAATACGGGTAGAGGACGTGGAAGACCTCAAGCAATCTGGTGGTCAAACATCGAGAAGGAAATGAAAGATGACCATATAAGCCAGGAGACCGTCCAGGACAAGTAAATGGGAAAAGTGAAAGATAAAGAAGGAATAATTTGATTAATTTTCTATTTCGAGTCATCTTCACCAGCCAGTGTAAATGATGGCATCCCAATGACATTGAAAAAAAAAGTTTTGGTGATATCCGCCAAAATTTTACGATATTCTTTTGGTTGTGGTTGTGGTTTGGTTGTGGTTTGGTTGGTGGTATTGTACTTAGAGCACGTTTACGTGGATGAAACACGAATTGCTCTGGAAACAGTCGAGACTCGAGGACAAAATTTCTTCCGTATTCACGCATCTTTACAAACCTTTCGAATGGCAGAAAATGAACGAAAGTGGACTGAATGAAGTTAAGAAAAATGTAACAGAACGATCACAATAAGTAGATACTGTGAATGATTACATCTTCCCTCATGTCACCCCTACTGCTCCGATAATTTTGATTATCCATCGAGACTTTGAGAGTCATCTGTGTCGTTTTTGCCTCGTGGAAACCAATGAAGAATATTCTTTGTTCTCCGATTATCTCCACATCTTGAAACGTGCCCTTTTAAGGACAATGACAATGACATTTTAGCAATGACAGTGACATTCTTCGCCTTGGTCTGTCCTCACGCAAGCCCACGTGCTTCTATTTCTACGTCTTCTGTTGATGCTGTATCGTCTGGAGCATTCATCTTGCGGAGAAAATATAAATGTGTAATTAAAATGGATTATTTTAATATGATATCAAACGAATGTATTTAATAATATACGATTTATGAATGAATAGTAAATTATCCTCTGTAGAAAGTTTATTAGAATAATTATTGTATGACGCATTATCAATTCTCAATATATTAATTCCCACGTTGCAATTTATTCAATATATTTAAAACTTCTTATATAAGTAAATATGAATTAAATATATTAATTAGAAAGATATACATATAAAATCAATTTTATCGAAAAATATTGTTGTTGCGCCACCGGGATTCGTACCTGGATCTCTTTCCAAACCGGGGGAGGTGCATTATCCAACTATGCTACAGCGACGATATTTTTAACGACAAATTTTCGAACCTATATGTTTTCTTTTTGATATTAATACATTTAATAGTTATTTTTACGGAATCTCAAATACCTTTGATAGCAGACGCCAGAATTTAAATTCATTTTTATTAAATTTTGGACACATTGATACAACTTTATTATTATGAGAACACATTCTTATTGTGAAGTTGTAATTATTCAAAACAGATATTTTAAATATAAATTAAATATATTAATTAGAAGGATATACAAAAAGGTAACATAGGTTTAAAAATTTGTCGTTAAAAATATCGTCGCTGTAGCATATTTGGATAATGCACCTTCCCCGATTTGGAAAGAGATCCAGGTTCAAATCCCAGTGAATATATTTAATTAATATTTAAAATATCACAGAGCGTCTGTTCTGAATAATTAACCTCACAATAAGAATGTGTTCTCCTAACATTTAGTCCTTAATCTTTAATCCTCGTAATTGTCATTTATGTAATCACTTCAACAACAAATTGCCAAAATATTGTAATTTATTCATGATATGCAGCATTTGACAGTCAATAATATTTTAGTTATCGTAAGGCTATAATTTAATTTTGAATAATAAAAAATATTATTGTTTATCAATATTTTTTACATGCGTTTAAAGATAAGAAGTAATGATTTTAATCTTATTTTTTAATAATTATTTATTTCAACGATTCTAATCTTATTTTTCACATGCGATTGCGTGAAAATAAAGTAGGTATACTAAAATTGGAAATATTCAGAGAAAATTAGCACGGCGCCTGCTCGAGGATGACACGCAAAATCGTTGGGCGTTCCGCATATATAAAAATATTTCGGCAATAGAAATATGCACTTACGTACCTACTTACGATATAATAATCTAACTATGTCAACGCATCGTTTAATGGACGTTTTGTACGTACCTACATACGGCACCATTCGCACAGTGGCGTGAACAAATTTTGTACCCAGACACTTAATAAATAATCATATTATTGATAGAATCAGCGTTAACTTTGTAGAGTTTCATAATACTGGATGAATATAAATAAAACAATGTTGTGACTCTATTTGAGTTTATACATTGTTTTATTTATATCCATCCATTAATAAACAATCATTAAATCTTAAATATGAATTAAATATATTAATTATAAAGATATACATATAAAATCAATTTTATCGAAAAATATTGTTGTTGCGCCACCGGGATTCGAACCTGGATCTCTTTCCTAACCGGGGAAGGTGCTTTATCCAACTAAGCTACAGCGACATTATTTTTAGCGACAATTTTCGACCGTATATGTTACCTTTTTGATATTAATACATTTAATCGTTCCATCATTTGACAGAGCCATCTACCTTATTTTTACAGAATCTCAAATACCTTTGAGTAAACTGATAGCAGACTGCTATATCACAATAAACTTAAAATAAAACTGCTGACTTAAAATATCACAGACCGTCTGTTCTGAATAATTACAACTTCACAATAAGAATGTGTTCTCCTAAAATCATTAAATCGTTTGTTATTGTACAAAACTTAATACCCAGTGTAACAAAAAGAAAATAAACACGAGACAAAACTAAGGGACGCACTTTATTTTGATTCACCTGGGTTAATTGTACACACCTTTAGCCTTCTGAACACGGTAGGATAAAAACATTTGATCATTTCTAGCTTGGTGATGATAACTGATAACAATACCATAAAAATATACTTGAAAGTGTGAATATTACAAAAGACAAGAGACCAATTTTGTTCGTACTGTGATTTCTAGTGCACCAGGCATTGTTCTTAGAATTACGAATAATCAGTTACTAATCATCGTAACAATTTAACACTGCTTTAACTATCACATCTATTTAATTAATGAACTGCGTAGTAAAAATAATCTTTGGGGGCCCTTCCATTTTGCATTGGGGCCCAATTTTTTTAGTCACGCCACTGGTTAAGAGGAAGAATAAGAAACATACATTTTCTCGTGTAACTCCGTACAGTGTAATAAAGGGATGGTAGCAGATAAGAATGTCATTATTTTAATTTGGATCATTTCATCATAATGAGAAAATGACGTAAATGTAATGTGTCCTCACCGGGAATCGATCCCTAAGCCCCGGGTATGAGAAGCCAGTGTCCAATGCCCCCTGAAGCGCGAGGGCCGCCAAAGTTGTTTTGGTCAGTTCAAACAACACGCCGGTTGCAATTAGGCTTCGCCGTCCACCGTCCAGAGAGTAATATAATGAATGTCCACTTTTTGCAGCGCTCATTCCAGTTTGATCAGGTATTTTGCAGTTCGCAGCTACTACCTGCCTGCTGCCTGCTGCCCGCGCTAACCCACTCAGCCGGGCACCCACCCGGTAGCTGGTGGCCGAGTGCAAGCGGAACGACCGTCTCATTACACTCGAGGACGCTCAATTATCGCCGGTGTGCTCCCGCACTAAATAATCACAGTAGTAAATAATTAAGAGCTATTTAGAACAGATTGTTTTATCAGTATTTGAATTGACAAGATAGCAAAATTACAGTAGGCTGGAATGCGGGGGGTGACCCTCGGGCCGAGGCGGCTGTGATACGTTTTATGTATTTTAAATAGTCAATGAAACCTATTTTTCAATGTTGATAGCATTATTTATTATCAAATAAAGGGAGTGGTCAGCCGCAGTACAACTTAATTTAATCAAGTATCGCAAACATTATCAAATGTGATTATTTAAATGAAAGATACGTAATGTACCATTCGGGCGCTATCACGCCGAATGCCGTCTGGCGACTGCGTCAAGTGGCTCTAATCAATGGAGAGTGGAATTTTCTGTAATTATTGTCGCTCGGAAACACCGCCACGTCACGGCACGATACAACATCCAAATATTTCATTTCTATTTACCGAGTATATCATCAATTCTTCATCAAAATATTATTATCCGTACCTGCCTTCAGACAATTACACATTTGTGTATAAATATAATTGCAACCTGGCTGAGGATAGGGCGATATCGATATTACTGACAACTGAATGAACGATTTTTTTAATTTAATGTATTAATTATAAATATATACATATAAAATCAATTTTGTCGGAAAGATATTGTTTATGCGCAGCTACCGGGACTCGAACCTGGATCTCCATTTCCAATCCGGGAAAGTACACTACCAATTGTGTTACAGCGCCAGTATTTTTCAAATTAATTAATACATCTGTCGTTCCATTATTTGAAAGCCATCTACATTGTTTTTACGGAATCTCAAATACCTTTGAGTAAACCGACTGCAGACGCCAGAATTATCAATTCATTTTTATTAAATTTTGGACACATTGATACAACTTATATTATTAAGGAGAACACATTCTTATTGTGAAGTTGTAATTATTCAGAACACAGGTCTGTGATGTTTTAAATACTAATTCAATGTTAATTAAGATCTATGTTCTGAATAATTACAACTTCACAATAAGAATGTGTTCTCCTTAAAATAATAGATATTTTATTAATGAAAAAATATGGAAGTATGGGTAATTAGCGATAGTGTTGTGGTATTCGAAGCGATTCCACATATATACAACTTTGAAAAATTTGATAGATACATTGTGTAAAATGATCACTTAAGCCAGCCGAGGACAGGTCGTAAGCCCTGTAATTACTCATACTTCCATATTTTTCCATTAATAAAAAAATATCTTCGTCTCTATGAGATATGTATTATTTGTGTAATAGCAGTGCCTCTGTAGGTAAAAATCCAGTAATTCCGTGTTCTTGGAGATATTCAAATATTGCGAACGATTATTTATTCGTAATGCTGCCATTTTGCCATAAACAGTTTTCAAAAATGTGAAAAAAATATAATCTATGCATTTTTTGCAGTTGACAGTTTATTACAAATGTTGCTTTATTAGTTTATCTCTTCAACGAGTCCACATCGCATAGATACCTCACGCACACAGAATATTTCACCTGAAACGTTTACAAATACGTACTTGTTCGCCAAATAATTTACATTATTTTTTATTTTATTTAGAACTGTTGATATGAATACAAATAAAATGTACGAGTTATATATATGTATATATGCATTGAACAACAATAGAGTTATTCACCCCCAAATAAGGATGATATTAAATTATGGGGGTGGGGGGTGGCTATCGACATTTATATTAAAACATGATCAAGATCTTAGTTATTCAAACATTATCATAACATATTTACATAGTATCATATCATATTTACATATTTGTACACATTCAAATACATTGCCCAACTAGGCAAGCCTGTTTTAGGGCAAATTGATAAACTAATAGAAATATTTAATAAAAGTGAACATAAAAGAGAGAAGAAAAAAAATATGGTTCATGTTATTTGTACATGAAACTGTATTTATGCTTATGAAAAATAGACCAATTTTGTGTGAATGTGCTGTAATGTAGGTTAATCTACAATATATTTATGTATAAAAAAATATTTAATAATAAAATAAAAAAACACTGTTTCAAACCACTATTTATTAATACATCCACGTGTTTCGACACCTATGGTATCTTCTTCAGGAAACTGTAAATAAAAATCAAATATTATAAATAACCAAATTCTTTTTGCAAATAGTCACCTTTTAAATTTGTTTTCACAATAGTTCCCACCACCCACCCACCACTTATATTTGAACAGCTTTGTTTTTATCTATGCTTATTTTTAATTTGAGTATATGTTGTTTCCTGTAGAAGTTACCATAGATATAGAAACATTATTATTTATATAAAATGTTGCACAAAGTTATTTTGCATTAAATCAATGTAAAGTAGAGTAGGTACATACTTTTGCTTACTTCCAAAATCTTCTTCTGTCTTCTTCTGCTGATCTTCGTCTAGTTTAGAATACAGCTTAGTCTGTTCAACACATCTTACGACTAATTCTGATCATATTCTTAATATACGTACATAATATACACCATAAACATTATTATAAATATACAAAAAAGGCGAACAAGCTTCATAATGTAAGAGATGTTCACTATCTCTTTGACTAGACTGATTCATTCGTTGTCTATCAATACAAATAAGAAAGCACTGTTATTATTATTTACTTATTCGTTATCTAAACCAAAAATATATTTATTTAATGGCCCGTGACCACGGATGAGGTTTCCTCGAAGATTCACAGTTTGCTCGCGGATGGGAATGACCCTTCCAGTACACACATATCTTTACAGACTCTCAGAGATCGAAGTATTCATCAGTGACGCGGCCCATAAGTCTTAAACAACCGTCTTTGGATATACATATTTTTTTTAAAAAATCGCTCTATCAATGAGCGATAAATAACAAACTCAATTGAAACGTAAATAGAATTGTCTATCCCCCACATAGCGTTTTACTATAAACATCTGTAACAAAACGACAACTGCTGTAAAGATTCTCAACCAGTATACCTACATATTAACATAAATTGCATAATCGGCAAGCAATGCAGATGATTAACCAGAAATGGAATCAGTATGCAATTTCTAATTAAGTCATAATTGCATCAATTTAGTTCTTATCGACACATTGTTGTAAAATTTTCGATAGAAACTGATTGTAAACTTACACGACATGAGTTTAGAATGTTTACGTGCCGTAACTCGAGATCATTTATCATTATAAAATTGCTATATTATATTGCTGTAGATTATGAATTTAATCTACGATTTATGACGTTAGAATCCTACACGTGTTTTAATCTATCAAGTTAGTACAGCGCAGCTTTTAAACATGCATAATTCAAACCATTATGAAATCCTAGTCATTTTTAAAATATAATAAATACAAGTACTACCTGTTCATGACGCAATTTCCGGAAAATATCAACGACTTCTTCGATCATGATTAGGAGACATCGAAACCACTGTTCCATTTTTGATCTAAATATCTATTTATTTATTTCCTTCAAAAGCCTTTGTGGGCTTTTACATGAGAATAATTTTGTATACAATTTAAAAAATAACCGTTCATTTTTAATTGACATTTAAATATAACATAAAAAATGAAAACTAAGTATAATTTACATACAAATATTTCTTCAGCTCAAGTATGCTTCTGCAACGAAACTCAACTTGTTACCAAGCCGATGCATCCGTGATATTGGCGAGTTAACAGCATAATTATTTCTATGTATACCTACAAAGAACACTTCGTGTTGTCTCGTTTGTGTTGGTACTTTATACGGAAACATTTGTATCAACTCAGGGAAGTCCAACATTCTATTGATTATTTTATATAGGTATAGTATATCGCTCACCAAGCTAATTTTTTCAAGTGAAGAAGAGTCATTAAATAATCGTAATTTATAGTTTCTATCGGAATATGCAATTTAAAATTAATAAATCTTAGAAATTTATGTTGCACTCTTTTGATTTTTATAATATGTGAGCCATAGAAGGGAGACCACAGAGTGGAGTTAAATTCCAGCCTACTTCTTACAATAGATTGTGCCACGACTATTGTGAGGCGTGTTCTGGCGGACTATCCTCCACAGACCAGCTACAGGGGAGAGCACGAGTGTGAGATCGTGAATCAGAAGCTAGCTACTTACCATAATATCGAGATCCACCTTAACCATCTTCTGGGAAAATAAACTTTCTGAACAGCGAAATTGAGAAAGGTGATATTTCATAATAAAAACATTATTAACAAATTTCACTTTAAATTTTATTGATAGAACAAAGAAAACAGAAAATTACGAGAATTATTACTTTTTGAATAAATAAAATAAAATTACGGAGCTACAAAATAGGTGGCGACGACAATAATAACAGTACATAAATAATGCGTCGACCTTGGGCAATTCCTCTTGCATCTGCCGTAAAAAAATTCATTAACATCTTCTTGCATCCTCCCATTTTGGTGTACTGAGAACAGCATCCACCGCCGTTTCCGAGTGCCTGGCAATTGGTCAGGACACTCCTTCAACCGGCCGTCCACGCACGAATCTTCATCTCCCAGATAGACCGTGATGAGAAATGACAAGAGATAATGGCACGAAGATGTAATGTGAAGTAAGAAGAAATAAAGAAAGAAGAAAGTAAGAAGAAGAAGTAAAAGAAAAGAAGGGCAATTAAAATATTTCCCTTCTAATTTCTCCATAGTGAGACGTCCATACGCTCTCTGACGTTGGCTCTGCGCCTGGATCTTGTATGAGCTCCATCCTCAACGTATCTCTAATACGAATTCAACAGAATGGCGGCAGCAGCCGAATAGCTGCCTGCGGTCGACCCCTGCAGCTCGAAGCGGCGAGTAGAAAATGATCTATGTACCTGCTGATGCTGGTCCGTCACTCGAAGCGACGGTCGCGATCCTAGCGGCCAACCTCGAAATTACTACTTGGCGATCCGAGCCGAACGCAGGGTGCTTACTAGTTAAATTAGGTACTAATGTTACATTTTTCTTCTGCCAAGAAATCGTAACGTTATAAGATGTATATATAATCATATACAGTTTTTTTTTAAATTGTGGACACCATAACTCCCGTAAAATAAATATAAATATCTCGGCAAATTTCGTTCACCATCTTGTTTCAAATTGGGGACTGTTCAAAATCTTAAAAGATCCGTCTTCTTCCTCTTCGTTATGCTCTTGGCAAAACAGTCGTGGTCGCTAGATGACTACATCACATCCAAATCTATTTGGCGCCATCTACTTCGGTCTGCAACATTCTTAAAAATGAGTCTAAATTGTTTTGCAGACTTCATTAAATCTGTCCATCTAGTCTTCTAGTCCGTGATCTCTGCCTTGAACCATCAGTCTCTCTAAAAAATTCTTAACTGTTAATATTGCAACTAGCGAAAAAAGTAATATATGTATATTACGGACGAAATCTACCATCTTGCTGCCAGTGCCGTTATTGACAGGGATTGTCGTTCTGTGTGGAGTTTTTAATTGTCCACAAAATTCTATACGGAAGATCTAAACAGCCATGAAATGTTGAAAACATCTTGTTGAAGACTCTACAAGTAATCGGCCCTCAATTGACATAAACCATTCTGCAAAATCCTTTACGTGTATTATGTAATAAACAAAGTATGTTTATAAATTATAGGAAATATTTCCGTGAATATCAAATAAGAATTTAGCCTCATACGTTATTGTCAAAGTCCATGTTTTTCTGATACTTCAACATTATCATATATTAAGTTTAACATGTATTTATATTCTTTAATTATTTTATTAAAAATATATTCAACAAATAATAGATATTTCATAGAGACGAAGCTATGTTTTTTATTAATGGAAAAATATGTATAATGTAAAAATAATTCACCATTCCACCCAATCAACCTCCATATCTATCAATATTTTTTTGAATGTTGTATATCACTTCGACTATGGACAAAATTTGATATTCACTTTCCCTGAAACAGCATATATGTATTTTTTGAAATTATAAAATAAAATAGCTTTGTTTCTTATGAGATATCTATTATTTGTTTAATGACAATGCCTTTGTAGGTGAAAATCCAGTAATTGTGTGTTCTTGGACATATATAAATATTGCCAAAAAGATATTCTGTTACTTCCTGATGTAAAATACTATTTTAAATATTAAAGGTGAAAGTGGTTTATCTCCTGTATCTTGGGGTATCGCAGTTGAACCTTGAACCCTGATACGAGCCTTACCACGAAACTAGGCTGCTTTTATCTGTTAAATTGTTTGTATCATTTTTCTACTCCCTCATTTTTTAAGCAAAAAAAATATATAATTACAATTGCGTTACAGAATAATTAGTTACAGCCTCGGATGGATGTTACCGCGTCAAAGTTTGTCTCTCCTGTAAAAATGTGACAGATGTGTACTTTGTGTCTAAACAATATTGTTATCGAAAAAAAAATCCTAACTAGGCAACATACTTTGCGTACCATAAAATCAGTCACGCCTCGGCCCAATGAAATAGTAATAATAAATATTTACGTCTGCGGTATTTTTATAATTATTTGATTACAGTAAATTCATATTAACTAAAAGAACACCCACCTAAATACCAGTGGCGTGCAATAGACAAATACTTAAGTCATGCTGTCACCAACGATATTATTGTATATAAGCTATCCAGTAGACCCCATCAGTGGAAGTATGAAATTGACAATATACATATGTGTAAATTGTACCGATTTGCAAAATAAATACGCTATACACAGGTTGTATAAATGAACTTCAACCAATGTCTTTAGGTATAATAAAACCGTCATTAATTTATTTTAATTTTTAAGTAATATTATTTTCCTTTTTATGCAAAGTTCAACCTAAAATTGTATAGATGTTTTTTTTAACACGGTATTACAAGAGACGAAAAATTTGACACTTCAACTCATTAAAAATCCTTTATCTCATAATAGATTAGCAGTTAAGACCAGAAATCGTATCTTATCTTATCTTATATGACTTGAATAATTTACTTTATTCCCACGAAATATATATTTTTTTATTAAATTTGCGTAATCATCAGTAACGGTGGTGTACTCTCCGTATATTTAGCAAAGACGCAAAACATAATTATTTTTCCAAATATCTATCAAGTGCTGCCGATAAGAGCCTGGTGAGGAGACTGTATAACAAGGTACGTAACAATATTATTTCCTGGGCATGCAAGCAGAAATCACTCGCACCAAAAATACTGTGAGTTATTCAATGCTTTGTGTTTTTGGTTTTCTTAAAATTGTTTCTAAATCTTCATTTATAAACTTACTTATTTATTTTATTTTTTAGTATGTACATTAAACTTTAATCTTGAAATTAATAAAGATTAAAACGGAATGATTTCCCGCAGCCAAGAAGCGGCCAATGGCTGAGGTCCTCCCACAAATATTTATGACGGAATAAGTTTCATCCCCACTTACTTATATTTAATAATATTAGGATTATCTTTTACAAATTTAAAAACATTTACTTTCATCCAATTTTTGATTATTTCTGATGAGCCAATATTTGGAGATATAAGTAATTTGCTAATTTAATTCATATTAAATTAAATAAATTTATAATATAGCGGCCCAATTTTCCGCTATAAAAATAAAAAACTAACCTGAACCTAGCTATGTTCGCCACAAAGTATTGCGCGATTTTAATCAAGCTAAAATCAATAAATCTGTTAGTGACTTCTGCCTGACATAGATATGACTGAATGCGAGTTAATGATGACATCAAATTGCATATAATTTAAAAACGGCACATATGTGGAGTATGTAACTTTTGCCAGTCGGACAGCCTGACTTTTTTTATATAATGACAAAAACTCAATTCAGTCAAAATTGAAATTAATGACTTCTGTTTGCACCCTATGATTTGAAAAGAGAAATATTAATTACGTACATACATTAAAACAAATACTATAAAATAATAAAAAATTTACAAGGTTCGGTTAGGTTAGGTATTTTTTATTGAACAAATATATATTTATTAATTTTTTATTATTGTAATGCACAATTAATTCATTTCATAGAACAAAGTATTTATTTTAATGAACATATCTCTTAAAATAACTCCCTGTTAAATCGTACTCTTTTAAAATATGATTACAAATAGAAAGGCACGTGCTGTCATCCGTAGACCCACTAGTTTCGTTTGTATTTGTTTTACAGAATTTATATTAATGAAAACTTATTATATGTATGCAGTGCACGCCTCTGCTAAAACATTAATCGGAAATATCTTTTCACTGGAAAACCTTAAATACGTGGGATTTCCATTCGCTTCGATGCGACTTAATTTACCTAGATTTTCCGTCGATTTTCCTTGAACAATATTACCGGTTTAGTTTGCGTGATACTGCACATACTAACATTTAAATTTACTTCAATTTGTCTGTTTGGAAGTGTGACAGTGCCTTCGAGTAAAGTGCTATCACTTTTCGTGACTGACATTGCAGCAGCTTGAAGTTACGAGTGCGCGTGTCGCAAGTTCTTGTTTATTATTTTATTCAATTATTATTATCGTGCATATTTTTATTTATCACTCAAATTTATTTTATCAGTATTCCTGTCATTCTGTTCTTTCTTCTCGTCTTTCTCCTGGCTTTTTGCAATCGACAACATTTGGCGACGTTGTCAAGTCTGTTATGTCTAAACACTCGCATCGTTCTGCTCTCATCATCTAGTTTTTCACTGTTCTTACTGCCAACCGTTTGCAGCAGGGCCGGTCCTGGCGGAGGGCGAACGCGCGCGTGGCACGCGGGCGGCCAATTCAGGGGGACACCCTCGCGATCTTAAATTGCAACCCTTACAAAGATTGAAATTTGCATTGCATCTTACAAAGATTGAAAAACGATAATAATATGTGAAAATATTATTTAAGACTTACACTTGTGATCGAGGTTTCTCTAGAAATGATGGTTTATAGTGAATCATGACGTGAACAATTTGTTAGACGTTTTTGAATGAAGTACGAGTATTTTTGTATTTTCCCAAATTTTTATTTTAATAGTATAAGAGATCGGCAAAAGGTTTTTGCCGAGTACCTGTCAATCCTGTTCCGAGTGCTATTATACAAAATAACGTGGAACGTACCGTGAATTGTGACGTACTCGTACGTAATTAATTGTGTTGGAACCAAACTCGCCGCCATGACAATATAAATATTGACGTTTGATAGATGTGTTCTGCATTTCTTTGTTTTATAATTATTAACGCAGGCGACTGTTGAAACTGGTCGATCAGTCTCTTCAGTTTGCCCCTGTCGTTGCACAGCTCTAGCCTGATACGTTACAATATCTCAAATTCCAATTCATTCATTTTTATAATTTATTTTATACAATATACTTGTTTATGCGTCTATAATGATATCTCGCTCATTCTCGATCAGATTGCAACGACATTTGTACAGAAAAATCTGATAATGTAATCTAATAATTGTAATAAAAATTCCGTAATTATCTCGAAGCGTGCTTGAGTATTATTATTTTGATGGGAAATCATGACTAGTATAAATAAAAACTTCCGATATTGATTCGAAAATAATCTATTAATTTGCATTCGCGCCATTATCCGACGGCGGTCCCCAGTAACGTGTCATAAATATCGTACCACAACGCTACCGCATAAAATGTAATTATTATACATACGTGCATACTGCGGTGTACCTGAAATAATATGTTTAATTAATTTATCCAATTTGTATTTTAAAATTAGATTCGCCGATGGCCTAGTAAACTGAAAATGCTTTCTCAATATGTTCATTGCGTATGGTACATAACCTATTTTCACGGCACCAATGGAAAGTCAACGCAAGATTTTTTTACTTTTTTGTGTGGTTAACTAAGCATTACTGATTGTTATTTCTGTCGTGTTGTCCTCGGAGAGTTAACGAGCCAAATATGTTCTAACATTTCCTTTATTATGTATGTTAACGTTCTTTGAAAGAATTCGTGACTGGGTCACGAAGAGTCAATGTGAAAAATGTGGATGTTTTGTCTCCATAATAACCGCTTATTCCTTCGATATACTAATACATCAGTGTCTGAAGAATCAATTCCTTGAGGTTGCTGATAATTCCTCAATTGTCCATTGGCGTAGGTTAGAATAATGCACACCGATAAAGTTTTATGGTCTGCAAGGGTCGCTAGTGGTACGTGTTATTGGATACGTTATTCTGATCCGCACGCAAAATATTTGGTCCGGTGATTCATAAATCGCTTCATTCTGAACTCTGTAAACATTTTGTGAAAATCAAAGTGAAAGTGTGTTAAAATTGTATGGTTTTTTATATCTCGTTAGGCATTCTGAACTCTGCACCGTCTTTTATCTCGTCTCCGGTCGATTTAATCTCTGAGAGTCGCTGAAGGTACCGCTATTGGACGCATCATTATAATCCGCACGCAAAATATTTGGGCCGGTGATTCGTACATCGCTTCGCGCTGTGCCGTATCTTCTGGTCTCGTCTCGAGTCGAATCTGCGAAAAAAAACTCATTCATGGACACGACCATTATACTCGATTTGGCAGTAAAAATCGTCAAACATAAATGATTCATTTTCAGTAGCGTAACAAAAAAAAATTTGTGTTAATGTAAAATAAAGTACAAATGTATACAAAAAAATTAAGTACTACGCAATTTTAACAAGAATATGTAACAAGAATAAAATTATTCTCTGGTCTACGTATTCACAAAATCCACCATGTATATATTATACATAGATTAACATTTTAACTAAAGGTGGTTTTAGGGTTTCCTGGTCATGATCGAGGAAGTGCATTGAAATTTTCTGAAAGTTGCGCTTCATGAAACCTTCTGCAATAGGTAGTATTTCTATCGAAATCTATCTTGTAAAAACATTTTGTGATAATTAAAGTGAAAGTGTGTTAAAATGGTATGGTTGGTTATATCTCGTCGGACGCTTCGGTTCCACTGTCGTATTTTTCTAGAGTCATTGTTTATAAATAGATTAACCAACATATTACAGAGGAAATATGCCATTTTCCAGTCTACAAACGAGGCCAATTTGACTTTTCTTCTAGATGTGGCAGACAGACAACAGCTGCGTGAAATAGTATTTCTATTGTTTTTAACCACTTAGAAAAGGAGACGAGTAGTTGGAAGAGTGCAAGAATGTGGGATAGTTGATTAAACCTGACACTTCAGATCTGGTCACTAAATAGCAAAGTTATTTACAGTAACTATTTGATATTGAATGGTTATCTTTCATCAAGACGATGCAAATGATTATATGATGATACGGTGAAACTAAATCCACTTTCAAATGTTTAGAAGGGTTGTATTTTTACAACGAACCACAGTCAATAAATCATTAGATCTGTGTGGAGTCTACTTTTGATTATCTAAATCGTTTCGCAAGGGTGTAGGTGCCTTATCTTATTCTCGCGAGAGTAAGAGTAGTTCAATTTCGGTTGGTTCAAACTATTTCCATGCAAAAGTCACAGACAACGTTTGAATTAGCGACTAACTGAAGTATTTTTATGGCTTCATTCATTGTGCGTTCTCTGTGTTACCTAAAAATGATAAAATTATACAATTATTTCATCATAATCTATATGACATTCTTTGTGAACATAATGATTAAGATTACGATTAAATTAGATAAATTCGTGGAATGACTCCAATATGACGGATATTCCCAGGACATCAACAGGTAAATAATAATATTGGATGTTCTCATCAAAAGCGACAGATTCGTACGACCGGTGGCGGAAATTCAAGTATGATTATAAAACTCTAAGGGGATGAAATGAAAATGATAAATAAAGTTAGAAAAAATCAAAAGCGCCCCACCCTATCCCGGAACCGTTTTATAAGTTTTCACTCATGCTGGTAGCCGTTCCTCTCAACAAAAGCAAGAAAAGTTTAACTTCCGAAAATCTAAATATGTAATTATTTAAGATGTTATTAATGAGAACACATTCTTATTTTGAAGTTGTAATTATTCAGGACCCTAGGTCTATGATATTTTAAATACTAATTAATACATTTATTTAGTATTTATTTAAGATGTGTTATACAGAAAAAAAGACGAGATATTGGTGTGCGGCTAGTTTACACCTTTTACATTTGTGAATTTAAAAATTACACCACTCGACGCCCCTGTGTGCTTTCTTTATTAGTAACAACATACATATATAATGTTAATTACAGTTTATAAACTTGAATAACAATTATCGATACATTGGAAAAAGAGATACTGATAAACATTTATTCGTAATACTGTGATTGAGTCCAAAGTTTATTATACATACGTTTACTGCCACAAGCATAAATTAGTGTTGTTATTACATAAACGGGATAATCATAGGAGTGACATTTGCGATACATTCTCTAATCGGGAAAAAGGACAACACACGTATGTTTGAGTCACGCTGTCCTCTACCCCCATTTCAGTCTGCCGGTCTTCCCAGCATTTTCCATCGTGAGATCCACACCCAAATGAAACTGCGGAAAAATCAGAGGTTCCATTGGCGGTTCCGTGGCGAGCGATGATTTATCCGAATCAGAAGACATCATATAATTTACATAGTAACTGGCTTTGGGAATATTGCCCAAGTGCATGTTTCAACATGATGTCCCAACGCGCATCCAGACGTCATCAGTAGGTTGTTAGAAGAAGGTGTTGTGATGGCTCAGCCATATCTGCACATCTCGCAAGGAAGATACAAGACATCATTTCATCATCTATTCGACGATTCTCTGTAACTGATTTTGTCCTTGTGCCTGTGATTTATTTTTCTTTGTTTTATATGCATATATATCCATAATAAAGAATATTGGCGCCGCGTCTGAGAATGAATGATATTTCGTTTTACATTTCACATCACACTGTGTAGCATTTTATCGTAACATTACATAGATATAAATTAAAATCGCGAAAAAATACAATATCAGAAAAACATAATAGCTGTCAGTGAACGACGCGCTCGTAAAATAGTTTTGGGTAAGCGGTGGGTCGCCATTCAATACAAAAGAGACATGACATTCCACACTGACGTCGACTAGCAAGAAGACCAGCCTGCAGGAACCTCCAGCTCATCGTCGTACCGCGAGAAGTACGGTCGGCCGTATGGGTCTCGGATCGGCACCAACAGAAGTGCTGCCTGCCTGAAAAAAAGACCACAGACGTGAATAAAATTGAAAGCGTCGCTGCAAAGATCAGATTCGCCAGAAACACGCATAGAACGCTCATATGCACGTTTCATTTGGTAATCTATGTATTTTATGATCTTCACTTAGGTTTATTATGAGATTATCATCGAGTGGGGATAGCGGTAGAGACAAATTAGTTATAAACAAGTTGCGTATATTTATGGGCCTTGATAAATATTGTTTATATCAAACCGCGCGCAAGGTGAGTGACTCTACAAAACCATTCGTATCAATCGCGTCAGTGGTCGCGCAGTTCTAGAACACAAACATTACTGATAAAAAAAAAATTTCACCTTGATCGACAAATGCGGGGGAATGTATAAAGAAAATACTGACCGATATCATCCACAATGGTGGGACAACATTACTATATACAAATACATTTTATTTTAAATGTTCAAAATTAATAATAAAGTATAATTTGTAACTCATTCTCCCGGCAAGAGAGGTTCGTATTCTGGTGGTAACTATAGGTATATTTTTTCGATTAATTTTTTCTGCGTATCGTTCTAAGTGGTTCGTCTAATTTGTTTATTTTTAAAGAAAATAGAGCACATGTAATACATGCAACATTACATTACTAAGCGATTGTGCTATGAAAATAGGACTATCTTGGTGAACTCTCAGGATGATTCTCGAAACTCTTTGATCACTATGTGAGTGTTTTTCAGTCAGTATATTATGTACGATTATATGTATACATACATACTGACTGCTAGACACTCTAGGTTAGATCGCGTTGGACTACTAGTGTCCCTTCTAGGTTAGATCGCGTTGGACTACTAGTGTCCCTTCTAGGTTAGATCGCGTTGGATTACTAGTGCCCCTTCTAGGTTAGATCGCGTTGGACTACTAGTGTCCCTTCTAGGTTAGATCGCGTTGGACTACTAGTGTCCCTTCTAGGTTAGATCGCGTTGGACTACTAGTGTCCCTTCTAGGTTAGATCGCGTTGGACTACTAGTGTCCCTTCTAGGTTAGATCGCGTTGGACTACTAGTGTCCCTTCTAGGTTAGATCGCGTTGGATTACTAGTGCCCCTTCTAGGTTAGATCGCGTTGGACTACTAGTGTCCCTTCTAGGTTAGATCGCGTTGGACTACTAGTGCCCCTTCTAGGTTAGATCGCGTTGGACTACTAGTGTCCCTTCTAGGTTAGATCGTGTTTTTTGTCGATGGTTGTAAATGTCCATTTGAGCATCCCTTCATGAAGAATGAAATGGAGACTATTGAGTTTCCACACCCTGCGACTATTATTAGATGACACCAAATACTACTACAATTGTAAACACATGTAACGTATATCCAGAAATGTATTGGTATTTGAGTATACGGATTTACTTAAGATTGACTCTTGAATACGTTTTTTTTGTAGAAAAAATACTTTGGCAGTACCCAGTACAAATGTTCTCGAACTGCAGAAAAATTGACTAATAACAAAAATGCGAGATGGATACACTTCCACTTGCATCTGTCTTTAAATTGGTTTATGAAAACTTTTCTACCTTAGTCAAAATGTAGATTCGGTAGAGACTTACAGGGTGAATATTATGTTCCAGTCCGATGTTGTTTTTGAATAACTAAAAAATTAAACATATTTTTTTAATTTCATTTTTATTTATACATTGTTTGGTTGATTACAATTATTTATGTAATATAATATTGGCCAAGTAGTCGTCTCTGGTAGCGGAACAAATGCGTGCTCTTTTAACCATATTTTTCATGATATTCTCGAACACTTGGCGTGTTATTTCGACAATTTCATTTCGAATATTGTCCTGTGGCATCAGAATTGTTATCTTATTGGCGTAGACCTTTCCTTTCAAGTACCTCCACATAAAATAATCGGAAGCCTTCAAATCAGGTGATCGAGGAGACCACGATATCACCACTTTTTGACATTATGCGGCCGGGAAAAATATCTAGCAAAATTTCAAGCGCAGCTTGGGCTGTGTGTGAGGTGACACCGTCCTCTTAAAACCACATATGTTGCAGACCCAATCGACCCAATTTGGCCACCAAGAAATTTTCCAACATGTGACGATAGCGATCCCCATTAATGGTTACAGTAGCCATTATTATGTGGATAAAACGTTTTAATAACACGTTGTTGAGGCGTTAGATACTCCATAATAAATTGTAATCAACTAGTCTCTATAACTACAAATGCGAACTGACAATTATCAGCCAAACCAAAATGGCGTATACGTATTTTACGTATCTCATACCTCCTCCTAACTACAAAAGAGTTGAAAAATAGTCATAAGATCTTCATTCCTAAAATGCTTCAAACTTAAATTAAGACGTTTTCACGTAAAATGAAATATCTCATGTATATTTTCGTAAAATCGTTGGGTTTGAGAGACAACTACAATAATTATAATATTGTTAATTATGTTGGTGACATCTTGGATCCGGTCAACCTTCAGTTCATTTACAAAAGTGAGATTAGCTCGCAGTGCGCCAACTGCTGGCTATTCAAGTCAGGTATCACCGATCCTTGTAGAAAGCGGGGTCACGGTATAGTACGACCATCACAATGATCGGAACAGTCAGTCAGTTAACTCTAGTTGTCTGATTTACAGACATGAATGGTTTTTGTCTAAACAGTCTGAGCACATACTCAACGTATTCAGCCATATTTATTCATCGTTCAATCATTTTAATGGTCTTTCAACTTCTAAACCTCTTAAAAGTTTATCTCAACCTCAAGTACAGTCCAATGTTTAATGAGCCTCTAACTACTAGTACAAGTTTCTTTAATCTGTTTCTTATATCTTTTTATTGGATGTCCTCTGAAGACTATCATTAGAACCCTGTTGTCATATCGATATATAAATGTATCTTTTCGATTCGAAGGTAGACGTTCTTTGCATGGTTATTTATATCAGTTCTTCTGTATAAAGTTTTCTGGGCTAATCTGTCGTGTATATCTGACTTTTCTGGCATTGCAGGGTCCGATGTGTGACTGTTAGTGTTGGGGTTAAGTACTTTTTTTACCGGGACCAGTTCAAAAGCTGGGCTCCCTTGTCACTCATCAAAGCTAATAAAAATACGCAAGTTTAATTCAACAATATATTCAAGTTATACAGTATGTAAAAATATTTTTTTTATGCAGTTATTAACAATTTTTGCGTTAGACTAATATTCTCCCTTCTAGGTTAGGTTAGACTAGTAGTGTCTCTTTTAGGTTAGATCGCATTTTTGTAGATGGTTTTAGATGTTTATTATTTTGAGCTTCCCTTCATGAAGAATGAAATGGAGGCTAGTGAGTTTCGTTATTAATGTATCCTAGTAATTAAGAATTTTCGTAAAATTTAAAGATTCCTTCATCCCTTAAGTGCTATCTTTAGTCATATAAAACATATAACATAAATCCATGGAATACAAAGTTTGATAGATGGTAAATTAAGGTTCAAGGCAGACGCTCAGGGATCCAGTCATCAAAAACATTCCCAATAGAGGGAAAATACCTGCTTGCAGTACCGTGTCAAAAGCAGAATGTCTCGTTTTAGGTACTGGCTTGCAATACCGTGTCGAAAACAGGTGTTCTGTGAAATGAGTAGTGTCGTGTTATGTGTAAGTTCCATTTACTCTCGGATAGCAATCTGTGCGTGACTCCTATTATATCGTAAGGTCACGGAAATACACGGCAGATTAGCCCATAAAATCGTACACAGAAGATTCTAAACAGCCGTGATAACCTAAAAACATTTGTATATCAGTTCTAATGCCAACACTAAGGTATTAAAGCGAATGAAAGTACACGTGGAAATGTGGAAAAGTCCATTACGATTGAGTGAAAAATGAACAAATTAGGATCGAATGTAGATCTGTTTGTATTGTACAATGGACTGGTTTGAGAGTATGAAACGTGCATACAATTTATTTTCATGAGATGAAAAGGGACAACATTGTGCATTGGAGTTCTGAGGATTTCCATACATTTTAAATGCTTCTAATTATTTTAAGTAACCATTCAGTTTTAACACTAATGGTATTTTAATATCATGTGAAATTTGTAGAAAAGGACAGCTATATAATTTTTAAATTTAAGATGAAATGTCTCTCTTGCCGTATTGTCTTTACGTACTATTCCAATGAATTATGTTGTCCCTTTTCATCTCATGTAAATAAATAGTATAGCTGTCCCACGTTATGGTTATAAATACAAATTGTTGAGTTAAAGTTGTTACATAATACCCTTGCAAAGCGAAACGAAATTAAGCGAGTAGAATCAAAAAACAAGTGTTTTATTTTCACATATAAATAAGGTAGATGGCTCTTTCAAATAATGGAACGATTAAATGTATTAATATCAAAAAGGTAACATATAGGTTCGAAAATTGTCGCTAAAAATATTGTCGCTGTAGCATAGTTGGATAATGCACCTTCCCCGGTTAG